>CM065696.1:29318095-29340595 GCA_017654935.2 Phymorhynchus buccinoides
CGATGGTGGTAGTAGCAGTAATAGTAGTAGGAGTGATGATAGTAGTAGATGTAAATTATGGTTGAAATAGTGTTGTTTTCTTAAAATAATGTTTATGTTTGTTTATTTAATCGTTTGGTTTTCTGTTTTGCTTGTTCTTATTACTGATGTTGATGCTCTGCCTACCATATCACTGTTGTATCTCTGCTACTGTATGTTGTTTCTGCTGATGATTGTTCTATGTTTCAATATTCGTTTATAGTACTATTATGTTGTAGTGGTAGTAGTATAAGTAGTAGTAGTAGTAGTAGTAGTAGTAGTAGTAGTAGTAGTAGTAGTAGTAGTAGTAGTAGTAGTAGTAGTAGTAGTAGTAGTAGTATGGTGGCGATGGTGGTAGTAGTAGTAATAGTAGTAAGTAGGAGTGGTAATAGTAGTAGAAGAAGTAATTTGTGGTGGAAATAGTGGGGGGGTTTCCTTTTTGTTCTTTTTTTATGTTTGTTTATTTGGTCGGTTGGTTTTCTGTTTTTCTTGTTCTTATTACTGATGTTGATGCTCTGCCAACCATGTCACTGTTCGCATTTCTGCTACTGTTTGCTGTTTCTGTTGACGATTTTTCTGTGTCTCAATGTTGGTTTATAGTATTAGTTATATATTGCATGCTTAGAATCAAGGACAGAATGGAAGACTTTTCGCTCCTAAATTCTTATCCTTTTAAATTAATAAAGTGTCTGAAGTCTGAAGTGACAAGTCTGAAGTCTCTCTCTCTCTCTCTCTCTCTCTCTCTCGATCTCTCTCTCTATCTCTCTCTCTCTCTCTCTCTCTCTCTCTCTCTCTCTCTCTCTCTCTCTCTCTCTCTCCATCCATACAAACCCACGGAGATGGATGGACGGATGGATGTAGATGGATAACAAAAAAGTGAAGCAAATAAGAAAGGAAGGGAGCAAATGGGGATGGAGAGGGTAGCCAAACTTCCATACACATCATAGCATTGTATCGAGGACAATTGTAAACGGTTGTTTTAAAAATCAAATACATTAACAAAATTATTGTTAAATATCACGTATACATGTAAACTCCAGTGCACCCATATAATAGAGGCAGAGAGAGGGGAGGGGGGGGGGGTGGAGACGTAGAGCCCGATCCAGCGAATGGATCACGATAATTTGCCACTTCCAGCTATGACTCATATATGCAAAAATAAGAGGACACCTTTTCGCTCCAGAAATGGAAATGAACAAAAAACTCGACAGAAACTGGAAAGGCGGAGGTGTGCAATATCAAAGCTGTGACTCAATGAAAGGGGATCCTCCTTACAGCCATACTAAGACCACCTCCCGAGTGTAAAAAGTGAGTGGGCGTGTGATAGAGTATTCAGGTGTAGCGCCAGCACCTTTGTGTTGTGCTATCATGTAATAAACACGAAGAGGTTTTTTTGTAAGGGCGTTTGCCTTCCACACAGAGTCCTTCCAAATAGGGAAAAGACGTCCAAATAATGGAAGATGACGTCAGTCGCTTGAAAATGTGGGGGTTTTCAGCGAAAGTTTTGAATTCGTATCTTTTAACCTTTCAAACTGACACTAAACTGACCCTAACCCTAACCCTATTCCTAGCCTAAATCTGAAACCGTCAAATAAACAAAAATAATAAAACTTTACTAAACAACTGAAAAATCTGACCGGAAGGAATATAGAGTACTAACAGGTGTGCGCGTTGGTTGGGTAAGCGCGTACCCCCCCACACACCCCTTGAAATCGTAGAGGTTGTAGAGAAATCACGTCATGCTTGCGTCACTGTTTGCGTCATTTTGAGGGGTACTCTAGGCCTAATTATGTGCAGTTTTGAACTGCTTGTTCATCACAGGGGTTTGATTGGCACGCTCTATTTGAAACTACTTGTGTCACTATACATCATCATCAATAGTAGCAACAGCAACACCATCCTCATTATCATCATCATCAGCAGCAGCAGCAGCAGCATGGCTTTGCTTAGCGTACGGAGATCGCTGAATCGGAAGTTTGTCCACGCTGATTGTAGTGGTGTAGGCAGGCATGTATGAGGCTGACAAGGATGTGTATGACTGACTATACTCACAACATAAATCATAGGTTACACTAAGTGTAAACTTGTACAAGCTGTAAACTATATAACAATGTTATGTACACACCCCGTTTTCTCTCTCTCTCTCTCTCTCTCTCTCTCTCTCTCTCTCTCTCTCTCTCTCTCTCTCTCTCTCTCTCTCTCTCTCTCTCCACACACACACACACACACACACACACACACACACACACACACACACGCACGCGCGCGCGCGCGCGCACGCGCGCGCGCACACACAACACCACACCACTGCAGCACCACTGAGCAAAACAATACACACCGAGTTGTTCA
This sequence comes from Phymorhynchus buccinoides, assembly GCA_017654935.2. Taxonomy (NCBI): domain Eukaryota; kingdom Metazoa; phylum Mollusca; class Gastropoda; order Neogastropoda; family Raphitomidae; genus Phymorhynchus; species Phymorhynchus buccinoides. The sequence continues at coordinate 29,320,463 of CM065696.1, forward strand.
GAGAAGTTGACACAGGTAACTGGCAGGTAGAAGACGAGTGGTCTTGGTCTAGCAAGTCAGCAAAAGAGGCCTTTTTGCTCCCCCCCCCCCCCCCCCCTCATCCCCCACCCCCCTCACAATCCCAGCTTTACTTATCCAACCCCCCCCCCCCTCCCCTCTATATCCCGATTTTCCTTTTTTTCACGAATGCCACCAAACAGTAGATAAATGGAAGACTAATAAATGGAAGTAACTGATTTATATTGTAACTGCAAGTCAAGGACTCAGTGAATACACACACACACACACACACACACACACACACACACACACACACACACACACACACACACACACACACACAGGTATTAGGTAACCCACAGTAGGCTTAGCTTTCTCGTTGTCCTCATGCTTGCTCCCAAAAGCAGTGATGCGCCGAGGTTGTAAATGTGATAGGACAAAGTTAACGTACTAGTTGTGTTATCGCATACACATCTGCATTGTTAAACATTCGGGACTTTCCTGGTGTTGCACTGCCTCCGGGCATTGCCTCCAGGATCGTTCCCACCATCTTTGTATCTACTAATGGCCCATATGTGTCTGTTCCAGACCGGAGGACGTTAATCAGATTTTCATTCCTGGAGCAACACAATCCCTAGGACAAAAAGTCTTAGCTCTTATATACAAACCAATAGCACACAGTCCGCAAGTGAAAATTATAATAGGACATTTGTCCTAACATAGGGGGAATAGACTAGGCCATTCTCAGATTCAACAGGACCATTTTTTCCTATGATCTGGGCATCGGAAGATCACTGCATAAGTGATAACATTAACCAAAGGACAAAGGTTACGTTTCCGTGTCTTACGCTCGTCTGTTATGAAACCATTCAATCGTCTTGTAAAGTCTTACCCTCTTCCTATCGCGTTGCCTGTACCCACCAATTCTTGTCATGGGCATAAAACAGCCAAGCAAAACATAATGCTGTCTATAATTAAACGAGACCAGAATTACAACATACACACGAAAAAAGACACCAACTGTCACGGTGGAAGCCTTTAAAATAAAAACAACAGCTGTAACTCCCCCTCCCCCGCCTCCTCCCTCTACTCTTAAGCATGTCACACACACACACACACACACACACACACACACACACACACTCAAACACTCACCCCCCACCCCCTATTTGACTACCTGATCCGTCAGCAAAAAGCTAGGGGACACAAACCTTTCATTTAGCGACATAACTTTTGGGCCGGCGACTTTTTGGGGCCCCACAGGGGCATTGTCGCTGATGGGACTGGTTTTCAAATTCCTAGCGCGATCACTGTGTGTGTGTGTGTGTGTGTGTGTGTGTGTGTGTGTGTGTGGGGTGTGTGTGTGTGTGTTTGTGTGTGTGTGGGGCGGGGGGGGGGGGGGGGGGGTGTTGAGTGTTTGAGTGTGTTTGAGTGTGAGTGTGTGTGTGTGTGTGGGGGGGGGGGGGGGAGAGTGTTTGAGTGTGTGTGTGTGTGTGTGTGTGTGTGTGTGTGAGTGTGGACATGCTTAGCTTTAATGAGAATGTGTCATAAAACCTGGACCTCATAACATGTGTGTGTACTATGTGTGTGAGAGAAAGACAGAGAGATAGAGAGAGGGAGTGAGAGAAAAGAATGTGTGTGCACGCGCACGCGCATGTGTACTTATGCGTGACTGTGTGTATGCGCACGCACACACGCGCGTATCCGGATTGTTTGTTCAACAAAGAAGCCGTGTGATCGTTGAGTAGGCCTATTACATAGTACACCCCCCGTGTGACACCGCATTCCAATAATCTGACACCTGACACACTATCTATAGACTATACCACAGTGACAAGTCATTCGCCTTCAAAACGCCCAACAGGAGGTGGCTGGTGAAAAGTAATGTCAACTAATTTTGTCTTACTCTATGCGTGTTAAAGTTATCATGGAGGTTTGTGCGATTTTAAATGTGTAGTAAAGCTAGGCCTAGGCAGCCATTTGGAATTCAAGAACTGAAGAAAAATAAGTGTTAAAAAGAAAAGAAAGATATACATTACCAATTAACTTGATTACAACGAACAAGTGGGCCTAACGAAGTCGTAACGGCCCATCCTAACACGTATTTGGAACTTCAGGGCTCCCAGGGACCCCCATTTGGGGGTCTAAGCACTAAAATTCTACAGGACCCTCTAAAAGAATGTGCGGGGGGGGGGGGGGGGGGGGGGTCCCAGGGATGCACTAGAAAAATTCGTTTTAGAATTTGCTATGCCATTGGGACCCTCTATCCCGCCTCTAGGACCCTCTATACTATGAGTGAAGGAGTCCCTGGGACCCCTTGTTTTGCGGGAGCACTGAACTTACCGTGAAACACGTCTCAAACTTGTCGCATACCTCCTCTGCTGACACCTCTCACACACATAAAAAATGTCTAGAGCTAGGCTAGTCAGTCACGCCCTGTTCAAGTTGACACAAAAACTCCTAACACACAGCTTTCCGAAACTTCGGAAACCAGGAAGAAGAACAAAAAAGTTTCTAATTTCACGTTAAAGACAAAGAAGTTTACTCACCTGTTCCTATGAACTAAAAAGAGCAACAATCCGTGAAAATATCACACGCAGAAGCAAGGTTCTTTTTTATGGAGAATGACTAGAACAAAATCACACACAAACATAAAATGCCGTCTGCTCGGTCACACACGACGGCGGCGAATCAGTCGAGGCGACCCCACAATGTCACCCGACGACGACACTGTGACGTCACAAGTAGTTTGAGAGAGAGAGCGAGAGAGAAAGAGAGAGAAGGTGGACCCAAAGTTGGCCTCTCGTAGTACTGTAGTAGTCGTAGTTTCCCCTGTACCTATGTTCAAGCCTACACAATCTTCTCTTGCAGTAGCTGCCACACAAACGCACACACCTTTGGGCATTCAACACACTGTTTAGCAGTTCGCCGGTTGCCAAGCTATATATACACAAGGGCGTGTGTTGCCATAAATAGGTCCGCGCGCAGTGAGGCGATTGGAAGGAGTAAAACTATTTTAAGCAGTTCTGAAAAAAGAAGCTGATTCCTCGAGTTGAACAGCCTTATTATTATTATTATTATTGTCAGTATTTAATTGATATCTTAAGTTGTGAAGCTGTCGAGGTTTACTTATTATCATCGTACGCTGTTTTGAACGTCAGTGTAGAAACAAAGTCACGAAAAGCTAAACTAGAACATTATCAAACGGGGAAAATGGGAGTTCACTTTATTACTGACCAGGTCAGGTCAGGTCGGGTCAGGTCCTTTCAATGTCTCTTCAATATTCCTTGGGTGCAGATGATCAAGGCTGTAGGTGGTTATACAGTAGATGTGTACGCATATTCTTCTTCTTCTTCTTCTTTCAATAAGTATCCTACTTCAACATTTTGAAGAGGGGGCTTCCGTAAATATTGTAATCCAAATTAATGGCTGCCCAGATGGTCCAACAGTTTTCGGACAATGGCCACTGATTTAAGTTCGTCTTTGGAGGTTTACATCGGAGCCGGTACGAAATGTGCCTTACGCCATTCCTTGGTTCATGCTTATAAAGAATAATACAGAGTTAATTGTGTCTAATAATAATAATAATAATAATAATAGTACATTTATATAGCGCTTTACCTCAGATGAGCCCAAAGCGCTTTACAATCAATTATTCATCAACAAATAGACAACAAAAACAGCATTCAAGAATGACACCAACCAGCGACAACGCATATACAAAGCAACTCTCTCTCTCTCTCTCTCTCTCTCTCTCTCTCTCTCTCTCTCTCTCTCTCTCTCTCTCTCTCTCTCTCTCTCTCTCTCTCTCTCTCTCTCTCTCTCTCTCTCTCACTCTCACACACACACACACACACACACACACACACACACACACACACACATTTATCGACACCGACTCGTTCATCCCCCATTCAGTAAGCCACAGCAACCGAGCCATGTCAAGGGTTTTCAGACCGTTGGATTCTTTCTTGTCGGAGGTCTATACTAGAAGATCAAACCAAGCCTCGTTGCCATGGCGTCACTGCATTCCTTGGGTGGCGCTGATGAAGAATATTATTATTAAGAATATAGGAGTCTCCAGCCAACGCTTTTCAGATCAGTTAGTACTTCGTTGGCGGAGGTTTGCACTGGAAATTTTGAAAAAAATGTTTTTACTGCATTCCTTTGATGATGCTGAAGAAAAATATACTACGTATGGTAATGGTAATAAGGGGTTCTGGCTAACGGTTTTTAGACTATGACCATAAATGACTGGATCAGTGAGTACTTCCTAAGTGCGTTTGTTGGATACTCGGTACTCACATCTGTATTGTTAAAAATTCGGGACTTTCCTGGTGTTGCATTGCCTCCGGCCATTGCCTCCAGGATCGTTCCCACCATCTTTATATCTACTAATGTCTCATATGTGTCTGTTCCAGACCGGAGGACGTTAAACAGAATGTCATCATACTTCCTAAGTGGAGGTTTGCACCAGAGGTTCAAACTGCCCTTAGGTCATTATGATGAAGGGTATATTACTATGGTTATACGGGTCTCCGGTCAGTTATGGCTTCCAGACTACAGCCACTGCTTTACAGACAGCCACACACACACAGAGAAAGAAACAAACACCTAACCGTTAATTTTATTATAATAGTCTAAATTACGCCAACATTTTGTTATTGACTTTAACTGTTTTAGTTATGCATGTATTGACTTTGCTGTCTCTCTGTCTGTCTGTCTGTCTCTCTCTCTCTCTCTCTCTCTCTCTCTCTCTCTCTCTCTCTCTCTCTCTCTCTCTCTCTCTCTCTCTCTCTCTCTCTCTCTCTCTCTCTCTCTCTCTCTCTCTCTCTCTCTCTCTCTCTCTCTCTCTCTCTCTCTCTTTCTCCCGGTCTCTCTCTCTCTCTCTCTCTCTCTCTCTCTCTCTCTCTCTCTCTCTCTCTCTCTCTCTCTCTCTCTCTCTCTCATATGGGCATATGACCTTATGACCTAATCATTACAACATTTCAGTAATCAGTGTTCTCTCTGTGTGTTTATGTCTGTTTGTCTTTGTCTTGCCTTGCCTGTCTCTGTCTCTCTCTCTCTGTGTCTCTCTCTCTCTCTGTCTCTATGTCTCTCTCCTCTCTCTCTCTCTCTCTCTCTCTCTCTCTCTCTCTCTCTCTCTCTCTCTCTCTCTCTCTCTCTCTCTCTCTCTCTCTCTCTCTCTCAATAAGAATAGCTAAGAAAGTATTCCAACTCAACAGAATAAAACACTTCCTTGATATCCACACTCAAAAACTTATTTTTATATTACTGCATACATTCAGCCTGAAATAGATCATGCTTCTACATGTTGGGATCTTGCTAGCGAAAACTGAAAAGACTCTACAGGCGTGCTCTAGCCTTCTTCACTTCAAAATAGCGATTATAAGGAAGTAGGCATTCTTCCAATAGACTATAAGTTTGACCTTAAGAAAGCTATAATAAATTGTCAAGTACAAAACTATGAATAAACTGACACCTGCCTATCTATACAAAAGATTTGGCAATTTCTCGGTTAATTCCATTTTTCCGTTTTTGCCTTTCTTACCAAGCATGAAGCTGTATTTTATGAACATTTTCAGCTAATTATCTTTTTGTGATGATAACCCTAACCCTAAACCTACCCCCCCCCCCCCCCCCTATGTACTGCAGTACACCGCACATTTGTCACAGTCGTGGTTCATTGCGTTTTTCCGTCTTATAGAGGGGGGGGGGGGGGGGGGTGTTAGGGATAGGGTTAGGGTTAGGGTTATTATTCCAAAAAGATAATTAACTGAAAAGGTTCATAAAATACACTTTATGTTTGGTAAGAAAGGCAAAAACGGAAAAATGGAATTAACCGAGAAATGTAGGGGGGGTGGCACATCTTGACATTTAAAGATTTAATATACCAGCCGCCGTGGTGCAGTGGTTAGCGTCGCGGACTACTGGCTGGGAGGTTTTGGGTTCGAATCCCATCAGAGGCGAGGGTAATTTCGGCCCTGGACCGACTCCTACCCAGAGTGAGTGGCTCAATGGGAAGACTGAAACCACACAGTCGAGCTTCATCCGCTGCGGATTGGGATTCAGTCGCCTGAATAGGGCCTGAAGAAAAGGCGTGTCAGACGCTTGGAAATTCGCTGCAAATTTAAATATGGGCGTTTGTGTTTTTTATTTTCTTGTATATTACTAACTTTCGTAACAAAAGTATAATTTATATTCCTCGCCCCAGAACAAACCTGTTTATGACCTCCCTTACATACTCCGGTAGCAAACTATGGAATGATTTGGAAAATATCAATAAAAACCTAAAAAGTGTCTCATCTTTTAAAAGAACATGTCACAAAAACCTCTTATTTATGCTTTAAATTATGAACTTCCTTGAAATATTCGATGTTTGTTTAGCAATAATAATGGCTTAATTTATTGTTTCTCTACAACGTAAGCTTATTAGTGTGTCAGTTGTATACATGGTCGTGAGCGTACTTGCACCTGTGTGTTCGCACACACCACAAGAGACTGTAAAACTATGTATGTTTTTTTAAAATTTGGTATATTAGTGTATGCTGCATGTTAGTGAGTGTGTGTGTGTGTGTGTGTGTGTGTGTGTGTGCGTGTGCGTGTGTGTGTGTGTGTGAGCACCTGTATGTGCGCGCGCGTGCTGTTCATTTGAGCTTGATTTTTTCCCATGTTCTTCAATTTTCTGTTAACATGCCTGTTGTTATTTTTTATTTCTTTTTATGTATTTTATACTTTCTTTTAACATTTTCTTGTTATTTGGCTTTTCTTTTTCCCCTCTCGAGGGCATGGTGTAAAGAGGCTCGAGCTTATCCGTTTACCCTCTCTCTCTCTCTCTCTCTCTCTCTCTCTCTCTCTCTCTCTCTCTAATGAGTATCTTTCTCTCTCTCTCGTGACTCTCCTTCATCTTCATCTTCTTCTTCTCTCTGTCTCTATTTTCTCCTTCTTGTTGTTGTTGTTCTTCTTGTTCGATTTGTTCCTGTTATGGTTGCATCCATACACACGCGTATGTGTGTATGAGTGGACACATGCGTGTAGGTGAATGGGAGTGACCTCACTTCTTCTACCTTGAAGTCATAGTTCGCCACGACTGACAGACTGATTGATATAGGTCTATACAACATAATAATGTAATATAATGTATTAACAATTTGGTTGGTGTTTGATGGATTCAAAAAAAATTGGAGGGGATGGGGCGAGGGTTCATTCAATGTGCGTTCTGAAACTAAGAACTGTAACTTCTGAACAACCACCCGGGGTGAAGAGTTTTCGTGCTTGTCTCCCTTATCCCAACGAGAGCGAAGTTGAAGCCTGTCGGGTTATTGACACAGAAGCTTTTTTTTGAACTCACTACAGTAGCCTGCTGCTAGCCTACAGTGCTAGCTAGCAAGCATTGCGGAGCTTTCATTCACGACTGCTGCGGCCTCTTTACTGAGGCGACCATTGATTGTGCTGTCAAGACCGCGACATTTGACAGGTAAGCCGCTAAGAGAGAGAAAAAAACAACCGTGTGTTACCGTTTGAGAGGAAATACAGCCATTCTCTGTCTTCAATCTTTCTCAGCCCCCTATCGTGATGGAGAGAGAATCGTCTTCGTCGTCACTGCAGGGGTGGAACAGAAGTGTCTGTCGCTTGCGTCTCGAGTCTCGTCTGCTGTCGCAAAGGGGCTGTGATTGTCGTCTGATTCGGTGCTAGCGGTTGACACCGCTCTTTCTTTGAAAAATTAAAAAGGATCATAAGAAATTAAAGACAATCTTAGAATATTTTCTTATTCCTGTGTCTGTTTTGCGGTTGGCTGTAGGCATTTTAAAACCAAGTCTATTCAGTTGGTCGACCTATGGCTTGAAATAGTTCAGTAATTGAATTAACCTCTTGGTTTCATAGCTGCTAAATCAAGTGTGGCATTTGGTTACGAAAAGGGGACGTCATTCTACCTCGGGTCATGTCGGGTCGGGTAAGTTAGCAGACGACAGACATGGCTCCCTACTGCGATTCTTGAAGACAAGAACGGCTTATTATTTGTCATAATGATCACGAAAGTGATCGCTGGTTGATAATTTTGCAGCCTTTCGGAGCTGATAGTTCAGGTCATGGTAAAATGTAGTCTACCCAACAAATTTGTGGCCTGCATATTCTTTTGTTCTGTGGCGATTTCTGTCATGGCTCTTGCAACAACCATGGACACTACACATTGAGCCTAAATATAGAATCCGTGCAACAACCAAACATATATTATACCGGCCAGGATTAGGCCTAATTCACAAGTTGGATTAGGCGAGATTATCGTTGACAGTGCATTGCTGTATTTGTCATAATATATAGGTACTGGAATAATTATATAGGTTTATTCTGTCAGGGAGGTCATGCTTTTGCCTTCAATGTTGGAAAGTTTATCTTCATTGTCAGTTACTAGATCCTAGTAATCCCATTACGAACATATTAATTATTTAAATCAAGTTTGGGGTTGAGGGTTAGGATATCTTACAAAGACTTCTTCTGTGTTGGAGTCAATTGCCGGGTTATATCATCTGGATAATTATATGAACTGTGTATTATTTTGTTTTCATTATTCACATTCTAATTAATTGGCAGGATTGCCAGTTATGTTTTTTCCTGTACGTCTTACTGAACCTCTGTGGGGATAAATGTTCAGGCATCATGAGAAAAGAAAATCAACTGCATTTCTTTGAGCGGGGTCGCAATAAAGGGAAATAGAATTTTAGAATATTATTTTTTTTAAATCTTTTTTGTAAAGCTTTTGGTTGTTCTGACCCTTTTTGCACTCTCTCTCTCTCTCTCTCTCTCTCTCTCTCTCTCTCTCTCTCTCTCTCTCTCTCTCTCTCTCTCTCTCTCTCTCTCTCTCTCTCTCTCTCTCTCTCTCTCTCTCTCAGTCACATGCACACGACACACACAACAGGCTTCTCCCGTGCCTGAACACACGCACATACATACACGCGCGCGCACATGCATACACGCACACACGCACGCGTTTTATAAGAGATAGAGAGAGACAAGATAAATAGTGGAAAACACATTTGGTGTGGAAAAGAAGAAGAAACCTGAACTGAACTTTTGCCATTATATTATCGCAATTAAGATGCCAACGACTTAAGCACGTTTGCTATGCATTTTTTGTTTATCTGTGTGTGTGTGTTTTTTATCTGCGCGCGCGCTCGTGTGTGTCTGTGTATGTTTCTGTTACTATCTGTGGTTCGGCCGTGTGTGTGTGTGTGTGTGTCTGTCTGTCTGTCTGTCTGTGTGTGCATGTCCGTTCATGCGTGCGTGTTACAAACAAATGCCGGAACCAAAAACTAGTAAAACTGGATCCGCTGTATCGTGTACTGTGTACACAGGAAAACGGTCATGTTGACTTTAGTTCTTGGGTACATGTACTCATAACGTACTGAGTAACCAACCGAGAAGTTTTATTGCTAATGTATTTTCAAGTTAACATAAGGGTCCACCCTTTTCTTCACACGTAGACTATATGGGCTATATTGAAACTAAAACATTAAATGTTTCATACTAACAGAACGCAAACTGTCTTTTTCTCTCAAACTCTCTCTCTCTCTCTCTCTCTCTCTCTCTCTCTCTCTCTCTCTCTCTCTCTCTCTCTCTCTCTCTCTCTCTCTCTCTCTCTCTCTCTCTCTCTCTCTCTCTCTCTCTCCTCTCTCTCTCTCTCTCTCTCTCTCTCTCTCTCTCTCTCTCTCTCTCTCTCTCTCTCTCTCTCTCTCTCTCTCTCTCTCTCTCTCTCTCTCTCTCTCTCTCTCTCTCTCTCTCTCTCTTTCTGTGGACCCGCTTGCTCTCATGCATGTGTGCGTCTGTCTCTCTCTCTCTCTCTCTCTCTCTCTCTCTCTCTCTCTCTCTCTCTCTCTCTCTCTCTCTCTCTCTCTCTCTCTCTCTCTCTCTCTCTCTCTCTCTCTCTCTCTCTCTCTCTTTGTGTAAAGAATGCATTGAAGATGACTTGCATTTTATTTTGCGTTGCCCTGCCGACACAAATATGATATCCAACAAAAATGTATCCCGCAGAAATATATTCGTAATCCATGTGCTTTTAAATCAACCTTGTTGTTAGCTTCAACTTGACTTTCGGAATCTGGCTATTTTTTTTATGTAAAAAGCTTTTAAATTTAGAGAAATTGATATTTCATAGTCCTTCTTCTACCTTGTTCTGATTGGACTGCTATCTGACTGCAGTAATTCTAATGTGTGGAGATTTTATTATCATGTGTATTGAATGTTTATGATGAGATTTATTCCAGTTTTGCTATCTGGTGGATTGCTAAGAGTTAATAATGGCTGTGGATCTGGGAGCGTCTTTTTGAGTCTAAGTTTACTTTGTCTAAACTCATTCGGTCTATAAAAAACACACCAGAATCTGGTTCAGTGAGCCTAAGTTCACTTGGTCTAATGTCTTATGTAGTTCATTTGGTCTACATCAGATTCTAGAGAGAAGGAGAGAGAGAGAGGGGGGGGGGAGAGAGAGAGAGAGACGGGGGGGGGGGAAAGGAGAGAGAACCAAGAACACGCACGCGCACGCACGCACACGCACACGCACACACACACACACACACTGTGACACACCAGGGCTCCCAGGGACCCACATTTGGGGGTCTATGAAGCACTAAAATTCTAAAGGACCCTCTAAAAGAATGTGCAGGGGGTCCCAGGGATGCACTAGAAAAATTATTTTTAGCATTCGCAATGCCACTGGGACCCTCTATCTCGCCTCTAGGACCCTCTATACTGTAAGTGAAGGAGTCCCTGAGACCCAAAGGGGAGGAGAAGGAGGTCTTGTTTTGCGGGACGATTTGGGAGCCCTGCACACACACACACACACACGTACACGGACACACGCACACACACACACGCACGCACACACACACACACACACACGCACGCACACGCACACACACGCACACACACACACACACACAAGAATGTAATGCAAATGCAAGGCAATCATTTATTAATATTATGAATGCATTTTAAAGCCTCCTTTCAGTCGTATGCAAACGGCATTCACATTAAATGCACGCGAACTGCGACAACATACCCTGGCTGGCGTCCAGTTTTGTATTGAATAAGTTAGACCAAATGAGCTTAGACCGTCACCCGTTGGAACACATTACCACCAAGAAGTTCGCCGGCGGCACACATCATAGGTTAGACAATGTGAACATAGACTCAAAGAACCCTACCCGTTGATCAATCTTGTGTTTGTTCACTTCCACTTCATAGGGGGCCTTGGCCTATTTGAATAAATTATTAGCATTCGCACCCCCCCTCTCTCTCTCTCTCTCTCTCTCTCTCTCTCTCTCTCTCTCTCTCTCTCTCTCTCTCTCTCTCTCTCTCTCTCTCTCTCTCTCTCTCTCTCTCTCTCTCTGCATGCGCTTGCATTCACTACTCATGCATTATTAGTTTTGTGTGTGTGCGTGTCTGTCTGGTCTGTATGCCTGTCTGTCTATCTCTCTATATCTCTCACTGTCTGTCTGTTTATATCTGTCTGCCTGGCTGTCTCTCTCCCTTTCTGTGTCTCTCTCTGTCTGTCTGTCTGTCTCTCTCTCTCTCTCTCTCTCCCTCTCTCTCTCTCTCTCTCTCTCTCTCTCTCTCTCTCTCTCTCTCTCTCTCTCTCTCTCTCTCTCTCTCTCTCATTCTCTATCTATCTGTGTATGTGCCTGCGTATGTGTGTCGTGTGCGTGCGTCTATGTGAAAGTATGTGCATGTTTGTGCGTGAATGTGTGTGAAAGTATGTGTGTGTTTATGCGCGCAGGAATGCGTGTGTGTGTGTGTGTGCCTTGGGTGAACATCTGGAGGCCTTTAAATCGATTTTCCTGCATTTTTATGAAGGAAACATTTATAAATGTAATTTTATGAAGGAGAGATTTATGACCATATCGATCTTTATAGAAAGTAACAGCTTGGCGATGACTATGTGCTTCAGTTTCTAGCCTTTGCTTCATGTCTTTCCTTTCTTCGTCCCTTCCTTGTTCTGTCGGTTTTTTTCCTTCTTGCTTTCTTTTCTTCGTTCCTTCCTTATTCCTTCGTTCTTCGTGCAGTTCCGCCTTTGGTTTAGAAAACTTTATTCAAATATCATACAAAATCAAACAATGATGAGGTAATGAGGGTGACAACAAGCAAATGCTTATAACGCACCCTTTCGTAAAGAATAATTAACAATATGGCAGGAGGAAATAAATTTTAACCAAAACAGACAAATGCATACAAACATTTATAAATTGTTTCAACTTTTATATACTAAGGGAGAACGGTGATTAAAATGAAACTGAACAATGCAATAATACAGTGATGCTGCAAGCAAATTAACACCCCCCCCCCCCCCCAAAAAAAAAAAAAGAGAGAGAGAGAGAGAGAGAGAGAGAGAGAGAGAGAGAGAGAGTTCCGCCTTTCAGTATAAGCTGGCTGTCTTTTCCCTCCGTCGCTTTGAACAGACCCTTCCGCCTTACCTCTCCAGTGCTCTTCACACCTACACTCCTTCCCGCTCACTCAGGTCCTCAAACACAAAACTTCTGAAAGTTCCAAAAACGAATCTAAAGTCATTTTGGTGACTTCAGTTTTAGTGCCCCTGCTGTTTGGAATTCTCTCCCAGTTGATCTCCGTCATGAACCAACTCTCTGTTGTTTCAAGGCTAAGCTAAAGACCCACTACTGACATTCAAAGCTCATTCGGTTTGTAGGCCTAAGTTTTTCCTTCTTGAACTTGCACCTGGGTGAATGAATGGGTGATGATGTTTTGTGTGACTGCGTGTGTATCGGTGAATGGAAGCGGCTTGAGTGTAAATTAATTATAGAAAGGCGCTATAGAAATGCTACCAATTGTTATCATTAGTATGTATTCTGTCCTCCCCGCGGGGAAACCGGGGAGTCTTTTGCATAAATAGTTCCCCCACCTTCTGGGAGTTCTGTGCTTGTAACTTCCTCTAATATGTCTCTCTCTTTGACTCTGCCCTTTCCCCTAGCGTTCTGTCATATTATGTCTTTCTCCCTTATTTGGTCCATTCTCCTGCCTTTATTCTTAAAATATATCGCACACTGTTTTCCTTTTGCAGTAATGACATGCCAAGTTTTTTTTGTGGTGGTGGACTGGCGGTTAGGCAATGAGAATGTAAGCACTTGAATGGACACTCTGTGCCTATTCTACAGTGTGTGTTAGCCTATAATGGCCTGTATGATTTATTTTAGGTTATGTATTGTGCATGTACATGTACAAAATATGTAACTTTAGTATTGCTTATTTGTGTTCATTTTATACTAATTTTTTGTAACCTAGGACTAGGAGTGAGAAATCAAGTGGAATGACTGACACTCTTAGCATTACTTAATGTTATTTGCTATAGCCATAGGCCTAAATGAGAAATGTGCTATGCCATGCTGCTTTATTGTTTGTTTGTTTGTTTTGTTTGTTATTACGTGTAGGATGTGTTATTAATTTGTTTGATGTTTTACTGTGGTAACAGTCCTGAGAAGACCGTTGCTGTTGACGGGACTATAAACAATGTAAAACATAAAATAAGGGGGGTTAATGTTTTACGTCCTCTCGCTCTATAAAAGACCATATAGGACAACATAAAATAAATATATTCTGTCCTCCTTTGAATGAAATTCTGCTTAACGTCCTCCGGTCTGGAACAGACACATATGGGACATTAGTAGATATACAGATGGTGGGAACGATCCTGGAGGCAATGTCCGGAGGCAGTGCAACACCAGGAAAGTCCCGAATTTGTAACAATGCAGATGTGTAGAGTAACGTGTTCTGTCCTCCTTTCTTTCCTTCCTTTGAATGAAATTCTGCTTAACGTCCTCCGGTCTGGACAGACACATATGGGACATTAGTAGATATAACGATGGTGGGAACAATCCTGGGGGCAATGCCCGGAGGCAGTGCAACACCAGGAAAGTCCCGAATTTGTAGCAATACAGATGTGTAGAGTAACGTGTTCTGTCCTTTCTTTCCTTCCTTTCTTTCTATATTGATGTAGAACCCTTGTGTGTGGCTGGCTGTCTTTCAGCGAATGGAAATTGAGCCACCGCGTGGGAAAGGTTGGCACTGGGTCAGTACTTTCCACCTGTGATTCTTCTTCTTCGTCGATCGCTCTGACAGTCTCCTGTCATTATGAGCACAGATGCTGTCATGCTGCCGTTATGCGCCTAGCTAAGAAACCGTTAGGCCCAGCATGTCCAGCTTCGGCTGGGGGGAAATCTTTACCAAGAGTTTCTAGAACAAAGGTACGAGAATGGACCGGTAAGGCGGAAAGTTAGTAGATGACAGTAAGCAAAGGGAGAAGGCAAGAGTCAAATAGAGTTACAGATTAGAGGAAGTCACAAGCACAGAGCCTCCAGAAGGTGGGGGAACTATATGTACAAAACACCCCCCGATCACGGGGGCGGGGTGGGTGGGGAGCTTTGATTCTGCGGTGGGCGTGTTGAGTGTCAGACCATGTTACGATCATTTTTGTGCTTTCTGTTTTAATTTACCTCTCTCTCTCTCTCTCTCTCTCTCTCTCTCTCTCTCTCTCTCTCTCTCTCTCTCTCTCTCTCTCTCTCTCTCCCTCTCCCTCTCCCTCTCTCTCTCTCTCTCTCTCTCTCTCTGCTACCTTTATGTTCAGCTCTGTATGTGTAATAGTATGCCTTGTCATGTTTGTATTCTATGTTCGTATATATACCAAGGACATATTGGAAGACTAGGCGTTACCTAAAATCTGTATCCTTGGAAAATAAAGTTCAAGTTTTCAGCTTTTCAAAGTTCTCTCTCTCTCTCTCTCTCTCTCTCTCTCTCTCTCTCTCTCTCTCTCTCTCTCTCTCTCTCTCTCTCTCTCTCTCTCTCTCTCTCTCTCTCTCTCTCTCTCTCTCTCTCTCTCTCTCTCTCTCCTCTCTCTCTCTCTCTCTCCCTAATCTCTCTCTCTCTCTCTTTCTCTGCTCTATCATAATATCACCTGCTTTGCTACCTTTATGCTCAGCTCTGTATGTGTAATAGTATGCCTTGTCATCTTTGTGTTCTATGTTCGTATATATACCAAGGACATATTGGAAGACTAGGGGTTGCATAAAATCTTTATCCTTGGAAAATAAAGTTCAAGTTTTCAGCTTTTCAAAGTTCTCTCTCTCTCTCTCTCTCTCTCTCACTCTCTCTCTCTCTCTCTCTCTCTCTCTCTCTCTCTCTCTCTCTCTCTCTCTCTCTCTCTCTCTCTCTCTCTCTCTCTCTCTCTCTCTCTCTCTCTCTCTCTCTCTCTCTCTCTCTCTCTCTCTCTCTCTCTCTCTCAATGTTATAGGCCGGAGGTCTGACATTAAAAAACAATTGAGTTTGAGTTTTTTTAGTTTGAGTTCTCTCGCCTCCCTCTCTCTCTCTCTCTCTCTCTCTCTCTCTCTCTCTCTCTCTCTCTCTCACTATCTCTATCTCTCTCCTCTCTCTCTCTGTCTCTCTCTCTCTCTCTCTCTCTCTCTCTCTCTCTCTCTCTCTCTCTCTCTCTCTCTCTCTCTCTCTCTCTCTCTCTCTCTCTCTCTCTCTCTCTCTCTCTCTCTCCTCTCACTCTCTCCCCCCTCCCCCTCTCTCTGTATGATATGTCGTTAATGTTTAGGGCTGTTAGTCATTTCCTGCAAAGCAAATGCCAAGTGCATAGAGGGTGGGTTACACGGTGCAGGCAGATGGGGCGTGTTAATAAGGAATTAAGCTGCTGCATAAATCATATTAAATGTAAGTATCGAGTAAGCAAGTGGTCTGTTACAATCGTTCACGAACCTGTTAACTTTACCTGTTCTAGCGCAACGCTGAGTCCCAGTAACGCCTAGTAATGGTAACGCCTAGTAACGGTAACGCCAAGTACTGGTAACGCTGAGTACAGCAAATTTGAAGCGATTCGGTTAAGGAACGGCGGAGTCGTATAGCGCGCGCGTTTCTGAACCGCTTCGCTTCCGGGTTGGTACACGGATAGTCACCGTCCCCGGTGATCTTCCTGCCAAATTGGAAGGCAATCGGTCGAGCAACACCGGAGATATGGGTGCCGTAAAATAAAAACTATGTAGGGGGGAAAATGTATGACGAAATTGTCCTGGCTCTGGCTATCTTTCTTTTCTTTTTTTAAACTTTTTTCCACATGATTTCACAAGGGGAAAACATTAAATAAATACGTAAAGAAGACAAACAAACAGACCAAGACGACAGACACATTTACACACAACTATGCTGTGGAAGTCATTCAAAAATGTTAGCACACAATCTTGAGATAACAGTTTATCTAAAGTCACTATGTGGAGTAAGTAAAAGAGCTCAGCATTGCAAATTGTGAGTTCCAAGCTTTGGACAACATTGTATTAATCACCATATTCAAAATGTTTTCAAATTACATGATCATATAATCCAACAATATTAGTAACAACCAACAAAAACATTACACCCAGACCCTGTTAAAACACCGTCTTATTTGTCTCTAAGAGGCGTCATTGCAAATTGTACTTTGTTTTCCATTATTCCAGGAGCCTGATTTCATAGTCAGCATAGACATATTAGTTAGGCTATATTTTTGTTTGTGGCACAAGCCACAAACCTATAACTCACTTTGTCGGTCTGTCTGTCGGTCGGTCCAAAATTGTCGCGTCCAAAATTGTCGCACGCCACAAACGATTGCGAATCCGCGCTTGTTTCTTTATTGACTGTAATCGATTCATCTTGAATTTTGTCTGTATTTTCTATTCTTTGTCTTTCATTATTATCCGTTATCTACGCTATTTATCAGTGGAATTTGGTGTTAATACGTCATTTTCCAGAAAGGGATTATCATAATTTCTGCATGAAGTACAATCTGTTGCCATGCAGGGCTCCCAATCGTCCCGCAAAACAAGGGGTCCCAGGGACTCCTTCACTTGCAGTATAGAGGATCCTAGAGGCGGGATAGAGGGTTGATCCCAGTGGCATAGCGAATGCTAAAAATATTTTTTCTAGTGCATCCCTGGGATCCCCTGCACATTCTTTTAGAGGGTCCTGTAGAATTTTAGTGCTTCATAGACCCCCAAATTGGGGTCCCTGGGAGCCCTGCCATGACTTCCAAAAAATGAAAGACCATGACGAAATCTCAGCGGTTCTGATCGTCTATCAAGTAAACCTAGCACTGAGGCCTACCTGGAAATATCCTGTTCTTTTGAAGTCCCGTGACTTAGGCTTGACCTTCACCACAAACAGATTCGGACGGACCTAGCCATCAAAGTATCAGAGGATTCTGGGGATGGGACATTATAAAGATTTGTCGATTACAGAGGTATCTGTCGGTTGGTTTTAAAACGTTGGGGCGTGTACTTTTTCATTAACAAGGATCCTGTTTCCTGGTTAAGGAACGGCGGAGTCGTATAGCGCACGCGTTTCTGAACCGCTTCGCTTCCGGGTTGGTACACGGATAGTCACCGTCCCCGGTGATCTTCCTGCCAAATTGGAAGGCAATCGGTCGAGCAACACCGGAGATACGGGTGCCGAGAGGCCGGCGGATGCGCGTTTCGCGCATTTGCCGAACCGCGCAAATGACACGTCCGCCTCGGTTGCCGTTGCCATCGGCCCGTTAGGGCTCACAGCAAATTTGAAGCGAATCGGTCGAAAAACGGCGGAGTTATAAGGCCCGTTTCGTGTTTCAGACACACACACACACACACACACACACACACACACACAGACACACACACACACACACACGGACAGTTGGCTTATTACTATATGATGATGATTGTAAAAAAATTAAAAAAACTATGTAGGGGGGAAAATGTATGACGAAATTGTCCTGGCTCTGGCTATCTTTTTTCTTTATTTTTAAAACTTTTTTCCACATGATTTCACAAGGGGAAAACATTAAATAAATACGTAAAGAAGACAAACAAACAGACCAAGACGACAGACACATTTACACACAGCTATGCCGTGGAAGTCATTCAAAAATGTTAGCACAAAATCTTGAGATAACAGTTTATCTAAAGTCACTATGTGGAGTAAGTAAAAGAGCTCAGCATTGCAAATTGTGAGTTCCAAGCTTTGGACAACATTGTATTAATCACCATATTCAAAATGTTTTCAAATTACATGATCATATAATCCAACAATATTAGTAACAACCAACAAAAACATTACACCCAGACCCTGTTAAAACACCGTCTTATTTGTCTCTAAGAGGCGTCATTGCAAATTGTACTTTGTTTTCCATTATTCCAGGAGCCTGGGACGGTATTCATGTCGAGATAGCATGAGACTTAGCATGATGCTAACTTAGAAGCTCTTCCAATGTCCTATAGGATTTAATAGGACTTTTGGAAGAGCTTCTAAGTTAGCATCATGCTAAGTCTCATGCTATCTCGACATGAATACCGTCCATGATTTCATAGTCAGCATAGACATATTAGTTAGGCTATATCTCACTTTGTCGGTCTGTCTGTCGGTCGGTCCAAAATTGTCGCGTCCAAAATTGTCGCACGCCACAAACGATTGCGAATCCGCGCTTGTTTTTTTATTGACTGTAATCGATTCGTCTTGAATTTTGTCTGTATTTTCTATTCTTTGTCTTTCATTATTATCCGTTATCTACGCTGTTTATCAGTGGAATTTGGTGTTAATACGTCATTTTCCAGAAAGGGATTATCATAATTTCTGCATGAAGTACAATCTGTTGCCATGCAGGGCTCCCAATCGTCCCGCAAAACAAGGGGTCCCAGGGACTCCTTCACTTGCAGTATAGAGGGTCCTAGAGGCGGGGTAGAGGGTCGATCCCAGTGGCATAGCGAATGCTAAAAATATTTTTTCTAGTGCGTCCCTGGGATCCCCTGCACATTCTTTTAGAGGGTCCTGTAGAATTTTAGTGCTTCATAGACCCACAAATTGGGGTCCCTGGGAGCCCTGCCATGACTTCCAAAAAATGAAAGACCATGACGAAATCTCAGCGGTGCTGATCGTCTATCAAGTAAACCTAGCAATGAGGCCTACCTGGAAATAGCCTGTTCTTTGAAGTCCCGTGACTTAGGCTTAACCTTCACCACAAACAGATTCGGACGGACCTAGCCATCAAAGTATCAGAGGATTCTGGGGATGGGACATTATAAAGATTTGTCGATTACAGGGGTATCTGTCGGTTGGTTTTAAAACGTTGGGGCGTGTACTTTTTCATTAACAAGGATCCCGGAGGCCTATTGTTGGCAAATCCCAACAACACCTATATACTTAAACCCTGTCCCAGCACACATACCCCTACTATACTGGCTTACTATGCCATCTCGCGAAACTACGGCGTGGGGGTCAGTTCGATGTGCCCCCGTTCTTTATGCGTCCCCTCGGGTTAGGGATCGGATTATGATAGGATTAGGGCTTCGGATTATGGATAGGGTTTGGGCTTCGAGTTCTCGGGTTAGGGATCGGATTATGGATAGGGCTTCGAGTTCTTGGGTTATGGGTCGGATTATGGATAGTGTTTGGGCTTCGAGTTCTCGGGTTAGGGATCGGATTATGGATAGGGTTTGGGCTTCGAGTTCTCGGGTTAGGGATCGGATTATGGATAGGGTTTGGGCTTCGGATTATGGATAGGGTTTGGGCTTCGAGTTCTCGGGTTAGGGATCGGATTATGGTTTGGGCTTCGAGTTCTCGGGTTAAGGATCGGATTATGGATGGTTTGGGCTTCGAGTTCTCGGGTTAGGGATCGGATTATGGATAGGGTTTGGGCTTCGAGTTCTCGGGTTAGGGATCGGATTATGGTTAGGGTTTGGGCTTCGAGTTCTCGGGTTAGGGATCGGATTATGGATAGGGTTTGGGCTTCGAGTTCTCGGGTTAAGGATCGGATTATGGTTAGGGCTTCAAGTTTTCGGGTTAGGGATCGGATTATGGATAGGGTTTGGGCTTCGAGTTCTCGGGTTAGGGATCGGATTATGGATAGGGTTTGGGCTTCGAGTTCTCGGGTTAAGGATCGGATTATGGTTAGGGCTTCAAGTTTTCGGGTTAGGGATCGGATTATGGATAGAGTTTGGGCTTCGAGTTCTCGGGTTAGGGATCGGATTATGGATAGAGTTTCGGCTTCGAGTTCTCGGGTTAGGGATCGGATATGGATAGGTTTGGGCTTCGAGTTCTCGGGTTAGGGATCGGATTATGGATAGAGTT
>CM065696.1:29348095-29350595 GCA_017654935.2 Phymorhynchus buccinoides
CCGTAACGCTTAAGTAGTCCATCTTACCCTTTTAGAGTCTTTGGTTGCAGCACCCGGTTCCAATGCAAGTCGTAGTGTTACACAAAAGACTAAGCTGTACCAAGATTTTCTGTCGCTGTAGAAAACCATTCTATTGCGCAGCTCTCATTTTTGCATTGGCCTCCGGGGACATGGGTGGATGCCTCGTGCCTCCATACGCGGAGCTGGACGATCCCGCCCCCTTCCACGAGTCTCTACCTCGTGGGGATGTATTTATTTAGGACATTTCTATAGCGCATTGCCTTAAAGCTCAATGCCCCGGGATACCGGGGGGGGTCTTTCATAAAAAATAGTTCCCCCACCTTCTGGAAGTTCTGTGCCTGTAACTTCCTCTGATCTGCCACTCTCTTTGACTCTGCCTTTTCCCCTTGCTTTGTGTCCTCTACTATCTTTCTGACGTATTGGTCCATTTTCTTGCCTTTATTAAAAAATAAAAAATCTTCCAAATATGTTTTTTTTTCCTTTGAGCTCCTCCGAGATCGGTATGTGTCGGCTGTGCGCAGCGGGGAGACCCGTGAAAACTGAAAATCGGACATATGCGTACGTACCTTTCCCATTATGGCCATATGGGCCAAACTGTTATTAAACAATCATAATCGTCCACTCACAACCTCTTTCTCTCGACTTAATGGTTAACTTAGGACGCACATTTTACCGCCAGGGGGCAATCAAACCAGTAGGGGCTTAGCGCGTTATATTCTTAGTTGGGGGTAGTGAGAGAGAGAAAGAGAGAGAGAGAGAGAGAGAGAGAGAGAGAGAGAGAGACGGAGATGAGTCCCCTCCTCTCTCTCTCTCTCTCTCTCTCTCTCTCTCTCTCTCTCTCTCTCTCTCTCTCTCCAAGTAATAATATCACGCGCTAAGCCCCTACTGGCTTGACTGCTCCATGGCGGTGAAATGTGCGTCCTAAGTTGCTCATTGGCACAATGTGTGGGGGAGGGAGCCAGTATGAAACCAGAGGGAAACGTGTTTGAAAATGTGCCCTTTTCTTTTGTAGATGAGTATCGTTTCTGTCTGCCGCCTCTCGGTTTATTACTGTCAACGTGGGAAAAAGAGGGATTTGTTTTCTTGGCCTTTGTTGGCCTATGAGGGGGCTGTATTGTAAGTTGATGTCAACTTGACACGAAAAAGAGCACACGGGGTGATATGTGGGGAAGGGGATTGGGGAGGAGAGGTGGGGTGGAGGGGCAGACGGATAGAGACGGAGAGGGAGAACAAGAACAAGAACAAGAACAACGTTTTAATGAACCTGGCCATCTGCCCATGTCAAAGGGAACAGTGGGAAGGGGATATTGTTAAATCAAACAAACAAACAAAAGGGAAAATCCATAACACAAAATATTAAACGGAGAGGGAGAAATGGGGAAACGAAACGAAGCGAAACGAGACTGATGGAGAAAATAGTCCAGAAGGACTGTAAATGACCTAAAAAAAAATAAAAAAAATTTAAACCGAGATTTTTCCTCTTCTTTCTTTTTTGGTCCGGTCAGAAATGTCTAGTGGTATGAGTAGTATGTGTTTAAGAAGCATTATATGGTAAGTGGTCGCCTCTGTTATCCGGATCTTCTTCTTCTTCTTCTTTTTCTTCTTCTTCTTCTTCTTCTTCTTCTTCTTCTTCTCCTTCTTCTTCTTTTTCTTCTTCTTCTTCTTCTTCTTCTTCTTCTTCTTCTTCTTCTTCTTCTTCTGCGTTCCTGGGCCATAAGACCACAGACGGACGGACAGACAGACATAGATTAGCCAAGCGAACAGACAGACAGCGACTGTAACTAGTGTAAGCAGACAAAAATGGAAGACATGCTGTTCTTCATCATTATCATCGATCGCTCAGACAGTTCCCTGTCAATTATGAGCGCGGATGCATCATGCTGCCGTTATGCGGCCTAACTAAGAAACAGTTAGGCCCAGCAAGTCCGTCTTCAACCGGAGAAAATCTTTGTAAGATTTGTTTTTATAATAACAGCAGGAGAATGTACACACATGTACACACAACAGTAGTAAGGCAGAAAGATAGTAGGCCCTAGATGACGACAGTAAGCAAAGAGAAAAGGCAGGAGTCAAAGAGAGTGGCAGATTAGAGGAAGTTACAAGCACAGAACTTTCAGAAGGTGGAGGAACTATTTATGCGAAAGACCCACCGGTATCCCCACGGGGGATTGGGATGCTGTTGTGTTGAAAGCAATTGTACAGGTAAACCTAACGGCGGTATCGGATAGCAGTGGCCCCTCCTTTATTTACCGGCTTCTTCTGCTGTTAGTTGGCGACCTCTGCTAAAACGTGAAACGGGCTGTTCTGTTGGAGTTGTGGTCCTTAGCTCTTGCCACCAGGTGGCCTTTTATTTGAAAGCAGTTTTCTTAGCAACGCCAAATTCATTCTTTGTGTCTCTTTTTCTCTGTCTTCTATCTGTCTGTCCCTGTATCGCTCTCTCTCTCTCTCTCTCTCTCTCTCTCTCTCTCTCTCTCTCTCT
>CM065696.1:29355595-29383095 GCA_017654935.2 Phymorhynchus buccinoides
ATCGCCCGTCACGTTACAGAACAATAGGTCAACAAAAACCCACGACGTCGTTATTAAGCTGCAGCAACGGCTATAACAGTAGTGCTAATGGTGGTGGTGGTTATGGTTATTGTGGGCGCCCGTGCAAGACTTTCTGTGCTAAACATTGTTGCAGGAAGTCAGCAAAACTTCTGAGGGCAACGCAGTCTCGGTTCTTCACAGGTGGCCACTCTTCCAATCTCGTGCGAAAAGCCTGAGAGACGACGTATGCGTTGCCGAAACGCCTCTCTAATTGCTGCATGGCTTGCTCATATGCGTCTCTGTCCCTCATCAGAAAGAATCCACTCACTGATTCTTTGGCTATGCCCCCAATATATCTCTGCAGATACAGCATTTTTTCGCTCGAAGGAATGTTCTTGTGTTCTATAAGGAATGAGAAGGAGGACTTCCAGGTCGGGTAGGACAGGGGGTCGCCCATAAAAACTACAGGCTCTTGCACAGGGAGTCTGCTCAGGGTGAGGGCATCAGAGAGCGCTTGGGTCATGGACCCCATTGTTGCATCCAAGGCTGGTGAGGTCATCATGTGGGGCGCTGATTCGGCTAACTTGTGTGGTCCAAGAAATGCCCATGAAGGCGTAGAATACTGGCTCGTGTCAGCTTGCAGAGAACGTTTGGTACCTTCACTGGCTTTGGCCGTACCATCGTTGGCTCTAGGGACGAAAATCTCCGCATTTGGTTGCAGCGGACGTTGAGTCAGCTCAGTCCCAGCGTCATGGACTCCAGAGGGGATCACTTGACTCTGTGAAAGGGACGTCTGCTGTTCATGTCGCACAAGGTGAGCTCCAGAAGGGGTAACTTCCATGTCATGCAGCTCTGAGAGTTCTGTGAGGAGGGTGTGCATACGTTGACCATAGTCAGGTGTGACGTCAGGATGCTCTCCTGTCGCTACACCACCGGAAGATAGGATCCCAGCATTTCTCGTGCCTGACGTGGTGGTGTGTACGATGTCAGCGTAGCTCGCCGTGAGACAGGCCTTCGTGAAGTCTCCAGTTTGCAGCCCAACGACCTCAGAACCAGTGTAGCCTCCCGGGTCACCAGTTGCAACTGCGTTGATCTTCTGGGGTTCCCGTCGATATAGTGGGGGTTTCGTGTATATGGCAGCGAGCGAGGTCTCATGGCCATGGAGAGTCCTCTCCATTCCAGGACGGCCAACATCAACAGACTTGATCGGCGCTTGGGGTCCAAAACACAGGGTCCGTGGTCTGGTGCCCAGATAAACGTCCGTCGTATAGGTTTCAGCAGCAGCAGCGTGAGGAACAGTTCTGATAGGGTTGGCATCTTCTGACTTCCTGCTGGTGAAGATCTGTTTTTTGATATCAGCAGGATCAGCCGCAGACAAACCTTGATGGGTAGCTCTAGTCAAAACAGAAGCCGCAGTCATCTGTCGTGCGTCGCCTATGTTCAGCGCAGGTTGGTGCTGCGGTGCGCCCGACAAAGCCGACATCAGAGAAGCCTGCTGTGCGTCGCCTATGTTCAGCGCAGGTTGGTGCTGCGGTGCGCCCGACAAAGCCGACATCAGAGAAGCCTGATGTGCGTCGCCTGTAACATCAGGCATCGTCAAAGTCGTGGAGACTTGCTGTGTGACTTGATTGGGGTTGGACATCGACGACATCATCACATTTTTCATCAGGAGGGGATCAGCAAAGGTGGGGTTGAGAGGAGGATGTATAGAGGAAGCGTAATTCGTGGAGGTAGCAGAAAAAGGGGGGAGGGGCTGAAATTTCTCTTCAATGAGATCCATTAGTGGTAGATTGGGAAGGGTCGCTGGGTTTTCGTCGAATTTGTCGACGGCCTCTATGATAGCTTGTTGCTCCGCCAATGCTGTAGCAAGTTGGTAATCTTCTAAAGCTCTTAGTTTGTCTCTCTTTAGCTTGCCAATCTCTACTTCTTTCTCCATTTCTTCTTCCTTCTTTGCAGCAAATAGCCTCTGTGTTCTTTCTTGTAACTTGAACTCTAAATCAGCCTCTTCTGCTTTCAATCTCAATTCCTGTGCTTCCCTCTCCGTCTTCAACTTCTGCTTCTCTGTCGCTACAAACAAGTCTAGCAATTGTCTCTTCATCTCCTTCTGCATTTGCAGTCTCTGTTCTGCTTTCTTAGCCTTTTCCAGCTCTTCTTCTTTCTGTGTTTCTCCGTCTCTAGCTCTTATCTTAACCGATAAGGAGGCGGCTTTTACCACTGCGACCAACTTAGTAGCAGCAGACGAACGTTGGGATCCCGTCCTAGTATGAGAACTCTGTGTAGAGGACGATCTTCTGCTGGAGGAAGACTTCCTTCTTGATGACTCTCTCTGGCTTTTCCCCGACTTAGCCTTGCTTTTAGGCTTGTGTGGCGGTGTAGAACTCATGATGACTGAGATGATTTCTGTAATGACAGCGTTGATGACGCCCTGCATCTCAACTAAACCTGACTCCATCTCTTGGCTCCACCCTAGTTGATGAATCTCTGTTGCGAGGGAACGCAGGTCTTGTGCGCGAGCAGAAATGTCCGTCTTGATTCCTTGCAGCACGTCAATCTCAGGTTTTTCTCTTCTTGTTTCCTCTCTTGCTGCCATTATGATATTTCTCAAGGTGCTGGCTTGGTTCCAAAATTGATTTGTTTTTATAGTCAACTGGTATTCTTTTCCCTTACTTGTCATTTTTTTTCTCTCCCTTGTCTGACATTGATTCTCCTCCAACTGCGCCTTCCATTTCTTCTGTAATTACACCTTCTAGGGCGTCTTTCTCTTGAGAGTGCAGGCCGCCTTCCTCTTGTTCCATCGCTGCACCTTCCATTTCGCCTGTCTCAACTTCCTCTTCTTCACCACTCGGGTCGCCTTTCGCAACTACTTTCGTAAGTGAGGTTGGCGGAAGACTCATTATTCTGCGTCACTGTTCTGTGTGTTGACCGAAAACCTATTGTCTTTCTCAAAGGGTTCTTGCTGTCTTATCCCTTTAATCTTCTAGTCTTCTTCCCTTCAGTCTTCCCCAATGACGTTCCACTTAGCTCTTCTCTTGAGTTGTCGAATTCTGCCCATGTCTGCTCGCCTGGCTAAATAAGGAGCGCAAGTTAAAGCTTCTTCTCCGTCAAAATACTAAACGTGACGCAGAACTACTAAGAAAACGTGGAAATTACGTCCCAAATGAAGACATGACGTTATGGTGAGTTGGCCCCTCTGAGATGACAATCTTGCTGTGACGTTTATAAAAAACGAAAAGGGCTGGAGGTGAACAAGTTATTTTCAATTGTGGAACTAGATGGTGACATAGTTACTTGCATGGGTCCGACGAGGAATAGTTTTTTCACTGTGGGCGCCCCTGCAAGACTTTCTGTGCTAAACGATCGTCGGAGTCCAGAGTCGTGTCCAGAGTCGAATGGAATGAAGTGGGTGGATGCATTCGAAAGCTAAGCTCTCGTGCATCAGACTCAAAACGAGGAATCTTGAAGAAGGAGTGAGCAGAGTTCATTTATTCCATTACACTTCATCGCAATGAGGCAAGGTACAGCCACTCGACTCGGGACAAGGTGAAAAAACTGCAAATAAACAACAACAAACCATAAGAAACCATATAGGGACAAAAGGCCCACAAAATCCCACTAATTACGAAACCATAATTTACTTTACAGCTATAACGCCAAACGAAAAGACTTTACCAAAACGTAACCAATCGGCCGAATAACAACAGTTACAATTAGGCCCCTTTTAGATAAAAGGGTTACGAAAACATCAGCCAAAAAACCCTCAAATTATCATGATCGAAAAAACAAACTTGGCAAGTTTGGAAAACAATTTGAATTCAATAGTGAACTCAGATCTCGCATGTATCATCAAAGATCATCGTAAAAATATAACTGTCCTTGAAAGTAAAGCAAAGAAAACGTTCAAGCACTGATCTCACAATCAATGAAAAACGACAGTCCACAACATACCTTTGACTCCACTAGGTTTTCACAGGGAATACAAGTCTTACAGCGGACTCAACTTGGGGCCCCAAAACTCATCAACAGTTCCAGCATACAAAAAAACGTCTTCATTCTGCCATCTCAGAAAAGCCAACTGAAGAAGCCATTCAAAACTCAGCTTATAATGTTACGATATTCAGTACTCACAAAAAGGGCAAGGGAGATAATTCACCACGAGCCTCACGCAGGACGCGCGCGTGACTTCAATCTCAGCAAAGCTTGGCATGCAGAAAAATACAAATATTCGTGAAAGGAACGCAAAACACACGATTTAATCAATGACAACTCGTTCACTTAACTTACGAGCGACAACTGAACAATGCTAAGGATAAGAACCTCGTGAATTTCGTAAGCGGAAAATAATTCATGACAATAGACAAAATGCACGAGACCATACCAAAAACACGATATCAGCATAAAAAGAACAATGAACAAAAGACATGGACAACGCACGCTACAAGAGGAGGAAACACCTATTCAAATACAACACACGCAATAAAACCAAACATAGACACAAAGCAGAATATTCACAAAACACAACCACAGGCATTAATAACAAACAATAGGCACAAACATCAAGTCAAGTCACGTCAGGTTAGGTCAAAGGAAAGTTGGCCAAAGAGAGAAAATAAACAGTCAAACCAGTCAAATCAGTCAAGTCAGCCAACAAACATGGAAATAACAAAAAAGGCACGCAACAAACAAGAAAAACACCAGAAAACACAAATAACATACAAACATCTTACACACAGAAAATACACAAGACATACACAGAACACAAGACAAGACAAACATGTGACGTCACACAATAATTTTACCAAGAGGTGGCAAAAAAATGATACCTGCCTTACACAGGCAGGCACAGTTATTACCTCAGCTTCTCTAGTGCTGGGATGAACAGCGCGGGCAAAAAAAGGGGGTAAGTAATGTCTCTTTCGCGCGTGCTTCGGCGTCCAACGGTAGAGGAACGACGCTTGGTCACGTGAAGTACACGTGGTCCCAGCTCGTGAGTCGCTGTGACCAGAAGAGCCCCCGTCGACTTCCATCATCAGTCGGCCTTGGTGGAAGGGGTTCTCAGGGTGCTGGTGGTAGTAGTAGTAGTAGTAGTAGTAGTGGAGGCAGAATGGAGGGGTCTGCGTCTGGCGCGTGTGCAAGTTCGGTCAGATCTTCAGGGCTGACAGCATCTCTATGCCTCTTTCTCTCCTGCTCCCATTCCCACCCCAACCCACCCACCCCTAAAAATGAAGTACATGCTGCATCAGGGCTCATTTCTTGTTTACAAAGGATTTTTAGCGTCGTACAAAATCGAATTGTTAGGCCGGGTTCACATAAGACGCGTAAGTTCGGTACGGAAAACCCTAAATAAGTGGAAGAAAGAAGGATAACAGTTAACCCTAAATAAGTGGAAGAAAGAAGGATAACAGTTTTCGCTTAACAAAAACACAGTAACCGTTCAATCGAGCCAAACACATCACCTGGTTAACTCGACGAACTTGGACAGTTTGGGAGGGCCTGAAGTCGTTCGTTTTAGTCAAGCATTCAAGGGATGAAATCGGTGTACGCTGATTATAGTTTTACCGAGTTACAAACTCGGACTTAAGACTGATGCCTGCTGACGAAAGGTCTTCTGTCATGTTCGTGTTTTTAATTGCCTACCTGTGTGTGTTCTCTTCTTCCTTAGGCTGGTCGTCATGGTCAAGAAAAGGTCAGCCGCAGCAGCCAAGCTCTCCAACGGCAACAACAACAACAACAACAACAACATTGATCACAAACACATCCACAACGACAACAACAACACTCCCTGTACTAGACCCAAGCAGTCGTCTCAACCCCGAAGCCGTAAACCCAGACATCCGTCCTCGCCCGGGAAGAACTTCCTTCAACGCATCTTCTCCACTTTCTCCTCTTCCTCTTCCTCCTCCTCCTCCTCCTCCTCCTTCTCCTCCACGCTTCTAAAACCCGCTGTCCTCCTCGTCCTAGTTTTCTTCTTGCTTTGCGTGGTCCTTTTCGCATTACCCAACAACGAATTGGAAAGTAGCTTGAGAAATAAGAATGACCAAAGAGCAACGACGGCGACAACGGCAGGGGAAAAGAAAGAGTCCAAACCTACGAGACGGACGCCTAGCGGAGGGAGGACCAAAAACGGGGGGTGGAGGGTGGCGGACAGGGAGACGGTCACGAGGTTCTACAGCGGCACGTGCAGCATTGAGCGCGTGCCCGTGGGTCAGCTGACCCCGGAGCGCTTCGAGAGGGACTACCGCTTCAAGCGGCCCGTGCTGGTCACTTTCCCTCGCGGGGCTCAGGACTGGACCGACCCTGGGCAGTGGACAGTGGAGGCTTTGAAGAGGTCAGAGAGAGAGGGTTGTGTATGAATGGGGTTGAAAGAGAAGAGAGAGCAGGAGGGAGAGAGAGAGAGAGAGAGAGAGAGATACGTCGAATATTTTAATGAATATTTCTGCCCGTATCATGTGGGAAGGTGGGGGCGGGGTGATTAAAAAAGAGAGAAAGAGAGAGAAACTCAAGACTCAAAAACTTCATTACACAAGGTTTAAGATTTTAGGCCAAGCCTATTCTTCCAATCTGTCCGTGGGACGAAAACTAGACTAATACAAAACAATTAGAGGAGAGAGAGAGGGAGGGAGCTTGTGTATGACTCGGAGAAAGAGGAAGAAAACAGAGCGTCAGTATAATGTGTGTGTGTGTGTGTGTCTGTGTGTGTGTGTGTGTGTGTGTGTGTGTGTGTGTGTATGTGTCTGTGTGTGTGTGTGTGTGTGTGTGTGTGTGTGCGCACGCATGTGTGTGCGCGCGCGTGTGCGCAGCTGTCCCCTCTGGTATCTGGCAGTCATTGTCGGAAACGAAAGACAGGCATGCAAACATACATGAATGGGGTGGGGGGTCTAAAGTATAGATTTGCCAAATGATCAATGATTCAGTGTAATTCGTTTTCTAACCCCACCTAGGTCTTACGGCGACTGGAGTGTCCCGCTCTGGGGACTCCATCGAGATCGTTCGTTCGTTTTGA
Organism: Phymorhynchus buccinoides; assembly: GCA_017654935.2. Lineage (NCBI taxonomy): Eukaryota > Metazoa > Mollusca > Gastropoda > Neogastropoda > Raphitomidae > Phymorhynchus > Phymorhynchus buccinoides. The sequence goes on from CM065696.1 coordinate 29,362,596, forward strand.
GGGGGGGGGGGGGGGATCTAAAGTACAGGATTGCCAAATTATCAATGATTCGGTGTAAATCCTTTTCTAACCCCACCTAGGTCTCGACGAATGGAGTAGATGTGACGAGGTAATGGGTTAAAAGGCTAAGTCCCTAGGGAAGACTTTTAGTGTGTTAAATTTTCAAGTAGAAAATTTGCCTTTAGCCCACTTCTCTAGGGTATGGGAGATGAGCAACTTTCCCGGCCCCTTTTCATCTAATAAATTTATATTTGTGCCCGGGTTCTGGCTCGTATGATTGTAAGAAATACAAGTGGTTGATTTGCTCTTAATGGCAGACAGAGAGAAGTAGGGTTTTACATGAAATTACAAGACTCCCACTCTCATCAGTCTGACCAAAGGGTTCAGGATTATTTGACACTTGTATTTTATTTACTCACAAAATCTGCATAAGATTATGCAACAATAATAATAAAGCAGCTCAATGGCGCCAAAACAAAATATGAATGGAAAAAAACCAATGGAATCCGAAAGGATTTACAAGACTTTTGTCTTTCTAGAAGGTTAGCCCCAAGCAGGAAGGGTTACTAATCATTTTCATTGTCCGGAGGAAAGTTCAAGTGATTGGCACGGTTCTGTAAACTTAGCTATTGTCCAGTTCCTCCGTAGGGATCGGCGAGTGCTGGGGTGGCTGGGCTTGCTCGTCAGGTGAGAGTAGCTCCCAGTCGTTCCGGTTACGGCTTCGCGGGATGGCACGGTTCAGGCGTGGTCTCCTCGCGGATTCTGGGTGCGGGGCGTCTTGGCGGCGTTCCCGTCTTGGTGCTTGTGAGTCAGGGATGATCTTCCTGCCCACGATGCCCTGCTGATAATCACAGGAGAAGGTGGATGTAGGTCTCTATGGCTTAGAGACAAGGGGCTTCAGTCGGCAGGGAATTAGTGGATCCCAACCGGCTAGAAGGCTGCCCTTGTACAATAGCACTAGTTAATAAATAAACTGAATTTCAGTTAACAAACTGAGATCAGTAAAACATAAAAGGTGATCAAGCCAACATCACTCTCCATCCAACACCTGGAAAGAAATGGTATCATAAAGTGCAAGATTGCAACCCACAGGCTTCCTACTAAAAATAGACAAAAGGGTTAGTAGGCATAAAATCCGGGTCTGGTACCAAAAGTGTTAAAGTCAAACACACACACACACAAATAATCAGTGCACATAAATAGAACAGAATGTTTACCACTTCTTTTCAATAACATATCTATCTACTCCTTATTCATCATTGAACATAGGATCTAGATCAAAAATAGGATCAAACAAACAACAAGTCTCAATCACCAGCCATCAATAATACTCACTAGTTGGGCTATAAAGACTGGCTGGGAGAGAGGTTGAGTCTGCAATGTTGCTCCAGCTAGGTTTCAGCATCTTGTGTGAAAAGTATGTGTAAGCTAACTTTTTCTCACTACTCCAATTATAGCCTTCATTTTCAAACAATGAAAGCCTGTGATTGGTTTATAGCAATTGACACGTCACAAGATGATGCTATAATTGTATGCATACTAGTACCGAACAATCACGCGCCGGTTACATCCTTATCACATGCTGACATTCCTATCCTGCTCGTGATAGGAAAGGAAAATCGTCTTCAAAGGGAGCCGAATGTTGATGTCACTTTCTCGTGATGGGGAGGTAGATCGAGCTTCAAAGAGACAAATGCCTTAATCGGCGTCCGTTTGATGGTGGATGGCAATTAAAGTGGCGGCCCGAGAAAAGAAAGGGTGGGGGTGGGGGGGGGGGGTGTAGATAAGAAACGGAGAAAGTGGGTCGCGCAGGACACTTACGTCACAGTGTCCGCTCTGGGGACTCCATCGAGATCGTTCGTTCGTTCGTTCGTTTTGAGGTGGGGGGGGGGGGGGTTCCTAAAGTACAGATATGCCAAATGATCAATGATTCAGTAATTCGTTTTCTAACCCCACCTAGGTCTTACGGCGAATGGAGTGTCCGCTCTGGCGACTCCATCGAGATCGTTCGTTCGTTCGTTCGTTTTGAGAGGGAGGGTGTCCTAATATACAGTATTGCCAATGATTGAGTGTACTTCGTTTTCTGACCCCACCTAGGTCTTACGGCGAATGGAGTGTCCACTATGGGGACTCCATCGAGATCGTTCGGCGAGGCGGCAACGGCCACATCACGTCCTCCTTGGACCACTTTCTGGCGGACATGATGACTGAAGAGGAGGATGGCGGCCACAACAACAAGCCGCAGTGGAAACCTTCGTGAGCGCTTAAAAGTCTCATCTTCTTCTTCTTTGTCGTCGGTCGCTCTGAGAGTTTCCTTGTCAATGAGCGACTTAGCGGGCTCTTTTGACCACCAGGGGGCATAACGCTCGAGTGGGGCTAATCCTCTCTATATTCTTAGTTGGGGATAAAGAAAGAGAGAGAGGGAGGATCCCACCCTCTCTCTGTCTCTCTCACTACGCCCAACTAAGAAAATCGCGTGATAAGTCCCTAGTGGATTGACTGCTCCATGGCGGTCAAGTAATCGCCATAAGTCGACCATTATGAGCGCAGATGCGTCGTGCTGGCGTAACATGCATAATGTTACATCTGTATTGATAAAAATGCAAGACTTTCCTGGTGTTGCACTGCCTCTGGGCACTGCCTTAAGGATCGTTCCCATCATCTTTATATATATTATTAATGTCCCATATGTGTCTGTTCCAGACCGGAGGACTCTAAGCAGATTATCGTTCGTTCGTGCTGCCGTTATGCGCCTAACTAAGAATGTCCGTCTTCGGCTGGAGAAATTCTCTTTCTTTAGAGAGTTTTGGAGAAAGGAAAAACAAGGCAGGAGAATGGACCAGTAAAGGCAGAAAGATAGTTGATGACATTTGTTTTTAGTAAGCAAAGGGAAAAGGCAGAGTGACAGATTAGAGGAAGTTACAAGCATAGAACTTCCAGAAGGTGGGGGAAGTATTAGTACGAAAGACCCCCTGTATCCCCACGGGGGGAAGCTTATTGTCATGCAGATGCAATAGTTGCCTGGCTCAGATTTAAAAAATCGCTCCGTGGGCATGCAGGTGGGGGTGGGGGTTCTCCGTCTTATCCTTTTGCTCACTGTCATCTCCTAAGTTTCTGCCTTACTGGTCCATTCTCCTGCCTTTGTTCTAGAAACGCTTACAAAGATTTTCTCCAGTCGAAGACTGGGCCTAACTATTTCTGCATAACGGCAGCATGACGCACCTGCGCTCATGTGACAGGAAACTGTCTTGAGCGATCGGCGAAGAAGAAGAAGAAGATGAATAGTTGCCTAGTTCAGACTTGTGGTTTGGGCAATAATGGTTTCAACAGAAACCCGGAAGTGGGTGTTTACCTTTTGTCAAAAGTTTGTCGGACAAAAACGTTTTATTCTAAATAACGCTGTCTTATTCTTTTTAATTGGTCAGGTCTTATTCTCATGTAGGTCTATTTTCTTGTTTGTTTGTTGTTTTCTTCTGAAAATTGCAAACAAAAGTGAAAACACAGCAAATATTCTGTGAGGCTAGCGTTATAGTATAGGACAAGTCCCATCACCTTTAAATACGCACACGTTTCAAATTCAGTTGTTCTTGTTTTGTTTGTTCTTTTATGTGTCTGTTTGTCTTTCTCTCTCTCTCTCTCTCTCTCTCTCTCTCTCTCTCTCTCTCTCTCTCTCTCTCTCTCTCTCTCTCTCTCTCTCTCTCTCTCTCTCTCTCTCTCTCTCTCTCTTCTCTCAGATCTCTCTCTTCTCTCTCTCTCTCTCTCTCTCTCTCTCTCTACTCTCTCTCTCTCTCTCTCTCTCTCTCTCTCTCTCTCTCTCTCTCTCTCTCTTCTCTCTCTCTCTCTCTCTCTCTCTCTCTCTCTCTCTCTCTCTCTCTCCTCTCTCTCTCTCTCTCTCTCTCTCTCTCTCTCTCTCCTCTCTCTCTCTCTTCTCTCTCTCTCTCTCTCTCTCTCTCTCTCTCTCTCTCTCTCTCTCTCTCTCTCTCTCGCTCTCCTCCTCTCTCTCTCTCTCTCTCTCTCTCTCTCTCTCTCTCTCTCTCTCTCTCTCTCTCTCTCTCATCTCTCTCTCTCTCTGATGCGATCAATTCAAGCGATGGTGTGGTGTGCGCGCGTGTGTGTGTGTGTGTGTGCGCGTGTGCGCGTGTATGTGTGGCTGTGTGGCTGTGTGCGTGCTTATGCATGCGTGTGTGTACATACATATGTGTGTATGTGTGCCTACGTGCGTGCGCATGCATGTGTGTGTATGCATAATATGTGTGCGTGTGTGTTTGTGCAGGCAATACATGTTTGACAGAGAGTTCTACAAAGACACGGACCTGCCTGGCACCTTCCGACTACCCTCCTACTTCTCCAATGATGTAAGGACACGACTTCATTATTATCATCATCATCACCCCCCTCCTTTTCTTCCTCTTCTGCTTCCTCATCATCATCATCATCCTCTTCTTCTTCTTCTTCTTCTTCTTCTTCTTCTTCTTTTTTCTTCTTCTTCCTCCTCCTCCTCCTCCTCCTCTTCTTCTTCTTCTTCTTCTTCTTCTTCTTCTTCTTCTTCTTCTTCTTTTTCATGACCCTCGTTACCGTTATCGTTGTCGTCGTCTTCGTCTTCCAAATCATCATCTTTTACTCCCTCTTCTTTTTCAGAATCTTCTCCCTTCTTCTGTTCCTTTCCCCCCCCCCCCCCCCCCCCCCTCCCCCACCCCCACCCCCTTTTTTTTTTTCTCCGTCGACCTGTGCTAATCTGTCTCCGCCAATACCTCTTCCTCTTTCTCGCCTTCTTCCCTTTTCTTCTTCTTCTTCCTCTTCTCTTGTCCCCCTCCTCCATTTCCCTGTTCACCATTTCCTTCTCTTTCTTCTACTCTTGTCCTCCTCCTCCTCCTCCTCCTCCTCCTCCTCCTCCTCCTCCTCCTCCTCCTCCTCCTCCTCCTCCTCCTCCTCCTCCTCCTCCTCCTCCTCCTCCTCCTCCATCTTCTCTTTCTCCTTCTCTTCTTCGTTTCATTTGCCTGTTCTTCCTCTTCTTCCTTCTCTTCCTTTTACTTCTTTACTGTTGCTACAATGGGACCTCCCCATTAAGACCTTCCCTATTAAGACTCCCTCCCACACAAGACCTACTTTTCTGTGCCCTTCTTTGTAAGTATTAAAATCACCTCAAAGCAAAGGAAAAAAAGTAGAGTCCAAGAGAGTGGCAGATTAGAGGAAGTTACAAGCACAGAACTTCCAGAAGGTGGGGGAACCATGTTTACGAAAGACCCCCCCCCCCCCGGTATCCCCGCGGGGAGAGACTCGTGGAGGGGGTGAGGTACTTCAGCTCCCCATATGGAGGCACGAGGCATCCAACCACTGCCCTGCAATGAAGTCTAAAAATAGCATAGTATCCCCGCGGGGAGAGACACGTGGAGGGGGCGGGGTCCTCCAGCTCCCCGTATGGAGGCACGAGGCATCCACCCACTGCCCCAACATGGACAGCATTTTCTGCCTTGGAACCTCTCCTTTACTCCATCTACTCCCTCATTTCCTCCTCTGATTCCTTCCTTTTCTTTCCCTTCCTATGTTCTTTCTCCAATTCCTCCCCTCCTCTTCTTCCTCTTACTCTCTTTCCCCCTTTCCATGCTTGAATACGAACAGGAGTTGCTGTTGCCTGTCTGTCTCTTCCGACAATGACTGCCAGATAGCAGAGGGGGCAGCTGCTATTTAGGCGGGCTGGGCTACAATTTGTTTATAGTGGAGAAGGATACATCCCCACTCTCTCGGTCAAAGGGGTTTGAGGACGAGAGTTGGCACCGGGGAAGTTCCCCAAAGGTCAACCAATCCCATTGGCTGCAGCACCAGAGCCAGTGCCAAATGCGCCCTAGTCACACAGTCCTAGTCTTCCACAGGAGACATAAGGTGTGCCATGGTATTCCAATGCTGTGGAAAATCATATATAGTGACCCAGCACCACGAAAGGGACATTAAGTGTCGAACTGAAAGTTATACGTTTGAAAACTTCAGACAATGCTGTTTCTAATGATAGAAGAACCTTTCTTGTATATGTTTCCATTCCAGAGTTATGAGCATTTAAATTTAATATGGGTGAGCGTCAGCCATTTTGAGAAAACACAGTCTAAATTCGAGCCTAGCTGAAGAAAATGCATTGACCTACTCGTTTTAAAGCACTTATAAGACCATTTAGAGGCCATAGTAAAGATTATCCTTTATAAATATGAAAGATAAAATGTCAGAGAACACAAAAATACCCATAACTCAAAATTGACCCACAAAATTGATTTTTGACTTTGCAAGCCTGTTGTGAGAAACTAGCCCAGCGACTTAATAATGTCCCTTTCGTGGTGCTGGGTCACCTATAGTGCAGCTCTCTCGTTTACTATTGGCCCTTTCTACAGTAGGGCTAATGTCAACTAGTGGTGACAGATGTCTGTGTGCGTGATGCTTTCAGGCCAAGGTGATGGACAGCATTTTCTTCCTGGGCGCCTCTGGATCGGGGGTGGTGTTCCACAAGCACGCCGACACCTGGAACGCCGTGGTCTACGGCAAGAAGAGGTGGTTCCTCTACCCCATCACGCACACCCCTCCTGGAGGTGAGAGACACACAGAGAGAGAGAGAGAGAGAGAGAGAGAGAGAGAGAGAGAGAGAGAGAGAGAGAGGTGGAACGCCGTGGTCTACGGCAAGAAGAGGTGGTTCCTCTACCCCATCACGCACACCCCTCCTGGAGGTGAGAGACACAGAGAGAGAGAGAGAGAGAGAGAGAGAGAGAGAGAGAGAGAGAGAGAGAGAGAGAGAGAGAGAGAGAGAGAGGTGGAACGCCGTGGTCTACGGCAAGAAGAGGTGGTTCCTCTACCCCATCACGCACACCTCTCCTGGAGGTGAGAGACACAGAGAGAGAGAGAGAGAGAGAGAGAGAGAGAGAGAGAGAGGTGGAACGCCGTGGTCTACGGCAAGAAGAGGTGGTTCCTCTACCCCATCACGCACACCCCTCCTGGAGGTGAGAGACACAGAGAGAGAGAGAGAGAGAGAGAGAGAGAGAGAGAGAGAGGTGGAACGCCGTGGTCTACGGCAAGAAGAGGTGGTTCCTCTACCCCATCACGCACACCCCTCCTGGAGGTGAGAGACACAGAGAGAGAGAGAGAGAGAGAGAGAGAGAGAGAGAGAGAGAGAGAGAGAGAGGTGGAACGCCGTGGTCTACGGCAAGAAGAGGTGGTTCCTCTACCCCATCACGCACACCCCTCCTGGATGAGAGACACAGAGAGAGAGAGAGAGAGAGTGGAACGCCGTGGTCTACGGCAAGAAGAGGTGGTTCCTCTACCCCATCACGCACACCCCTCCTGGAGGTGAGAGACAGAGAGAGAGAGAGAGAGAGAGAGAGAGAGAGAGAGAGAGAGAGAGAGAGAGAGAGAGAGAGAGAGAGAGAGAGAGAGGTGGAACGCCGTGGTCTACGGCAAGAAGAGGTGGTTCCTCTACCCCATCACGCACACCCCTCCTGGAGGTGAGAGACACAGAGAGAGAGAGAGAGGAGAGAGAGAGTTCTGATCGGTTTTGTTGTTGTTCTTTTTTGTCCTTACCCATTGGTCTTATGACAAAGGAGGTGGTACAGTGGAACCTCCCTTATAAGACCTTTGAAAATAATCCCAAATGAGGTCTTATAAGGGAGGGGTCTTATAAGGGGGGTAATTTTAATACTTACAAAGAAGGGCAATGTCTCAGAGAAGTAGGTCTTATGTGGGAGGGAGTCTTAAAGGGAGGTTCCACTGTACTGTTCAACGTTCCCTGTTCACATTTGATGTACATTATTCTATAAATGTATCGAATTAAATCTATTTATTGTCATAAAATTAGCTATCCTTGTCTTTCACTGTCATTGTCGTTTACATTCCGTGGTTGTTTCCCTTGAACTGTATCGAAACGTGTTGAATGGTTAACTTAGGACGCTGATTTCACCACCAGGGGGCAGTCAAACCAGTAGGGGCTTAGCGCGTGATATCATCTCCCTCTCTCCCTCTCTCTCACTACCACGAACTAAGAATATCATATTTATCCTGTCAGTCGTATGCAATATTTAGAGAGAGAGAGAGAGAGAGGGAGACTGTTGTCGTCTTATGCAAGAAGTGTTCGTTCATCTGCCCCATCACACACACACACCCCTCCTTAAAAGAGAGAGAGAGGATGGGAGGGTGGAATGGTGCGGTCTTTGGCAAGAAGAAAATAGTTCCTCCACACCATTATGCGGGCGCGAGCTGGCTGGGTCACTAACCCGAACACCCCTATGTCCATGCAGCAGCTTAGGCCCTGTATCAGATGGAACCGACCGCCTTTTTTCAGTCTTTGTTTTCCCTGAGGGTGCCAGAATGATTAATTTAACTTTTGATGATCGTGAGCCCTTAAGAGAAGAAGAAGTTATCCTCATCTCTGCCGGAGATGACAGGACAGACAGACACACAGAGAGAGGACACACTCACATGCACACACTCACACACATACACACGCACACGCACGCACACACACACACACGCACGCACGCACACGCACACACACACACACACACACACACACACACACACACACACACACACACACACACACACGCACACACACACACACACACACACACACACACACACACACACACACACACACACACACACACACACACACACACACACACACACACACACACACACACACACACACACAGGTGCACGCTCCCGAATGAAGGCTGTATGTGGAGTTACCAACAAACAAAGAGAAAGAAATGTGATTTTCCTATGATGATTGGTTTCTACTTAAAAACAAAACTTATCTTTCTCACTTCATAATTATCTTGATATAAACTTATGTTGCATTTCGTAATTATCTTGATTTAAATTCATATTTCATTTCGTAATTATCTTGATATAAATTCATGTTTCATTTCATAATTGTCTTGATATAAATTCATGTTTCATTTCATAATTGTCTTGATATAAATTCGTGTTTCATTTCTACAGGGGTGTACCATGGCTTCCCGATTGTGGACTGGTACGAGCGGGTGTACCCCAATTTGACCTTGCCCCAGCGGCCCCTAGAGTGCGTGCAGCAAGGGGGAGAAATCTTGTACCTGGTCAGTGCAGTTATTTCCCTTTGAGGGGAGTTTCGTGTGTGTGTGTCTAAGGATAAGTAGGCTTTTTGGTGTTACCGACGAACTATATCGCGCGTGTGTGTATGTGTGTGTGTGTGTGTGTGTGTGTGTGTGTGTGTGTGTGTGTGCGTGCGTGCGCGTGCGTGCGCGTGCGTGCGCGTGTGTGTGTGTGTATGTGTGTGTGTGTGCGTTTGCCTACCTTACCTCACGAGGGGTGGGTGTGGTGTGTGTGTGTGTGTGTGTGTGTGTTGTGTGTGTGTGTGTGCACGCATGCGTGCGTGTGTGTGTGTGTGCGCGCGCGCGCGCGTGTGCGTGTGTGTTGGAATTTCCTCCACTCTAAGAGCCTGAACTACTGAACCGGTCATGATGAAGTTTGCCGTAGTTGTCGCCTGATACGATTTGACGATTTTGTCACCTTTTCCTGTAGGCTACAATCGAAGACCCAACATAATTATGCGCCTCCACCCTTCTTCCCATCCATCCCCCACCCCCTCCACAATCATTGTTCTTCGTTACACGAAAGTATGTGAGAATCCCACCGCGAAAGTCCTGAAAGTGGATGTGGCCAGTTTCTTGAGGAGTCACGTAAAACGTGATTTTTGCATGTCAAATCCGCGTGTGGGGAGTTGTGAATTTTATATCATAATATTGTGATAAAAACGTGTACACACAGCGTCCTTTTTCTTGGGGTTTTTTCTAGATTTTATGTGTGTATAACTATTAGAAGCGATATCAGAAGAAGAGAATATATAACTATGAAATACATATTTCGGGGGCTCTAAACTTTGCTTGCACAAAAACCGCACAACGCTACACTACTATGACAGAACGAATGAAGAAGCATTAACCCTTTCGCCGAGAACAACAAAAATATCTGCAATATTGCAAATTCCTCTATGACATTTATAACATTAGGCCTATCCTTACCTCCCAAAATTAAGAACATAGGGGTCTTCAGATAACAGGCCCTGAACTGATGCCTTTTAGTGACATGGGTGTTAAACTGTTGTACAGTGGAACCTCTCTTATAAGACCTTCAAAAATCATCCCAAATGAGGTCTTATAAGGGAGGGGTCTTATAAGGGAGGTAATTTTAATACTTACAAAGAAGGGCAATGTCTCCGAGAAGTAGGTCTTAAATGGGAGGGAGTCTTATAAGGGAGGTTCCACTGTAGTGTTGTTGTTTTCGTTCCCCAGCTTAAACGCTCTGGGGGCACACCCATTGCCATGTGAACATTTTGCATGGCCTTGGGTGAGAAGATTACGTGCTTTTAAAGGGCCCCGCCACATGGGCGGCCATATTCCGACTTCAGGGGACTGTAGTGCTAAAATGCAACATTGGCGGTGAAAGGGTTTAAAGCACACACACACACACGCACACACACACACACACGCGCGCGCGCGCGCGCGCGCGCGCGCGCGCACACACACGCACACGCACACACGCGCACGCACACGCACACACACACACACACACACACGCACACGCACACGCACAGAATGAATCCTAAATGAGGTTTCCGTGTGTGTGTGTGCTGTTTCAGCCTGAGGGGTTCTACCACGCCACCATCAACATCGGGGACACGGTGGCTGTGGCTCAGCAGGCCAAGGAACCCACCTTGGTGGCCGAGAAACTCACCTACGACAGTGAGCAATATCTGTGGACGAGGAGGAGGGTGATGTTGGATGATGATGGTGATGAGGAGGAGGAGGATGGTGATGATGATGAGGTGGATGACCATGAGTAGGGAGGATATGTATGATGATGATGATCATGGTGATGATAGTGATGATGATGTTGGTGAAGATGAGGTGTATGATGATGATGAGGTGGATGATGATGGTGACGATGTTGAGGTGGATGACCATGAGTAGGGAGAATATGTATGATGATGATCTTGATGATGATCATGGTGATGATAGCGATGATGATGTTGGTGATGATGATGATGATGATGAGGTGCATGATGATGGTGACGATGTTGAGGTGGATGACCATGAGTAGGGAGGATATGTATGATGATGATCATGATGGTGATGATAGTGATGATGTTGGTTATGATGAGGTGTATGATGATGATGATGATGATGAGGTGTATCGTGATGATGACGATGATGTTGTGGATGGCCATGAGTAGGGATGATGTGTATGATGATGAAGTTCATGATGATGATCATGGTGATGATAGTGATGATGATGTTGGTGATGATGAGGTGGATGATGATGGTGATGATGAGGAGGTGGATGACCATGAGTAGGGAGGATATGTATGATGATGATGATCATGATGATAGTGATGATGATGTTGGTGATGATGAGGTGTATGATGAGGAGGAGGTGGATGATGGTGATGATGATGTTGACGTGGATGACCATGAGTAGGGAGGATATGATGATGATGATGATAGTGTGATGATGTTGTGATGATGAGGTGTATGATGATGATGATGATGAGATGGATGATGATGTTGACGTGGATGACCATGAGTAGGGAGGATATGATGATGATGATCATGATGACGGTGATGATGATGTTGGTGAAGATGAGGTGTATGATGATGATCATGATGTGGTGGATGATGATGAGGTGTATGATGATGACAATGATTATAATGAGGTGTTTGATGATGATGATGATGTGCATGATGATCTGGATGTGTATGACGACGATTATGTGGTGGTGGATGATGAGGAGGAGGAGGTGGATGATGATGTAGATGTGTATGATGAGGAGGAGGTGTATGGTGATCATGATGCTGAGGTGTATGATGAGGAGGAGGAGGTGGATAATGATAATATGATCTTCTTTATCAATATTATGATGTAAGATGCAGGCGATTTTTAAAGGTGGACCCTGACGGATGAGTTTTTGTAAGGAACACGTTGAGATCACCAGAAAGACAGCCTTTTCAAGTACCGGAACACTCGCTTTGCTCTGGATTCCTAGAAATCAAACCGTCAAAACGGCGATTCCTCCTTGGCGCACAGTAGCTTTTCTCAGCTCCTTTCAGTTCTTGCCTTTTGTTAACACTCGTCACCAGCATAAACCAATTTAAAGTGTTTATCCATTAGGCTTACATTGTTTTATGGTGGCATACCACTTGTAAGGTCTTTTCTTATCCCTAACCAAAATCAATGATAAGAATATTTGCCTCTGTTAAAAGAAATAACTTGAAACAAATAGCTCTCTGTGGGAAACTGAAAGGAGTCAGAATGAGGGCAATTAGTGTACTGTGGGCAGAGATGCCGGAGAGAGTAGCCATTTTGGATGGAGTGGGTTTGGGGCCAAACTCTTTTAGATAAACTGCGTAAAATTTTTAAAAAAGATAAATAAGAAGGCTTGTATTGCGCAAAAAATTGTGCAAACAATTTGGTCGCCAGTACAAAAGAGACGGCACACGCCTTCTCTTTCAGTGAAAGAATGTGACTTACAGCACCTCCGCCAAGAATAAATCGCCGATTTGACGGTTTGATTTCTAGGAAACCAGAGCAAAGTGAATGTTGCAATCTCTGTAAATGGTGTTTTCATGGTGATCTCGATGTGTTTCTTGCAAAATCTCATCCGTCAGGGTGCACCTTTAAGAGAGCCAGAGGAGTTGAAGATGGCGTTCTGAGGGGTGGGCATTTGGGGCGTTGTTAAGGTCTCTGTACACGTTAACATTATTCACAAGATATTTCTATCTCCCCATGGCAACACCATGCCCTGTATGTCATATTAAGATTGGGCTATCACTGTGTTGCCACGGGGAAATAGAAATATCTCGTGAATGATGTTAGCGTGTACACAAACCTTAACACTATTCACAAGATAGTGTAAGACATCCACGTCAACCAAAACAACAAAACTTTAATTGATTGGTTGGTTGGTTAGTTGATTGATTGATTGATTGATTGGTTGGTTGATTGATTGATTGATTGATTGATTTGCACAGTTACGGCGTTAAACCATCAGCTGAATGACCCTAGTCAGCAGCATCTGCAGCAGGAGATTCAGAAGAAGCTGCTCAACACTTTCCTCAAACTGCGAGAGCTGCTGCCGGGTATGTGGAACTGTGTATGCCCTTGTGTGTGGTGTGCGCGTGCGAGTGTGTGCGCGTACACGTGCGTGCGTGCGTGCGTTCACAGGAGAGCCCTGAAATGGACATGAACCTAAGAAAGAAAACTAGGCTCACCTAAGCCAACATCACAAATAAAAGTCTCAATGTACATCTGTTTCTCTGTCTGAGTATGCTTTTAATAACGACCACAGTTATTTCCCCTTGTTGTTTTGTCCTTTTTATGTTCGGATATCTTAGTATCTATATATCTGTTTCTCTGTCTGAGTATGCTTTTAATAACGACCACAGTTATTTCCCCTTGTTGTTTTGTCCTTTTTATGTTCGGATATCTTAGTATCTATATATCTGTTTCTCTGTCTGAGTATGCTTTTAATAACTACCACAGTTATTTCCCCTTGTTGTTTTGTCCTTTTTATGTTCGGATATCTTAGTATCTATATATCTGTTTCTCTGTCTGAGTATGCTTTTAATAACTACCACAGTTATTTCCCCTTGTTGTTTTGTCCTTTTTATGTTCGGATATCTTAGTATCTATATATCTGTCATCTGTCCATACGAGAGCTGAGTGACGCCACTGCCACCGGCGCGACAGGGTTAGCCAAATGTGTATGAATGGCACTTGTGTGAGAGCAAACATAGGCAGTGTGGGTTAGGTTAGTTTGTCTTTTGGTATGTGTGTTTAGATTACTAGCTGTAAAGACCTGTTAGAGAGCCGGCTATCCTGACAGTGTTGTAGTTGGCTGTTTGGTGTGTTTTGCAGCTAGGTAACAGTTTATCAAGTGATTGAGAATCACTTCAATATATATATATATCTGCATGGATGCAACCTTGCCTCGGATGCAAGGCAGCGCCTGTTTTTAAAATTTGAAAACCGGGCGGCGCTTGTTTTTCAAAATTTTGACCACCAAAAAAAATTGATTCAAAGTTCAAGGAGAAAAAAGTGTTGAATTATCACTTTACAAGGCTGGAATAAGCTTCAAATTGAGTATGATTTTGCTTTTTCTTCAGCTTCGGGGGGGGGGGGGCTTCGCCCCCCTGACCCCCCAGGGGTCCTGCCAAGCGACTAAGCGGCCCCTGGACCCCTGCCTTGCCTGTTTTTTTATTTTCTCCAGTTGCATCCATGTATCTGTCTGTCTATCAATCTATCTATCTGCCTGTCTGTCTGTCTGTCTGACAGAGAGCTCAGAGGTGGCCATGAAGTTGGGAGAGAAGTACAATGACCTGGGCCAGTACCACAGGTCCCTGGACTTCCTGCAGAAGGCTCTGGAGCTGGACCCTTACTTCGTGCTGGCCTACACCATGATGTCCAAAACTCTCAAAGCTGTATGTACAATGTGTCTAATCCTCTGCATCCCAGTCCCCCCCCCCCTCCCCCCCCTCCCCCCTTGGGGATATACCAGGAAGATATTTCATACAGATAGTCCCTTCCCCCACACACACCTTCTGGAAGTTCTGTGCTTGCACGTTTCCTCTAATCTGTCACTCTCTTTGACTCTGCCTCTTCCTTCCCCCCCCCCCCCCCCCCCCCATCTTCTGGAAGTTCTGGTTATTAAACTGCCCCCGTGGGGATACAGGGGGTGGGGGGGGGCTATTCCGTACAAATAGTTACCCTACCTTCTGGAAGTTCTGTGCTTGCAGCTTTCCTCTAATCTGTCACTCTCTTTGACTCTGCCTCTTCCTCCCCCCCCACCTTCTGGAATTTGTGTGCTTGCAGCTTTCCTCAAATCTGTCACTCTCTTTGACTCTGCCTTTTCCCTTTTCCCCCCCACCTTCTGGACTTTGTGTGCTTGCAGCTTTCCTCAAATCTGTCACTCTCTTTGACTCTGCCTCTTCCTCCCCCCCCACCTTCTGGAATTTGTGTGCTTGCAACTTTCCTCTAATCTGTCACTCTCTTTGACTCTGCCTCTTGCCCCCCCCCCCCCCCCCCCACCTTCTGGAATTTGTGTGCTTGCAACTTTCCTCAAATCTGTCACTCTCTTTGACTCTGCCTCTTCCTCCCCCCCCACCTTCTGGAATTTGTGTGCTTGCAGCTTTCCTCAAATCTGTCACTCTCTTTGACTCCGCCTCTCCTCCCCTCCCTCCCCCCCCCCCCCCCCCCCCACCTTCTGGCAGTTCTGTGCTTGCAACTTTCCTCTAATTTGTCGCTCTCTTTTGACTCTGCCTTTTCCCTTTGCTTACTGTCATCTTGGCCTACTGTCAGTCTGCCTTACTGGTCCATTCTCCTGCCTTTGTTCTGGAAACTCTTACGAAGATTTTCTCCAGCCGAAGACGGGCATGCTGGGCCTACGTATTTCTTACTTAGGTGCATAGCGGCAGCATGACGCATCTGCGCTCACATGACTAGGAGGAAACTGTCTGAGCGATAAACAAAGAAAGAGCAAGATTCCCAGTTCTATGGGAATGGAATGAAACGTCATCTCCAGAGTTCTCGTTCTTTGCGTTTATCCTGCGCTATGGCCAACGTAGGGCAATAATTTGACAGCCAGGGGCAGTCAAACCGGTAGGGGCTTAGCGCGTGGTATTCTTAGTTGGGCGTAGTGAGAGAGAGAGAGAGAGAGAGAGATGGAGGGGCTCATCTCCGGCTCCCTCTCTCTCTCTCTCTCTCTCTCTCACTACGCCCAACTAAGAATACCACGCGCTAAGCCCCTACCGGTTTGACTGCCCCCTGGAGGTCACATTATAGTCCTAGGTTGCCCATTGTTCTTTGAAATCGTTATAATGTTTGTCATTGTTTCACGGGAGAGGCAAAGGGACGTAATGAGAGGGGTGTGACGGCGTGTCGTCAGATCCGTTACATTGAAGTAGGAACGAGGAGGAGCTTCTGATTATTAATAAGGTTTTGAATTAACTGACTTCCCCCGTGGGGACACCAGGGGGGTCTTCCGTACAAATAGTTCCCCCACCTTCTGGAAGTTCTGTGCTCGTAACTTCCTCTAAATCTGCCACTCTCTTTGACTCTGCCTTTTCCCTTTGCTTTCTGTCATCTGCTATCTTTCTGATTTATTTGCCCCATTCTCCTGCCTTTTTTCTAAAAAACAAATCTTCCAAATAATGTTTTTCTCCTTTGAGCTCCTCCGAAATCGGAATGTGTCCACCGTGCGCAGCGGGGAGACCAGTGAAAACTGAAAACCGGACACATACGTATGTTAAGTCCTTTCGCGAACATTTGTCCTCTCGCGGATACCATGATCTACAACAAGCCTAGGGTCTCCCATAGCTATATATATTCTTGATCATCATGTCGCAACCTATTCAGATCCTGAATTGTGAACCGGTTAACCCGCCAGTGCAAACCTCCGCCAGGGGAGACTCACAAAACCGAAATTTCCTTAACTTCCTTCATGTCCGAGCTGTATCTCAGGAACCAGTGGGTAAAATGGCTTCGAATTTTTCTGTGGTAATGTAACATGGCGAGTAATGAAATAAAATAGTTGCAATAAATACCCCCCAAAAAAGCAGAAACAGGGTAATTTTAGACTAATGTGCACATAAGGACAAACAGTCCGTGAGGGGACTTAACATACGTACCTTACCCATTATGGCCAGGGAACACAGAAGAAGAAGAATGAGTAGTGAGATTCTGTGATAGGGTGGTCTGGGTTGATAATTGTAGTCTTGGTTTGAATGCTCATAATCTGATCCCATGTATCTTAATGTTACTATCTTAATTAATATTAGGCCTATGTTATTATGCTTCTGTTGATTGTGCTGTTGATTGCTTTAAATATGTTCCAAAATCAATCCCATGTGTCTTAATGTTATCGTGCTTTCTGCGATTGTTTTGTGATATGTTTTTAAAATGATTTGATGTTGCCACCTGAATGTAATTTCTCTGTTGAGATAATAAAGTAGACTTGACTTGACTTGACTTGACCCTGTGTGTGCAGTTGGGTCGCGTGGAGGAGGCGGAGGCGGCCCTGACCCATGCCTGCAGACTGAGCCCTGAGTCGTATGACGTGCACAAGGACTACAGCATGTTCCTCATCGACCACGCCCGATACGCCGAGGCCATCCCTGTGCTGAAGAAGGTCACCACCAGAGTCCTCAGTCATCTTTGTGCACCTTTTTGTTTGTTATAGGGGAAGACGGGGTAAAAAGCGCATGGGCGGGTAAGAAGCCCACCCCAATTATCTCATGAAATAAAGAAAATTTCAGTCAAATTTGCCCATGAGACGAATGCTAGACATTAACGCTCGTCTCATGGGCAAAATGAGACTGAAATTTGCTTCATTTCATGAGATAATTGGGGTGGGCTTCTTACCCGCCCATGCGCTTTTTACCCCGTCTTCCCCTATCTGTAGGGGTGCTCGTTTTTGTTATATCTGTGGGGGGTGCTCTTTTTTGTTATGTCTGTAGGGGGTGCTCGTTTTTGTTATATCTGCAGGGGGTGCTCGTTTTTGTTATATCTGTAGGGGGTGCTCGTTTTTGTTATATCTGTAGGGGGTGCTCGTTTTTGTTATATCTGTGGGGGGTGCTCGTTTTTGTTATATCTGTAGGGGGTGCTCGTTTTTGTTATATCTGTAGGGGGTGCTCGTTTTTGTTATATCTGTGGGGGGTGCTCGTTTTTGTTATATCTGTAGGGGGTGCTCGTTTTTGTTATATCTGTAGGGGGTGCTCGTTTTTGTTATATCTGTAGGGGGTGCTCGTTTTTGTTATATCTGTAGGGGGTGCTCGTTTTTGTTATATCTGTAGGGGGTGCTCGTTTTTGTTATATCTGTAGGGGGTGCTCGTTTTTGTTATATCTGCAGGGGGTGCTCGTTTTTGTTATATCTGTAGGGGGTGCTCGTTTTTGTTATATCTGTGGGGGGTGCTCGTTTTTGTTATATCTGTAGGGGGTGCTCGTTTTTGTTATATCTGTAGGGGGTGCTCGTTTTTGTTATATCTGTAGGGGGTGCTCGTTTTTGTTATATCTGTAGGGGGTGCTCTTTTTTGTTATATCTGTAGGGGGTGCTCGTTTTTGTTATATCTGTAGGGGGTGCTCTTTTTTGTTATGTCTGTAGGGGGTGCTCGTTTTTGTTATATCTGTTGGGGGTGCTCGTTTTTGTTATATCTGTAGGGGGTGCTCGTTTTTGTTATATCTGTTGGGGGTGCTCGTTTTTGTTATATCTGTAGGGGGTGCTCGTTTTTGTTATATCTGTAGGGGGTGCTCGTTTTTGTTATATCTGTGGGGGGTGCTCGTTTTTGTTATATCTGTAGGGGGTGCTCGTTTTTGTTATATCTGTAGGGGGTGCTCTTTTTTGTTATATCTGTAGGGGGTGCTCTTTTTTGTTATATCTGTAGGGGGTGCTCGTTTTTGTTATATCTGTAGGGGGTGCTCATTTTTGTTATATCTGTAGGGGTGCTCTTTATTGTTATATCTGTAGGGGTGCTCTTTATTGTTATATCTGTGGGGGGTGCTCTTTATTGTTATATCTGTAGGGGTGCTCTTTATTGTTATATCTGTGGGGGGTGCTCTTTATTGTTATATCTGTGGGGGTGCTCTTTATTGTTATATCTGTGGGGGTGCTCTTTATTGTTATATCTGTAAGGGGTGCTCTTTATTGTTATATCTGTGGGGGGTGCTCTTTATTGTTATATCTGTGGGGGTGCTCTTTATTGTTATATCTGTAAGGGGTGCTCTTTATTGTTATATCTGTGGGGGTGCTCTTTATTGTTATATCTGTAAGGGGTGCTCTTTATTGTTATATCTGTGGGGGGTGCTCTTTATTGTTATATCTGTGGGGGTGCTCTTTATTGTTATATCTGTAAGGGGTGCTCTTTATTGTTATATCTGTAAGGGGTGCTCTTTATTGTTATATCTGTAGGGGTGCTCTTTATTGTTATATCTGTGGGGGTGCTCTTTATTGTTATATCTGTAAGGGGTGCTCTTTATTGTTATATATGTAAGGGGTGCTCTTTATTGTTATATCTGTAAGGGGTGCTCTTTATTGTTATATCTGTAAGGGGTGCTCTTTATTGTTATATCTGTAAGGGGTGCTCTTTATTGTTATATCTGTAGGGGTGCTCTTTATTGTTATATCTGTGGGGGTGCTCTTTATTGTTATATCTGTGGGGGGTGCTCTTTATTGTTATATCTGTAAGGGGTGCTCTTTATTGTTATATCTGTTGGGGGTGCTCTTTATTGTTATATCTGTAGGGGGTGCTCTTTTTTGTTATATCTGTAGGGGGTGCTCGTTTTTGTTATATCTGTGGGGGGTGCTCGTTTTTGTTATATCTGTGGGGGGTGCTCTTTTTTGTTATATCTGTGGGGGGTGCTCTTTTTTGTTATATCTGTGGGGGGTGCTCGTTTTTGTTATATCTGTAGGGGGTGCTCTTTTTTGTTATATCTGTGGGGGGTGCTCGTTTTTGTTATATCTGTAGGGGGTGCTCGTTTTTGTTATATCTGTAGGGGGTGCTCGTTTTTGTTATATCTGTTGGGGGTGCTCGTTTTTGTTATATCTGTAGGGGTGCTCGTTTTTGTTATATCTGTGGGGGTGCTCTTTTTTGTTATATCTGTAGGGGGTGCTCTTTTTTGTTATATCTGTGGGGGGTGCTCTTTTTTGTTATATCTGTAGGGGGTGCTCTTTTTTGTTATATCTGTGGGGGGTGCTCTTTTTTGTTATATCTGTAGGGGGTGCTCTTTTTTGTTATATCTGTGGGGGGTGCTCTTTTTTGTTATATCTGTAGGGGGTGCTCTTTTTTGTTATATCTGTAGGGGGTGCTCTTTTTTGTTATATCTGTGGGGGGTGCTCTTTTTTGTTATATCTGTAGGGGGTGCTCGTTTTTGTTATATCTGTTGGGGGTGCTCGTTTTTGTTATATCTGTAGGGGGTGCTCGTTTTTGTTATATCTGTAGGGGGTGCTCGTTTTTGTTATATCTGTAGGGGGTGCTCTTTTTTGTTATATCTGGGGGTGCTCTTTTTTGTTATATCTGTAGGGGGTGCTCTTTTTTGTTATATCTGTAGGGGGTGCTCGTTTTTGTTATATCTGTAGGGGGTGCTCGTTTTTGTTATATCTGTAGGGGGTGCTCTTTTTTGTTATATCTGTAGGGGGTGCTCGTTTTTGTTATATCTGTAGGGGTGCTCGTTTTTGTTATATCTGTAGGGGGTGCTCTTTTTTGTTATATCTGTGGGGGGTGCTCTTTTTTGTTATATCTGTAGGGGGTGCTCTTTTTTGTTATATCTGTAGGGGGTGCTCGTTTTTGTTATATCTGTGGGGGGTGCTCGTTTTTGTTATATCTGTAGGGGTGCTCGTTTTTGTTATATCTGTAGGGGGTGCTCGTTTTTGTTATATCTGTGGGGGGTGCTCTTTTTCCAGAACATGCCGGATTTCCCGTTGTTGTTGGGGTTTTGGGGG
>CM065696.1:29388095-29400595 GCA_017654935.2 Phymorhynchus buccinoides
TTTTCTTTATTTCATGAGATAATTGGGGTGGGCTTCTTACCCGCCCATGCGCTTTTTACCCCGTCTTCCCCTACAAGAATTTCCTGTTTTTGAATTTTACCACACACACACATTTTTCCTTGTTTTTTAATTTGTCAAACAAGATCTTTGTGTGTCTACTGTATTTTTCAAACACTTTAAAATAAGCATTTGTATAAATTGTGGAAAAAGCAAACTGAAATACCTTCATAAATCATTTTTTTCTTCAGCTGCAGGGGGACATTAGCCCAAGATCCTGGGCTTTCAGGGTTTGTTCATTTTGTGTAGTTGCACCCCTGTATGTGCACGTGTTCAGTTTTGAGCTTCTTCGCATGGAGGACTTGCAGTAAGAGTACATATTAACGTCGGTACACGATTTTACATATTGTACATGCCCAACATTTGAATAAAGGGTCAAGTTTCGTTGTTAAATCCTCCCTAAATCTAGTGGAGGGGGTTAGGCCTACACTCGAGGGGTGGGTTACATTAACAAATCCTTTCCATATTATCGCATAGTCTTTGGAAGATTAGATTTCCAGTGGGGATACCGGGGAGTCTTTCGTAAGAATAGTTCCCCCGCCTTCTGGAAGTTCTGTGCTTGAAACTTCCTCTAATCTGCCACTCTCTGTAACTCTGCCTTTTCCCTTTGCTTTCTATTATCTACCGGTACTATCTTTCTGACTTATTGGCCCATTCTCCTGCCTTTTTTTTCAAGAAAAATCTTCCAAATACTTTTTCTTCTTTGAGCTCCTCCGAAAATCGGAATGTGTCGGCTGCACGCAGCGGGGAGACCAGTGAAAACTGAAAACCGAACACATATGTACCTTACTCATTATGGCCATATGGCCTGGGAATGCAGAAGAAGAAGAAGAAGGAAGATTAGATGCTATGTATATTATTATTGGAGAAAATACTGTAATAGTGAATTTGCTGTTTGTTTTTGAACGTTTAATGTTTGTAATGAGCGACTTAGCTGGATCTTTTGACCACCAGGTGGCATAACACTCGAGTGGGGCTAATCCTCTCTATATTCTTAGTTGGGGATAAAGAGAAAGAGAGAGATAGGGAAGAGTCCCACCCTCTCTCTCTCTCTCACTACGCCCAACTAAGAATATAGCGTGATAAGTCCCTAGTGCTTTGACTGCCCCCTGGCGGTCAAATCATCGCCATAAGTCGACCATTGTAAAGAAGCAATGGGTGATGTATATGTTTACTGGCATTCCAAACAAACGTTAATCTTCAATGATGTGTGTGTGTGTGTGGGGGGGGGTTTTGTTTCTCTGTGTGTGTGTGTGTGTGTGTGTGTGTGTGTGTGTGTGTGTGTGTGTGTGTGTGTGTGTGTGTGTGTGTGTGTGTGTGCGTTTAAACCACGCTGAATTCTGATTTTTATTATAATATATTGGCACCTTGAAATCTTACATCTGCCATGCAATGAATTGAAAAAAGTTAAATTATCAATGTTTTGTTGGTGTTGAAGCACTATACAGCTTTAATGAAATGATGCGGTTGTAAAAACATTATTGAAAATATAAAATAATTATGTCCATGATTAAAATTTTTTTAGTCCAGTTGAACGACAATCCGTCCTGCATGTAATATTGTTATTCCACAGATGGTTATTTTCTTTGCACTCATAGCAACACAGAGGTTGGGGTTTTGTGTGTGTGTTGTTGTTTTTCATGTGTATTTAGTACTTATTCTTATTTCGGGATTCGTAAAGCATGGGGTATAGTGAGAAACTGTTGGGCGAAAAATTAATGGACACCGTGATTGACACTTGAAAACATTATCTGGTCTCTCTGTGTCTCTCTGTGTCTTCTGTGAAACATCTCTCTCTCTCTCTCTCTCTCTCTCTCTCTCTCTCTCTCTCTCTCTCTCTCTCTCTCTCTCTCTCTCTCTCTCTCTCTCTCTCTCTCTTTCGTGTGTGTATCTTTCTGTTTCACCTTTGAAGAATTTCTGCCACCATACCAAAATCTTCCACCCGCTTAATTAAACTAACAGTGGATTTTCAAGGGCTCCCAATCGTCCAGCAAAACTAGGGTTCCCAGGGACTCCTTCACTTACGGTATAGAGGGTCCTAGACTCGGGATAGAGGGTCCCAGTGGCATTACGTGTGCTAAAAACAAAATTCTAGTGCATCCCTGGGACCCTCTGCACATTCTTTTATAGGGTCCTTTAGAATTTTACCCGCTTCATAGACCCCTAAATGGGGGTCCCTGGGAGCCCTGATCTGAAATCCTCTATTTCAAGAATGGGGAAAATGTATATTTATGAAGTGTGTGTGCGTGTGCGTGTGCGTGTGCGTGTGTAACTTGAACAATAGATGTTTGTGTGTGTGTGGTGGACAGTGCAGAGTCTGAAAAGTTATTTAGACATTTAGTCCCTTATGTTGTTACAACTATTGTGGGCCCCTTTGTTTTGGAGTTTAACTCAATATCAAATGGAGGAGGGGGGTGGGAGAATCGGGTGAGTGACGGTTTATTATACGAGTGTTAATAGTCATACAATAATTGCATTAGGCCTACTTGAGTAATGTCAATGGTAGAATATAGTATGCTTATGTTGGGTGTACGACAAACGGTTTTTATATAACAGCCCCACGGTCAAGATTCATGTCAAGGTCAAGAGGCTTCAAATGTCAGCCACTACGTTCCTTAGGTCATGCTGATCAAGAACTGGTATCGTTCACACTAGTGCACATTTTTTTTGGGTGTTGAAATGTGTTCAAGATGTGTTAAAATGAAGAGAGAAAAATGTCATGGGAGAAAAGTGTTCGTTGAAAGCAAAGCTTGCAGAATAAGCTCTTTTAAAGACTCGAACATAAGCAAGTCTTACAAAAACAAACCGTAAAAAAAAAGTGACAAAGTTCTTCAATTTTAAACATTGTTCCATGCCAAATAATTAATAAATCCCGAAAAGACAGTTCATATAGTGAACTCTGTTTTTGAAGATTCCAACATTAGCGAGTGTTAGAACAAAAATAAACCACCAAAAATATTTAACAAAGTTCTTCTAATTTTGAAAAAAAATCGTTCTATGCCAAATATTAATAAAGTTCCAGACAGTTTTCTGAAATAGACACTCAATTCTTTTGAGATGTCGGTAAGCCATATCTTATACAACCAAAGATACTTGGAGCTTATTATGCTCTAAGCGTCTTTCATACGTCTTTGAAACTTTACCCACTCATTTCTCAAAATGGCTTGCTGTCTCGGTTTTTTTCTTCTTAAGCTTATTATTATAAATAACAGAGTTTTCTTTCGGTGTTCGGGATCTTTTGCTGTGGAGAGAGAGAGAGAGAGAGAGGGGGGGGAGAGAGAGAGAGAGAGAGAGAGAGAGAGAGAGATGATTACCTTCATTATCTTTATATGTACTGTTCTACGTTCCCTGTTCACATTTGCTGTACAATATTCTATAAATTTAACGAATTAAATCTATTTATTGTCATAAAATTAGCTATCCTTGTCTTTCACTGTCATTGTCGTTTACATTCCATGGTTGTTTCCCTTGAACTATCGTAACGTGTTGAATTGTTAACTTAGGGCGCTGATTTCACCGCCAGGGGGCAGTCAAACCAGTAGGGGCTTAGCGCGTGATATTCTTAGTTGGGGGTAGTGAGAGAGAGGGAGAGGGAGATGTCCCTCCCTCTCTCTCTCACTACCCCCAGTGAGAGAGAGGGAGATGAGTTCCTCCCTCTCTCTCACTACCCCCAACTAAGAATATCACGCGCGAGAGGTAGTGAGAGAGGGAGATGAGTCCCTCTCTCTCACTACCCCCAACTAAGAATTTAACGCGCTAAGCCCCTACTGGTTTGACTGCCCCCTGGCGGTGAAATGTGCGTCCTAAGCTGCTCATTGTAGTGTATTGTATCGTGTTGTGTTGCATTGGTTTCTAGTCACAGGGTCTCATCTCTGTGGAATTCAGGCCGCTCCCACTTGGAGAGCGCGCTGCTGCTAATGCAGTGCCACTTTTTCCCCCATGCAATTCGAACCAATTGTTTGTCCCTGTCTGTGTGGAACCTGAAATATGCAGCTGGTTTTTGTACAGATGTTGTTGCTTTTTCTAATCCAAACAAACGATTTTGATTCAGCGGTTGTGAATGTTAGTGTCTGTATTATACAGTTTATATAATTATATTTAAATTAACAAGGTTGTGATCTGAGAGTTTTCAAACAGATTCTTTCCATTTTTTCTTGCTATTTATTAACACACAAAAATGTATTGATTAAATGATGTAATTATATACTCCTGTCATCATATTTTATTATGTTTTTCCTGTTTCATACCATCAAATCCTGTTCTTTTTTCTTTTTTTAATGAGATGCTGATCTTGGAATAAAATGTTGTTTATTCTTAATTACGTGTTTTGTCTGAGGAATAAGCACGGTATTTGACGACATAAAAACACTTTTGAATAAAATGTGTTGTGGTGTTCTCTCCTTTGGGGCAATGAAAAGTGTTTGAAATCTTTAAGTTTTATTTGATGGGTTAATAAAATATTTTGGGAATAATGATTAACGTGATGGCTGTTCAGTGAAATTGATTTTGAAGTTGATTAAATGATTTCTGCACATATGTTGTTGTTGTTGTTGACGTACCTTGGCTAAAAGACTCCAGGGATCATCCCAACAGCAGAAGCACTTGAACACTACGGTACAAATGTATCAGCTAGGGATGAGAACATTACAGTATTTGAGAGAACAGTTTTTGATAACCCCACCACGTGGGAAGCCACACTCCGTCTTCGGGAGATTATGGAAACTGGTGATGTTATGCTAGAAGCTTGTCACGGCTAAAGACAATCCCCCGCATAGCACATATAATGTTCAGAACATTCATCCTACGCGCTCTCTTTTTTCTCAAAAGTAACAAAACACTCAACAACAACATGGGGGAAAAAAGAAAGGAAACGAAATAAAATCTTTTATAAGTAAACACCACAAAAACAAACAAAACGGATAGCTTATTGACCACTGGTGGTAGACGCGTATTAGCGTCAGCAGAACAAAACGATGCCCACACATGTACGTACACACACACACACACACGTATGTACGTACATTCACACACACACACACACACACACACACACACACACACACACACACACACACACACACATGTACGTACATTCACACACACACACACACACACACACACACACACACACACACACACACACACACACACACACACACACACACACACACACACATGTACGTACATTCACACACACACACACACACACACACATGTACGTGCATTCACACACACACACACACACATGTACGTACATTCACACACACACACACACACACACACACACACACACACACACATGTACGTACATTCACACACACACACGCACACGCACACACATGTACGTACATTCACACACACACACACACACACACACACACACACACACACACACATGTACGTACATTCACACACACACACACACACGTATGTAGGCTACACTCTCTCTCTCTCTCTCTCTCTCTCTCTCTCTCTCTCTCTCTCTCTCTCTCTCTCTCTCTCTCACACACACACACACACACACACACACACACACACTCTCACACACACACCTCACACACACACACACACACACACACACACACACACAGTCTACCACACACACACACACACACACACACACACACAAAATGGCGCGTGTACTCAAAATAAACTTTATAAATAAATTAACAGAAACCAGACCAACGGAACGCATCCTTTACGCCAATCATGGCCGCTGTCGGTGACGTCATCGTGTTTATTAACGTAACGGATTATGGCAGACAAACCGTGTGGCCTCCTGGTCCCGAACAATACAGCCTTGTTGGTGGGGGGTCTTCCTGTATCAATACCAAAATATGCCTTTTTATCATAGGGGAAAGACGGGGTAAAAAGTCCATGGGCGGGTAAGAAGCCCATGCCAATTATCTCATGAAATAAAACATGTCAGTCACATTTTGATTATAATTCTTCTTCTTCTGCGTTCCCAGGCCATAAGGCCACAATGGCTACATATGTGTCCACTGGTCACTGGTCTCCTCGCTGCATTCAACCGACACATTCCGATTTCGGAGGAACTCAAAGGAAAAAACTCTATGGAAGATGTTTGGGGGATAAAAGGGCAGGAGAATGGGCCAAAACATCGGAAAGATAATAGATGACACAAAGCAAAGGGAAATAGTCGAGAGTCAAAGAGAGAGACAGATTAGAGGAAGTTACAAGCACAGAACTTCCAGAAGGTGGGGGAACTGTTTGTACGGAAGACCCCACCCACCCACCCACCCCGTATCCCCACGGGGAATTATAATTCTATAAAAAAAAAAGGGGGAAAAGTGTGGGTCCTTTGAAAGGCTTACTTACCTTCCTCGAACTTATCGCCTTCTTAACCCTTTCACCGCCAAAGTCGCATTTTAGCACCACAGTGATTTAACACTCTATGTCACTAAAAGGCATCAAATTGGGGTATATTATCCAAAGACCCTATTGTCTTAGTTTGGGGAAGTAAGGTTAGACCTTATTTTATGTATGTCACAGAACAATCCCCCATACTGCAGATGGATTTTGTTCTTTACCCAGGTAAATTTAATGGACATTTTTGGTTGAAATATGGCTGGCGGTGAAAGGGTTAATAATGTTGTGTTTTTTAAAGCTGTGTTACTCATTGTTCAATGCAAAATTGAAAGCGTCATTTTTAATAGCCACATTCCAACACTTACACAAACTTTGATTAGGATCACTCCAGTAATTTTTGAAAGACATAAATAAGACATTCAGACGGACGGAAGGAGAGAAGGAGACACATTTGGTTGGAGGTAAAAATAAAAGAACAGAATTTAAAAAAAATGAAAGAGTAAGAGCAGAAGAGAATGGAAGGGGAAGAAAGTTGAGAAATAAGAGAAAGTAATATGTAGGGGAGAGAGGGGCATAAAGGAACTGATTTAGTGATTATATAATAAATTTCCCAACAGAAGCCTTTCCAGTATTATCCTTGTATTTGGTATATTCTACTCACAGAGACTTATCTCTGTGAAATTGGGGCTGCTCTCCCCTGGAGAGCGCGCCGACGCAAGTGCAGCGCCTACCCATATTTTTTTTATTTAATTTTTTTTTTTTGGGGGGGTAGGCACAGGGTGAGGAGGGTGTGTGGACACACTTGGAAAACCTACGTATCAATTTGTCCATGCCAGGCAGCGGGATTCTCCCTGCTCTTATACCGACTTTCAACTGCCGTGGGATTTTTTACGTGCGCAAAGCGCACGGGTCAGACTAGCTTTAAGTCCCCATCCGAAGGACGCGACGTTCAGTTCGATGTTCCTGTCAAACTAGAAAGAAAGGGTGAGGCCGGGATTCGAACCTGGGTCACTCACGCAGCAGTCACGCATTACATTTGGCAGGGGAACGTCTTAACCACTCTGCCACCTTTCTCCCCTATCCAGACAATAAAAATGTGACTTACTGCCAATAAATGGTAAAAACAAAAAAAGAGAAAAAAAGAAGAAAAAGAAACAAACAAAAAACTAAAATACGAAAACGATTTGCAATAGAACAGAAACTCTTCATGGTATAATGAATGTGTGTTTTGTACTCCCTGCCCCTGTCCAAGTTGCAATAGAACAGAACATCTTCATGGTATAATGAATGTGTGTTTTGTACTCCCTGCCCCTGTCCAAGTTGCAATAGAACAGAAACTCTTCATGGTATAATGAATGTGTGTTTTGTACTCCCTGCCCCTGTCCAAGTTGCAATAGAACAGAAACTCTTCATGGTATAATGAATGTGTGTTTTGTACTCCCTGCCCCTGTCCAAGTTGCAATAGAACAGAAACTCTTCATGGTATAATGAATGTGTGTTTTGTACTCCCTGCCCCTGTCCAAGTCTCAGTTTCTGTATCATTTGTGTTTTGTACCATCGACGTACTAGTCTATACTATCTTTAAGACTTGAATTTGGTTCCACCAACCTTCCCTAACAATCCTTGTAACTTTTGTCACTTTCAGTTCAATCACGTAGAATCTTGAATCTTTTTATCCTTATGTGGTTTACAACCTTCCCTAACAATCCTTGTAACTTTTGGGAGAGTTCAATCAGAGATCTTGAATCTTATTATCCTTATGAGAGAGAGAGAGAGAGAGAGAGAGAGAGAGAGAGAGAGAGAGAGAGAGAGAGAGAGAGAGAGAGAGAGAGAGAGAGGGGAGAGAGAGAGAGAGAGAGAGAGAGAGAGAGATATTGGGATTGGGCATGTATGGGACGAAGGCGGAGAAAGAGGAAGGGATAGAAAGACAGACCAAGCTACGGTTTACACATCTGTTATTGTTAAAAATCCGGGGACTCTCCTGGTGTTGCACTGCCCCCATGCATTGCCTCCAGGATCGTTCCCACCATCTTTATTATCTACTAATGTCCCATATGTGTCTGTTCCAGACCGGAGGACGTTAAACAGATTTTCATTCAGACAGACCATAGCCAACGAAGATTTATTGGCTCTGGACAGACAGACAGTTAGCAGCTCTACCCTACCGTGACAGGTAAATGCTTATCTGCGCATCATACTATAGACAAGCATAGGAACCATCATAGGAATGGCACAAACCCTCTCTATCTCCAGCACGCCAATTATCTTTATTAGCCAAGCTTCTTTAGGCCTCAGTTTTGCTCTTAGTTCTGTTCTGCTAATAGTCTCTGAACTAGCTTCGCCCTATTGATCGATGCTTTCTGGGTCAATGGGTTGAACAGTAGGGGAAGACGGGGTAAAAAGCGCATGGGCGGGTAAGAAGCCCACCCCAATTATCTCATGAAATGAAGCAAATTTCAGTCTCATTTTGCCCATGAGACGAGCGTTAATGTCTAGCATTCGTCTCATGGGCAAATTTGACTGAAATGTTCTTTATTTCATGAGATAATTGGGGTGGGCTTCTTGCCCGCCCATGCGCTTTTTACCCCGTCTTCCCCTACTGGGGAAAATATATATATATAACTTATTGGTGTTGTAGAGGAGAGTGGGGCAATAGGGCATTTGCCACGAGTGCTCGTTCTCTATACTAGACTACTACTTTGCCCGCGCTCGTTCTGCCCGAGTTACGCTGACCTTTCTAATTCAACTCTCTAAATTAAACTATGAAATTCAAAGTCGCCGGCACGCGGCAAATGCCCTATTCGACCACTTAAGAGTCAAATGTCCACTCCAATAGACGATTTTCGGGAGAGAAAAAACTAGGGGAGAGCACTTCGTGAAAATTAGAGTTGATTACTTCGACTTACTCGGTCAAAACCATAGCAACCATGGCGGCATGGCGTCGAAGCTTCAAGCCGCAGGATGAGACAGCGACTTGCAAACATTGGGGGGGGGGGGGGGGGATAGAATGAGGGGTGGTCAGTACCCATAAACAGATAGAACTTCCAAAATGTGACGTAAAAATATAAATGACATCAATTTTAGAATAACGCACGGTGTTCTAAGTGCTATTTATTTTTTATTATGTCTACTCAAACACAAGAGGCGAGAGCTGGGGATCTACCTGATGGTAGAGTAACTCCCCCTGTTTGACAGATTGAATTCGGCAAGATCACTCCCACACATCATGAAATTACTCCCCTTAATTATTTCCGAACAATTCCTATTAGACAATGGTTCGCGTGGTGGAGACATGAAAAATGAGAGAGAGAGAGAGAGAGAGAGAGAGAGAGAGAGAGAGAGAGAGAGAGAGAGAGAGAGAGAGAGAGAGAGAGAGAGAGAGAGCGTTTACACGCATTAGCTCCCCCTAGCTTATTGTGGGCAATGAGAGACTTAGTGCGATTTTTCTCACGCCAGAGGGCATGACGCTCGTGTGGGGCTAATCCTCTCTATATTATTAGTTGGGGATAAAGAAAGAGAGAGAGACAGTGAGTGGTCCTACCATCACTCTCTCTCTCACTACGCCCAAGTAAGAAAATCGCGTGATAAGCCCCTAGTGCATTGACTGCCCTCTGGCGTGAAAAATATCGCCATAGGTTGACCATTCTATCCATTGTAAGGACAGCCTGTGAAATTAGGGACACAACATGCGTCCTTGACACCAACAAAAATCCTTTTGCTCGATTTAACATTAGCGACATGTGGCAGACAACTTCGTGTCGATGAGATGAAAGATATTGTGTCCAAGGACTCGCTTCCATGCACCCATATTAGCGGATGATGCAACGCAAAATAAACATGGCACTTACCAAAAACAACAACTGTCATGCGTACGCCCCAGGGATCATGATTAAAAACAGATGTCCAGCGACCAAGGCCGCTAATAACATTGGAAAAAAGGAAAAATAATAAAAGAGATTGAAAGAAGAGTTGTTGTTCTTAGATATATTTTTGGCATTCCACGAAACCTACTACGCTGCACAATCCTGACAGAAGCGGCTACACACCTAAGCTTACAAGAAAATGCGAAACATTAAAACTGGGTATATTTATTATAGAAACATTCTATCCGAAGTAAACGTACGCTGCACAATCCTGACAGAAGCGGCTACACACCTAAGCTTACAAGAAAATGCGAAACATTAAAACTGGGTATATTTATTATAGAAACATTCTATCCGAAGTAAACGCCTATCCCTTTCCCCAAAATGGTAAATGTTGGGGAGGGTTGTGTGTGGTTGGGTAGGCGGAGGGCAAAATCGCTTCTTGTAATATATGCATCTGTATCGTTACAAATTCGGAACTTTCCTGGAGTTGCACTGCCTCCGGGCATTGCCTCCAGGATCGTTCCCACATCTTTATATCTACTAATGTCCCATATGTGTCTGTTTCAGACCGGAGGACATTAAACGGATTTAGTTCACACATCTTTATATCTACTAATGTCCCATATGTGTCTGTTTCAGACCGGAGGACGTTAAACGGATTTTCATCACCGAGGGCAAAATAAAAAAGGAGGAAGCAATAACACACATTAGATTTACATATCTGTACTAAAACCTCGGGACTTTACTGGTGTTGCACTGCCTCCAGGATCGTTCCCACCATTTTATATAAATGTTTGCATTGTTTTGCAAAAAGGTTGCTTAACTTTTTTGCTCCAATACTCGATGGCTTAGAGTCAAAACGGACTATCTTTAGGTACTCCATTGACTTATTATTGACGATATTGCAAAAACTAAGAACTTGTATTAAAAAAAAGACTACAAATAATATTAAATTGGGGATGATGCTTTTTATATTTCTGCAGTATTGTTTTTATACAAGTTATTAGTTTTCGCAATAAGTTCAATAATACGTCAATGGGCTATCTAAAGATAGTCCGCTTTGACTCCAAGCCATCGAATTTATCTCACCTTATGGACATGGAAAGGCTACAATGTAAGACACAACTTAAATAATGTGCCTATTACCGAGATCACACCAACAACAACAATACAAACAACAAGATCTAGGCCTATTTTCACTAATTTCTGATACACCAAACAATTTTCAAACTTTTAACATCAGTACTACACCATAGTGGAGCTCCCTCTTGGCAGACATGGCTGGGTGGCGCGCGCGCGCGTACAGTGCACGTGCCAATGGCTGGCATTCCATTGGCGATGGGCCGACGACAAGTGGCACGCGCTATGATGATGATGGTCGATGTGCACATTTTTCCGTGGTCGGCTTGTCTTGTTTGATCTTGACTGACGCCTGCTGTTATGTCCTTTCGCGATAATTTGTCCTCTCGCGATAATTCGCGATAATTTGTCCTCTCGCGATAATTTGTCCTCTCGCGGATATCATGATCTACAATAAGCATAGTGCTTCCCGTAAATTTCCCATATATTCTTGATCAGCATGTCACAAACTGCTTCTCGGCCTTTTGGCTAAGACAGTGATTCAGGAACATAAATGTTTGTTTATACATGTACCATGGTTGGTTTGTTCAGCCCGTTGTACATGGCGAAAGCCGATACGCGACGTTAAACTGAACTTCCATCACAAACTATTCAGATCCTGAATTTTTGAACCGCCAGTGCAAACCTCCGCCAAGGAAGACTCACAAAACCGAAATGTCCTTCCTTCGTGTCCGAGCTGTATCTCACGAACCAGTGGGTAGAATGGCTTCACACTGTGTGTGGTCATGTAACATGGCGAGTAATAACATACACTATTTGCAATAAATACCCCCAAAAGCAGAAACAGGGTAATTTTAGACTAATGTTATGGCGCGCCGAATGACCAAAACTCTATCTAGCAGTTCGACAGAGTTTAAAATCCCTATCGAACTGTTAGATACAGTTTCTAAACTATAGCTAGCAGTTAGATAGAGTTTCAAAACTCTGTCGAGCAGCTAGATAGAGTTTCTCGTCGTAAAACTCTATCGAACGCGCCATTTTGATACTTTTTTAAACGAAGCATTTCATTGGTAGATAGGACTAGTATCTTTGACTGTGTAGGGCCTAGGGCTATCGTCTTATTCAAATTCACGGGTCACTGCCCTGCCAAGGCCACAAACTTGTCGC
>CM065696.1:29405595-29408095 GCA_017654935.2 Phymorhynchus buccinoides
TACTAGTTTTGTTCACTATAATATTTGTAGTCCCGCGTAGTACGCGAATCCGTGATGAAATAAGCGTATCTGTATTTTTATATCAGACATTTGATCTGATTCGTGTACTGGGGGTCTACTTGAGTACAGTGAGCGAAAATAGTGGAATTATTTTTAGACGGAAGTAGTTCGCGTGAATCATGACTCGCGGACATCGTCACGATCGCATCGCATTGGGATCGAATCGTATGTAGGGGAAGACGGGGTAAAAAGCGCATGGGCGGGTAAGAAGCCCACCCCAATTATCTCATGAAATAAAGAAAATTTCAGTCAAATTTGCCCATGAGACGAATGCTAGACATTAACGATCGTCTCATGGGCAAAATGAGACTGAAATTTGCTTCATTTCATGAGATAATTGGGGTGGGCTTCTTACCCGCCCATGCGCTTTTTATCCCGTCTTCCCCTAGTGTAGCGGGCCCTTATTAAAGTGAACAAGCAACACGGAATATGCTTTCTTTCTTTTTTCCCCCAAAGCGAAATGGAACACGATGAAACGGAACGTAGACAGCACATACGCTACTTACCACTTTCACAGAAAGGGGGGGTGGGCAAACTTGTACTTTGGCAACCCGCTCATGTTTACGACCCTTACTCTCAAAGTCTGCTTAATTCTTTCAGTTTCATGGAAATGATCATAGGCTGATTCTAACCCTATCCCTTTTTCGAAAAACGGCACAAAGTTGCTTCTCTGTAAAATTGTTCAATGCGAAAATTTGAGGGGGGGAGGGGGGGGCTAAAGTACAAGATAGCCCCCCCCCCCCCCCCCCCAAATCACTATGGATCGGTGCAAGGCGTCAGCCACGGTTCACAGAAAAACGGCCCAAACCGGGAAATGGGTCGGAGATTGGGTTAGAGTTAGAGTTGTAAATAAACATTAAACCTAAGCTAAGGAAAACCAAACAAAGAAGGCACTCCAACTGAAAGAACTAAAGCTAGGCCTTTGTAAGTTGTAAGCAATCAAAATGGCGGCTTACAGTTTTGGTGCAGTTAGCGAAAGACGATGCTTCCCAATTCATTGCACACCCAAACAACTGCGAGTTATTTTAGGCTTTTTTGTTCTTGTTCTAACTCTACCCCAACCCTGCTTCAAACCCCATCCCTATTCCGGCCGTTTACACTGTCAATAGACAATTTTCGGGGGGAAAAATAGGGGAGAGCACTTCGTGAAAATTAGAGTTGTTTACCTCCATTACTCGGTCAAATACCATAGCGACAATGGAAGAGCAATGGCGTCGAAGCTTGAAACCGCAGGATGCGAGTCAGCGAATAAAGGGTGACCAGTTGCTACAAAGTGATAGAACTTGCAAACTGTGACGTAAAAATATAAATGACATCAATTTCAGAATGACGCACTGCGTTCTACATGCTGTGTGTCTCCTCAAACACAAGAAGCGATGGCTGGGGATGATTTTTTATTGACAAGCAAAACATATACACCAAATAAAATGAACATGAATGACGGCAGCAACAAGCTTAAAGCTTATAGTGTGCCTTCTCAAAATAAGTCACAGCTGCCCCACATGGCCGAAAGGCCAAAGAGGGCGTAAAACATTATTTCTTCTTCTAAGTCACAGATATGGCGGCTGGCAATCACAGACTGAAAAATCACACATTTAAGAAAAATAAATAAAGGTTAATTTTGAACATTATAAGCATAACAAAGTAACCAAATAAAAACATTTTCATCTTCTTTGATAACAGAAACGATTTGGGGATTTACCTGATGGCAGAGTAGCTTCCCCTCTTTGACCGATTGAATTAGGCAAGATGACTCCTAAACACCATGAAATTACTCCCTTTAATTATTTCCGAACAATTCCTATTGACGACCCGCGCCGTAGCTGACGCCCTGCACCGATCCATACGTCAAATAATCTGACATGTGAAACTCGATCTGGAAAGCTGAAACTGTCACTGCGCAGTGGGATTATAGGGGTAACCCGGATGGCGGGGAGAAGTCCTTTCATCCTTCATCGGTGGGGACAAATCACTTCCGGTAATGGGTCCCCGATGACTGGTCTTCCGAAAACGGGCAGGCACACAGCGGCAGGGATAGGAGACAGACAGCCGGGCAGAATGGAGGAATTAAGGACAGGCAGACTTAAAGGGGAGGAGAGAGAGAGAGAGAGAGAGAGAGAGAGAGAGAGAGTGTGTGTGTGTGTGTGTGTGTGTGTGTGTGTGTGTGTGTGTGTGTGTGTGTGTGTGTGTGTGTGTGCGTGTGTGTGTGTGCGTGTGTGCGTGTGTGTGTGTGCGTGTGCGCGCGCGCGTGTGTGTGTGTGTGTGTGTGTGTGTGTGTGCGTGCGTGCGTGCGTGCGTGT
Source organism: Phymorhynchus buccinoides (assembly GCA_017654935.2). NCBI lineage: Eukaryota > Metazoa > Mollusca > Gastropoda > Neogastropoda > Raphitomidae > Phymorhynchus > Phymorhynchus buccinoides. The sequence goes on from CM065696.1 coordinate 29,407,956, forward strand.
GTGTGTGTGTGTGTGTGTGTGTGTGTGTGTGTGTGTGTGTGTGTGTGTGTGTGTGTGTGTGTCTGTGTGTGTGTGTGTGTGTGTGTGTGTGTGTGTGTGTGTGTGTGTGTGTGTGTGTGTATCAAATATCTCAAACACTA
>CM065696.1:29415595-29423095 GCA_017654935.2 Phymorhynchus buccinoides
TCAGGGGGTGTGGGGGGGTGGGGTGGGGCTTGACAGCAGGATTATGTACGCAGCCATTTTGATACACGCGCGCGCGCACGCATGCACACAAACGCGCGCGTGTGCTCACGCACGCATGCACACGCAAACGCGCGCACGCGCGCACGCACGCACACACACACACACACAGCAAAAACCAAAGTTGCCTAAATCAAAACTAGCATTAAAAAACAACTAGAGCATGAAAACGCAATATCACCAGCCGCGCGGCAGCATTTTCGGTTCCATTTACCCTGACCGACCAATGATCTTCAATTCATTTTCCAACTTGGCCTAGACATCCTAACTAACTATCCGCATGTACAATTTGAGGGTCCACGGTCCCTCCATTCAAACGCTACCGTGTTAACATAGTCAGCCTGCCAGCCAGTCACTCACTCACTCGGCCACACACAAACACCACTGAAAACATTAAGCGCCACGCGGCTGGTTAAGAATAGGCTACAGCTTCTGGTCTCAGAGCGAACTCAGCGTGCGGAAATCACGCGTTGACTAACCGATATTCTCTAACAATGGATGAAACGTTACTGGGGTGGGTGAGCCAGACGACACACGTACTCCTCACAGATTCTCGACTCCTTCAGCAGTGATCGGAAGTGACCCTCCGGGGTTTTCATCATCACGTACCCGCTGCCACAGACGAGGAACACGTTGCCAGCTTTGTCCACCACTGCGTCGCTTGGTTCCTTCAATTTCCTGGGCAAAATCCACACGAGAAGGGGAGCCGGGTTGTGGCTGGTCAGCGGCACGGTGTACACTCGCGAACCTCTAACGTCACTGACCAGCAAGTCATCGTCGGCCACAGTCAGGGACAGGACCCTCTTCAGTGAGACTCCGCTGGAGGGGTCCACCAAGGTCCGGATAACCTCCCCTTGCAAACTGATGACGTCAATGCTGGATTGTTCCTCGGCCTCCATCACCGTACTAACCACCAGGGTGTTGTCCAGCGGGCGGGCGGCTACGGCCCAGTAGCTGTTCTTTGTCGGGACGTGCTTGACCTCGTGGTCTTTTGAGTCTATGTTGATCGGCAGCACGGCAGGCAAACGGGGACAGGTGACGACCAGCAGTCCACTGGGAAGCTGCGCCAACCTGTAAGGATGACAGTCGAGCTGTATGGTGCGCGCGCTAGACGAAGATTCCACGACGATCGACTTCGGGTCCCAAAGGCTCAGAACGACTCTTCTGTCGGTGCTCACCAAGACGTTCTGGATAAGATTGCTGTTGTAGTAAGAAGAGCAGTCGGGGTCTTGGCATGTCCCACTGACCAGAGATGACGACCCCGCGTCCACTGGCTGTAGGGTCAGTCGGTCGGCGGTGTAAGGAACAGCAGGCGCTGGCCACAGAAGCCAGACCATCAGAGCCAGCAGTGGAGTGCCCAGTGCCCAGAGAGTGCCCCGCGCGGTCATGGTGCAGCCTGGAGGGTGTTCAGGTTAGCTGAAGGAGGGGTTTGTGTTACAGTGTCCACCCTGCACATGTGCAGAATGAGAATTTTTTTTATTTCATGCATATTTATATACATATAGTAATTTTGTTTAAAACTGTTTTGTCCCTGTGTCTTTGAAACGAACATTAAAACCCAAACCAGTCATATAATATTATTAACTTGGTATTTTGATCTATGTTCTAAAAAACATAAAGAGTGCCAGCTCAGTTTCTCCTCTTTATTAGGGAGGCATTGGCAGAACCCAGCCGAGGCACACACACACACACACACACACACACACACACACACACACACACACACACACACACACACACACACACACACACACACACACACACACACGGTGATTATACTACTCAAAGTAAGTTAAGGGCCAGTATTGATTTTTGGGACGCTTCAAAAAGTGCGAATGACGTAGTATGCACAATAAAGGCCTCAGTACAAGTTAACATTCTTCACTCTTTCCCCATAGCAACATAGTGGTATGCCAGTCATAAAGGTCTGTGTACACGAGACATTATTCACGAGATATTTCTATTTCCCCATGGCAACACAGTGATAGCCCCACTCTTAATATGACTTACAGCTCACTGTGTTGCCATGGGGAAATAGAAATATCTTGTGAATGGCGTTAACGTGTACACGGACCTTAAAATATTACTTGCATATCACTGTGTTGCCATGGGGAAAGAGTGAAAATGTTAATATGCATGGAAACATTAAGGTGAAGCATATCTTTTAATATGTTCGCAGAATTCAGCCTAAACAAGAACCTGGTTAGTTAAAGACACACTGACCAACCACGATTTAGTCCCTTGGTGTGTTTTGGGGCGTAGCTGTGACCAACATACAAATTCCCCAACTTCAAATTGAGGCTGCTCTTTAAAATGATGTTTCGTTTTGAATTTGGGGGTATTTGTATGGGAGTCAAACCAGGTCAAAACAAGATTTCTTACCGGCTATAATAAGAGGGAAAACACGTTAAATCTGTGATTTTGACACGTGATCTGGTGGGTCTTTAAAGTACTGTAACACAAAAGAAACGCAATTTCGCGCTATTTCATTAAGCCTATTTTTTCACAGCCTATGGAACTAAAGGCGTCTGTGCACGTGAACATTTTTTACTCTTTCCCCATGGCAACACATAGATACGTAAGTCACATTATGACTGGACTATCACTGTGTTGCCATGGGGACAGAATTAAAAATGTTCACACGTATTGGAGACCATAAGCAAAGTGGTGCGAAGAAAATGTTGTAACTCATGATGCCCAAGTCGTTTTCATGCTATACTGTTCTGTAAAGTCTTGCGCCACTGCTATTTCCTAAAAATGGATACATGGGCCGATTCACATGGGCTATCAAGTAAGCTAAGGTCTCTGTGCACGTTAACAATATTCATAAAATATCTCTTATTTCCCCATGGCAACACGTACAGTGTTAGGCCACTCATAATATGACTTACAACTCACTGTGTTGCCATGGGGAAATAGTGATAGTTTGTGAATGTTGTTGGCGTGTACAGAGATCCATGCCCCCACAACACAAAGAGTAAAATCTAGAGGGAGAAAAAGCTGTTGGTCCTTAACTAATTTTAAGTGGAATAAAAAATGGTTTGATGTAGGCCCTAATTAGCTTCACACACACACACACACACACACACACACCACACACACACACACACACACACACACACACACACACACACACACACACACACACACACACACACACACACACACACACACACACACACACACACACACACACACACACACACACACACACACACACACACATACACACGGGGCAGGATATGAAAACAATGCGTTGTTAACTTACTATTTAACCCTCAATAAAGATCATTTTGACTTGACTTGACTTCACACACACACGCACGTTTGCACGCACGCGCACGCACGCACGCACGCACGCACGCACGCACACACACACACACACACACACACACACACACACACACACACACACACACACACACACACACACACACACACACACACGCACACATATACTCAAGGTCACACCATTAAATATCTGATACAACGTACAACTTAGCAGACAATGGATGCATATATATGCAAACGTGTGTTTCATTTCGTAAATATCACAATGAAGTTCATAGATTAAAACAAACAAACCAAACAAAAACGAAGTCGTGAACGAGATACAATCCATTAAAAGATAGGGGGGGGGAGAAAAAACAACGTAGGCCTACCTGTTTACGTGTTGAAAGAGAAAGAAAACAAGTGCCACGAGGCACACTCTAGAACAATTAAAACAAATCAGAACTAGGGTAGACAAGAACAACAGAAGAATATTTAGCTGCAGGTCTATAGGTCTACCAAAACATTATGTCTAGACATTATATATCTTCATTCTGAAGTCATTGTTATTCTGGAACTGACAACAACATTACACGGGATTCCCGATTCTCCGGAATAGTAACAACAAGGGCATCGCCGAGCGGCAGCAACGCATTGTAAGTGCATCGCCGAGCGGCAGCAAGGCATTGTGACAATGCAACCCGCCCAGAGTTATGTCCTCCCCCCCCCCCCCCCCCCCCCAATAAACACACCACTTTCCACCCTTACAGAACGCATAAAATACATAGCCCAAAATTTGAAGCGATTCTGTTCAGTAGTTCACGAGATACAGCTGAACTTTTACGCAAACTTCCTTGCACCATGGTACACCACCACACAATATTTGAAGCGATTCTGTTCACTAGTTCACGAAATAAAGCTGGGGGTAAATTACATAGCCCAAAGAAGGAAATTTCGGTTTTCATGGTCAAACTTCAAGGTCAAGGTCAGCACGGTGTTGATTAACGAAAGGAAGCTTCCTTTTCAAGCTGTCTACCCCTCTGCCAATTTTAATCAAAGTCCAAACAGTAGTTTTTAAGATAATCGATACGCACGCACGCACGCACGCACGCACGCACGCACGCACGCACGCACGCACACACACGCACGCACACACGCACGCACACACGCACACACGCACACGCACACGCACACGCACACGCACACGCACACACACACACACACACACACACACACACACACACACCAATCGCAAAACCCCGGCCTCTGGCCGGGTAAAAACAAGTCGATTGGATTTTCCCGAACGAGAGACCAACAACTCATTCATACACGCAGTTCCTATAATAATGACAGCATTGACGGTTCTTACAAGTCACAGAGAGAGAGAGAGAGAGAGAGAGAGAGAGAGAGAGAGAGAGAGAGAGAGAGAGAGAGAGAGAGAGAGAGAGAGAGAGAGAGAGAGAGAGAGAGAGAGAGAGAGAGAGAGAGGGGAGGAGAGAGAGAGAGAGAGAGAGAGAGAGAGAGAGAGAGAGAGAGATGTTTAATTATAAGGCCATAAGCCCATATCTTTGGAGGTTTTACAAACTGACATGCATTCATGCAGGAAAGAGAGAGAGAGAGAGAGAGAGAGAGAGAGAGAGAGAGAGAGAGAGAGAGAGAGAGAGAGAGAGAGAGAGAGAGAGAGAGAGAGAGAGAGAGAGAGAATACGAATACGAATACGAATTTTTTTATCAGATATAGGCATAGGCCCCTTCTTGATGGGGGTGTCACAATGATAGAAACATAAATCATGCAATAACATATTTGGTTACACATAGATACATATATTTGTTTTGTTTTTTTGTTTTTTTTAAAGCATTCATATTCTTGCAAATGTGTTTTTTGGTTGTTTTTTTTGTTTTTTTAAGCTACTCGCTGTACGTAAGCGCTTTAAGGCTTCGTACATAAACAAAGCTAGATTAGTTAAGGCATTTAGATTTCTGTTAGACATAAGTAAAGCGTATCTGAAATGACAGGGATACTTAAAATATTTAGCCTGAATATATTTCACCCTCAAATCCTGTAGCATTTGACAACAAAGTGTAATATGAACAACATCCTCTTCAACACAATGGCATAATCTACATACTATTTTATTAGCACTATATCTAAATCTATGAGAGGCAATATCTGAGACACCAAATCTAACTTTGGTAAGTGCACTCTTTATGTACCTGCTTATGTCAGTGTTAAGATATGGTTCAAAACAATTAGTCGTCTTAAAGGTTCTATATTCAATGAAACGATCACTGGTGTGAATATGATCATGCCAATCTTGCCATTTACAATCTATGATACGTTGTTTAAAACATTTGATAAAGACTGAAACATTTTCAACACCTTGATTATCCCATACAAACCCAAAACCGAAAGAATTTAAACATTTACGAACATTTGTTACCCAAGTTAGCTTTCCATTTACATCTAGATTGTATAACATTTTATATGCTCTAAAAGGTAATTTATTGCTTTCCATTCGAGTCAACTTTAGCCAATATGCAATACATTTAGCATAAGAGTTTAGGTATATTGGGTATCTACCCAGTTCACCGTACACTAAATCATTCGGAGTGCGACTATCAACATTTAAAAAACGCTTTAAAGCAAACAAATTTAATTTTTCTATTATATTCCCTTTCTCAAAAGCCCAAATTTCAGCCCCATATTGTAAAATTGATTGAACTTGTGAATCAAATAATTTCTGAAACACATCAAAGGAACTACAATCAAGTTTGTACAAAACATGGAGTATAACGAGGACTGCCCTTTTCCCCCTATTAACTAGATCTTCACATGCAGATGTAAAGCTAAGTCTGGTTGAAAATAACACACCCAAATATTTATATGCATTCACTACTTTTACAGTTTGATTTCCATAAGTCCAATGCTCGTGTCTGGATAAATAACCACCTTTGCGGAAAACAATTATGTTCGTTTTTTCCATATTTACTTTTAACTGAAGTCTCATTGCAGCTGCATGTAAACTATTTAACTGTCGCTGTAACCCTATTACTGATATAGATAACAAAACAATATCATCGGCAAATAATAATATGAAAAGCTCAATTAAATCAGATGTTACACCATGTTTACCTTTATCAATAATTTCTAAGGCAAGTTCATTTACGAAAATCTGTTAATTTAGCACCGTTTCTTATCCTAGCTTTTACATCTTTATACATACTTTTTATACACTTGTGCAATTTACCATTAACTCTATTCTTCAACAATACAGGCCACAATAATTTCAGGGAAACACTATCAAAAGCCTTTTCAAAATCTACAAAGGCTACATAAAGTTTTTGATTACTAGAAAACTGTTTTTGAACAGCAGCAAGCAATGTAAATATATGGTCTATGGTACAATAATCTTTCTTGAAGCCAGCCTGATGTTCTCCCGTTGTATTATTTGAATCTACCCACTCTTGCAATCTGGTATTTATTATTGAACTATACAATTTACTACTTAGGTTAGACAACGAAATACCTCGGTAATTGTTAGTGTCATTAACGTCTCCCTTCTTAAAAAGTGGCAAAATAATTGATTCTGTCCATGCTTCTGGGTATATACCATAATCAAAGAAATAATTGAAAAGTGCAACTAAAAAGTCTATAACAAATTCACCAGAATTTTTGAAAAATTCCCCAAATAACTCATCGGGTCCAGCAGCTTTCCCATTTTTTAGTTTTCTGATAGCTAACTTAGCTTCATCTCTGGATATTGGGCGATCAAATATTTCTCCTGTTTCTTCTACAGCATCATCATCTGACCTATCATCAGTTTCTTTTTCAAGCACAAATTTAAAATGGGTAAACCACTGATCCATAGATATATCATTATGTGGCTGTGATGTTTTGCAAGATAATCTTTTAAACGTTTGCCAAAACGTTTTTGGGCACAGGACAGATTCTATTAATCCTTTTAATACATTATCATTAAACTCTTTTTTTTCCCGTGCAATCATACGTTTGTACTCTCTTTTAGCTATGCAAAATTTAACCCTATCTTTTTTATCCAAAGATCGTTTAAATATTCTACGTAATCCCTTCACTTTCCACTTACTTGCTTTACAAACCTTATCGAACCACCTTTTGTTAAATTGGTTACAGAGTGATATACGTTTTTTCATGGGT
>CM065696.1:29450595-29455595 GCA_017654935.2 Phymorhynchus buccinoides
TGTCGAACACATTTTTCTGGGTTCTTTGCTACGGCATGGTTGGGTAATGATAGTTTTGAACAGTTGGACATAACACTTTTAGGCATTAAACTGAAGAGCATTGCACCTTTCCTATGTTCTTTGCAGTGGACTGGCTTGGTCACAGTAATAATTATAGGCTCATAATGATCTACTCTGGACCCTTTGCAAAGAAACAGTTTGGGGTCACAATCAAATACAGTCATTGATGAATACTCTCTTTCTCTCTATCCTTTGCGATGGAACAGTTTGGGGTCACAATCAAGTACGGTCATTGATGAATACTCTCTTTCTCTCTATCCTTTGCGATGGAACAGTTTGGGGTCACAATCAAGTACGGTCATTGATGAATACTCTCTTTCTCTCTATCCTTTGCGATGGAACAGTTTGGGGTCACAATCAAGTACGGTCATTGATGAATACTCTCTTTCTCTCTATCCTTTGCGATGGAACAGTTTGGGGTCACAATCAAGTACGGTCATTGATGAATACTCTCTTTCTCTCTATCCTTTGCGATGGAACAGTTTGGGGTCACAATCAAGTACGGTCATTGATGAAATAGGGGAAGACTTTGGGGTAAAAAGCCCATGGGCGGGTAAGAAGCCCATCTCTCAATTATCTCATGAAATAAAGCAAATTTCAGTCAAATTTGCCCATGAGACGAGTGTTAATGTAATGCCAATTATCTCATAAAATAAAGCAAAGTTCAGTCAAATTTGCCCATGAGACGAATGCTAAACATCAACACTCGTCTCATGGGCAAAATGTGACTGAAATTTGCTTTATTTCATGAGATAATTGGCATGGGTTTCTTACCCGCCCATGGGCTTTTTACCCCGTCTTCCCCTACTCTCTTTCTCTATCCTTCGCGCTGGAATAGCTTGATTATAACTCTGCGCACTTATTGACGAACACATTCTTTTTCTGTATCCGTCGCGTTGTGGGCTGGAATTCTTCCTCTGGAGACGATATTTTCACATCGTGAATGGTCGATCAGAGTTTGCCGCTCCTTGTGGCAGCAGAGATGGCTGAATATGGAGACAGTTTGAGACACCTTCGTGAACAGATCGTTTGGTGTCTTTTTTTCCTTCTTCTTCTCCTGTTGCGTTATAGAGTAGGTTGTTCTTAATGATGATGCAACACTGTACACTGTGTATTGATATCCAAAACTGCTTTGTTTCGTGTTTGTTGTCAAGTAGGAGAAGACGGGGTAAAGAGCCCATGGGCGGGTAAGAAGCCCATGCCAATTATCTCATGAAATAAAGAACATTTCAGTCAAATTTTGTCTCATGGGCAGATTTGACTGAAATGTTCTTTATTTCATGAGATAATTGGCATGGGCTTCTTACCCGCCCATGGGCTTTTTTACCCCGTCTTCACTTACTGCGTTGCAGCGGTGTGTTGTTTGCGTATTTACTCTCTGCTGCGTTGTATCGTGTTTGCCGTATAGCATTTAATTGTATTATGGTTTTGGTTCTTTTACACGTGGGCGCTATTGAATAAACGGTTGATTAGATATTCTCAAAGTCATATTGTAGATTATTGTATTTGTTGGTTATTTCGTCGTGACATTTTTCATATCAAACATTATACTCTTTATAATGAGGGGAAATCTTAAGATAAATATTGGATACGATTGGAATCAGGAACGTATCAACAAAACCTTCATCGTCCCTTTATAATTTACATGGTAGCCTATCCTCAAAAGTTAACAACAACTTCGTAGCGTAGAATCTTTACACCAAGACAAAAGTTGTATTTTAAAGGCTGTCTTAGTTGCCCTGGGGCTTTGCCCGTTGAAGGTTTTAACAGAATAAACCGAAATATTGCGATTTTATCAAAATGTTTGTTGTTTTTTATGTTGACTAAAAAAAAGTTACTCAAATGGCTATAATAGTATAACTGGTTGAAATTAGCCCGTAGTAGTGGCCAATAGTAAATGAGAGCTATACAATAAACTAGATTGAAAAGTTTTCGAAAGTAGCATTCGAGAATCACCCGCGGAGCCCAGCCAACATTCCCACCTGATTTCATCTTGGGAACTCCATTTTTCCAACCCCCCGACTATTAGGGTCCAGCGATCTCCTTGACCTTGACCGTGACCTTGATTGGCCAACAATATTCTGAAGGAGCATAAGCCAAACCACCTTCATGCCAAGTTTGAACATCCTATGTCGACTGGTGCATAAGATATGGCTAAAACTAGATTTTCAGTTTTCAAGGTCATACGTCAAGGTCATGACATTGACCTTGACACAAAAAGGCACATCTACAGTACCTAGCCTACATGCACGTCAAGTTTCATCTTCCTATCCTTATTCCTTCATGGTGATATGCTGTTATCTTGGGAACTCCATTTTTCCGAACCCCCGATTTTCAGGGTCCAGCGATCTCCTTGACCTTGATCTTGACCTTGATTGGTTAACAATATTCGGAAGGAGCATAAGCCAAACAACCTTCATACCAAGTTTCAACATCCTATGTCGACTGGTGCCCGAGATATGGCTACAAATAGATTTTCAGTTTTCAAGGTCATACGTCAAGGTCACTACGTTGACCTTGACCTTGACACCAAAAGGCACATGTACAGTACCTAGCCTACATGCACATCAAGTTTCATTTTCCTATCTTTATTCCTTCATGGTGATATGCTGTTAACAAACACGCACACGCACACGCACACACACACACACACACACACACACACACACACACACACATGCACACACACATACATACACACATACACAGCCACTTACACAACAAAAACTAGATTGAAAAGTTTTCGAATGTAGCATTTGAGAATCACCCGCGGAGCGCAGCCAACATTCCGACCTGATTTCATCTTGGGAACTCCACTTTTCTGACCCGCCCCGATTTTCAGGGTCCAGCGATCTCCTTGACCTTGACCTTGAACTTGATTGGTCAACAATATTCGGAAGGAGCATAAGCCAAACCACCTTCATACCAGGTTTCAACATCCTATGTCGACTGGTGCCTGAGATATGGCTAAAAATAGATTTTCAGTTTTCAAGGTCATACGTCAAGGTCATGACCTTGACACCAAAAGGCACATCTACAGTACCTAGCCTACATGCACATCAGGTTTCATCTTCCTATCCTTATTCCTTCATGGTGATATGCTGTTATCTTGGGAACTCTATTTTTCCGACCCCCCGATTTTCAGGGTCCAGCGATCTCCTTGACCTTGATCTTGAACTTGATTGGTCAACAATATTCGGAAGGAGCATAAGCCAAACCACCTTCATACCAAGTTTCAACATCCTATGTCGACTGGTACCTGAGATATGGCTAAAAATAGATTTTTCAGTTTTTAAGGTCATACGTCAAGGTCAAGACCTTGACCTTGACCTTGACACCAAAAGCCACATCTACAGTACCTAGCCTACATGTACATCAAGTTTCATCTTCCTATCCTTATTCCTTTATGGTGATATGCTGTTATCTTGGGAATTCTATTTTTCCGACCCCCCGAGTTTCAGGGTCCAGCGATCTCCTTGCCTTGTCCTTGACCTTGATTGGTCAACAATATTCGGAAGGGGCATAAGCCAAACCACCTTCATACCAAGTTTCAACATCCTATGTCGACTGGTGCCTGAGATATAGCTAAAAATAGATTTTCAGTTTTCAAGGTCATACGTCAAGGTCATGACCTTGACCTTGACGTTGATACCAAAAGGCACATCTACAGTACCTAGCCTACATGCACATCAAGTTTCATTTTCCTATCTTTATTCCTTCATGGTGATATGCTGTTAACAAACAAACACACACACACACACACACACACACACACACACACACACACACACACACACACACACACACACACACACACACACACACACACACACACACACACACACACACACACATACACACACAGCCACTTACACAACAAAAACAATATCACCTTCGCTCCGTAAACTCCGCGGGTGATAACAATATCACCTTCGCTCCGTAAACTGCGCGGGTGATAATGATTTTCAACAGTACTAAGACTATCATAGTACAGCTGAGTCTTTTGTGGAAGATTGACTCTTGAGTGGCACACGACCACTAAAATCGCACGACTGTACGATACGATTCGATCACGTTGTGTTCTTGGAGACCACGTGATCGAATCGTATCGCACAGTCGTGCGATTTTAGTGGACGTGTGGATGGCCCTTTAAAGTAGGGGGCATTCGCACTGGCTCTAGTGATACAGCCGAAGGCCGGACTGGTTGGCCTTTGGGGACCTTCCCCATTGTCAGAAACGACATACAGGCATACATACAGCCGCTAAAAGTGGAAGGGGTTGCTTGTAACAATGAGAGCAGACCTTTAAAAGGCGGGGAACTATAAAAGAAATGACCACCCGCGCGTTTTATGTCCAGCACAAGGGAGGCATTGTAATGTCTTTACGGCAAAGCCAGTGATTAGTTGCGGGTCCTGCCTGGAAAAGACTAGCTTGCTTTGACTCAAACAGCCTCACAGACAGCATACACATACACAGACTGGCGGCAGCTTCGCCTGCACTGGAAACTGGACCCAAGGAGAAGTCGACCACTGAAATGCATACACATCGGCAGAGACTTCAACAGCAGGCGTAAATTGTCATACACTTATGACTTTCATCACAACCATAGATCACAACCATAGATTCTGATGAAAAGGAAGCAATTCACTTGAAAATTTGCCGCAAATGATATGATGGACGTTTGTGTTTTTTGTTTAGTCTTGTACACTTACGCCAGGGATGCCTACCACCACCTCCCCAGACAAGACCAAGTAATCTTGACAAGACTGAGGACTGGACACTCCAGACTCAGGCATCACATGTATACAAAGTTCCACATTGGAGACTCCCCTGTGTGCCCCTGCGGTGCCGCTGACACGACTGTTGGTCATATCCTTCAGGGCTGTCGAACATTCCAGAACCTGCGAGACGAAACTTGGCCGTCGGACACACCGGTTCGG
>CM065696.1:29463095-29483095 GCA_017654935.2 Phymorhynchus buccinoides
AGAGAGAGAGAGAGAGAGAGAGAGAGAGAGAGAGAGAGAGAGAGAGAGAGAGAGAGAGAGAGAGAGAGATAGATACACACACACAGTTAAAGTTTTACGTCCTCTCGGTTGCGAGGAACCACATAGGGACATTTCTTTTAAATAAAGATGGAGAAAATAGGGGGGGGGGGGGGATTTATGGAAATACTGTAGATTTGTAATTTAATTAAATATAAGTTAATTTAGTGCCATGGCTCGACCTAGAGGCTGCGTAAAAATATTATCTCTGGTTAAGATATTTGATTTTAAAATACACAGAATGTTCTGGCTCCCTGAGCTGTTAAAGATTAAAAATTTCAGGACCACTTTTAAAGCAGAATCAAAATATGTTTTAAAATCGTGGGAGGTCAACTTACAACATTATATTTACAAAAAGGTATCCTTATTCATGTCAATTTTTTTTTATAAGAGAGAGAGCATGTTTTATATGCATGCGGGGCGAAGACGGGGTAAAAAGCCCATGGCCGGGCGGGTAAGAAGCCCATGTCACTGAATTATCTCATGAAATAAAGAAAATTTCAGTCAAATTTGCCCATGAGATCGACGAATGCTACACATTAACACTCGTCTCATGGGCAAAATGTGTCTGAAATTTGCTTTATTTCATGAGATAATTGGCATGGGCTTCTTACCCGCCCATTGGCTTTTTACTACCCCGTCTTCACCTACACGTATAGTCCTTGTTTTGGGCTGTCTTCAAACAAACAGTGTCTTCCTCCCCGTGGGGATACTGGGGGTTATTTTGTAAAAATAATTCACCCCACCTTCTTGAAATTATGTGCTTGTAACTTCCTCTAATCTGCCACTCTCTTTGACTCTGCTTTTTACCTTTGCTTTCTATCATCTACTATCGTTCTGACTTGGTGGATACGCCAACATATCAAAACTACAATATGAGCATGACTAAAGGGCAGATATGCCGAAAACAAAATATAAAAACCTCTCAGCTGTGCAAAAGTTCAAACAAAAATGACAGGACAGTGAAGAGGCCGCGAGGCCTAATGTCCTAACTACCTGACCTGACTTATCAGAGTTGGCCCATTCTCCTGCCTTTTTTCAAACAAAATCTTCCAAGTAATTTTTCTCCTTTGAGCTTCTCCGAAATCGGAATGTGTCGACAGCGGGGAAAACCTGACACATGCGCACCTTACCCATTATGGTCATATTGCCTATAGGAACGCAGAATAATAATAATAAGTGCTTTCAAGATAATTGTCATCTTTTGAGGCAGAACTGTTTTGAAGGGGTGACCCTTTCCAACCGCCAATGTCGCATAGTTTTAGCACCACAATGGTTTGACAACAATGTCACTAAAAGCCTTCAACTCAGGGCCTGTTATCCAAAGACCCTATTTTCTTCATTTCGGGAGGTAGGGATAGGCCTAATGTTATACACGTCAGTCACAGGGGAATTTGCAATATTGCAGATATTTTATTTTCTCTACACAGTTACGCTTAATGGTATTTTTTGGCTGAAAAAATGGCTGGCGGCGAAAGGGTTAAAGACATTTTGAGCACAGTCAAGTTGCAGTTATTATTTACAAATAGCTCACTAAATAACCGAAATAACACCCGCGCGTGATGCCTTAGCAAGAGAGAATGTGTGTGTGTGTCTATGCCGGCGTGTTTGCGCACGCGTGCGCGTGTGTGTGCGTGCACTGTGCGTGTTAACTGTTCTCTTTGTAATCCTGCCATTTAACAAACGAAACAAGCTAGTTCTCTGTCTGCCTGTATGTGTGTGTGTGTGTGTGTGTGTGTGTGTGTGTGTGTGTGTGTGTGTGTGTGTGTGTGTGTGTGTGTGTGTGTATGTGTGTGTCAGTGTGTCTTGCGAATATGGGTCCACCGCAATCACCTGGATTTAAAAAAACCTAAAAGAAGTTTAAAATGTTTATTTACTACCCTGTCTTGGCGAATATTTGTACCGCCATGTCAGGAAAGTCTTGAAACGCGCGCGCGCGAATACGTTGGATACACGATCATAAAGACTGATCGCTGAAAGTTGTGATGTAAGCTTACGGAGGCCTATGGGATGAGACTGATAAACATAACACAGTGCCCTGGGAGGTAGACTAAGGTTGGAAGAATGGGATGAATGAACTGAAGGCTCCTGATGGAAGTGGAGATCATACATTACAAGTAGGCCAACATGTTTTAGGCTAGTACGAATGGTAGAAATAAATATTGAACAGTCTAGCACATGGAATGGATTTGGGAGAAGATCGAAACTGCCTGTGCTATGTGTAGCTCACTGCCTTATATTGTTATAATGTACAGTGACGCCAGTGTAAATAACGTATGGCTAAAGAAAGGGAGAAACTATGGGGTCGTGCTTAAGTTCGTTTGAGTAACCTATGATTAGCCTACACCAACACATTGATACACACTAGGAAAGAAAATCCTACATTTCTCGACACTTTTACAAGGGATTTCCCTTTCGGGAGAAGGAATGTGACGTCAAAGTAACTACTGGTGATATGCCAATGAATGAGTAATGTGTAACAAGCCAATCAGAATGCAGTACTTTTGATCACGTGACATGTCCGGCGAGAACACTTTCTTCTCAAGTGACCTTCAAGGTGGGTAATGCTTCGTTTATTTGGACTATTGCTCGGATGCTTATGAATGTATTCAATTATACAATCACAGACTACATTCTTGCGCTCTCAGGATTAATGTTGCATTGCTGGGAGGGCCAAAAGTATGTCCGCCGGTAAGTGCTTCTTTCGGCGCCATGTTTTCATCATGGCTGCTGTATATTATGATTACGCGAATAAGGAAATGAGAAAGGTGTGAATCATTCGTGCCTTTTCAATTGATTATCAAGTGGACCTCGGCGATTAGCAGACTTTATGGATTTTACAAACATGCATAATTATGCAAGTTAATTGAGCGCTTTGGAGCTATAACAATGAAATAACATTTCTGACATGGTTGGTGGTGTGCAAGATATGTCGTCTGCAACAGTTCCATTTTTGTACACTTGGGTCTACCTAGACTCAGTTACACAGTAGACTGTGTAGGGGTGTCGAAACATAAAACAATGCACAATCGATCGTAAGAATCCTAAGCTTTTGAAACATTAATATTTGCTTTATACTTTCGTTTTGCCTCTTCTGCTTCTAGGAGAACCCCTGTCAATTATTTTAATACAACTGTTTGTTAATGTGACTGTGAGACCTGAGTACTTTGTAATGTGACTGTGAGACCTGTTTCTTCTACTTCTGTGTTCCCAGGCCATACGGCCATAGTGGGTAAGGTATGTATGTGTCCGTTTTTCAGTTTTCACTGGTCTCCCCGTTGCATACAGCCGACACATTCCGATTTCGAAGCTCAAAGTAGAAAAATCATTTGAAGGATTTTTTTTTTTAAACTTTAATTAAATTTAAAGGCAGGAAAATGGGCCAGTAAGTCAGAAAGATAGATGATAGAAAGCAAAGGGAAAAGGCAGAGTGAAAGAGAGTGGCAGATTAGGGTAAGTTTCAAGCGCAGAACTTCCAGAATGTGGGGGAACTATTTTTACTAAATAGAAATCCTTTCACGGGGAGTGAGAGGTTTTGTTTGGGGGGGGGGGGGGGGGGGGGGGGGGATAAGGCAACCAAGTTCCAAGTCGACACCTAGTCTTGAAATTGTTGGGGGGAGGCAACCAAATTCCAGTTGATGCCTAGTCTTTACATTTTTGTTGATGGGCAGGGGCAGATTTCCCAGCCCACAATAGAAATACCTTCCACCAGAAATTGTCACTACCCAGGGCTCCCATTTGGGGGTCTGTGAAGTACTTAAATTGTAAAGGACCCTCTAAAAGAATGTGCAGGGGGTCCCAGGGATGCACTAGAAAACTCTTTCACAGCCTACTTTCCCTTCTAACACTCAATCACACTGTTTGCCGGGCGCTACTTTGCCATTTCATTGCCTATTAAGCCAAAAATCGAGTCATTTTCGTACTTTTCACCCATCCATGACATACATTTTGGATGACAGGGGGGTTTCTCCTGGTTTCTTTTTTCTTTTTCGGCCGGGGGGGGGGGGAGGCTTCCGGAAACCCTGTAGAGTGTACCACCACCCCAAATCCGCCCCTGCTACAGGTCACTTTATAGTTGTTAGTCCTAGCAGTCAAAATTAGACTCAATGCAAAATAAACTCAAGATTGTAGACAATAGATTTATAAACAATGTTCTAGATAATCTCTTCCCCACATTCTCCCATCTGCCCATGGTGACCGGTCAAATCGTCCTTTTACCAACTTGTTCCTGCTTTTTTGGTCATTTCATCATCACCCTATGACTAGTATGAGTATGAGCTGAATCATCCTCATTTCCTCCAATTTGTCCTATGCACATGTATCATGTATGTTTACTAGTACAGTAGTAGTAGGTGACTGATGAGTGAACCAGTGGACGAAATGACCAGTGATTGAGGACAAGTTGACTTGCACCTGGGGATGGGTTGGTAAAAGGATGAGTTGACCTGCAACCCTGCCTGCAATCTTTTCAAATTTCCCATTGAACAATAAAATTGCAAATCATAAAATCAATACGGCATTAGACTGTAGACTAGGCTAGTGTCTGTACTCTGAGTACACCTTTGCCCGTGTGAACTCTCTTCTTGTTCAAAGCCTTTAATTTAAATAATCCTTCCTAAATACGCACAATCTGTACATTTTCAGAAACACTGACTTAGTCTTTATAGTCCATTAGTCTCTATAGATGCAACTTGCAAGGATGCATTTTCATGCACATACGCACACATTTTTACACACACATACACACACACACACACATACACTCTCTCTCTCTCTCATGCAAATGTTATGTCTTTATAACCCCTCCCCCAGCCTCCTTATGATACGGGCAGAAGGCCTAGTAATTAAAATTGTTTGAATTTTGAATATCTCTCTCTCTTTCTCTCTCTCTCTCTCTTCTCTCTCTCTCTCTCTCTCTCTCTCTCTCTCTCTCTCTCTCTCTCTCTCTCTCTCTCTCTCTCTCTCTCTCTCTCTCTCTCTCTCTCTCTGTCAGAACAGGATGATGAGTAGCAGTTATTTTGTGAAGTGCATTTTTTTTCACCAAGTACTGAAGTAGATTTAAGCTCTAAAAGTGTGTTTCAAATTAATGTATGTAAGTTTGTAACCAATTACTGTACTTAGAATCTTGCTAACTCAAAAACAGGTAAATCAAAATCACTGGATAACTCAATAATGGTTTGGTCCCAGGTTTATAACGGCAATCCTCATTATGGCCTATGATTTAAAACAATTTAATTGTTTTAAATCATAGGCCATAATAATAATAATAATAATAGTGAATCATTTATATAGCGCATTCCTCCACCAATGTGGAGCTCTATGCGCTTAACAACAACAAAAATTAAGAAGCAACAAATTCAACAACAACACGAAATAGCTCACGCACATGCAAATAGGCATACACATACACACCCCACCCACACATACACGCACGTACCGGCACATACACACACACACACACACACACACAAACATACACACACACACACACACACACACACGCACGCACGCACGCACACACACACACACACACGCACACACACACACACACACACACACACACACACACACACACACACACACACACACACACACACACACACACACACACACACACACACACACACCCACCGTTACCATCACCACCACTCACCCCACCCAAAAAACACAATACAAAATACAATCAGTTGAACAAAGCATCAACACACACACACACACTCTCTCTCTCTCTCTCTCTCTCTCTCTCTCTCTCTCTCTCTCTCTCTCTCTCTCTCTCTCGTGCGCGCAACAAAGCTGACGTAGACAAAAAGTCATTGCAGTCAACACACAGTGAAACTAATATGGGGGGAGGGGAGTGTGTGTGTGAGAATAGAGTGACAATGAGGATTGCCGTTACATGTATAATTATATAAACCTGGGACCAAACCATTATTAAAAGTCTTTTTATCTCAAGATAATATTGGCTATCTGAGTATCTCACAATGAAATTTCAGTCCCTCCGATTCTGACTTAGCCGATGTTCACTGTACTCACAACCAAATCTTTCTATCTAGCCTACTGTTGTTGGAATAGTAGCCACGCAGTCTTAGGTCATAAGTCCTATTCAGGCTATTGTAAATGCTCTCTACCCCTCCTTGTCAGGACAGTTGTCCTGTTGGAATTAAACACTGACAGACTTTGCTCTGTTGATTTCTGAAAGTTAGGATAATTTGTCCTATATTGATTTTTCTTGACTTAGGACAGTTTGTCCCACTGTTTGAACCTTGGTACATCACTGAGCCTTACAAGTTACAACTAGCACTTTGGGCTGCTGCCTTGGGTTATCATTTTGGTCTAGGCTTGGTCAACAACAACAAAATATAAGAAAACAGGTTGTTTGGACAGTAATAGTGATACTGATAAGGAGCAAAGCAAATTCTTATTTATACTTGGCAAGTGGCAATGATTTTAAGTTGGAACTAAACTTTGAATCAACCAGCAAAGCTTTGAAAGTGATCAAGAATAGCCTCTGGCAAGTATTTTTCCACAACCAATGAGATGCTAAGTATAATGTGGGAACGTGAAAGACAAGAAATATTTTGTTTGCCTTGAATAAAGGCCTGTAGTAAACAAGGCAGTGTTGAAGAGACAGGGTGATGAATAGACTTGTCACAGTCAGCTTAAGGTTGCTACTGTCTCCAGTGTATCCTGGTTGTGCTTGACAAAGCCTGAAAGTGACAGCATTGGGCACAAGGTTTGGCCTTTTCTCGATGGAGATTGCTGAGAAAAGAAAGTTTTGTACACATTTAAAAAAAAGATCATGTTAGGTGCTGCAAAGGATTTGGGGAATGTTGCTGACAGCTTCAAAGTAAAGACCAGTGTGTGTGTGTGCCTTCTTGGCTGCCTGCCTCCATCAATCCCTGTCTGCCTGTCTGTACATTTGGTGTGGCTTGTATTTTCTTCAGTAGTTTTGAACCGGTTATTGGGGGAATGGTCGCTGGTGGGATTGGTTTTCAAAATTCCTAATCCTAGCATGATCACTGGTTAGTAAAGAAACCCTTTTTGTTGAGGATGATAGGTCAAAGCATTAAAATATGTGAATGACACCCAAAAGTAATGGACAGAAATCTTTTTAAATGAGTCTAATTTTGACTTAGAATTATGTGCACGTGACAATGTCAATCTTGTTAATCATAGTTGCTTGAATTGGCGCAATGCCACCCATTTTGCTGCGGTATGCGCACACACACACACACACACGCACACACACACACAGAGTATGAATTTTGTTAGTGTTGCTGTAGTGTAATGAATTGCTATGCTTTTTGTGCATACATCATTACATGCAAAAGAATTATTGTCTGTAGTATTATGATTATCAGTAGTTATGTTTGAATAGTTGATTATGAAAATCTACATTTGATCATAAGTTAAACAATCGAAATATACAAGACTAAAGCTTATAAATTATAACTAAGTTTATCATATATTCCAGGGAAAGGGCTCTCTGCTCCATGCTCGCAACTTCACTTCTAACTCAAGAGGCTGATGATGGTGGTAGAAACATTGAGCCAGTAGAATGTTGAGAACCTTACTTTGCAACTGATGCAAAATCATTGAGCCAAGAGAGCAAATTGTTGCAAACCTTACTTTGCAACCGATGCAAAATCATTGAGCCGAGAGAGCAAATTGTCGCAAACCTAACTTTGCAACCAATGCAAAATCATTGAGCCGAGAGAGCAAATTGTCGCAAACCTAACTTTGCAACCAATGCAAAATCATTGAGCCGAGAGAGCAAATTGTCGCAAACCTAACTTTGCAACCAATGCAAAATCATTGAGCCGAGAGAGCAAATTGTCGCAAACCTAACTTTGCAACCAATGCAAAATCAGAGAACCTGTTGACTCGGCTGCCGCCATTACTTGGGCTTGGATTATTGATTGCATTCTTTCTCTGCCAGCAACTCAGCCTTCCTGTTGTTGCACATTTTGTGACTTGCTGCTGCAGCTAGCTAAGCGGTGGCGGATCTCAGGCAATGCTCACATAGAATTGAAAGCCTTGTTTATGTACTGTACCCTCACCAGTGTGTGGTTGACATATTGCTTTGCTTCAGGGTTTACAACAGATCACTTGTTGATCAGCTCTCGATTAAATCGGAAAGAGGGGGGTGAGGGATAGGGTGTGCAGTTGTCAAGAAGACTAGACCTTTATAATGGCACAAACCGTGCAAATGTGAAGTCTAATGCCAGACAATATGCATAATATTAGAATTAAAAACTCATCTCATTTTCTCTATTCCTGTCTTTTCTTTCTATCCCTCTTTCATGTCGTAATCTTATGCAAAAGCACTCGTGCATCCGCACGCTTGCTGCACAAACAGATCTGATCTACATCTCCTCTGCTCTTCCCACTTTCTGCGCGCTTTAACACCCCGTGGACAGAACATGAAAGATATGTATGGGACAGAAGGAATCCAATGGCCGATTCAATCAATATCATCAGGGGAAAGTGGAGAGCCCAAGCCAGACTGAGATCCCAGGCATAGTTTGCTGAAGAATTTCCATTGAACATCCTTGGGAAATCAATGGTTGCCATGGCTACAGGAAGTATGGGGAGTTGGGCTCCTCTTTGACAAGGCTGTGAAGGACTGAAAGGGATGGGAGGGGGAGGGGGTGGGGTGGGTATGACATGGCACAGGAGGGCACATCGGTGGTTTTAGGGCAGAATGACCAGCGAAGTAAAGGTCTGTTAATGTCCTGTGACAGGACTTTTGCTGAAGGAGCAGAACAAACTTTTTAGTTGTAAATCCCTTGTTCCTTTTCTCCCTTCATCCCATCCCCATCCCCATGTGCCCTTTTGCTTCAAATATTCATGCCTTTTCCGGCCCCCGGCCCCGAACCCCCCACCCCCACCCTCCACTTCTTAAAGTTGTAGTCGATCATCATTTCAAACTATTATTTCAATGAATAGAATGTATTCTTCTCATGACTGTGCGGTGGCCCACATGACTTGAATTTTTTCATTCCACTTGCACTACTAAGCTTGTATCACTACCCCCTTTCTGTCCTAATCCTACCCTGCCTATGCTTTCCAAAAATAGAAAGACCACAGTCGTTGATAATCTTTTTCTATTTACCCAAGTGATAGTGACCTGCTGTTTAATTTTTATTTGAATGCCACAGAGCAAATGCCCCTCACCAATTTGGAAAGAGACTGTGAGGTTGAATGAGGAGCCCGTGATTAACAGTGGAAAAGAGTGACCCTCTTCGGATTGGCCTTGTTAACATTCTAAATGCATGAAAGTGGTTATTGTTTTTGTTCTAATTTTAGTACTCATTTGTTAGTCTGGTCATGATCGGGCATGGAAGGAGACTGAGGGGAAGGGGGAAAGGGCTTGCATGGAATTTGGTCAGGTTTAATGTTGATTAAATGTCCTTGAGTTGTGACATGGAAGTGACTCAATAGAACTGCTTTAACCCTTTTCAGTCAAAAAATACCATTAAACTTATATGGGTAGAGAGAACAAAATCTGCCATATTACGAATTCCTCTGTGACATGTATAAGTATAACATTAGCCATTAGGCCTATCCCTACCAAAATTACGAAAATAGGGTATCCAGATAATAGGCCCTGACTTGATGCTTTCTAGTAACATGGGTGTTATTGTTAAACCATTGTGATGCAAAAATGCGACATTGGCTGTGAAAGGGTTAAAGTTAATGACAATGTTGTACTAAAACTACTATTTACACTTAGATTAATACCCTAGTCCGGTCATCATTCAGAAATCAGGTGAAGAATGATAGTTAGTTTAGCCTAACACCCCCTGCGGGATATAGGCTGTCATAAATGACAGACCTCCACAGTCCCTGTCTTGTGCCCTTGCCTCTAGCTGGTTCCAAGTAAGGCCCATCCTTTTGATGCCTGCCAATAGGACTCTTCACCACATGTGGGGGGTTCCATGTCAAAGCCTGTCTCAGGGTCTGGTGGTGTTTGATGCTGGCTTCCTTGGTGTGTGCCCAATCTATCCCCATCTTTTACCAATGTGAAGAATGATGCCTTATTTTATAAATCAGTCACTGAGTCAGCCTGTCTGTCTTGGTCTACACTATCTATCATTGTGAAACAGGTTTGAAAACAAGACAACAACAAAAGTAACCCACCCCTCTTTCTTTTTTTTTAAAGTGTTAGTTTTCCGATGTTTTCTGAAAGGAGCTAGGGGAATTTCAAACCTGTGGGAGAGCTGTACTGCGTTTCTGAATAAAAACCTGAGCAAAAACTGGCTATCTATACTATAGACAGATCTGTGATAATGTAAATACTTGTAGGACAAGTTAGGAAACACTGACATTGATTTTCAAGTGGTAGCAAAAGAAGAGGTAAATAGGGTGGACATAGGGGAACATTGGTAAGGATAAGAAGTTAGGCAGACTACTTATATATAAAAAAAGAAAATGTTCTAATTCCCTCCATCCCCACCCCTCTTCCCTCCTAGTCCTATATATAGTAATGTACAGGTCTGTATGCTAGTACTAACCCAAATGTTACCATGCTCAACTAATATACCCTTAAGGCCCACCCAGATTTGCACTCTCTGTACACCTGACTTATTGGTGTTGGGTGTTGTGAAATGGACTATTTTAAAGTAATTTAACACTCCTATTTTGACTGTGCTGTCTGAGCTCTGAGGTGATTTTGTGTCTTGTTTTAACCATTTCGCCACGTCACTTTTCAGCTAACAAATACTATTAAACTTAACTGGGTAGAGAAGAACGAAAATCTGCAATATTGTAAATTCCTCTGTGACGTGTATTACATTAGGCCTATCCTTACCTCCCAAAATTAAGAAAATAGGATCTTCGGATAATAGGCCCTGGTCTGATGCCTTTTAGTGACATGGGTGTTAAACCATTGTGGTGCAAAAATGCGACATTGGCGGTGAAAGGGTTAAAAATTAATTCATCTGAATTGTGTAGGTAGCTAGATGATGCACCTTTTTCCAATATACTAATAGTAGTACAACACATAATGTTGATATACTGTTTTGTAGAAAAGAAAAGAAAGGATACTGTGAGAGTGGGGCTCCATGTGGGATACATGGATAGCAGTGTATGCACACCACCCATCGATTTATGTACAAAATAAATTAACAATAAAGTTGATTTAAAATGTATGCTAATGTTGTTGTGTTTAGACATCATTATCATGGATAATGAAATAAAAGTTAGCTAAAAACAGTAAAAGATTGGAAACAATGAGCGTTTCGTAGTAGTAGCAGTAGTGTTAGAGTTTTAGTGTTGAATAATTTTGAGGGCATTGCAACCTGCATTTGCTGGATATGTGCGCTTGCAAGCATGAGTGTTTCTATGGATATGTCATCTTGCTCTTGTTTCGTTTTTTTTTCTTCTTCTTCCGTCCTTTACATTAGCGCTTATTTCTGCTCTGTCGGCCTGATGATCTTTGCAGCTTCTATAAATAAGACGCTGATATTTGGACTGCTGTGTCCTAATGGGACATCAGTATTAATGGGGACAGTCTGTTCCTGTCAGCTCTCTGTGTGCAATGTTGCTTCCCAATGACTTTTTTTTTTTGGTGCTAGAGTGCCGTAAGGATCCAAGGCGGATTTTCTGGAAGTCCCATTTTATGAGCAGCTCATTTCTAGCGCAATGACAGTTGCGTAGATTTATTTTTCCCTCTGTTGCAGTTTGTTCTGTTTAGCACCTCCATTTTACTTTCTCTTAATACCTTTCTTTTGCACTGTATCTGTGTGTTTGTGTGTCTGTCACTCTGTGTGTATGCTGCACGCATGTATCCCCACACACATTTATGAGGGTCTTTTTCAGTTATTAAATAGGAGTGTGTTTGTGTGTGTGTGTGTGCACGCTTCATTTGGGGACACTTGCCGTAATCTATAGCCTCCAACAAAGCATGCCAAACACAGGTCTATGTAGTATGTTGTCTACTACTAGTAAATATGCCACAAGTTTCTGAACTGTATAAGTTTATCTCATGATTATTTTGTGGCCTTAAGTAAAAACGTTGATTATTTTGCGATTTCACAAACGTTAACTAATAATTTTATTGTATGAAACATCAAAGAAAACCTGCTGCTGTGAAATCATATGTTCTGTTCATATTTGATGTGTAGTAAGTCAAATATGAGCTTAGAAAGTCCTGCATCATGAAATGCGTTCATAGTAGTGTAATAGTGATAAGAAAGATTTATCTCAAGATTTCAGTTCAGGAAAGGATTAGACTAGTTCTTATATAAATGCAACGGTTATGGCACTGCCATTGTGGAAACTTAATGTTGATCAGTCTGTCAGTAAAGTTTGAAGTTTTTGCTTTTGTTTAACAGGTGTTTGTATTTCACATCATGTAAAGTGTGTGTCACTGTGTGTATGTGTGTGTGTGTGTGTGTGTGTGTCTATGCTTGTCGGAGTTGTCATGATTCACTCATTCAATGGTTTTAGTCTCACAGGATCTCTTCCATTGTTTCAACATGATAAAAACAATGGTCCCGTGTGCTCTACATAATTCAGGCATGTTGATTAAAGAATATGTACAGCAGTCAAGGGTGTTTTCTATGGTCATAATTTGTTTTGAAATATTCGATCAACCAGTACAAACAACCAGTATACACAAGAATGATTCAAGAAAAAAAACGTTGGAAGAAAATTGAGTTGGGTGACACACTGAAACTGAAAGCCAGAACAAGGCTGGCCAAATGAAACAAAATTAACTTGCCCCCGGGCAAGTAACTGGCAAATTTTACTCGCCCAAACATATTTTCATGAAAAAGAAGGAAAGAGAAAACAAGGGCATCGCCGGGCGGCAGGTATGCCCTTTGCCGGCTACACCCTGTACCTGCCCCGCCCTGTACCTCCCTTGCCCCTCACGTCTTAGGCCCCCATCCTCCTTGTGTCCTTTGGGTAATACATCTACACACCCTTGACTGGGTGTAAATCCTTTTCCGGGATGTGCACCCTTAATTGGTGGGGTGTACACCCTTAACACTGAGACATGTCTGCCGCTCGGCGACATTTAAGCCCCATGTGGCACATTTTGTGCTACAATGTCTTTTACTTTTAGTATTAGATCCCCTCCTTTACTGGGATGTACATGTCTGCCGCTCAACGACATTAAAATCCCACGTTGCATAATTTGTACTGCTATGTCTTCTACGTCTTCTACTCTTGTTTTTACACCCACACACAAAATTTTGAGTGATTCTATACAGTATTTCACGAGATATAGGAGGGTGATGAAAAATGGAAACATGTCTGCCGCAGGGCGACATTGTATTTCCGAGGTTTTGCTTTCATCTGACAATAGAGCATTTGCCACGGGCTAGACTATTGTCTTGACTACATCTTTGCTCATGTTTTGCCCACAGTTAACTCTCTTAGTTAAAGCCTTTATAAATTGAAATTCAAGGTCGCTCGCTTTCAAGTGGCAAATGGTCTGTTTGCAAGAGGATTGGCATGCAAGTTGATGCATAAACGGTGCAACGCCTATGGCTATAGTGTAGCAACAATGATTTGGCTTTCTATGGGTACCGTAAAGCGTCTTTTTGTATGCACTTAGTGACTAAAGTGAGTGTGAAGCTTTTGGTCTGAGAAGTAGAATAAGCCAGTTACATGCATTGTACCAACACAAAATAATGATAAATGTATTGTATTGTAACATACCATTTTTAAACAACTTTAGTATACCCCTCTCCCATCTCTGCCATTGGGTTTAAAAGCCAATTTGCATGTGAGTTTTATACTTGTAAAGAGTTTCATCTAATATCTATGCTCTACTGTACCTTATTCCAGGGAGAACCATTTTCTTTCCACCTGGGTTGGTTTCTCTAACTAGCCTATGATCAAACTCCAAAGCATGCCATTCCTTGTCAATATTTGCCTAGACTAGGCTAAGTCTAATGGCATTGCCCAAACCTTCTGTTATGTTATTGGCTTAATGCAGTGGACTGTGACTGTTTTTGATCACATCAATTGCCTTTCTTTTTTGTGCCACAAATAGTTCCTTGTAAGTCTATTATTAGCAACTCCCACATTGTCAGAATTATTTCAAATAATCTGCTGAATGGTAACTTTCAACTCCTTTTCCATGATTGTGGCTAAGCCCTGGTTAAGTTCATTTCGGTGGAAGAGACATGTTGAAACTTGGTTGTGTGTGTGTGTGCCCAGGGTGGGGGTGGTTATGTGTAAAGTTAACATGTGTTTGTATATTTAAGTAGTAGTAGTACAGTAGTAATCTGTGTGTGACTGTGCATGCGCACACACAAGAGAGAGAGAGAATAATAATATTGTGATACATCATATAGTAAAAAGCCAAGTGTCCGTCCGTGTGGGTGTGTGTCTGAAACACAAAACGGGCCTTATAACTCCGCCGTTTTTTGACCGAATCGCTTCAAATTTGCTGTGAGCCCTAACGGGGCGATGGCAACGGCAACCGGGGCGGCCGTGTCATTTGTGCGGTTTCGCAAATGCGCGAAACGCGTATCCGCCGGACTCTCGTCGCCCGTATCTCCGGCATTTCTGGACCGATTGCCTTCAGATTTGGCAGGTACATGACCGAGGACGGTCACTATCAGTGTGTCAAACCGGAAGCGAATCGGTTCAGAAACGCTATACGCCGCTTCACCTTTTCACGAATAACTCCGCCGTTTCTTAACCGAATCGCCTCAAATTTGCTGTCAGGCTTGCTATGGCCCGGGCAAAGCCTGGCAGCAAATTGGAAGAGAATCGGGAGAGAGCGTCACTCTCAGAGCAGCGCCAACGGGAAACGGGGCCTTATAACTCCGCCGTTTCTTAACCGAATCGCTTCAAATTTGCTGTACTCAGCGTTACCAGTACTTGGCGTTACCGTTACTAGGCGTTACCAGTACGGTGCATTGCCAGTACTAGGCGTTGCGCTAGTATATGATATAATGCCAAAGTTTTCCTCTGATCATAGTCCTAATAGATTAACATTTCTAATGATGGTAATGATCGATCATAGCACTTCAAATTAAGATGACAGAACTTTTACAGGGAAGTTACCCGGTTGTTCTTTTCCTCCCCATGGGGATACCAGGGGGTCTTTTGTAAAAAAATAGTTCTCCCACCTTCTGGGAGTACTGTGCTTGTAACTTCCTCTAATCTGCCACTCTCTTTGACTCTGCCTTTTGCCTTTGCTTTCTATCATCTAGTACTATCTTTCTGACTTATTGGCCCATTCTCCTGCCTTTTTTCCCCCAAAAAAAATCTTCCAAATAATTTTCTCATTAGAGCTCTGAAATCGGAATTTGTCTGCTGTATGCAGCAGGGAGATCATGGAAAACTGAAAACGGACACATGCATACTTTACCCATTCTGGCTTTTTGGCCTAGGAACGCAGAAGAAGAAGAAGTTGTTCTTTTTGGGGGGTTTTGTATTGAAACCTTTTGCCAGATAAATTCCTGTGTGTGTTTGTGTGTGTGTGCCTGTCTCCCTAATAGCATGCAACTTCACTTTTCGATCAATGCTAAGATGTATGTGAATGTCAAATTTGTTTTTTGTTCAAGCCAGTTTTGACATAAATGTACCAATTGTTGTACAATGAATAACACAATCACAATATGGCTTTCACTGTTAGTAACAGTGTTACAGTGCATGGCAATTCAGTAATGTATGTTTCAAAAGAATGGGGATACAGCGTCAGCCCTTTGTCATCTCTTTCACATTGATTTGGACCAGCAAATTTATGTTTAAATTCAGCATGGGAAACAGATGGTGATACTTTGCTGAACTGCTGTTCAATATTCACAATGACATAAACAACTTAATTGTGAAGCAGCTGGTGTGAATTGAGAGTGTGTGGCAGGAGGGTAGGGGTCCGGTTGGAAGTTTAGGAGATGGCTTATAGGGATGTGATAGGGAGATAGAATTGATATGCCATGCAAGAACAGGTCACAGGTGTTGTTTTTTTTTAATTTTAAAATCGAAATACACTGGGGGGTTTTCATTTGAAAATAAAAATGTCTTCGCTGTGACTCAAAACAGGATCATAGGAACGTCTGAGAAAGTATGCTGTCCCCGCTCGCCAACTACGAACGTCTTCTGATTCTCGTCTCCTTTCCATTCCCTCCATCCGTCTCAAATCTGCTGGCCAACGTTCTTTTTCTTGTCAAGCACCACATCTGTGGAATTCTCTGCCTTCTCCTCTCCGACACTCCAACTCAGTCTCCTCATTCAAAACCTCTCTTAAAACCCATCTTTTTCCTGCTGCGCCCTAAATATTTGATCAGTTGTCTATCGTTGTATGCATGTGAGGGAAGATTGACTTAAGAGGTTTGTGCTGTGTTTTGTGGTGCGTGTGTGTTTGTGTGTGTGTGTGTGTGTGTGTGTGTGTGTGTGAGTGTGTGTGTGTGTGTGTTGTGTGTGTGTGTGTGTGAGCATGAATATGTGCTTGTGTGTATTTTGGTTTTGTGGGTTGTGTGTGCACGCATGTTTGTGTGTGTGTCTGTCTGCGTGCGTACGTTGTGTGTGAGGGTGTTTGTGTATGTGTGTTGGTGTATGTGGTCAGTCCATGCGGCTCAGTTGCTGTGGCTTACCGAATGGGGTATGAACGAGTTGGCGTCAATAATTGTGTGTTTATGTGTTTGTGTGTGTGTGTGTCAGTGTGTGTGTGCGTGTGTGTGTGTGTGTGTTAGAGAGAGAGAGAGAGAGTTGCTTTGCATATGCGCTGTTGGTGGTTGGTGTCACTCTTGAATGTTGTTTTTTGTTATCTGTTGATGAATAATTGATTGTAAAGCGCTTTGGGCTCATCTGAGGTAAAGTGCTATATAAATGTACTGTTATTATTATTATTATTACTAGCGCAACTCCGAGTACCAGTAACGCCTAGTAACGGTAACGCCTAGTAACGGTAACGCCTAGTAACGGTAACGCCTAGTAACGGTAATGCCTAGTAACGGTAATGCCAAGTACTGGTAACGCTGAGTACAGCAAATTTGAAGCGATTTGGTAAAGAAACGGTGGAGTTATAAGGCCCCGTTTCGCGTTGGCGCTGCTCTGAGAGTGATGCGCTCTCCCTAGTAACGGTAACGCCTAGCAACGGTAACGCCAAGTACTGGTAACGCTGAGTACAGCAAATTTGAAGCGATTTCGTTAAGAAACGGCAGAGTTATAAAGCCCCGTTTCCTGTTGGCGCTGCTCTGAGAGTGATGCGCTCTCCCGATTTTCTTCAAATTTGCTGCCAGGCTTTGCCCCGGTGACAGCAAGCCTGACAGCAAATTTGACGCGATTCGGTTGAAAACCGGCGGAGTTATAAGGCTCGTTTTGCATCATGCTGCTGTTATGCGCCTAAGTAATGGATTCGCTTCCGGTTTGGCACATTGATAGTCACTGTCCCCGGTCATATATCTGCCAAATTCGAAGGCAATCGGTCCAGAAACGCCAGAGATACGGGCGCCGAGAGGCCGGCGGATGCGCGTTTCGCGCATTTGCGAAACCGCGCAAATGACACGGCCGCCTCTGTTGCCGTTGCCATCGCCCCGTGAGGGCTCACAGCCAATTTGAAGCGATTTGGTCAAAAAACGGCGGAGTTATAAGGCCCGTTTCGTGTTTCAGACAGACACACACAGACACACACACACACAGACAGTTGGCTTTTTACTATATGATTATAGTTTAGACCTTTTTTGTGCTTTGAACCAAATAGCGTGCAATGTTCCTGGAGTATATGCACCATTGTAATACATTGTAATGTCCCATTGTAATATTTGTATGGGTGACACTGATCTATAGCTAAGCACTATATGACTGAGTTATTTCTGGTGTGTGTGTGTGTGTCTTCTGTGTGTGTATGTGTGTGTGTCCTCTGTGTATGTGTGTGTGTGTGTGTGTGTCTGTCTTTCTCAATTTCTGGTTTGCTGGCCATTCAATAATGATTCATAATTCGTATGGATATGCACCCACACACTGACAGTGACACTGTAGTCAGACAGCGACACACATCCAGCTATCTGGACACATGCCCCAATACACCTTTGTAGCACACACAACCCACTTCAGGATTTTCTTAATGCTCACTCCCAATCCTCCCCTTCACCCTTGAACCTTCTCTGTCTGATACAGTGTCACTGTCAGAAGACAGGCATTTTAGTTCAAAAGTTAACATTCAGCATTAAATATCATGAATACTATAGTATAATCGCCTTGTTTTGCCATATTCGTGATATTGTTGACTGTGTGTTTCAGGACACTGTTTGTGAGGATGTTGGCTTGAAAAGAAAAGTGGAGTTATCACCGTTGTCTGACCTGTACCAGTGGCCTTGTATTGCTTCAAGTTCAAGCAGTTGGATGTCCATTAGCTACAGTTTCGTTTCAAGTTTCTTTTCCACCTGATTTATCAAGTCTGCTTCATCTGGTGAAGAACTTTGTCATCATAGTTTCTGTAAGTAGTGTGTGTGTGTGCATGCGCGTGCGTGCATGCATGCATGATTGTGTTAGTGCATGAGTGAGTGTGGGTGTCTTCCTTTATGTTCATGTTTATGTGCATGACTGTGTATGTGTGTGTGTGTGTGTGTGCAATAAAAAGATTCAATTTGATGGAAGATCATGGATTTGAAAACAAGTTATTGTTAACTGTACTCAGTCACACACATACACGTGCATATTGTGTATATTTGCCCTGGGTATATCCCCACTCTCTCGGCTAAAGGGATTTGAGGACAGTTGGCATTGAGGAAGGTCCCCAAAAGGCCAACTAATCCCTTTGGCTGCAGCACTAGTGCCAGTGCAAGTGCCCTCTAGTTTGATATTAATGATAATCTTCCACAAAAGACTAAGCTGTACCATGATATTCCAATTCCGTTGAAAATCACTTATTGTATGTACACAGTACAGCTCTCATTTACTATTGGCCCCTACTAGTACTACAGACTAAGGTCAACCAGTGATAAAAGCCTTGTCAGTAAAAGGCTATTCTGGACCGATACTGGTTTGTTGTTAATTGTCATTTGGATGTTGACTGTACAACAACACAAAAACCATTATTTAAGCTCCAGAAGTAGAAGGGTTTTTATTAGCTCTCAGGGCTCCCAATCATTGCGCAAAACAAAGGGTCCCAGGGACTCCTTCACTTACAGTATAGAGGGTCATAGAGGCGGGATAGAGGGTCCCAGTGGCATAGTGAATGCTAAAAAGAATTTTTATAGTGCATCCCTGGGACCCCCTGCACATTCTTTTAGAGGGTTCCTTAGAATTGTAATACTTCATAGACCCCCAAATGGGGGTCCCTGGGAGCCCTGAGCTATGCAAATGCTGTGCCAGTAAATGTGTTGCAATTGCAGCCATATGGCTCCTTTAAAACAGGCTAAAGTACACAGATTGCCTCCTTTACCTGAAGAAGTCAGTTCTCCATAATCACCCTCAACGTAGGTTGCAAGCGGGATGGAGATCAAGCATTTATAACAATTTACTGAGTGTACTGCTCCAGTATGTACTTTTACCAGAGGTGTTTGAAGGGATGTTCTACAGCTATTGCCATTTCTGTTAAAATAAAGGCTTTCAAAGAATAGTGCTGCTGGTGTGGTGTTATGGTGTAAGTACTATAGCGTACCAGGGCTCCCAATCGCCCTGCAAAACAAGGGGTCCCTGGGACTCCTTCACTTACAGTATAGAGGGTCTTAGAGGCAAGATAGAGGGTCCCAGTGGCATTATGTATGCTAAAAATAAATTTTCTAGTGCATCCCTGGGACCCCCTGCACATTCTTTTAGAGGGTCCTTTAGAATTTTAGTGCTTCATAGACCCCCAAATGGGGGTCCCTGGGAGCCCTGCTTACAGTACGAACACACTCCCTGTAAATGAGAGAAAAACTCACTAGTTGGCACAAAACAGAAAAATGGATATGCTTTCATGATTGTGTAATGTGTTATTAAGCAAGACAGCCCTTGTGTGAATTTCCCCTTCTATCACTATCACATGCACA
>CM065696.1:29488095-29518095 GCA_017654935.2 Phymorhynchus buccinoides
CTCTCTCTCTCTCTCTCTCTCTCTCTTTCCATGTTTGTGGCCCACAATCTATCTATCACTGTCCCCTCATTTTCTCCCCACCTATTGTTGCTGCCCTCCACACATGTGTGTGTGTGCATACATTTGATGCATGAGCATGTGTGTATATGTGTGTCCACGTGTGCACAAGCAGTACATGGAGTGGTAAATGATTTGGAGCGAAAGATTTGATAACTTAGTGTATATGAAAACAAGTCTAAAGCATAAGCGACACAAAACAAAGACAAGGAAGCTTCAGAGAACGGGATTGACGTAGGTGGTGGTTGGAAAGTGTCGCAAGGTCAAGACTTACCGATAATGAAACAAAAGAACTCATCATGCAATTCACACCGGTTATTTAACTGTTGACGTCTGTGGCAAAGCACCCTTGACCGTGATGAAGCTTTAGACAGTCACTGTTATCAAACAGCAGGCCCTATTTTCAGATGCTGCAATTGATAGGATCAGTTCAAGTGGGGCTCCTGGAGCGACAGGTTCAGGTTCGCAGGTTGTGTTAGCAATGCGTTGTTATCACCAGGGTCGTTAGATCATGATGAATGATACGATAGTCGGGATCGAGATTAATGATTGAACGTGGTACTGGTAGTTACTGCTTAGACAGCACAGGTGAGGAGTGTGCTCATTTATTTAGTGATTGGGGAACGTTTCACGTTATTCCAAAGGGAGGGAACACCAGTGACGTGTCATTTTTTTGCATGTTTGTATTTTCATCATTGTTGTTCGTGTACCCAGGCTAAAAGACTCCAGGGATCATCCCAACAGCCGAAGCATTTGAACACCATGGTACAAATGCACCAGCTAGGGATGAGAACATTACGTGTGTGACCGTTTTTGATTACCCCGCCACATAGGCAGCCACACTCCGACTTCGGAGGAGTATTTTCATCATCGTGACCATGATCATATGGGTCACTCATCATTATTATGACAGGTAGCGCAACTGCTGAACTAGCGTGTAATGGGCTTAGGGTCAGTCTAATATCTTTCACTACTTTGCTTCTGACTTTAATTATGATCTCTTTCACACTTGTTTTGCATTGGATGGTCACATTTTGTATTATTCATTTATTGTAAGGTGCTTCTTTTTGGTGGTAAACAGGCAGTCAGGTTGATGTCAAAATTGTGCATTGTTCAGAGTGAATTCCAATTGCCTCTTCTGAAATGCTATATTTACCACATAGCTTTGTGTTGCATCGGTGTAGTATACACACTTTCATTGATTTTGCTATATTTACCAAATAACTTTGTGTTTTTTCATCTCTGTAATATGCACGCTTTCATAGATTTCCCCTTGAATGACTGTTTAGAGCAGACACTGTTTGTTTTACAAGATTAAAAACGAAGAGTTTTGTGAGAATTGTGAGACTAAGCCATTTAGAGCTTAAGCACAGCTAAAGCGAGCTGTGCTGGTAGTAATCTCTTTGGTCATGGTTGAAGGCTGCTACTACAATTGTTCATTGTTCAGTGGACGGACTGCTGTGTTATTGTCAGTTCACCCTTTGCTTGACTTCTTTCTCTGTGTGTGTGTGTCCCAAAATAACTGCCAGCCAAGCCCCCCCCCCCTCCAGTTTGGTCAGTTATTGATCACTCTTGTCAGCAAGTTAAATGCACTACTTTGAGAGCGCAGGCTTGCACACGCTTGCACACACACATATATACACAAAAACGCATGCATGCACACACTCATGCACAGAAATGCACACACTCAACCGAGTGCACACGCCCATGCGCGCACTCTCTTGTAAGCATGCATTGTACATACACACATTTGTGTGCATGCACGCTTGCATGCATCTGTTGATTAAGGTGTTTGTATGTGTGTGTGTGTTTGTGCGCACACATGTGTGCACATGCATGTGTGTGTGTGTTCACACATGCGCACACCTGTGGCTGTGTGTGTGTGTGTGAATGGGGAATAGGGAAGGCGTTGATGGTAGAGTAGAAGGCGGTGACATGTCTTACTCCACCACCACCCCCACCCCCACCCCCAACACCACCATCACCATCACCACCCACTTGGGTGTTCAGCTACAATCCTACTTTTGACCCAAACCGTTCAGTTGACACATGACGTTTGACGTAGGTTAAGGTATTATTGTTTAAAAAAAGGAGGTGAATGTAAGACAAGTGAGAAGAGTGGGGAGGAGGGTAAGGCGGCGGCGATAGGGGAGGGTAAGGGGGCGGGATGAAAGCATAGAGGGGCTAGCCCACCCTGTCAGAGTGTCAACAGCTACTTCCTTCAAAATGTGGGAGTGGGACTTTGTCTTCTTTTGCATGATCTAAAAATGTGGTAGTGCAAAAACGTTTCCTTGTTTTTTGTGTCTACACTCTTTTTTGGCTCATTTTGTGAACTCGTGCAAGTGCAAAAAGTTTGATCCGTTTGTGTAAGGAACTCTACGAAGTAACATCCGCGCAAAAAGGATAATTGTTGGAAGTATTTTATTGTCTGAATTCCTGGTTGTCAGCAAATTCATTTGGCTGTGACTAGTTTGAGTACTGAGTGCATAATATTTATAAAAAACATTAATTGATTGCTTCAAATTTGATTTTATGTTCATTTTCATGTGAGATCTTTGTGCATCTATAGGTGAGTGATCATCTTGGTGTGCATCTGCACTCATCAGGGCTCCCAGGGACCCCCATTTGGGGGTCTATGAAGCACTAAAATTCTAAAGGACCCTCTAAAAGAACAGGGGGTCTCAGGGATGCACTAGAAAAATCCTTTTTAGCATTCATAATGCCACTGGGACCCTCTATCCTGCCTCTAGGACCCTCTATCCTGTAAGCGAAGGAGTCTCTGGGACCCCTTGTTTTGCAGGGTGATTGGGAGCCCTGACTCATGTTGCTTATTTGTTTGTGGGTATTTTATTTTCTCGTTGCTTAATTAATGCATTGCAGGTAATTTTCAAGGCAAATGAAGTAAACCAAGACATGTGTCATAAACTCTTCTCTTCTGCGTTAAGCTGGAGACAGACTATGCGACTGCTTCATATGATTCGATCAGGTCGTGACGTAGATCAAATTTTGTTTCCCCCACAGAAGAGGTCACAAGCCATCTGACTCGATCAGTGAAATTTAGAACCCGCCCTATTCGGCCCTGTCACCTGACTGGGCCCGACTGAGTCAGACTGATTGAGTTAGATTGTATGCAAATGAGGTGAAACATCACGACCTGATCGAGTCACATGAGGCAGTCACATAGTCTGTCGCCGGCTTTAACCAGCTAAAAAAAAATATATATATAATTTTTATTACCGTCTGTTTTATTGCTGTGCATTTGCATAGAAATATGAGAATGATTATGTGATCAGGTATCCGCCTTATTACGAGTATTACTAGTCGTTGATGACGCACTGGTATCAGTTGCACAAAATGTGATCCCATTTCTTTTGTTCGTTAGCGTTTAATTACAGGTCTGAAAGATCAAGGATTAGAAACCACCCTGTGGTTATCAATGCCAGCAAATCTGTCCTGGGTCTGGAATTGTCAGACTGCCAAAAAATGGTCTAAAATTAGTCGCTGATCAGATTTCTTACGCTGGTCCTTAATTGCCCCGACTGAATTTGTTACTCGAAAAAAATTGTCTGTTGTGGACCTTTTTCTATGATTGTGTGGATGTGAAGTAAGACAAGTGAAGTGATATTAATTGTATCTATGCATTTAGTTCACCTTTTCTTGTTTGTTTGCTCTCTCTCTCTCTCTCTCTCTCTCTCTCTCTCTCTCTCTCTCTCTCTCTCTCTCTCTCTCTCTCTCTCTCTCTCTCTCTCTCTCTCTCTCTCTCTCTCTCTCTCTCTCTCTCTCCTCTCTCTCTCTCTCTCTCTCTCTCTCTCTCTCTCTCTCTCTCTCTCTCTCTCTCTCTCTCTCTCTCTCTCTCTCTCTCTCTCTCTCTCTCTCTCTCTCTCTCTCTCATATTTGTGCATATTTGTTCTACTGCATTTATTTAAAACTAAAAGTAAAGGCGTACCTGCGTGTGTTCGCTTTCTTTTTTTGTGTGTGGGGTTTGCACAGGTGCTTGACCAGACACAAAGTCGCATGTCAACACATGCCTGCACACGTGCATGCATACAGACTCACAGACACTGACACACGCACACGCACGCATATGGCTGCGCACATGGGTGTACATTCGGGTGCACAGACACACTTACATACACTGAAATCGCAGAATGAAAACGACATCTTTTCCTTTTCTCAGGTCGGTTCTTTCTCCACCCCTCCCTAGACTTACCTACTTTGTAATAATCCGAGAGTGGTTGAACACAGGAGAGCCACCCCCAAAACCATTGATCCTGAGGAATATTTCCTTTCTACTAACGAGGGAGACTGTCACATACCTCACACTAAAAAGGCAGTTAAACGACAAGCGAATTTGAGGGTTTTAACTAGGCGATGGCAAGTAATGACTGGCATGAGAGGATCAATGGTGTGTGACAGCTTTTTGCTGTTATAACTGTATTGATCCAAGTTTGGGACTGACTCTCCTGAGTTTAATATTGGCCGTTTCTTTTGATACAGCTTTAGAAGTGATGTTGAAAGGAATAACCCGGTGACTGTTAATAGTCTCTCTCTCTCTCTCTCTCTCTCTCTCTCTCTCTCTCTCTCTCTCTCTCTCTCTCTCTCTCTCTCTCTCTCTCTCTCTCTCTCTCTCTCTCTCTCTCTCTCTCTCTCTCTCTCTCTCTCTCTCTCTCTCTCTCTCTCTTTCTCTCTCTCTCTCTCTCTCTCTCTCTCTCTCTCTCCCTCCCTCCCTCCCTCCTCTCTCTCTCTCTCTCTCTCTCTCTCTCTCTCTCTCTCTCTCTCTCTCTCTCTCTCTCTCTCTCTCTCTCTCTCTCTCTCTCTCTCTCTCTCTCTGTGCGTGTGCATGTACATGTGTGTGTATGCTTGTGTAAGAGAGAGAGGAAGAAACAGAGGTAGCGAGAAATCGATAATTGCCTCATTCCTTTGTCCATTGTTCCTGTTTCTACTGGGAAGCAGTGTAGAAAGGAAAGCTCAGTGGGTCGTGATGATTGCCCTCAGACTGCCCACTTACACCTTCACTGACCTTTTCTTCTGCAGCTACTAAAGGATAGAGGGGGGGAGGGGCGGCCGAAGAAGGGGGTAGTGGTGAGTTGGGTTATAAAACTGGAAGGAGTAGACGCTCTGCATCCTCAACCTGTCTCTACGGCCCCATGACTTCAGCCCTTTTTCCTCTGGCTGGTTCCCCCCCCCCCCCCCTCCCCCGCATCAGTGCATGATCCAGGGATCGATTTTATGTGCACTCTATGAATGCATAAGAGATTCATTAATGTGCGATTGATGAATGCAAAAGAGAGTAGTTGCGTGTGGTCAATGAATGCAATAGAGTTTAGTGTGTGATTGGATGAATGCAACAGAGTTTAATGTGCGGTCAACGAATGCTGAATCAGAATGTGAAGTGGATGCGAAAGAGTGTATTGTGGGGTGGATGAATGCAATAGAGTTTAGTGCGTGATTGGATGAATGCAATAGAGTTTAATGTGCGGTCAACGGATGCTGAATGTGATGAAGTGGATGCAAAAGAGAGTAGTGTGTGGTCAATGAATGCAATAGAGTTTAATGTGTGGTCAACGATGCTGAATGTGAAGTAGATGCAAAAGAGTGCATTGTGGGGTGGATGAATGCAATAGAGTTTAGTGCGTGATTGGATGAGTGCAATAGAGTTTAATGTGCGGTCAACGGATGCTGAATGTGATGAAGTGGATGCAAAAGACTGTATTGTGGGGTGGATGAATGCAATAGAGTTTAGTGCGTGATTGGATGAATGCTATAGAGTTTAATGTGCGGTCAACGGATGCTGAATGTGATGAAGTGGATGCAAAAGAGTGTAATGTGGGGTGGATGAATGCAGTATAGTTAAGTGTGTGATTGGATGAATGGAATAGAGTTTAATGTGCGGTCAAAGAATGCTGAAGAGTTTAATGTGTGGTTGATGAATGCAAAAGAGTTTGATGTGAAGTGGATGCCAAAGAGTAATGTGCTGTGGACGAATGTAATAGACTTTGATGTGCAATTGATTGATGCAAAAGAGTGTAACGTGCGGTTGTTAAATGCAAAAGAGTTTAATGTGCTGTCAATGAATGTGGGCAAATGAACATTCATGCAAGCAGCAGATTATTTTTTCCTTGCTACTCAGTATTGCCTCTTTTTCAGACAGGTTTTTGAGCATGCATGTACACAAACTTTTTAACTCACAGGTACAACTAAACTCATTCCTGAGGATGTAAGTAAAATGTGTTTAAAGTAAAATGTGTTTAACGTCCTCCAGCCTGGAACAGGCACATGTGGGACATTTATAAATGTACAGATAATGGGTTGATCTTGGAGGTACTGCAATACCAGAAAAAACTCTGTTCTAAATGCAAGATTGATGTCTTTGTGAGATTCTATTAACATTTTAGCTTGTAGATTGTAAAGAAGATAGCCATTCTTTGCTCATAATATTTATATGCTAACATTAAACAACCATGAGTTTGTTAATTAAAATAAAAAAATGTACTGTTGTTTTTCAGCCGCCTAATCAAACATTTTAATAGTACAGTGGAACCTCCCTTAAGAAATCACCCAAAATGGGGTCTTATCAGGGAGGGGTCTTTAAGGGAGGTAATTTTAATGCTTACAAAGAAGGGCAATGTCTCAGAAAAGTAGGTCTTATATGGGAGGGAGTCTTATAAGGGAGGTTCCACTGTAATTTGTTTTCATCAGTCTCCAACATTTTCTGTGCAGTAAGAATTGTTTTGTGATCTTATTTGTCATTTTTGCTCCACTTCAGGTCTTGTGGGATTTGTTCCATTTAACAAGGGGTGTATGGAGGGTGGATCAGTTGGTGAGTGGGTCGATGATGAATGGAGGGATTACTATGGTCCTTTTATGTTCTTAATCTGTACGTCCTTGGCTAGTGATGCTGTGTGACGTTTTTTGTGCGCATGCTGAGATTGTAAGTCTTTAAACAGCTCATCTGACTGACAGCCTGCATGAATCATGGGAAGGCAGAGGGTTGCAAAAGAAAGGGAAATGAGTATGGTTGTGAGGAGGAGGCTGGAAGGGGTATTAAATGTAGAACATACTTCATTTATTTTGTTGATTTTACGACCATGCCATTTCAATCTAATAATGACCCAATGCAACTATTTTGTCACTGTACCCTGTACACCCCCAAATGCGGGCGGAAGGATCAAATTAAATAGTCTCGAACCTATTGAGGATAAAGTTGAACTGGATTATCCTCCTTATGTTATAAAAAAAAATGTTCACCCCTAAAACCTGATTAATTAAATTAATAGATAAGTAACCCTCAAACCTTCATCCTAAAAAAAAGAACAAAAGTGGAGTTGGGTGGGATACGATCAGGAAATGTTTGCGCAACTCTTGTGGTCCACCGTCATGATCCGGGGCCGCTATATTGTGGATTCCTCCAGAAAGAAGAATGTGCCAGTTAGATTCTGGACGTGATAATTGCTGTGTCTGTGGGCCCCCCCCCCCCCCCACCCCCCCCCCACCCCACCCCCCCAATCGATAGTTTGTCACTCAACCCGTAATTACTGTCGTCTACATTGTTGGTACTGCTGCCCTGCACTCTCTCGTTACCCCCCCCCCACACACACACACACACACACACACCCTCCCTCTCTCTCTCTTGCTGGAAATGGTGGTGGTGGGG
This sequence comes from Phymorhynchus buccinoides, assembly GCA_017654935.2. Classification (NCBI taxonomy): domain Eukaryota; kingdom Metazoa; phylum Mollusca; class Gastropoda; order Neogastropoda; family Raphitomidae; genus Phymorhynchus; species Phymorhynchus buccinoides. Next base: position 29,495,807 of record CM065696.1, read on the forward strand.
TGTATCCATCCGTAGGTTACGCTCCGTGAAGGATGGATGGGTGGGGTCTTTGGCTGGCTGCTCTGCTGCTCGACCTACCGTTGTTGGGACCAGCCAGACGAGTGGCTGAAACTTTCATGTTGTTGCCACCTCGGGATTCTGGCGGAGGAGAGGTTGGAAATTGGGCCATGGTGTTACTTCGCTGTCGTGAGGAGGACCAACTGATAAGGGAATGGGCCAATTGTATTTTGGGTGTGATGTGAGAGTGAGTGAGGGCAACGAAGGGAGGGGAGGGGGAGAAAGCTACCGAGCAAAAATTGGAAGTATTCAGGCCTGTGTATTTTTAGGTGTGTATTATGCTTCCTCTGTATTATACCCCCCCCCCCCCCCCCCCCTTTTGTTTCTTTTCTATCGTGTAATTGGATCAATCTGTGATCCTGAGCATCCACTAGCTGACAGTTGTGAGCTTATTAAATTTGCTTGTTTGAAGGGTGGTTGAAGTGCAGTTTTCCAGTCTTGGAGATTTTGGTGCACTTTCACTATTTTTCTTCTTTTCTTTTCTGTCCCATCTTCTGGGCCATACAGTGGCATTGCTCCCATGCCGCTCATTCCGAGTCCCAACTTACATCTACACCTCCGCTTGTTCAGGTCCACTTTCACTTCCAGGTGGTGCTGTTGCTACAGTATTTTCGTTTTCTTGTGAATTTGATGTGTGTGTGTGAGTTGCGTGTGTGTGTGTGTGTGTGTGACTCACACTGTGAGCACACAGACACACACACACGCACACATTTGCATGCTCATATGCACACACACACATAGCCAATCATGGTTATAATGTGTTCTCATATGAAAGGTTCCCCCCCGTGGGGATACTGGGGGTCTTTTATATAAATAGTTCTCCCACCTTCTGGAAGTTCTGTGCTTGTAACTTCCTCTAATCTGTCACTCTCTTTGAGACTCTGCCATTTCCCCTTGCTTGCTGTCATCTACTATCTTTCTGCCTTTCAGGTCCATTCTCCTGCCTTTTTTCAAGAAACAGTTTCAAGATTTCCTCCAGCCGAAGACGGACATGCTGGGCCTAATTATTTCTTACTTAGGCGCGCATGAGGGCAGCATGATGCATCTGCGTTCATAATGGACGCGAAACTGTCTGAGCAATCGACGAAAAAGAAGAAGAATATGAAAGGTTTATGCACCAGCTACGCCTACCCCAACTTTGGCAAGGGAATCTACTACTGCACCTAAAGTGTACCTCTGTTGCTCATTAGACTACATACATATGCAGAACATGCACAGGCTTTGTATTGTTTTGATTCTATGCAGTAGATATTAAACTGTAATTATGCATACTCGTTTACCCACGTTTACAATACATGTATGCACACACATAAGTAAGCTCTTGCATATTTCACTAGTACAATGTATGAAAATCTTGTTAAAAGTCGTTTTCCTGTCCGTGGAAATATTACCAGATCTTCAGATTTGGTTTACAATGTTCATGGATCACGTGACCCCTGAATACAGAAAAATGATTGGTCAATTTGAACAATATTATGGGCCAGTAAGGTGTCACTGCAGTTCTAAACTTAAACTTTAATGCAGTCCTTATTTTGTTATATAACCCCTGACTGCAGAAAATGAGGGGTCCATACGGGTCTTTGACCAGGACCCCTTGACGATCTGAAGCTTCGTGTTTCTCTTACAAGTTATACATTTTTTTAAATTAACTCTCTCTTGTTACATACCTACCCCATACCTGTTTACTCTACTCTTTTCGAGTAGTATTCTACTCAATTTGGACCTCTACTACTCTTCAAAATTGAAAATAATGCTCTTATTACTCATTTTCAGTGAACATTGTTTGATGGTTTAATGAATAATCAATAAAACTACACATTTTGCACCAAAACTACTCATTTCAGCTGCTCAAGACTTGTGTAGGTGGTAAACAGGTCTGCTACCCGTTCCTTGAGTGCTCACTGTGTGAGCATGTCTGTATATCCCTATTCCCAGGGTCTGTTTCCACTAGCGTTTGGTTAATAAGTTCTGCAAAGAGAGACGAGGAGTGTGTCTGACGGGTAATGGCCCCTCTCTCTACAGGGGTTTTTCAGTGTATTCTTCATCCCAGCGTGATGCAGGGCCTGGCAGAGCTGTTGATTGTTTACTTGATGGGCCTTGTGCTTGTCGTTGGCGTTTCTTCGTTTTTCCCCTCATTAGAACAATGGAAGTCTATTTTTAAGAAAAACGAACAAAGAAGCAAAAACTAACCAAGTTGTGCGTGTGTGTGTGTATTGTGTGTGTGCTTGTGTGCATATAAACACGTGAGTGTTTTCACTTGCAAATCAACTAGCAAGTACAGTCTTATAATAATTAATAGTAAAATTTTGTAACATTGATTTTTAAAAAATGCAGCAAAAGTAATGAGAAGAATCTGGTTGAGCTTGCCCCAATAAAACAACTCTTAAAAGGGTTTCACTGAAAAATGTCCATTGAAGATTATTCTCTCTCTATCAATTTAACTCTTCGGATTTTATTGGGCATACATCTAGTGCACAACGTTAAACAAATGCTATTATTGGGATGGATGTTGAATAATGTGTGTGTGCACGCACACGTGCATTGTGACATTGCTCCTGATTTAGCAGAAGTGTCCATATTGTTATAAAGAGAAATAGGTGCCTAGCTTTTTTTGCCAGGAAACCTGGTATGAAAACTCAGTACCCGCAGAGGGTAAAGAAATAAAATCAATATTGACGTATGTAGTTCGTGACATCTCTGCTGACTGGGTTGTTTTGAGATGTAATAGCTAGAGCAGGGTGTCACGTTTCCAAGCTTCCGGTGTCGCGTAAAATATCTCTCACTTGAAATACGTCCCCTTTCCTCTTTCAATTTGTTTGCTGTTTGGGAAGGATTCGACCCTGAATATATTCAGAGGCATCTGGTGGCATGAAGGAAGAGCAAAGGATGCATCACTAAATATGGAGAAGTCAGTGATATTTTTCTGAAATTTATTATTATTGATTATTTTTGTCTGCATGGGTGTTTGTTGACATCGTCCGCCATTTTGTAAAAAGACTAAAGGGTCATGGGTCTGTACATCGATTTCTCGGCAAAGATGTAGATTTACACTCTCCCACTCTATTTCTCGGTTCTTTCCGTGTAATTTGAGCACTTAATCTCAATATTTCAAAAAAATACACTGGTTGAAGAATACACTGGTTGTGGCGCGGCATGCATATTACGGTGACCGGAACATAATTCGCACAAGGACATATTTCTCGAGACACCAGTGCAGAAAAGAGACAAGACATTGGCACCGTTGGTATTGTGGATGTTACCACTGTGAACAATTAACTCTCTCATCTAGCCCCGTTGCATTTCTTATAACTCCACATGATCACCACATCTTGCACTTTTCACACTGATGTTGCTAAATGGGGGGGGGGGGGGGGGGGGGGGGGGAATGAAGGGCTTGGCTGTTGTTGTTGCCTGGTTATTATTGTGGGTTGTGGATGATGAGGTTTAATAGGGGGGTGTTGTGTTACAGGCTTTGCCGCTGCTGTTGCTGTCTGTTGCTGCCTGATTCTCTTTCGGTTGTTCTTCTAGCCAAGTTGTCATGGGTGTTGGCAGTGTTTCTTGTTATACATGTACAATGAAGGGGGAAAAAGGGGTTGATGAAAGCGCTAATATGTGAACAAGGAATGTAGCATGATCATAGTAATGAGAGTGGGGGTGGAGTTTGGGGGGTGGGGTGGTCTTTAAAATGGTACTCTTGGTAGAGGAAATAATGGGAATTTATAACAAGTGCAACGCCGGGCGGCTGCAAAGTCCCGTCGCAGCATCGCCGAGCTACTCCGAAATGGGAATGGCGTAAATTTGACCTTAATCAGTTAATGTAAAACTAAGTACATCAGTGGATAGCTTGCATCTTGTGCAACAAGGAGACCAAATTTGACGATAATAGACTGAATAGTTTTTGATATATAGCCTTGGGGTTCGGACCCGTGATTTGAACGCGCGCGATCATGCGCACACGCGCGCACAGAAAAATTCATGACAACTGTGTTATAGACCATTCATCAAGAAATGTTGTGAAAAAAACTGCAAAACTTTGCGAGATATTAGCGATTATGTGTTTCGGGGTTTGAACCCCGTAACTGGCGCGACCTTGACCTTAATGTAAAACTAAATACATCAGTGGATAGCTTGCATCTTGGCAAACTAGTATACAAAATTTGATGATGATAGACTGAATAGTTTTTGAGAAAAACGTATGAATAACCGGACGAACGGAGGCATGCCGGACGGACGGACCAGACAAAAACAATAGCTCCCCGGGGACAAAAAATGTGATGGTGTTAGAAGCAAACAAATTGTTATTGATATGAAAATAAACATTATTATAACAGTCCATTCTGATGTCGGTTTAAACATTTTTTTTTATTGATATGTTATTTAGACTCCTGTTGGTTAGCATGTAAATATTTGCAGAAACTTTTTGCACTTAAGAGAATTAGATGGAGAAAACGCTTGGGAAATTTCCTGAAATGATTATTCCATGCTGTGGAAGATCAATATTGATGTATGAGTTCTGTTGTTGATGGCTGCTCTGTTGTGAGATATTAAATATAGCTAGAGCAAGGTTCCAAATTTCGGTTTCAATTTCTGAAATGTTTGGTGCATAGAAGGAAAAAATATGAAGGTCAAAGCGTTCACACACACACACACAACACCCCCACCCCCACCCCTTCACGGAAATCATGAATTTGTATGGAGTACTAGCGCAACGCCTAGTACTGGCAGTGCACCGTACTGGTAACGCTGAGTACTGGTTTCGCCGGGTCCGCGAAATATTATTATTACTTTTGTCTCTCTCCCTCCTTCCATCTTCTTCACTCATCCCGTTCTACTACCCACCGCACCTTCCTGAGTACAGCAAATTTGAAGCGATTCGGTTAAGAAACGGCGGAGTTATAAGGCCCCGTTTCCCGTTGGCGCTGCTCTGAGAGTGACGCGCTCTCCCGATTCTCTGCAAATTTGTTGCCAGGCTTTGCCCGGGCTATAGCAAGCCTGACAGCAAATTTGAAGCGATTCGGTTAAGAAACGGCGGAGTTATTCGTGAAAAGGTGAAGCGGAGTATAGCGCGCGTGTTTCTGAACCGATTCGCTTCCATCCCCGGTCATCTACCTGCCAAATTTGAAGGCAATCGGTTCAGAAATACCGGAGATACGGGCGCCGAGAGTCCGGCGGATAGGCGTTTCGCGCATTTGCCAAACCGCGCAAATGACACGGCCGCCTCGGTTGCCATCGCCCCGTCAGGGCTCACAGCAAATTTGAAGCGATTCGGTCAAAAAACGGCGGAGTTATAAGGCCCGTTTTGTGTTTCAGACAGACAGACACTTGGCTTTTTATTATATGATGCAATAGTGGAAATTTGGTTGTCCAAAATATAGGACTGAAATTTTATTTTCAGATTACCGATATTTTGAGATATGAAGGATTTATATATTGGGGCCAAAAATCTATATGAATTATCCGATTTGTTATTATTGTAGTCGTTTTTTGAGTACGCTGGCTTCCACTGTATCTTTAATTAAATCATGACAGCCAATGATTTTTATACTGATCATAGTATTAAGCAAAGAAGTCTAAAGCATGATTGCTTTGCTCCTGTTTGTGTAGCCTCGGTGTGTTTCTGGAGAGAGAAGAAAAAAAGGTGCTTTGGCAATGCAGTCTTCTAGTTCTGTTTGTTAGTTCCGATGATTCTCTTTTCATGCATGGACAAACGAGCAAAGCAGCAGTGTGAATTGCAACAGCGGCACAGAGGCAATCGCGCAAATAACAGTGACATTGAAGTAGCCCGTGCACAGCAGCGTGTTAATTTTTATTATTGTTGCTGTTGCTGCTGCTAATAAATGAGGATGCGGAGGATGACAAATGGTGATGACATGCACCAAGCTAGGGGACGATGATTACTGTCGCAGCAGCATTACTGCTAAAGTGATCAATGTTGCTTGCTCTGGTGGGCTAAATTGAGAGAGAGAGAGAGAGAGAGAGAGAGAGAGAGAGAGAGAGAGAGAGAGAGAGAGAGAGAGAGAGAGAGAGAGAGAGAACGTGTGTGTGTGTGTGAGAGAGAGAGAGAGAGAGAGAGAGAGAGAGAGAGAGAGAGAGAGAGAGAGAGAACGTGTGTGTGTGTGTGTGAGAGAGAGAGAGAGAGAGAGAGAGAGACAGAGAGAGCTCAATAAAGAGAAATGTTGTAATTATGATCACTGTACCTGCACATAGCACAAGTGCATGTGGATGATGAAAGAGAGAAGAGGGTGACACAGACAGTTAAGATTTGAAAGGCCACGAAAGCAGCATTTGTATTACCGTAAATCAATCGACAGTTTAAATCATTTCAGCAATTCTAGCCACACCTGAGTTATTTCCTCCGTCCCCTTTGAAGCAAAGCCAAAGGTCTTTTCGACCGAGTTTAAGTTTTGTCTTCCGCACATTTCCTTTCTGTTGGACCTCTGCACAATTTGACCTGTGAGTGTTAATGTTTTTGTTGCGTGCATGTGTGCTTTTGAATAGAAATAGAATGTATTAATTTATCTCTGTCCGTCTGTCTTCTTCCTCATTATTTGTCCGTTACTCCTTGTCAAAACTACCTCTTTCATTTTCATTTCTTATTGCTTTCTTACCCATTGTTATTTTTTTTCTTTTTCCATTTTTTTCCATCTTCCCTAATTTCTCGCGTTTATTCTTATTCTTTCTCCTTCTCTGCTCATACATACATACATACATACATACATACATACATACATACATACATACATACATACATACATACATACATACATACATACAGAGTTCGACACTTCGATGCATTACCTGTGTGTATTTTTGTTTCCATGTTTTCCTGTTTGCGTTCTATTGTTTTCCTTGTCCCAGAGGCTACAGATATAAATAATGATTTAAAAAAATATTTGGTATTTTGATTTCTATCTTGGAGAGCGTGGTGTGTGTCTGTGTGTGTGTGTGTGTGTGTCAGAGAGAGAAACGAGACAGAGAGACTAGTAGAGACAAGACGTTGACCTTTGTGAACGAAAAATAGGAGCAAATACAACTACCAATCAATCGGTTCAGAACTCAGGAAAGGAAAGGGAAAAAAGGGGGAGAAACAAGATTGCAAGCCGTATGCCACATGCACTGTACATTTAGTGCTTTACCTGTTATTTGAAGGGTGGGTGGGTGGGTGGGTGAGAAGGGGGAGATAATGAAAGACCTCATCACACGCCAACAAAAAGAAGAAATATGCTTGCTTTGTCCATGTGATTGTGAGCGTGATGCATATTACTTGACCCCCCACATGACTGACCAGAGACCAGTGAACCAGGATTGTGTCATAACGTCTTGAAGATTATATTATCATTAATTTTCCGTCGAAAGGTTTTACAGTTCAACTGACAAACTTTAATACTAAAGTCTGTTGGGTTTGTTTTGTATTTAATTGATATTATTGTAGTTATTCTTTTGTCTTGCCGTTTGGGTAAAGCAATGACATCAGTTATCATCAATATCAATGGGTATTAGGATAATTCTGCTAATTTTAGTTTGGATTGGTCCTGAAATTTGGGCCGTCGACGCTTTAGGCCAACAAAAAGAAAGTGTTTTGTGGCACCTGCGCATGTGCACACACTCATCCATGCATGCACATGACACACTCAGTAGAGCATGCACGCGCGCACACGCACACACACACACACACACAGAGATAGACAAACAGATTGAGAAAAGCACAGGTTCTGGTTTCAGTTGCAATGTACTCCCTGTTCTTATAGAACTTGGAGTACAAGAAAGAAAAAAAAACTACCGTTCTTTCTGTTCGTATACTTTTTGCTCCAGTCTCTCTCTCTCTCTCTCTCTCTCTCTCTCTCTCTCTCTCTCTCTCTCTCTCTCTCTCTCTCTCTCTCTCTCTCCCCCCCTCTCTCTCTCTCCCTCCCTCCCCCACTCACACTCTCCAGTCACCCTTTTAGGCCTTAATCAGACGACTGTGCACGGGCTGGCATTGATTTGCTAAAAGGCCTAGCTATTTCTGGCATGCGCTTGTCTCTGTCTCTGTTTCTCCATCTCCGTGTCTCTTTAGTCTGCTGTTGCTTTATCTGTCAGTGTGTCCTGTCTGTCACTCTCTCTCTCTCTCTCTCTATCCTCTCTCTCTCTCTCTCTCTCTCTCTCTCATCTCTCTCTCTCTCTCTCTCTCTCTCTCTCTCTCTCTCTCTCTCTCTCTCTCTCTCTCTCTCTCTCTCTCTCTCTCTCTCTCTCTCTCTCTCTCTCTCTCTCTCTTACCCTCTATAAATAAAATTCATTCAATTCAAATCTCTCTCTCTCTCTCTCTCTCTCTCTCTCTCTCTCTCTCTCTCTCTCTCTCTCTCTCTCTCTCTCTCTCTGTGCGTAAGAGAGAGAGAGGCGTAGATACTTACATGCATGCAAACTTAAACCTGTCCACCCATTCCTGTCCTATCCCCACTTCCCACTTTTTATAGAAAAACCCTAGCTTAGAATTTAACTGACTTACATCACCAATATCGAAACGAGCAACACACACACGCACACACAATGCACACACCCGCGTGCCCGCTTATGCTCGCACACGCACATGCATACGCACACGCACGCGCACGCACACACGCACGCACACACACACACACACACACACACACACACACACACACACACACACACCTAAAATAACGTGACCGTTAGGAATGACGAGGAGCTTCAGGTGGGACCCAAAAAAAGGAGTTAAACCCACTGCTATATATAGTAATAATAACTCGTATGTATACGCTAGTAAACTTGACACGTGTATGTTTCGTCCTTCACGCACCTGTTGGCTTTGAAACGAGTAGAACGTGTTTGTGTTGGCACAGCGAGAGGGCCCCATTACGTCACGGGTTGAAGTTGAACCAAATAGCACCATACCACGGGGCTTGCAAAACTTTCTTTAAAAGGTAGACCCTGACGGATGAGTTTTTGCAATTTTTTGTTGTTGCAAACTTTACTTATATACCTGTATTGTTAAAAATTCGGGACTTTCCTGGAGTTGCACTGCCTCCGGGCATTGCCTCCAGGATCGTTCCCACCATCTTTATATCTACTAATGTCCCATATGTGTCTGTTTCAGACCGGAGGACGTTAAACAGATTTTCATCATGAGTTTTAGCAAGAAACACGTCAAGATCACCAGAAAGACAGCCTTTTCAAGGATCGGAACACTCACTTTGCTCTGGTTTCTTAGAAATTAAAACGGCGATACCTCCTTGGCGGAGATGCCGGAGAGAGTAGCCATTTTGGATGGGGTGGGTGGAGGTCACACATTGGGGTTGAAGCGTTTTCTTTTTTTTGTAGTGCAGTAACAAAACAAAAAAAGTATCTATTTCCTTTGTTGTGAGCGAAACTCCTTTAGATAAACTGCATCAAATTTATTATAATATTTTTTTAAAAAGGGCTTGTATTGCGAAAAGTTTGTGCAAACAATTTGGTCTAAACGCAGGCGGCCATTAGAAAAGAGACAGCACACGCCTTCTCTTGGGGTGAAAGAATTTGACTTCCAGCACTTCCGCCAAGGAGGAATCGCCGATTTGACGGCTTGATTTCTGGGAAACCAGAGCAAAGTGTGTATTGCAATCTCTGTAATTGTAAAGGGTGTTTTCCTGGTGATCTGGACATGTTTCTTACAAAAACTTGTCCGTCAGGGTGCCCCTTTAACATTCTCACGTGAACCCCACACGCTGGGTATACTGGTTTCCCAGAACTAAGATAGGTTTTTCTTGTGAAGTTACAAATATTAGGGTTTATACAATAACTTTTTTGTCCGTCACCGAAGGTGAACGGATTTTGCGATGGGCTGGTTTGTCTGTTGTTTTTGTCCGTCACCGAAGGTGAACGGACTTTGCGATGGGCTGGTTTGTATTTTTTTTTTTTTTTTTTTTTTTTTTTTTTTTTTTTTTTTCTGTCTGTCCCAAGGATATCTCCCGAACCGCTTGACCGAATCGCGTCAAATTTTCAGGGGCCATAATTCCGACACCGTTAGTGTTAGAGTCTTCAAATTTGGCATGAAGGTACTTTGGCTTATGCCCGTTCTGATTGTGGCATACCGATCAAGGTCAAGGTCACGGTCCGGGCGATCAGTAGGCCTTGAAAGTGGTAGGGGTCTACACATTGGGTTTTAAGCCATATTTTCCACATTGGTACTTGACAGAAGCGCTTCAGATTGTGTGTGGTACTGTATACCCTAGAGAAGAAAACATCCGAGCATAAATTATCACCATGCTGACCTTGACCTTGAAGTGTGACCTTGAAAACCGAAATTTCCTTCTTTGCGCTATATGTTTCTTCTTCAAGCTGTATCTCGTGAACTAGAAGACAGAATCCCTTCCAATTTTGTGTCAGGATGTGACACTCTACGGGGTGTCGCAAGTGCGTGGCATTGCTGGTGACGGACATGTCTGCCGCTCGGCGACGCCCTTGTTTTTGTTTTGTTTTTTGTTTTTTTCTGTCTGTCCCAAGGATATCTCCCGAACCGCTTGACCGAATCGCGTCAACTTTTGTGTGAAGGTGTGCTACCTTAATAGGAAGAGATCCGCGCAAACCATTTTGCCGTCGTGACCTTGACCTTGACGTACGACCTTGAAAACCGAAAATCTATTTTTAGCGATATCTCGGGCACCGATCGACATAGGATATTGAAACTTGGTATGAAGGTGGTTTGGCTTATGCCCGTTCTGATGATGGCATACCGATCAAGGTCAAGGTCAAAAAGATCGCTGGAGCCAGAAAATCGGAGGGTCATTTTTTCTCCTTCTGTCTGTCCCAAGGATATCTCCCGATCCGCTTGACCGAATCGCGTCAAATTTTGTGTGCTGGTGTGTCACCATGAGAGGAAGGCATCCGCGCAAACCATTTTGCCGTCGTAACCTTGACCTTGGCGTACGACCTTGAAAACCGAAAATCTTTCAGGGGCCATAACTCCCACACCGTTAGTGTTAGTGTCTTCAAATTTGGCATGAAGGTACTTTGGATTATGCCCGTTCTGATGGTGGCATACCGATCAAGGTCAAGGTCACGGTCCGGGCGATCGGTAGGCCTTGAATGTGGTAGGGGTCTACACATTGGGTTTTAAGCCATATTTTCCACATTTGTACTTGACAGAAGCGCTTCAGATTGTGTGTGGTACTGTATACCCTAGAGAAGAAAACATCCGAGCATAAATTATCACCATGCTGACCTTGATCTTGAAATGTGACCTTGAAAACCGAAATTTCCTTCATTGCGCTATATGTTTCTTCTTCAAGCTGTATCTCGTGAACTAGAAGACAGAATCCCTTCCAATTTTGTGTCAGGATGTGACACTCTACGGGGTGTCGCAAGTGCGTGGCATTGCTGGTGATGGACATGTCTGCCGCTCGGCGATGCCCTTGTTTTTTTGCTGTCCCATCTTCTGGGCCGTACAGTGGCGTTGCTCCCACGCCGCTCGTTCCGAATCCCAATTCGCAGCTACACCCCGGTTTGTTCAAGTCGCAGAATCCGAGACCAACTGTCCAAAGGGAGCGAATCTATGTTAGGCCGTCAGGAGGCAACCAACCGAGGAGACACTGCACTGCTGCTGAGTCACTTCGGTGGAGTTCATTGGAGCCTGTTCAGGACACCACCTACTACTATGAAATACTGTTTTGGATCTGTCTCCTTGATCAAGGTTTTTAGTTCCCGAGCGAAGCTTCGTGAAGTATTGTTTCTGTTTCATCCGTGCGTGCGTCCATGCGGCCACGTTTTCTTGAAAACCATTCAATCTATTTCAATCACTTTTAGCGTACACGTTTCAGAGGACATTACTTATCGACTGATTGCTTTAGTTTTATTTCAAGGTCATGCTGATTTAAGGAGTTCAACCCTCAAAACATCTAATCGCTAATATCTGGTGAACTTTTGCACGTATTTCAATGCGGTTTTTTTCCCACAACGTTTTCTGATGAAAGGGCTATGATACTATAATCATGTATTTGGCAGTGCATTCATGCGCGCATGCGCATGTGCGTGCGAATCACGGGGTTCGAACCCCAAGGCTGTATCTCAAGAACTGCTGCTTGGAATTGCTTCAAATTTAGCGTGGTACCACGGTACACAAAAGGTCCCATACAAAAATAATGACAATACTGACCTTGACCTTGAAGTTTGACCTTGAAAACATGAATGTCTTCTTATGGCCATATCTTTCATATCGTTGGACTTATGATGTTCACATTTCATACGCAGATGCATTGGCTTTTGGTAATTCTGAATATTGAATACCAGACAAGGTCACCATAGTTATACTCTGCCTGAAGGACCATCTGTAACCGGTCATCCACTACCACACATTTTTTTAATAGACACTTTGAAGCTTAGAAGCTCTCTAAAAGCTTTTCTTTTTTTGCAATAATTACAGCACGTCACTGCAACAAATGAACGTGTGGTCTCTTCCTGACACACACACAGAATTAAGAAGTGTCCTTAAGCTCACCATTTGCCCCTAAAGAATCTTGACCCAAACACCAACTCTTTTTCTCTCTTTGTTAATCGCTCAGACAGTTTCTATGAGAGAAGATGCATGCTGCCGTTATGTGCCCAACTGAATGATAATAACAATGGCCAAGCATGTCTGTCTTTGGCTGGGGAAAATCGATGTAATAATTTCTAAAAGAAGGGCAGGACTGAATGAACCAGCAAGGCTGAAAGATAATAGAAGACACTAAGCGAAGAGTGACACATTAGAGGAATTCACAAGCACAGAACTTTCAGAAAGTGGGAGAACTATTTTGTGCTAAGCATCTTTGACATCGTTGGACTTACAATGTTCAAATTTGGTATGTAGATGCGTTGGTTTATGTTAATTCCGCATATGAAGTACAAGAACGGTCAATGTCAAAGTCAAGGTCACAACGGTTATAGTCTTCTTATAGGACCACCTGTAACCGGTCAGTGAGTGAGTGTGTGTGTTGATCAGGCCTTTTTCGTCGTATCGATCCAGTAGTGCCGATTGAAAAGGACCATGTGCCAGCTTTACCCTTACCCCTCTTCCCCTCCCTTCCCACCTTCCAGTTCCATTGCCTTGTGGGAACCAAACGGAAAGAGTGGGGGTTGGGTCGGGTAATAAGATGGAGAAAGGTGTTGGAAAAAAATGGAAGAGAGAGAGGGGGGGCAGAGAGACAAACTGACTGACTGACTGACACAGATCGTCGCCATCGTGAATAGAGTATAGTACACAGTGCACAGATTGACTCACAGACAGGAGTTGGGCGGGGAGGGGGCAGTCAGAGGGAATGGGTATACGTACGATCAAGAAGAGGCGAGTGTATGCAGACGCGTGCATGTCTGTGTGTGCGCTCGCCTGCGTGCGTGCAGACGTTTGTGTGTGTGTGAGTGTGTGTGTGTAGAGAGAGAGAGAGAGAGAGAGAGAGAGAGAGAGAGAGAGAGAGAGAGAGAGCGTAGAAGTCTTATTTATGCTATCGGTTTTGAAACCTCGTTGAAACTCCCCCATTCCATTAACTATTTCAATTCAGCTGTTCTTGTCGTGTGTGGGGGTCCATCCAGTCACACTCACAGTGTGGGGCCAGTGAAACTACAGCTTGATTATATATATATATATTCGTTCACCTGCCCAGTATTTTCCTTTCATTACGTTGGGTTACGTTACCGCAGTTTTGTTGGAACAAACAAAAGAGGGTGGGGAAAATTATCACCTCCGTGCCACCTTATATCACCCCTTGCTGTTTCTGTCCTTAGTCCTATCCACCCCTCCCGCCCCGTCACCTCCTACGACGAAATAAGGCTTTACCCCCCTTTTCGGCCATGTGGGACTACCCGTCACCTCTTTTTCTCTTTACTTGATTTTGTATGGACTGTCTCATAAGATATGAGACAGAGACAGTAAGACGGTCCCTAATTCATACCTACTATTTGTGGCGGTGCCATAGCCGATGAGGTTTAACCGAGGCGTGGTTACCGCTACACCTATCTGTATTAATAAAAAAAAATCGGGACTTTACTGGTTTCGTACTGCCTCCGGGCATTGCCTCCAGTATTGTTCCCACCATATTTGTATTTGCAAATGTCCCATATGTGTCTGATTCAGACCAAGAGGACGTAAAACTCCATTTTCTCTGTCAGTAAGACGGTCACAGACAGAGAGAGCGAGAGAGAGAGAGAGCGAGAGAGAGAGAGAGCGCATAGAAGTCTTATTTATCCTATCGGTTTTGAAACCTCGTTGAAACTCCCCTATTCCAATAACTATTTCAATTCAGCTGTTCTTGTCGTGTGTGGGGGTCCATCCAGTCACACTCACAGTGTGGGGCCAGTGAAACTACAGCTTGATTATATATATAAGATATATTCGTTCACTTGCCCAGTATTTTCCTTTCAATACGTTGGGTTACGTTACAGCTGTTTTGTTGGAACAAACAAAAGGGGGTGGGGAAAATTATCACCTCCGTGCCACCTTATATCACCCCTTGCTGTTTCTGTCCTTAGTCCTATCCACCCCTCCCGCCCTGTCACCTCCTACGACGAAATAAGGCTTTACGCCCTCTGTCTCATAAGATATGAGACAGAGACAGTAAGACGGTCAGAGAGAGAGAGTGAGAGTGAGTGAGTGAGTGAGAGAGAGAGAGAGAGAGAGAGAGAGAGAGAGAGAGAGAGAGAGAGAGAGAGAGAGAGTGAGTGAGTGTCATTCAGACAGGCAGGCAGACGGACAGACTGCAAATTTAATGTTGGCTGATAACTGTGTTAAGAGAATGGTGAGGCCTGGCAATACACTAATAACAAAAAGTTAGGGTTCTCTTTGCACTTTGCATGATCGTGCAAATGATTATGTTGGGTTGTTGTTTTTGAAGGACACAAAGAGACTTAATCCAAATAGTATGTTTTTATGGGAAGGAGGTAGGTGGGTGGGTGGGTGCTGGTTTTCTATTCTATTCAGTGTTTGCATGTTTTGTGTGTGTGCAAAACGGTTTTCATTAATTTGGCTTGACCATTTGACGCTTTCAGTTTGCGGTGAGGGAATTTGGGAAATAAAGACAAAGTGCTTGTGGGAAAAAAAAGAGCAAAAATCAGACAAAGCTATCAGCATCACCAGTTGTTTGATGAAAGGGTCATTAAAATTTTGGTTGATAATAATACAGAAAGGCTGATAAATGAGTGTCTAAGGAAACATGATTGCAAGATGAAAACGAGGATTTTGCAACAAGTCCCTCTGCCATAATTTGTGCTTAAAGCCGCAGCAGCCGATTCCAGGAATCAGGTGGCTATTTTTAGACACACGCATCTACCAGCAAGAGTAGAAAAAAAGGGTTTGCTCGCAGCGTGTGGCGAAAACGGCCATTTTTGCTCAACTCCCTCCTTTTATATCCCTGTCCTGCCTTTTACGGGACCTCTAGCATCATCACTGCGCTAAAGTTGAGGCGATTCAGCGCAGTGCATGGTTCTCTAGATATTACGTAGACAGAAAAACAGCAAATAGAGAAATGTAAGGAATCGTGTAGACTGGATAACGAGAAAAGAAACACCGTAAAGGTGCTAATGTGACCCAGAGACGCACTAACCTCACCTGCCATACCAACACAAGAGCAACCTTCTGTTCTGATAGGAGGCGAAGGGCTGGGTAAGTTGATGCGATTCAGCGCAATGCATGGTTCACTAGATACTGCGTGGACAGAAAAACAGCAAATAGAGAAATGGAGGGAAACGTGTAGACTCGATAACGAGAAAAGACACACCGTAAAGGTGCTAAAAGACGCACTAACCTCACCTGTCATACCAACACAAGAGCAACCTTCTGTTCTGATAGGAGGCGAAGGGCTGGGTAAGTTGATGCGATTCAGCGCAATGCATGGTTCACTAGATACTGCGTGGACAGAAAAACAGCAAATAGAGAAATGGAGGGAAACGTGTAGACTCGATAACGAGAAAAGACACACCGTAAAGGTGCTAAAAGACGCACTAACCTCACCTGTCATACCAACACAAGAGCAACCTTCTGTTCTGATAGGAGGCGAAGGGCTGGGTTAGTTGAGGCGATTCAGCGCAGTGCATGGTTCACTAGATACTGGACAGAAAAAACACCAAATAGAGAAATGGAGGGAATCGTGTAGACTCGATGACGAGAAAAGAAGCACTGTAAAGGTGCTAACATGACCCAGAGACGCACTAACCTCACCTGTCATACCAACACAAAAGCAACCTTCTGTTCTGATAGGAGGCGAAGGGCTGGGTGAGTGTCAGCTGAGGAAACAGTCATTTAACTTTTTGTGTGACTTGTAGAGAGAGAAAAAAACCCAGGGCTGGTGAAGGAGTTGGGGTGGGGGGTGGGGGGGTGTATCAGGCAGGAAGGAAGGAAGACTGGCTGCAGCATTTCCTGACAGCCTACGTGGACCGGCCCCTGGACCCTGTCTGTGGGGACCCCCCCACCCTCGGATACCCGACACTGCCCTCGCCCCACACACCCCATCCATCTTTCTCCCATTCAGTAAGAATCACCTTCCGCCCTCTACTCCCCCTTTTTCATTATCCAAGTCCACCACCTACCCCTCCCTCTTCCCCCACCTCCCTTCATTGAAACTTGGGTGTCCATCTCCTCCCCCACCCCTCTCCCTTTTTGGAGTGGGTGGGGAGGAGGGTGGTTAAAAAGGAAATAGTGATGGATAGTTGTGAGGGCACGGTTGGGATGACCCCTTCTGAAAAGGTCGACCCGTCTTTGCCGTCCATGCATGCTATAGTAGCTGTGATCGTATGAGTATGAGGCTGGTATTAATTAGAGATATTCGCAGCGTCTTGGCACGAGGCTGTCAGACCAGTTGACATAAGCTACAACATCAAGGCTACATCAAAATGTTATGTTCTGCATGGTTGTGCGGGGATTGTCTTACTTAAGCCATGACAAGCTCCTTGCATAACATCGTCAATCCAAAATCCTCCGAAGTCGGAGTGTGGCTGTCCACGTGGCGGGGTAATCAAAAACGGTCACACACGTAATGTTCTCATCCCTAACTGTCGCATTTGTACCTTAGTGTTCTAGTGCTTCGGTTGTTGGGATGATCCCTGGAGTGTTTAAGCCAGGGCAAGGCAACAAACAAACAGATATTCACGTGGGGTGAAAGCCAGAAGGTACTATCACGAACATAATACAGAATGCTGATACTTAATGTTATCCCTAACTGGTGCATTTGTACCATAGTGTTCAAGTGCTTCGGCTGTTGGGATGATCCCTGGGTAAGACAACAAACAAACAAACAGATATTCACGTGGGGTGAAAACCAGAAGGTACTATCACGAACATAATACAGAATGCTGATACTTAATGTTATCCCTAACTGGTGCATTTGTACCATAGTGTTCAAGTGCTTTGGCTGTTGGGATGATCCCTGGAGTGTTTAAGCCAGGGTAAGACAACAAACAAACAAACAGATATTCACGTGGGGTGAAAACCAGAAGGTACTATCACGAACATAATACAGAATGCTGATACTTAATGTTATCCCTAACTGGTGCATTTGTACCATAGTGTTCAAGTGCTTCGGCTGTTGGGATGATCCCTGGGTAAGACAACAAACAAACAAACAGATATTCACGTGGGGTGAAAACCAGAAGGTACTACCACGAACATAATGCAGAATGCTGATACTTAATGTTATCCCTAACTGGTGCATTTGTACCATAGTGTTCAAGTGCTTCAGCTGTTGGGATGATCCCTGGAGTGTTTAAGCCAGGGTAAGACAACAAACAAGCAAACAGATATTCACGTGGGGTGAAAACCAGAAGGTACTACCACGAACATAATGCAGAATGCTGATACTTAATGTTATCCCTAACTGGTGCATTTGTACCATAGTGTTCAAGTGCTTCAGCTGTTGGGATAATCCCTGGAGTGTTTAAGACAACAAACAAGCAAACAGATATTCACGTGGGGTGAAAGCCAGAAGGTACTATCACGAAAATAATACAGAATGCTGATACTTCTTTCTGGCTTTTACTCAGGTTATGCCAGGGTTTTTTTTCTGTTCCCAGTCCTCTCAGATGGTCTCATTTTGACGAGAGAAACTGGTGATTTTTTTTCTCTTCTAAACTAAACTAATAAGCACTATTGAAAAAGATGTTAACCTTTTCATTCAACCTGAAAGTTTTAGTCACGCGTAGCTTTCACCAAGCGTCCCCTCGACTTCTTTAATAAATAAATAATAATAATAATAATTAGCATTTCTAGCACCTAATCTTTAAAAAAAAAGAAGCCCTAAGCGCTTACAATAATAAATGAAAAAAACAACAACCCAGCAAGCAATAGAAATAAACGAACATCAAAAATATATTATGCACATGCGCACATATATTTTTTACGTTCATTCATTCACACACACACACACACACACACGCACACGCACACACACACACACACACACACACACACGCACGCACACACACACACACACACACACACACACACACTAAACTAAGTAATGTTCAATTAAATTCAGTTATGAGACACTCGCATCCTGCTTCTCTTGACTAAATAGGACTGTTTGAGAGAGCAAATGTGCACACACACATATGCTACATACTGAGAAACGTGCACGCAATCATGCGCATTCATAGGACCAAAGTTAAAGCGTTTTTATAATGTAACCTCCTAATCTGAAATCATGTTACACCAACTTATGTGAGGATGAAAAGTAGACCCCTTTTTTGTTTCTTCTTATTTTCGCTGTCTTTGGGTGTCTTGAATCAGATGCTTAGCATACCCGAAGAGTCGTTTGAATATTGGAATAGCAAGTGCATGAAAATTAATTTTGAATAGTGGTCAGATCGTGATATCGCTGATTAAATTCTTCAGTTTCGGCATGAGAACGGTTCGTTTTTACCGAGATTGACGATGTCAACACGCACAGGCTGGAGTTGACGACCAGCCTAAAAAATTAAAATACGGAAGAAGAAATATTCACAAATTAGCCGCAATCGTTGTTTTTAGCCGCAGGGGTCAAAGTTGGAGAAAAAAGTAGCGACTTATAGCCCAGAAAATACGGTAGTTTGTTGGAGGATGTGAAGGTTTTCTGCCAATAAGTGATGACCTTTCAAGAACAGAGCTTCATGCACGACCAGCTAGCTGGTAGCACAAAACTATAAACGACGCTGTCAGCTTCTGAAAAGGGAGACTGTTCCAAACTATGACTTAAAAGTTTTTAAAGTAATCTCAACCTTTACTTCAGATTTTAAAGGATAATTCTGATTCTCAGGCATGATTTGAAATTATCTGGGTTGAAATTGAGGCTCTTGTTCGTATATGCGCACGATCTGTACGTTTTCAGGAACCTTGAGAATGTTATCAAGTCTTATGTTCGAAATAAGCGCTGTCATTTTTCACACTCTCTCTCTCTCGCTGGCAACATGGTGTATGCTAGTCATCATTACTAGCGTATCACTGTGTTGCCACCGGGAAAGAGTGAAAAATAACAACATGTATTGCGACCTTTACGCACTTGGCTCTTGATGTAACAAAGCCTGATGAATGTTTATTGTTGGACAAATCTTAATGATAAACCCATAAGCCATGGTTTAACGCATGCCTTTGTTTTTACAGTTGAAGTAACGTTCTCTCCACCATTTCCCTCTTCTCCTCAGTACACGTCACACATCACAGGTGTGCACGCATGCACACCTGTCGGCTGAAGTAAGATGACAGCCAAAGACGTGTGTGTGAAAAAGATGGCAAGAGCATAATGATCTTTGTTTATGTTAGCTCCAGCTTAGTAGGGATAGGGTAGGGACATTCACACATGCACTTACTGACTTACGTGTGTACGTGTAAATCCTTCTTACCTTCTCTGGGAGTAACCAATGCGTGTATATGATAAAAGCCTATTATGTGGCAGGGCTTGAAACATGATTTTTTTTTTAAAGGCACAGTCGGACTATAAAAGAGGGGAGACGCTGAGCGCGCACTGCATTTGAATCACAGCTGGCGAGAGAGACGGTTCGCCCTTCTTTGTTCCCTGTTGTGTGAGCCACCGCGAGGCAGAGCTTTTCTGGCGAGAACGACCCGATCCCTGGGATCGGTTGTTTTCCCTTTAACAGTTGAAGTAACTTTCTCTCCACTCTCCCTCTTCCCCTCAGTGCATGTCACAGGTGTTTCTGTATGCACACCTGTCGGCTGAAGTCATGACAGCCAAAGACGGGGGTGAGGGGGGTGGGGTGGCAAGAAAAATTATAATGAGCTTTGTTTAGCTCCAGCTTAGAGGAACACATACACTTTGTATGCGTGTATGTGTAATCCTTCCTACTTTCTTTGGAGTAAACAATGCGTGCTTATGATCAAAGCCTATGCACGATGCAGGGCTTGAAGAACACGTCACTAAGAACTGAACGTCCAATCCTTCGGATGGGGACTTTTTAAAAAAATCCCATGGCAGTTTAAAGTCGGTAAGAGCAGGGAGAAATCCCGCTGCCTGGTAAGGCCAAATTGATAGCGAGGTTTTCCAAGTGTGCCCACAACCCCTCCTCACCCTGTGCCCCCTCCCCCCAAAAAAAAAATCAAAAATTGTGTAGGCACTGCACTTGCGGCGACGCCCTCTCCGGCTCGAATTTCACAGAGATAAGTATGTGATTTCACAGAGATAAATCTCTGTGACTAGAATATACCAAATACCAAAAAATACTTCACAAAGCAGATAGTGCTTCTTGCCCTCTTTGAATTGAAACATGAAAACACGGTCTGTTTTGTGAACGCGAAGCGGGTCAGCAATTAGCTATACTAGAAGCCCTACTGACCAGACCACGAGGGTTTTCATTCTGCAGCCTATGTATTGGTGAGTTCTACTTCTAGTCTTCTTCCACCCTTCCTACTCCCTTTGATTTTTCCGGCTTGCGTATGCTTCAGAAATGCCGCAATTTTAATCTCTGTCATCCATATTATATCGGTGACAGCTTTAGTTCGTCTTTAACCCCTTGACTGCCAGAGAAAATTACAGGAAAAAAACATTGGGCAAATCATGCCATGAAAAAGACAACTGATAGAGCCAATCTGGCAAAATGGTCTGGGGATATAATTCTCTTGACTGTGTTAGAGCTAAAGCCAACATATCAGGGGTATTCCTCTTCATCTGATGACGTCATCAGTGATGTCATCAGGTCAGTATGTAATACGTTGGTGGCAGTCAAGGGGTTAACTCTATCCGATTATTGTGGATTTTTAAATACGAGATAGTCGGTGACTGGCCGAGAGCTTTATATTAGTGAGGGTGAAGAGCGAAGACGTTGCCGACTGAGCGAGTCGAGATAAGAGTAAAGTTTATGCAATGTTGACGGGAGGGTGACGTCACTGAAAGGACGAAAAAGTGTCATGAAGGAGAGACACTGAACACTGAAAACTTTGCACACACACACAGAGAGAGAGAGAGAGTGTGTGTGTGTGAGTGTGTGTTCTTCGATTTTATGCCCTTCCACTAAAAGTAAGTGCTGGGTTTTTTCCTCACTAGCCGGGCAAGACTGCACTTGGTCATCCCCAAACATGGAACACTCTTTTTTTTTTTTATAGTAAAGTTTTATTTTTTGTGTGTATGGTTTTGGTTAGGGCTAGAATCAATTTAATTTTAGATTGAATGGTTAAAATTCTAAAGTTTCGCTGAAAACCGACATTGTCACGCGAATGGCGTCACTTTCCATATTTGGAGATGACCAAGTGCAGCATTGAACGTCTTGTGTTTTCCTCTGTGTGTGTGTGTGTGCGCGCGCGCGCCTGCCTGAATGTGCACGTGCGCGCGCACGCACGATATAAGCGACAATCCCTAAAGACAAGAGCACGGTAATTATGATCTGTCACCGCTTGGTGTGGACCGGTCACAATGGGCGTGCGGTCAGCAGTTTTCCCTCCGCCTCCACAGCCGCCAGGCTATCGATGGCGGCAGCTACTTACCATTGATTTGTGCAGGCTGTAGCGACTACTAGCGAGAACGAGGGCTGGCCGCATCCTGGAAGTAAAAGAGAGGCAGAGGCAGAGGCAGCGGCAGCTGAGCAAGCAGAGAGAGAGAGAGAGAGAGAGAAGCGCTTGATGCCGTGCTGTGCTGTGCCGTGCCGTGTGTAGCAGGCCTAGTCTCCTGTCTTTGCCCTTCTATCCTTGCCTGACTGGCAAACACTCGCGCACGCCAGGGTAATTTTTTTTGCTTATTTATGTTTTTTAAAAATCTCTCTCTCTCTCTCTCTCTCTCTCTCTCTCTCTCTCTCTCTCTCTCTCTCTCTCTCTCTTCGAG
>CM065696.1:29528095-29667515 GCA_017654935.2 Phymorhynchus buccinoides
TGTCTTGATGAGTGTTTTTGTCCAGATTCGATGATTGTTGCTGTATTTTTGAGTGCCTGTCTTGATGAGTGTTTCTGTCCAGATTCGATGATTGTTGCTGTATTTCTGAGTGCATGTCTTGATGAGTGTTATTGTCCAGATTCGATGATTGTTGCTGTATTTCTGAGTGCATGTCTTGATGAGTGTTTCTGTCCAGATTCGATGATTGTTGCTGTATTTCTGAGTGCATGTCTTGATGAGTGTTTCTGTCCAGATTCGATGATTGTTGCTGTATTTCTGAGTGCATGTCTTGATGAGTGTTTCTGTCCAGATTCGATGATTGTTGCTGTATTTCTGAGTGCATGTCTTGATGAGTGTTTCTGTCCAGATTCGACGATTGTTGCTGTATTTCTGAGTGCATGTCTTGATGAGTGTTTCTGTCCAGATTCGATGATTGTTGCTGTATTTCTGAGTGCATGTCTTGATGAGTGTTTCTGTCCAGATTCGATTGTTGCTGATTGTTGCTGTATTTCCAGATTGAGTGCATGTCTTGATGAGTGTTTCTGTCCAGATTCGATGATTGTTGCTGTATTTTTGAGTGCATGTCTTGATGAGTGTTTCTGTCCAGATTCGATGATTGTTGCTGTATTTCTGAGTGCATGTCTTGATGAGTGTTTCTGTCCAGATTCGATGATTGTTGCTGTATTTTTGAGTGCATGTCTTGATGAGTGTTTCTGTCCAGATTCGATGATTGTTGCTGTATTTCTGAGTGCATGTCTTGATGAGTGTTTCTGTCCAGATTCGATGATTGTTGCTGTATTTCTGAGTGCATGTCTTGATGAGTGTTTCTGTCCAGATTCGATGATTGTTGCTGTATTTCTGAGTGCATGTCTTGATGAGTGTTTCTGTCCAGATTCGACGATTGTTGCTGTATTTTTGAGTGCCTGTCTTGATGAGTGTTTCTGTCCAGATTCGATGATTGTTGCTGTATTTCTGAGTGCATGTCTTGATGAGTGTTTCTGTCCAGATTCGATGATTGTTGCTGTATTTCTGAGTGCATGTCTTGATGAGTGTTTCTGTCCAGATTCGATGATTGTTGCTGTATTTCTGAGTGCCTGCCTTGATGTGTGTTTCTCTGTCCAGATTCGCAGACCCGTTAAGGTTGTCTTCTCACAGTATTTTGCCAAACAATCAGTCATTGTCCGCCGTTTGTGTTGTTGTCAAGGGAGTACTATAGGGGGAGCCGGCATCTATGTAGTTCAGCCCCCACCCCCCACCCCTCTCAAATTTTCGCTTTGAAAAATTTCCCTGAGAATCAACATTCTGTCGGTTATTTTGGGGGAAGGGATCAGCCTATTAATGAAAGAAGTGGACTTGATTGAGGGTCGTAAGCACGTGGAGATGAGGGTCGCAAGCACGTGGAGGTGATGGTCACAAGCACGAGGGGGTGACTAAAATTCATGTTTGCTGGGAAGCCTTGTTCCGAAGACACAATGTCAATGATTTATTATTACTAGTGCAACTCCGAGTACCAGTAACGCCCAGTACTGGTAACGCCCAGTACTGGTAATGCTGAGTGCTGGGTCAGCAAAATATGATATTATTACCTTTTTTTTTTCTTCCTTTTTTTCTATTGTTTTATTCCCACCGCACCCCCCCCCCCCCCCCCCCCCCCCCTCTCACCCCAAACCATCAGCACCCCCAAATAGGTGGAAGACAATAGCCGTGAGAGACAGACAGACAGAGAGACATAGACAGAGAGCAAAGAGGACAATTGCTGTTCCGGTTGGATGAATGAAAATTTGTTTACTTCCTCTGCCCCGGAGCAGGCACAGAGAGAGACAGACAGACAGAGAGAGAGAGAGAGAGACAGACAGACAGACAGAGAGAGACACACATAGACATACAGAGACAGGAGACAGAGAGAGAGAGAGACACACAGACAGACAAAGACTGAGAGACACAGACAGACAGACACAGAGAGACAGACAGACAGACAGCGAGACATAGGCCCTACAGACAAAAAGACAGAGAGAGAGAGAGAGAAGGGGGGGGGAGACAGACAGAAAGTGAGAGAGAGACAGACAGACAAACATACACACACAGAGAGACAGACAGAAAAAGACAGAGACAGAGAGACATACAGACTCCCCACTTCCCCCCCCCCCCCCCCCCCACTCCCGCCCCCCTACACACCCCATACACACACACGTGCACGTGGTAACTTGTAACTGACACGAGTCCAATCTAACTGGTCTAACTTTCAGCTGCTAACCTGCTGGCCCGCATGCGCACGAGAGAGAGAGAGAGAGAGAAAAGTGCGATAGGAGGCTTCGCTACAGTAAATCCTCGCTGAAGTAATGTCTGCTGTGCAACCGTTTTCTCGCTGCTCTGTTACTCGGGAGAGTTCTTTTTGTGTATACTGTTGAAATTAGCGTCGGTTTAGCGTAGGGATTAGCGCGGTTATGAACGGATGCTGTTGAAATTATGCACCAAGATAGTCGCTATCCCTGGTCTTGCACGTTTCAAATTTCGAGTCAATGTCGGGTCTCGTTTCGCTGCGGTTTGTGAAAAGGTTAAGCAGCCTATATCGCGCGCGTTTCTACATCGATTCGCTTCCGGTTTGGTACACGGATAGTCACCGTCCCCGGTCATCTACCTGCCAAATTCGAAGGCAATCGTTCGAGAAATACCGGAGATACGGGCGCCGAGAGGCCGGGGGATACGCGTTTCGCGCATTTGCCAAACCGCGCAAATGACACGGCCGCCTCGGTTGCCGTTGCCATCGCCCCGTTAGGGCTCATAGCAAATTTGAAGCGATTCGGTCGAAAACCGGCGGAGTTATGAGGCCCGTTTTGTGTTTCACACAGACAGACAGACTGACACACACACAGACAGACACACACACACTTGGCTTTTAATATAAAGATGTCCTACCGTTCGTTACGCACAAGTTTGGTTCTACAACATTCCTGGTCACAATTATCAATGGAGTAGCGTACTCGGTGACCCAGTCGCGCAAAGTGGGTTGTTTTATTTGAATGTTGTCCTGCGAGACTTTGGGTGTTGCAGTATTACCACATTTATCGGTGTCTAGTTGGCTGAGCACCTTCACTGTGGCTTCAGGCACTGAGCAAGCATGGAAGATAATCTTGGGTGAAAGCCAGACAGTACTATAATGAAAGGAACATGGATGCAACCAAAAAGTGTTGAATTCTCACTTTACAAGCCTGGAATAAGCTTCAAATTGAGTATGATGTTGCTTTTTCTTTAGCTTCACGGGGGCGTTGCCCCCCTGTCCCCCCAACAGGGGACTGGGCGGCCAATGGACCCCTGCCTTGTCTGTTTTTGGATTTTTTCCAGTTGCATCCATGAAGGAATAAAGATCTGATGATAAGTACCGTCTAACTATGAAAGCCAGAAGACATTACAGGAATAAAGAAGGCAGCAAGCTAGTTGAATCTACAGTCAGAAAAGCAGCACTGAGAAAGAAAAAAGCAACAACGGAAAGAACCGAGAAATGGAGGCTGGGGTGGGGTGGTAATCTGCATGATTGCCGAAGGGTAATTACTAATATAGTACCTTCTGGCTTTCACACTACCCTTATGATGGCGGGTCGGTGGATCGTGTTGTCGTGAGCCAACCTTTGTATTGGCTTTAGGCTGATCTATCCTCTTTCCAGCCGTTCGCTAGTTGATGGATGACTTGATAGCTTGATCAACTCGATGGACTGTATTCATGGAAACAGGGGGGTAGTAGTATCGTGCTTAACTAGCACCAGGAATTGTAGGAACCTAGCACTTCAGTTTTAGTAATTGGTGATGTTTTATTTTGGGGGTGTTTTATTTTGAGTGTAGAGGCGAGGCCGAGGAGGAGGAAAACCGTGTCGTTGCTGGGTCGGTGAACTTGACATTTTTCGTTACGTGGCTCAATCCTCTTACAATCTCTTTCTCTCGGCCTCCTTTTTACACTCGTATAGTCATGAATGCACACACAGTGGCACACGCACGTACGCACGCTATCTCTCTCTCTCTCTCTCTCTCTCTCTCTCTCTCTCTCTCTCTCTCTCTCTCTCTCTCTCTCTCTCTCTCTCTCTCTCTCTCTCTCTCTCTCTCTCTCTCTCTCTCTCTCTCTCCCTCCCCCTCACACACACACACACACACACACACACACACACACACACACACACACACACACACACACACACACACACACAGAGGATCACTGTAAGGTGGATAGACGTTGAATTAAAGAACGAAACGAACATACAGTCACACACACACACACACACGCACGCACGCACGCACGCACGCACGCACGCACACACACACACACAGTTCTTGTATCAGTTCTCCGTTGTTTTCTTCCTGATCAGGCAGGGCGTGGAGTGATCAAAGCAGCTCTGGAAGGAGGCATTGCTTTCGGTTTTATGCTCGGTGTACATCTCGTGTGCTGGCTAATACGAAGCATCTGTTTTGTTTCATTCTGTGTTTTTCTCACACCTGCTGCCATGTCATTCACACCGACTGACGTGCGTTGTGTACTGCATTTGGTCCGCTGTCGCCCATGTTGTTTGGGTCTTGGGGAAGGGAGACCAAAAGAAGCAGACCCGCTTGTGTGTGTGTAGCCTGTCAGCGAGTCAAAAGCAACAAGGCGTGTGCTACCTTTCATACGATTGTCAAACATGCTGGGTCCTCGGTAGAACACAGATGGACACCGAGCATTAGCCTACCTGCCAGTACAGGTACAGACCCACAGTACGTAACAGTAACAGCCAGGTGGGAAGGCAAAGCACAAAGCGTTCATCATTAGGTCTACCTACTATACCTATACCTGCGTTGTACCGTGGGTAAGCAGATGTTCCTCGGCTCGGCTCATCTAAAAAAGCGGGGTTTATCATCAGCATGGTTAGGCCTGTCAGATCCGGGACCAGTCATGTTTTGTTTTCGCTAGTTTGTATTAGAGCTATTGTCTCACTTTCAGTGTCGGTCTATCTTGTCTAGCTGTTTTTCTCTCTCTCTCTCTTCTCTCTCTCTCTCATCTCTCAGGCAAGAATCGCCCCCGATTCCTCTCTCTCTCTCTCTCTCTCTCTCTCTCTCTCTCTCTCTCCTCTCTCTCTCTCTCTCTCTCTCTCTCTCTCTCTCTCTCTCTCTCTCCTCTCTCTCTCTCTCTCTCTCTCTCTCTCTCTCTCTCTCTCTCTCTCTCTCTCTCTCTCTCTCTCTCTCTCTCTCTCTCTCTCTCTCTCTCTCTCTCTCTCTCTCTCTCTCTCTCTCGTCTCTCTCTCTCTCTCTCTCTCTCTCTCTCTCTCTCTCTCTCTCTCTCTCTCTCTCTCTCTCTCTCATCTCTCTCTCTCTCTCTCTCTCTCTCTCTCTCTCTCTCTCGTTCTCCTGTCTCTGTCTCCCCCCTCTTTATCTCTCTCTCTCTCCCTCCCTCCCTCGCCCCCCCCCCTCTCTCTCTTGTTCCCCCCCCCCCTCTCTCTCTCTCTCTCTCTCTCTCTCTCTCTGTATCTCCCACCCACCCACTCTCTTTCTCTCTCCCTCACCTCTCCTTTCCCTTTCTATCCTCCCTCCACCCCTTTTTGGGGATTTGTGTGCTACTAGGCTATATAATAAGACAGCAGTAGTGCAAAGCCCGGTCCGTCTGGAGGCAGAGCACGTTAATCACGAAACGGGCAGCGGTGTAGCATCATTACACCTGTGTAGGCAGGTGTTCTACGGCTCCACATCATGTACAAACGAAACAGAATTTATGATTGATCAGCATCTTTTGGCTGATCCATGCATGACCAGCTAGGTTTTGTTCTCGTTGCTTAGTATAGCTCTCCCCGTCTGTCTCTGTCTCTCTCTCTCTGTGAGTCTCTCTCTCTCTCTCTCTCTCTCTCTCTCTCTCTCTCTCTCTCTCTCTCTCTCGTCTCTCTCTCTCTCTCTCTCTCTCTCTCTCTCTCTCTCTCTCTCTCTCGCTCTCCACCCCCCCCCCCCCCCCCCCCCCCTCTGTTATTTCTTCGTTTCATCCCATCTGGTTGTGTCCATTGGATTACTTAGCTACACCATGTACATGCAATACAATACTCATACCTTTCCATCCCTCTCCCCTGTTGTTGTGTGGTGGTGTGTGTCACTGTGTGTGTGTGTGTGTTGTATCATCTTCAAATCATGGTTTAGATACTACACATATTATTCAAAATGAAAATGTAGGTGACTAAATTGCAGGTGTGTGTGTGTGCGCGTGTGCGTACTTTCGCGTGTGCGTGTATGAAATGTACATACGTCCGTACAAGTATATCAGTGAGTGTTTGTGTACATTCGTAGGGACATTTGAGTGTGTATGTGTGTGTGCGCGTGCGTGCGCGTGTGTCTGTCTGTCTGTCTGTGCAAGTTGTCTGTGTATGTGTGCGCCGGTCACGCTTTATTTCTATCGTTTTTCTTTTCCATTGCCATGTCTGCAGTCCCATCTCTATCCCCACTTTTTCCAAATTACACTTCCATCAACTTCAAGCACCATTTGGCAAAGTTGTACTTTAAACACACACACCATCCCTAGTGTTTACGATTCTCAATCTCAAAGTCTGGTTCTTTCAGTTACATGACAATAAGCCTGAGAATGGCAAAATGTTGCTTCTCAGTGAAAACTTTTCAATGCAATTTTTTTAAATTGGGGGGTGTCTGAAGTACAGGTTAGCCAACCTTTGTTGTTTAGTCGTTGCTGGCGTGCCATTGTGATAATCATTACACTGTAATGTCCTGGGTGGGGAGCTTGTGTGTGTGTGTGCTGATGACTACTTTGCATGATTAATACCTTTCAATGCGGAGAGTGGCATTTCGTTGGCTGCAAGAAAGGGCACCGTGAGTCGCGCGAGCGAGCGTGTGTGTGTCTGTGTGTGTGATCATGCGTGGAGTGCAAACAGTCACAGAGAGAGAGAGAGAGTAAATGAATGTTCATAATTCTAATCTTGTGTGTGTGTTGCGACTTGCGAGACACTTTTTTTTATTTTTTATTAGAGAGAGAGTGTGTGTGTATGTATGTGTGTGTGCGGGCGTGCGCACGCGCGTGCATGTTCATGAAAGTATAAAGACTAAATAAGTGCACGCCCGTGTGTGTG
The DNA here is from genome assembly GCA_017654935.2 of Phymorhynchus buccinoides. NCBI lineage: Eukaryota > Metazoa > Mollusca > Gastropoda > Neogastropoda > Raphitomidae > Phymorhynchus > Phymorhynchus buccinoides. Next base: position 29,535,174 of record CM065696.1, read on the forward strand.
TGCGTGCGCATGTGCGTGCGTGTGTGTGTGTGTGCGTGCGTGTGTGTGCGTGCACGCTCTCTCTCTCTCTCTCTCTCTCTCTCTCTCTCTCTCTCTCTCTCTCTCTCTCTCTCTCTCTCTCTCTCTCTCTCTCTCTCTCTCTCTCTCTTTACCGCACAGGCAACCAAACCGGTTCCCTGATTCATTATCTTGATGAGGTGGCCCTGCTGTCGCCCGTCATTTCGGATTTACTCAGTCGTCAGTGCTGGCAGGGGGTACCTTACATTATTATACAGGCCCGCGTGCTCTACTACTACTACTACTACTACAGCATGGCATGGGTTCAGGTTGTTGAACATTGTTGCCTCCAGCTCTGCTGCTGCTGCAGTTTGTCTTCCCCCTTTATTGCCTCTCTAATTAAATGATTGCTCCACTGGGTACTCCTAAGATAATTGGGGTGTGTGTTTGTTGAGTGTGTGGGTTGTCTGACTGCTCTGGTTGGTGGTCTCTCTGTCTGTGTTCGTCTCTCTCTCCTCTCTCTCTCTCTCGGTCTCTCTCTCTCTCTCCTCTCTTCTCTCTCTCTCTCTCTCTCTCTCTCTCTCTCTCTCTCTCTCTCTCTCTCTCTCTCTCTCTCTCTCTCTCTCTCTCTCTCTCTCTCTCTCTCTCTCTCTCTCCTCTCTCTCTCTCTCTCTCTCTCTCTCTCTCTCCTCTCTCTCTCTCTCTCTCTCTCTCTCTCTCTCTCTCTCTCTCTCTCTCTCTCTCTCTCTCTCTCTCTCTCTCTCTCTCTCTCTCCTCTCACGCCTCACGCACGCATGCCGCGCGCACACACACACACACGCGTGCGTGAGTGTGCAAGCACACATATAGCACATACACAAACGTACACACATGCTCGCACATACACACGCGCGCACGCATATGCACACACACACATGCTCTTTTCGTTTTACTCAATGTGTTCATAGGGTACCTGCTTTCTCCTGTCTTTCTCACCCGCCTCTATCTCTCTCTCTCTCTCTCTCTCTCTCTCTCTCTCTCTCTCTCTCTCTCTCTCTCTCTCTCTCTCTCTCTCTCTCTCTCTCTCTCTCTCTCTCTCTCCCACAAACATCCCCCATTACTTTCACTTTTTAAAAAATAAAATGATAGTAACACACACACAGAGATTTTTTTAAACTGTAGTAAGAAAACAAAAAAGCTGAACACGGAGGGAATGAGGGGGAGGGGAGGTGAAGGGGGGAGTGTGTTGGGGGGGGGGGGGGGGGGGTGAAGGGTGGAGTGTGCATTCATTGGTGTGAAAAAGAAGGAAGAAAGAAGAAGACAAAAATAGAAAAGTGGCCAGGCAATTCCGGAACACACTCATCTGATATGCACAACCAATGTGGTGGGTGTCTTTGGTTTTCGATTGTTGACAGTCGGTGGTATTTCGCAATGCGACAGGAATAAAACACAACAGATGCCTCCTGGCTTGGGTCAAGCCATTCGCAGGTTTAAACTCCAAATAAAACATGAAACATGAAAAGAGTACACCTACTACACCTATGTGCGTAGTAGACACATGCATGCGTATGTGCACATGCGCGCACAAACGTGTGTGTGTGTGATCGATTAAGTGCATGTGAGTGTGTGCATTACGTTGGCTTGCATGTGCGTGTTTTGTATGTCTGTGTGTGTGAGTGTGAAAGAGATCGATCGTGTGTGTGTGTGTGTGTGTGTGTGTGTGTGTTAGAGAGTGATATAGTCTGGCTGTTTGCCCACAACGTAGAGCTAGCATTACAGTCATGCCAGACTCATTGCAAGTGCACACCACTGTATTTTATACTACACACTTACACATGGAGACAAAGCCCCTCACTAATATCCCCCCCACCCACCCACCCGTACAAATAGTTCCCCCACCTTCTGGAAGTTCTAGTTATGTGCTTGTAAGTGTAACTTCTAATTCTGTCATTCTCTTTGACTCTGCCTTTTCCCTTTGCTTACTGTCATCTGCTATCTTTCTATCTTACTGGTCCACTCTCCTGCCTTTTTTTCTATACATTGTTGCAAAGTTTTCTTCAGCCGAAGTCGGACATGCTGGGCCTAACTATTTCTTAGTTAGGCGCATAACGGCAGCATGGCATATACGCTCATATGACAGGAAACTGAGCGAACGAAGAAGAAGAAAGATATCCATCGTTCTAAAGGCGACCTGCACTGGTCGTAAAATCTCTCCTGTATCTTAGGGTCATGCTCTCCTGTATGGATTAGGGTGAGGGGGGGTGGAGAGCGGGAGGGGGCGTGAGAAGAGTGGGAGGGAGGCGGGGGTGGGGGGTGGGGGGTAGGGGTGAAGGGCACGTCTGGACAAGGACCATCCTCAGGATCAATACCAAAGTGGGGAGAAATAAGAACTGAAAGAGAGGGATTAAGAGGTACCCTTGCTTCCTTACTTCCTACCTTCTGGGGGGATGAGCAGAGATGATCTGAGGCCCACTCATCACATTACACAAGCCGGTGATGGATTCTGCTGGAGGAGAAACGTGGGGGGGGGGGGGGGGAACATGCATGGGCATGACCACAGCATACATGCACACTCTTTCCAAAGCCTACAATACTTAGTAAATTGTGCTATCTTTGAAGTCTATCATGTCAGAGTGACGGGCTTTGCTTTTTCGCCTGATTGCTGCATGCTCTCTCTCTCTCTCTCTCTCTCTCTCTCTCTCTCTCTCTCTCTCTCTCTCTCTCTCTCTCTCTCTCTCTCTCTCTCTCTCTCTCTCTCTCTCTCTCTCTCTCTCTCTCTCTCTCTCTCTCTCTCTCTCTCTCTCTCTCTCTCTCTCTCTCTCTCTCTCTCTCTCTCTCTCTCTCTCTCTCTCTCTCTCTCTCTCTCTCTCTCTCTCTCTCTCTCTCTCTCTCTCTCTCTCTCTCTCTCTCTCTCTCTCTCTCTCTCTCTCTCTCTCTCTCTCTCTCTCTCTCTCTCTCTCTCTCTCTCTCTCTCTCTCTCTCTCTCTCTCCTCTCTCTCTCTCTCTCTCTCTCTCTCTCTCTCTCTCTCTCTCTCTCTCTCTCTCTCTCTCTCTCTCTCTCTCTCTCTCTCTCTCTCTCTCTCTCTCTCTCTCTCTCTCTCTCTCTCTCTCTCTCTCTCTCTCTCTCTCTCTCTCTCTCTCTCTCTCTCTCTCTCTCTCTCTCTCTCTCTCTCTCTCTCTCTCTCTCTCTCTCTCTCTCTCTCTCTCTCTCTCTCTCTCTCTCTCTCTCTCTCTCTCTCTCTCTCTTCGCCCTATTAGACACACACGCACGCGCACATACACACTCCGCTTGCTGACTGCTACACTATGTGGGGAATCTTCATAGACTCAGCAGACACCAGTCAGTCACACAGGGAAGCGCAGAGTAAAGAGGGGGGGGGGGAGGGAGGAAGGAGGAAGCAAAGGAGAGGACAGAGCACCGTGACTGCTACCTCTACTAGGCTGCCTCACGAAACGTTGAAAACCATTATCGATTGAGCCATCTGTATTGGAATCCAGCATGAAAGAGAGCGAAAGGAGTGATGGGGCGGAGGAGGTAGGGTGGAAGCCAGGCGGGGGAGAAAGATGAATCGCCTGCTAAGCCAAAAAAAGGTGATAGGACTGTAAAATAGATGTGGGATGAAAAGAGGGGGGCGGGGACTAGGAGAAAAGGAAGCAGTGGTGGAAGATGGGAGGTGTGGCAGAAGTGATGGTTTGGGGTGAAGTTAGTGAGGGCAAAGACTCTTAGTCTTTGGTGATGGCTGCTGACAGATGGAAACTGGGAGATTTGGGGGGGGGGGGGGGGGTGGAGGGAGAGGGGGGGGGGGGGGCAGAAGATGACTGGGGCATGTTGGCAGCAGAGTGAGTGAAGTGGCCATCGATAAATCGATCAGGCGCGCTCTTAAAGCCGGGCATAATATGCCGGCTTTCTGGCGGGCGGATGGGGTCATAGTATCACTCCTTGTCATCTACTCCTTTAGCCTCTCCCCCCCCCCCTCTCTCTCTCTCTCTCTCTCTCTCTCTCTCTCTCTCTCTCTCTCTCTCTCTCTCTCTATTTGTGCACTATGATGGCTCATCCATTCCTTTGTCATCTTTCCTTTCTGTGACACAGTGTTGCTGGGTTCCATTTAGAAAAAACTCTTGATGCTGGAAGTTTTTTTCTGGACATCAAATCAAAGGAACGAGTGTTCATGTCACCCAGGCACAACTTGGCTGTTACAACTGATTTTTTTTTCATACTGTTACAAAGTCCATTCTGTCAAACTGAAAAAATATCCAATGAACATGAATTGTGTGTGTGTGTGACTACACAACAAAAGCTGAAGAATCAGTAAATAGAAAGGACTGCAGCAGTCCACCATACTTTCTTTGCCCCAGGACTGCTAGAACATTGGAACTAACTGTGGAAGCGTGGCTTTACTTCTGGTCCCTCTGTCAAACTAAAAGAATATCCAATGAACATAAAGTGTGTGTGCGCACGTGTGCAAATATGTGTGTGTGTGTGACTACACAACAAAAGCCGAAGAGTCAGTAAATAGAAAGGACTGCAGCAGAGTCCACCACACTTTCTTTGCCCCAGGACTGCTAGAACATTGGAACTAACTGTGGAAGCATTGCTTTACTGCTGGTCCCTCTTGTTAATTGGATCATTGATCGACTGCTTCCTTCCTCCCGCTCTGTTACTGTCTTGTCCACTTGACCTGTTTATCGTCATCCCCACTTCCTAATGCAATGGTTCAGAACCTAAGGGCCAGCTACGCAACCAACGTACAAATCACATCTGAATGCGATGCGATTTTGACGATGTGAGTCAAGATTCGTGTGAAATTCATGTATTGGGTCTACTTCTAGCATAGTGAGCGAGAATGGCAGAATGATTTCAGACGTAAGTATTTCATGTGAATCATGACTCGCACAACACAATCGCATAGCATCCCCATACGATTGTACACGCCATGTAGGCAATGCTATTAGACTTATGCCGGTGTAATGATCTGAGTTTGCCCCCAATGTGGGCTTGTCTCCTGGCTACTCAGTCTGTGCATGTGAGAAATCTCAGACCATTATTGCTCCCTTACTTTCTTTACTGTTTGATGTGTTTCTCTCTGTCTGTCTCTATCTGTCTGTCTCTATCTCCGTGATTGCTCCCTTACTTTTTTACAGTTTGATGTGTTTCTCTCTGTCTGTCTCTATCTCCGTGATTGTTCCCTTACTTTCTTACTGTTTGATGTGTTTCTCTCTGTCTGTTTCTCTCTGTCTGTCTCTATCTCCGTGATTGCTCCCTTACTTTTTTTACGGTTTGATGTGTTTCTCTCTGTCTGTCTCTATCTCCGTTTCTCTCTCTCTCTCTCTCTCTCTCTCTCTCTCTCTCTCTCTCTCTCTCTCTCTCTCTCTCTCTCTCTCTCTCTCTCTCTCTCTCTCTCTCTCTCTCTCTCTCTCTCTCTCTCTCTCTCTCTCTCTCTCTCTCTCTCTCTCTCTCTCTCTCATTTTGGACTGACGCCTGAGATCTGAGGAAGTGTGATCAGATGATTGATTGATGAGGGGTAGTACGAGACATTTCGATTAGTGAAGGGGCCAATAGCAAAGTGAGAGCGCAACAATGCGAGCGGGGCATAGCCTGCTAGTATTCGATCAAGAAATATGGACACCTAGCCAGTGCTTAAGCTCAATCTCTGCCCCAGCTCTAAGCGCTTTGCAACCCCTGTGTGTGTGCACGCTCCAGGTGGGCGAGGGACTGTGAGGAGAGTTCCGAGACATTTTGAATGGGCCAATATTTAAAGTGAGAGCGAAACAAAGCGAACCTGTGCTTAAGCTCAATCTCTGCCCAAGCTCTAAGCACTTTCCAACCCTGTGTGTGTTTCAGGTAGGCTAGGGGCTGTAGGAGACATTTTGAAGGGGCCAACAAACACCTAGCCAGTGGTTAACCTCAATCTCTGCCCAAGCTCTAAGCACTTTCCAACCCTGTGTGTGTTTCAGGTAGGCTAGGGGCTGTAGGAGACATTTTGAAGGGGCCAACAAACACCTAGCCAGTGGTTAACCTCAATCTCTGCCCAAGCTCTAAGCACTTTCCAACCCTGTGTGTGTTTCAGGTAGGCTAGGGGCTGTAGGAGACATTTTGAAGGGGCCAACAAACACCTAGCCAGTGGTTAACCTCAATCTCTGCCCAAGCTCTAAGCACTTTCCAACCCCTTGTGTGTTTCAGGTAGGCTAGGGGCTGTAGGAGACATTTTGAAGGGGCCAACAAACACCTAGCCAGTGGTTAACCTCAATCTCTGCCCAAGCTCTAAGCACTTTCCAATCCCTGTGTGTTTCAGGTAGGCTAGGGGCAATAGGCGACATTTTGAAGGGGCCAATGCTAAAAGTGAGAGCGAACACCTAGCCAATGGTTAACCTCAATCTCCGCCCAAGCTCTTAGCGCTTTGCAACCCCCTGTGTGTGTGTGTGTTCTAGGTGGGCGGAAGCTTTTGTTGTTTTCTCTTGTTTGTTTTGAATTAGGGACTTGGATTGCTTAACCTCAATCTCTGGCCAAGCTCTAAGCGCTTTGCAACCCTCTGTGTGTGTGGGTGTTCTAGGTGGGTGGAAGCTTTTGTTGTTTTCTCTTGTTTTGAATTAGGGACTTGGATTGCTTAAACTCAATCTCTGCCCAAGCTCTAAGCGCTTTGCAACCCCCTGTGTGTGTGTTCCAGGTGGGCGAGGGGCTGTGAGGATTGATCCTGACCGGAGCCATGGACATGGAGGGGCAGAGCCCGTTCGGCCTGACCCTTCAGGAGCTGAGGGAGTTGATGGAAAACCGGGGCAGCGAGGCCCTCGACATCATCGCCACCAAGTACGGCGGAGTCGTCGAGATATGCAAGAAGCTCAAGTCTTCGCCCACGGAAGGTAAGCAAATTGGAACTGTGTTTAGTGTTGTTGGACAAAATTAGAGAGTGATAGATAATCAAGAAGCTCAAGTTCTCACCCACAGAAGGTAAACAAAGTGGAACTGTTTGGTGTTGTTGGACAACATTAGAGAGTGATAGATAATCAAGAAGCTCAAGTTCTCACCCACAGAAGGTAAACAAAGTGGAACTGTTTGGTGTTGTTGGACAACGTTAGAGAGTGGTAGATAATCAAGAAGCTCAAGTTCTCACCCACAGAAGGTAAACAAAGTGGAACTGTTTGGTGTTGTTGTTAGAGAGTGGTAGATAATCAAGAAGCTCAAGTTCTCACCCACAGAAGGTAAACAAAGTGGAACTGTTTGGTGTTGTTGGACAAGTTAGAGAGTGATAGATAATCAAGAAGCTCAAGTTCTCACCCACAGAAGGTAAACAAAGTGGAACTGTTTGGTGTTGTTGGACAACGTTAGAGAGTGATAGATAATCAAGAAGCTCAAGTTCTCACCCACAGAAGGTAAACAAAGTGGAACTGTTTGGTGTTGTTGGACAACATTAGAGAGTGGTAGATAATCAAGAAGCTCAAGTTCTCACCCACGGAAGGTAACCAAAGTGGAACTGTCTGTTTAGTGTTATGGGACAAAAAAATTAGTGAGTGGTAGATGTGCAAGAAGCTCAAGTTCTCACCCACAGAAGGTAAATGCCACTTCTTTCTCTGTCTGTCTGTTTCTTTGTGGCTATGTTAACACGATAGCGTTTGAACAGAAGGACCCAGGAGGCCCGAATTTTGCATGCGGATAGGTAGTTAGGATATCTAGGCCATGATGGAAAATAAGGTCACTGGAGCCAGAAATGCTGCAGCGCGGCTGTTGATCGAGCGTTTTCATGTTCTAGTTGTGTGTTTGGGTTGGACTGGTTCTTAAATATTCCGCTTGCTACCAGTAGGCAGGTGGGAGAAAGTTTCTCTTGGCCAGTGGATTGCTGCATGTGGCTATTGTATTGACACGAACCAAACTTTTTATTTCCGTTCTTAAACAGACGGCTAAACTTATCATTCTCCTCCTTTTTTCTGTTTCTCTTCCCAAGCCCAGACTGTTTTCCCGTTTAAGTAGGTTCCGTGAGTTTAACCCCCGCCCTTCCAAGTTTGTATTGACTTTTCTGTAGTTTTCTTCATTCTCTGTTTTTTTGTTTTGTTTGTTTTGGGGTGGGGGTTTTTTCTCAACTAATTCCTGCTCTTTGGGGAACCAAGGATCTTTACAACTTTTCCACTTTGACATTTTTATTACTTTTTGTTGTTGTTAAGGATAGACGCTTCCGAAAGTTTTAGGTGTAATAGACAAATCCATCTTAACTGCATTAGGAAGGAGATGAAATCCAATGGAAAAGGCTCGGAGAAGAAATCCAGTGGGGGAAGGAAAGATGACAGTTAACAGATGTAATGATGTCAGATCTATTTGTTCGCTGAAAGTGTTCCTGACTTGGAAAGTGTGTGTTTGTTTCTCCTATTCGTTGGGGGGTGGGGGGTAGGAACCTGCGTTTGGTGTGCTTGTTTGCCAACTTGTTTCAGTGTGTATGGTTCACAGTTTAATTTTTGGATATGTTTCTTTTTGCCTTTTGTTTCCGTTTGTTTTTCCTATTTTGTTTGGGGGGAGGTGTGTGTGTTTCGAACCTGCGTTGGGCGTGTTTGTTTTCCAACTAGTTTATGTGTATTTGTTTGCAATTTGTTCTTTGAATATGTTTGTTTTTGCAATTTGTTTCTGTTTGATTGTAGCCCTTTGTTTTGGTGTGTTTGTTTTCAAGCTTGTTTCTTAGACTTATGGTACACTTATGGAAATCAGGGGGCAAAGATTTTTGTGTGTGTGTTAACCAGTATTTTGTGTTAAGCATTAAGTTATGATAAAGAGGGGGTTTCATCAGTTCAAAGATATTTTGTGTGCGTTAACCAATATTTTATGTTATCCAGTTTTGTGTTAAGAGTACGCCACTGTATTTGTTTACAACTTGTTTTGGGGTGCGTTTGATTTTGCAAGTTGTTTATGTTTGTGTGTTTTTTTAATTTTTAATTTGTCTTTGTTTTTCCAAACTTGTTTGGACATGTTTGTTTTTCTATTATTTCAGTGCACAACTTGTTTTCGGATGCATTTGGTTTTGCAATTCGGGATACATGTAGTTGCTGAGAAACCCATACAGCTTGTCAAATTTTGAAATGACTGTAAAATCAAAGCAAGTTCAGATGTTTCAATTCTGCTTTCTGTGTATTTATTAGGACATTTAGCTCCTTGTGAAAGCAAAACCTCAATTCCATTACACTAGGTTTCCTCATGCACCCTGACCATCACATTTGTTTGTCTTTCCAACTCGTTTGTGTGTGTGTGTGTGTGTTTGCAACTTGTATGTTTGTTTTCCCAAGATGTTTTTGTATGTTCGTTTGCTATTCATGTGTATGGTGGTGTGTGTTCAGGTTTGTCAGGAGACCTTGACCGTGAAGCCCGCGAAGCCGTGTACGGCACCAACGTGATACCCCCGAAGGCTCCCAAGTCGTTCCTGCGGCTAGTTTGGGAGGCACTGCAGGACGTGACTCTGCTCATCCTCATCGTGGCCGCCATCATCTCCCTCGGCCTGTCCTTCTACAAGGGAGTACAGGAAGGTCAGTCAGCACTCATTTCCATTAATCATCAAAAAGAAGAAGAAAAATTGTCAACATTTCTGTGGCTTTGCATGCTCTGCTCTCATGGTGACCTCAGTTTCGATTACCAATCCAGTTTATGGTCTTGGTGCGTTTGGGTCGAAGTCATGGGGATCAGTATGTTCTGGGGAGCTGTCGAAGGGTGGGCGTCTTCATCTCCCTCAGCCTGTCCTACAAGGGAGTACAGGAAGGTCAGTCAGCACTCATTTCCATCAATCATTAAAAAGAAGAAAAAAATGTCTCAAATTCTGTGGCCTTGCATGCCCTGCTCTCATGGTGACCTCAGTTTCGATTACCAATCCAGTTTATGGTCTTGGTGCGTTCGGGTCAAAGTCATGGGGATCAGTATGTTCTGGGGAGCTGTCGTTGGACGGTCGTGGTGGCCCCTCAGAGGAGGACCTCACTCATGCAGGCTTCATGACTGAGACATTTAAAAATTTAATTTAAAAGAAATTGGTCTTAAATGAGAGGAGGTCATTTACCGGAGGGTCTTATAATAATAATAATAATAACTAGAGGGCTTATGTTTGCTTTTGAGAGCAAACATGACAGGATTCTACCCTGTCTACAGCCATTTGAAAGTTATTCAATATAAAAATTTTGCCATTTTCGTCACCACTTCCGGTTCGAATTTATAACGAAAGTATTGCAATGTTACTCTTTAGTAAATCCTGAAAATATGAAAGTATTCCGTGCAGCCATTTTCAAGTTATTCAAAATTAATAATTGGCGAATTATGGCCAATCAGTTTAATATTGGAAATGTGGCATTAGAATAGCGTCCTTCGATTTTCCTGCAAATTTCAGCAAAATCGGATGGAAAAACAAAATCCATAAATGGAAATCAGTGGAAGTGACACAACCGAATTTACATAAATTTTAATAACTTCCAAACTATTTAGCATATCATCACCAAACTTATTTTAACACTGGGCCAACATAAGGGCTTCATTATCCAAAAGTTAGTTTTGTGATGTTACTTCCGGTTTTGGCTATTCCGTGAACACAACTTTACTTGAAGGTTCCCAGCCAGGGCACTTCCGGTTTGATTTTATACCGGAAGTGTTGGAAATACTTTTCTAAGTAAATATTGAAAAAATTAAGACGTTTTTTGACATGTTTAAGATTGAAATGTTGCCATATTTTGCCGAAAAATCAGCGAAATAATTTAATATTGCAAATCTGGCAATCCCTTAATGCCCCGCAACTTTCCTGAAGATGTCAGCCAAATCGGACGAAAACATGGGAAGGAAAATAAGAAAAAACCCGGAAAAAAACCTTACAAACGCAATAGTATTCTACCTTAAGATAGAATCCTAATAGTAATGTTAATAATAATAAAGAAAACTTTGATAGTGCACATTCCAGGCTAGCTGCTCATGGTGCTTTACAATAATGACTAAAATAAACATACGTTCGCACGCACATAAGCACACATACTGACTAACATAAACATAAGATTTACATTCTCACGCACGCACGCGCAAACATACATACCTACATGCATGCATGCATGAACGCACACATGCTCGCACACCCAAGGTTTGACTAAATAAAAAAATTGGATAATTCACAATGATTTTTTGGTCCCAATTTCTTCTTCTTCAATCACTCAGACAGTTTCCTGTCAATTATGAGCGCAGATGCGTCATGCTGCCATTATGCGCCTAACTAAGAAATAGTTAGGCCCAGCAAGTCCGACTTTGGCTGGAAGAAATATTTTTGAAAGTGTTTCTTGAAAAAAAGGCAGGAGAATGGACCAGTAAGGCAGAAAGATGGTAGATGACAGTAAGCAAAGGGAAAAGGCAGAGTCAAACTCTAGAGTGGCAGATTAGAGGAAGTTACAAGCACAGAACTTCCAGAAGGTGGGGGAAACTATACAAAAGACCCCCTGGTATCCCAACGGGGGGAGGTCCCAATTTAACCCTTTCAACGCTAGCCATTCCTCAGCCAAAATTTACCATTAAACTTACCCGGGTAGAGAAAATATTTTGTCTGCACTATTGGGGATTCCTCTGTGACGTGCATAAAATAGGGCCTATCCCTTACCTCCCAAAATTAAGAACATAAGGTCACTGGACACCAGACCCTCATTTGATGCCTTTTACTGACATGGGTTTCAAATGATTGTGATGCCAAGAGGCGACAGTGGCGATGAAAGGGTTAATCCTTTTTGGACAAAACTGACCCTGCTGTTCTCTCTGGGTGCTTGGGTATCCCAACAGGGGTAGGTCCCAATTTAATCCTTTTTGGACAAAACTGACGCTGCTGTTGTCTGTGGGTGCTTGGGTATCCCAACGGGGGTAGTCCCAATTTAATCCTTTTTGGACAAAACTGACGCTGCTGTTCTCTCTGGGTGCTTGGGTATCCCAACAGGGGTAGTCCCAATTTAATCCTTTTTGGACAAAACTGACGCTGCTGTTCTCTCTGGGTGCTTGGGTATCCCAACAGGGGTAGTCCCAATTTAATCCTTTTTGGACAAAACTGACCCTGCTGTTCTCTGTGGGTGCTTGCGTTATATTCAGTTTACTTGTGGCGGTACCATAGCCGATGAGGTTTAACCGAGGCGTGGTTACTGCTATGCATATCTGTATTGTTAAAAAATCGGGACTTTACCAACCAACGCAACCATCACTCAGTGATTGGTACAGCTCCTGGAGGTATTGCAATCTATTTTTCTTCTTCTTCTTCTTCTTCTTCTTCTTCTTCTTCTTCTCTTCCTTCTTTTTCTCAAGTTCTTCTTCTTCTTCCGAGTTCTTATCACGTAGCTTTTAAAGTCACCTTCTTCTGATAAGGAACCAGACACTGGTGCGTGTTGCACTGCCTCCGGGCATTGCCTCCAGTATTGTTCCCACCATCTTTGTATTTAAAAATGCCCCACATGGTCGAAAGACCGCAGAGGGCGTCAAATCCTATTTCGTCTTCGTCTGTGGGTGCTTGTAGAGGAGAGTGAGGAGGACGAGACCTACCGGGCGAAGGCGGACAGCAGCCTGGAGGAGAAGGTGGGCTGGATCGACGGTCTGGCCATCCTGGTGGCGGTGGCTGTGGTGGTGCTGGTCACGGCCTTCAACGACTGGAGCAAGGAGAAGCAGTTCCGGGGGCTGCAGAGCAAGATCGAGCACGACCACAGGTTTTCTGTCATCCGGAACGGGGAGCTGCATCAGGTCCCTGTCGGGGATATTCTTGTAGGAGAGATCTGTCAGATTAAATATGGTGAGTTTTGGTGTGCTTGTGTGTGTGTGTGTGTGAGTGTAGCTGTAAATGTGTGTGTGTGTTGGTGTGTGTGTCAGACCTGTTTACTCTACTCTTTTCGAGTAGTATTCTACTCAATGTGGACCTCTACTACTCTTCAAAATTAAAAAATAATGCTTTTATTACTCATTTTCAGTGAACAATGCTTGGTGGCTTAATGAATAAAACTACACATTTTGCACCACAACTACTCATTTCAGCTATCCACACTACTCAAGACTTGTGTAGGGGATAAACAGGTCGGGTGTGTGTTTGTGTGAGTCTGTGTCTGTGTGGTCTGCATTTAGGCGTATGCTTTGGGTATGCATTTTCAGGGATGCAAGTTCCGTATAAACGCGTAAATGAGCTTTTTCTATTGGACTTAGGCCGGGTTCACATTAGACGCGTAAGTTCCGTACGGAAAACCCTAAATAACTAGAAGAAAGAGGGATAAAAGTTTACGCATATAGGGGAAATTCGGACACGTGAGCAAATCTTTTCCCTTCTTTGTTTCACTTATTTATGGATTGCGCACAGGTTTCCACATGGAATATCCGCTTATGTGTGTACACGGCCTTAGAAACTAAAGAAACACAGCAAAAAAGTGACCGTACAGACTTGTTGAGTTCGGCTGACGTCTGCGCACCTGGTTCAATCAAAAGAAGTTTGTAATGCGAGTATATTCCCTTGACTGACTTTAGTAAGCTTTTTTATGATTGGCCAATTTCGTCTTTCATGTGCTTGGATAATTCTTCGTATCATTTTGAATGACAATTTGGATAGGGTTTTTGTGTGTGTTTTTTGTTGATGTACCCTAGCTAAAAGACTCCAGGGATCATCCCAGCAGCCGAAACACTTTAACATTATGGTACAGGTGCATCAGCTAGTGATGAGAACATTACGTGTGACCTTTTTTGTTTATCCCGCCACGTGGGCAGCCACACTCCGTCTTCGGGGGATTTGGAGACTGATGTGATATTATGCTAGGAGGTTGTCATGGCTAAAAACAATCCCCGCACAGCTATGCATAGCATAACAACATTTTGATATAGCCTTGGTGTTCTAGCCTATGTCAATTGGTCTGACTAGCCTTAAGTCTGACAGGCCTAAATCTTTTGTAATAATGGTCAGAACTGACCTTGACAACTATATTGGAAGAGGAAGAAGAAGTCAAGGCGGGGATGGTTTTAAAGCTGTTGACTGAATGTTTCATCTTCCACTATAAAATTATACATTGCGCCGTAGATGTGAAGATAGAGGAGATCATCAAAGGATGTCAGTAAAATTTTGACTAGGATTGATTGGATGAAAAGTATCAGACTGAGATCCATGTGGGGGACTTTTTACGGAAACTGAGAAAGTTGATGTTGCGATCAAAGTTTTTTTGTGAGTGGTGCGACAATAGCATCCTCTACGCTTTGTTGCTTTGGGCTCTCTCTCATCCCTGCATTTTGCTGCTCGTATGTTTCATTTTGTTTTTGTACATTTCATATCTAAAGTACTGACGAGTCTATGCATTGGCTGGGTCAGTGCGCAACACCCCCCCACCCCCCGCCTTGAAATCGTAGAGATCGTAAAGAAATCATGTAATGCTTGCGTCATATATTCCAGTGACGTTTATTTCTTCCGACTACCAATTTTCAAACGAAAGAGACCAACTTTCATGGAGTTAGAAGGTAATATCTAAATCTATTCATTTTACTAATGGTTTCCTTTACGCACTTGCTGTGGGGTTACATAAAAGTGTATATAATATAGATAATAATGCAACACTTCTAGAAAACGGTTTCCGTTACAAACCAGAGTGTTGATACAGTGGAAGCAGAATCATTTTAACAGACGCTGTGATCTAAATCTTTTCGAATATCGAACTGGAGATCCACAAATTGACGTCATAATTACGATAATGCCTTAAGGGGTACGCAACCCCCTTCAGTACTCTAGCATCAATTTTGTTCCATATTCTTTCATCATTGATTTTGTTATGGCTGGAAGGGCTTTACTCTGATGTTTATTATCTTCTCCTTTCTGTATGTAGTTATGTGTATATATCAGAGATGTCTACCATCACGAAGTGTCCGTATTTGTCCCAAAAAAATAGAAAATCGGTTGCGGTGTTCCGATAATCCGATTTTCAGCCACCCGTTCTGGTTATCAGTAATCGCCAATTAGATAAATTTGAAACTGCCGAAATTTTGAATTGGAACCATTTTGAAAGCCCGATGTCACTTCCTGTTTGTGTAGTGCACTTGAATATAATTTGAAATGGCAGCCGATAGTAAATGGAGAGGCAATTGTGACTATTTCATGCAAGTTTTTTTTTTACCCAAAGAAGAAAGTAACTGCCAAGCGACCCCAAACATGCAAAAGTGCTGTTTATCATGCTAAGGAAAAAAAAGCAAAAGATTGATTTTCTTACATTTTGTGAACATTGCTCTTTTGAATTAGCATAACAAGATGAACCATGATTGCCGATAGTAGTAAACTATAATTTCTTGCTATGTTCTGAAAAATTGTAAAGTCAGGATTTTTCAAGTATTTGTTCCTGGAAACCGAAAATGGGGAGGGGGGGGGGGGGGGGGGCGAAATTCTAGCTTTACGTCCTCCCAGCCGAAGGACATAAATTGGGGGTAGGCACCTCTGGTATATGTATGCCTGTTAAAAGTCTTAACCTTGTCTGACGTTTGAGCAAAAACTCTTGCCTGACTTTGTGGTGTTTCTCTTTTGCAGGTGATTTGTTACCAGCGGACGGCATTATTATCCAGAGTAACGATTTAAAAATAGACGAGAGTTCGTTGACGGGAGAGTCGGACCATGTCAAGAAAGGAGAAAACAGGGACCCCATGTTGTTATCAGGTAGGCTTTGGTGTCTCGTCAAGTTCTCATGGGTGCTAGACTGCTACTCTTTCGGTAAAGGTCAAGATGTGCCACCCCCCCTACCTATCTCGGTTAATTCTATTTTTCCGTTATTGCCTTTCTTACCATACATAAAGCTGTATTTTAGGAACATTTTTAGCTAATAACCTTTTTGGAATACTAACCCTATCCCTAACCCTAGACCTAAACCTAACCCTACCCCCCACCCTATAAGACGGAAAAACGCAACGAACCACAACTGTGACAAATCGCGGTGTACTGCAGTACATAGTGGGGGGTAGGGTTAGGTTTAGGGATAGGGTTAGTATTCCAAAAAGGTTATTAGCTGAAAATGTTCCTAAAATACAGCTTTATGTATGGTAAGAAAGGCAAAAACGGAAAAATAGAATTAACCGAGAAATGCAGGGGGGGTGGCACATCTTTACCTTTACCACTCTTTCATTTTTACACTGATTTCAGTATTTTTAATTTTACCAGAAACTGAACTTCAGTTTTTTGGTAATTCCCCCCCCACCCCCCACCCCAAAACAAAAAAAAGTTACCACAAGCGATTTGAGGCGTTTTGAACTTAGTCTAGTTGTTCTATCTTGGAAGTTTACAAAGGTAATGTAATCATTTTACAAGGCTTATCAGACTCAAACTGTCTCTGTCTCTCATTTTAACTGTCTATCTCGTTATCTCTCTCTTAACTTGCCCCCCTGAATCGTCCGACGGGGCTCTGCCCCTGTACCTGCCAGGGCCATGGGTCCCTGGACCCCTGCCTTTCAGGGTTTTTTTCATTTTGGGGAGTCGCACTCATGAGTTCTTGCATTCACTATTTCTGGGCTCTGCTTTCATGCAGAGTGCAGTGCTAACCCTCTTGCATTCAAGTCGGCCGCCCGGAAGTTGCCTCCATGCATTCAAAACTGGCCATAGCTTACCCCCACTCTTAGTCCCCCCCCTCCCTCCCCTCTGATGGCATTCCCATGACATACAAAGTTCTAGTTTGTTATGCACACACAATCCCCCGTCCCCATGGGGATGCCGGGGGGTGTTCCCCCACCTTCTGGAAGTTCTGTGCTTGTAACTTCCTCTCATCTGTTCACTCTCTTTGACTCTGCCTTTTCCCCCTTGCTTGCTGTCATCTACCATCTTTCTGCCTAACCGGTCCATTCTCCTGCCTTTTTTCACGAAAGACTTTCAAAAAGATTTCCTCCAGCCGAAGTCGGACTTGCTGGGCCTAACTATTCTTAGTTAGGTGCATAACAGCAGTATGACGCAATTAAGCTCATAATTGACAGGAAACTGTCTGAGCGATCGAAGAAGAAGAATGCACACACTATGAAAAAGCTTCTCATTGGCAAAGATGCTGTGCTAACTGTATGGTGCTCTATGTGCTTCAAAAAGATATTTTCAACACTGATGTATCATTGTTACCCATATTATTCTCACTTGGTTACATTATTACTGTCTTTTAGAGAGATCGAATTCCCCCTGTGGGGATACCAGGAGGTCTTTTGTATAAATAGTTCCCCCACCTTCTGGAAATTCTGTGCTTGTAACTTCCTCTCATCTGTCACTCTCTTTGGCTCTGCCTTTTCCCCCTTGCTTGCTGTCATCTACTATCTTTCTGCCTAACCGGTCCATTCTCCTGCCTTTTTTCACGAAAGACTTTCAAAAAGATTTCCTCCAGCCGAAGTCGGACTTGCTGGGCATAACTATTTCTTAGTTAGGTGCATAACAGCAGCATGACGCATCTGCGCTCATAATTGACAGGAAGCTGAGCAATCAAGGAAGAAGAGAGATCAAATCAATAATCTTGTGCCAAGCTTTTCTTTTCTTTTCTTGTCTTGTCTTTTCTTTGTCATTTTATTTGCTCTCTGTGCAAAAAGGAAACAAAAGCGTGCAAGTGAAATCAGGTCACCTGTCTGTCATGTGACACGATCAGAACAGAGACATGAGATGTAGACTTATTAATAACGCTAAGTTCTGTCTTGACAGATGAATACAGTAAAGTAGTGTTGCTGGCAGGGGGAAATTATGTTATCGAAAGCAGTTTATAGCCAACCTCAGCACACACCAAAAAAAAAGCCCATCTTGTTGCCAGAGTCGTAATGTAATAAAATACTATCAGTGACAAACTCAAGGTCTGATAGTTAACTTTAAGCAAAGGGAAGTGGGTTGTTAATAAATATGTAAAAACTGTCAAGTTAATATTGGGAGTATTACATTACAGTTACTATGATACATTTGATTTACCTGTATATAGATTTTCAATTTTTGTCTTTGTGTGTGTATGTAACAGCATGTCTATGTATGTGCCCTTTTTATGTGCGTCACATGTTTGCTTGCTTGTGTGTTTATGTGAGGATATTTATCAAATATGTTTAACTGTAGCATAATTTTTATTATGTTTGAGAGAGAGAGAGATTAATTTCATTAATAAAACTAAGCATTCAAGAATAGTTTAACCTTTAGCACGTTGCAGGCGCACTGTGTCGCCAAGTAGATACTCTCCCCTGCAACTGCAGGCGCCCTGTGTTGCCCAGAGAGGGGTACTCAAAATCAATGCTTCGCGGACGTTATTTCCGTTACTAAAAATGGAAACAACCTTACTTTCGCTTCAGAACGAGGCTCAGGCCACATCTGTTTTTTCAAGTTAGCCGCCATATTGGTTTTTTAACCGTTATTGTTTGGTCAGAAAGTCAAGTTTCCTATCAAACATAATGTTGGCGAAGCAGCTTTCCTATTGGAAATTATCAATGTTTGCTTAGATAATGCATTTTTAGGCTTTGTTAGGTCGAAAGAGTAATAGAAGATCGTAAAGCAGTAGAAGGGGGGGGGGGGGGGGGGTAGACAGTGTCTGTGTGACTCGATGAAACGATCCTGATATCGATTTGAGCTGCGATTTGTGAATCGGTGCCGATTTTGACTACTAGGTTGAAGTTGGAGAAAATTTCGCCTTTCATAATATTCTTAATCTTAGTGATATTTCCGTTGTGAAAAAATGCAGCGTGTGCTAAAAGTTAAGATAATGCTATCACAGTTGTGTTGTCGATTTTCCACTTGCTGGTGAGATGTTTGTAGAAACATGAGTTTGTCCTGACTCCCCAAAGCTGAAAGTAAACTGAATCATGTTACTGGGATCTCTTTATCTATTATGACCATACTGACCAACACTCAAAACAATAGCAGTAACCTTAGCAGTTGTTACTTTGGTAACTAAGTGCATTTGCACTTGATGGTTTTCCAACTGATACGGTTACTGCTATTGTTTTGAGTGTTGGTCAGTATGGTTATAATAGATTGGTAGATTTTGTATTAATCTTACTGTCTATATATCTACCATTTTCCCATAAGTTTAATATGACAATTAACCATGCTTTCTAAAAGGCTGGCTATAGGCGGTTGCTGTCGGATACGACTGACTAGAAGTAGAACATACATTTTACTGTTGTTGTATGTGTGTACGTGTTTAGTGAGCATGTGAACAGAGTGAGTGAATGTAATTTGTGTGTGTGTGTATGTGCGTGTCATAGTGAGCGTGTGAAGGAGAGTGAGTGAATGTAATTTTACTGCTTGATCTTGATGGGTAAACGCTGGCAGAATCCAGCTTGGATATAAACGCCAGCGTGTTGTGTGTGTGTGTTTATTGAGTGTGTGAACAGAGTAAATGTTATTTTACTGCTGTTGTTGTGTGTGTGTTTAGTGAGTGTGTGAACAGAGTAAATGTAATTTTACTGCTGTTGTTGTGTGTGTGTTTAGTGAGTGTGTGAACAGAGTAAATGTTATTTTACTGCTGTTGTTGTGTGTGTGTTTAGTGAGTGTGTGAACAGAGTAAATGTTATTTTACTGCTGTTGTTGTGTGTGTGTTTAGTGAGTGTGTGAACAGAGTAAATGTTATTTTACTGCTGTTGTGTGTGTGTGTGTTTAGTGAGTGTGTGAACAGAGTAAATGTTATTTTACTGCTGTTGTTGTGTGTGTGTTTAGTGAGTGTGTGAACAGAGTAAATGTTATTTTACTGCTGTTGTTGTGTGTGTGTTTAGTGAGTGTGTGAACAGAGTAAATGTTATTTTACTGCTGTTGTTGTGTGTGTGTGTTTAGTGAGTGTGTGAACAGAGTAAATGTTATTTTACTGCTGTTGTTGTGTGTGTGTGTTTAGTGAGTGTGTGAACAGAGTAAATGTTATTTTACTGCTGTTGTTGTGTGTGTGTTTAGTGAGTGTGTGAACAGAGTAAATGTTATTTTACTGCTGTTGTTGTGTGTGTGTTTAGTGAGTGTGTGAACAGAGTAAATGTTATTTTACTGCTGTTGTTGTGTGTGTGTTTAGTGAGTGTGTGAACAGAGTAAATGTTATTTTACTGCTGTTGTTGTGTGTGTGTGTTTAGTGAGTGTGTGAACAGAGTAAATGTTATTTTACTGCTGTTGTTGTGTGTGTGTTTAGTGAGTGTGTGAACAGAGTAAATGTTATTTTACTGCTGTTGTTGTGTGTGTGTTTAGTGAGTGTGTGAACAGAGTAAATGTTATTTTACTGCTGTTGTTGTGTGTGTGTGTTTAGTGAGCATGTGAACAGAGCGAACCAATGTAATTTTACTGCTGTTATGTGTGTGTTTAGTGAGCATGTGAACAGAGCGAACCAATGTAATTTTACTGCTGTTGTTGTGTGTGTGTGTTTAGTGAGCGTGTGAACAGAGCGAACCAATGTAATTTTACTGCTGTTGTTGTGTGTGTGTGTTTAGTGAGCATTTGAACAGTGAGTGAATGTAATTTTACTGCTGTTATGTGTGTGTGTTTAGTGAGCATGTGAACAGAGCGAACCAATGTAATTTTACTGCTGTTATGTGTGTGTGTTTAGTGAGCATGTGAACAGAGCGAACCAATGTAATTTTACTGCTGTTATGTGTGTGTGTTTAGTGAGCATGTGAACAGAGCGAACCAATGTAATTTTACTGCTGTTATGTGTGTGTGTTTAGTGAGCATGTGAACAGAGCGAACCAATGTAATTTTACTGCTGTTATGTGTGTGTGTTTAGTGAGCATGTGAACAGAGCGAACCAATGTAATTTTACTGCTGTTGTGTGTGTGTGTTTAGTGAGCATGTGAACAGAGCGTGAATGTAATTTTACTGCTGTTATGTGTGTGTGTTTAGTGAGCATGTGAACAGAGCGAACCAATGTAATTTTACTGCTGTTATGTGCGTGTGTTTAGTGAGCATGTGAACAGAGCGAACCAATGTAATTTTACTGCTGTTATGTGCGTGTGTTTAGTGAGCGTGTGAACAGAGCGAACCAATGTAATTTTACTGCTGTTATGTGTGTGTGTTTAGTGAGCATGTGAACAGAGCGAACCAATGTAATTTTACTGCTGTTATGTGTGTGTGTTTAGTGAGCATGTGAACAGAGCGAACCAATGTAATTTTACTGCTGTTATGTTGTGTGTTTAGTGAGCGTGTGAACAGAGCGAACCAATGTAATTTTACTGCTGTTATGTTGTGTGTTTAGTGAGCATGTGAACAGAGCGAACCAATGTAATTTTACTGCTGTTGTGTGCGTGTGTTTAGTGAGCATGTGAACAGAGCGAACCAATGTAATTTTACTGCTGTTATGTGTGTGTGTTTAGTGAGCATGTGAACAGAGCGAACCAATGTAATTTTACTGCTGTTATGTGTGTGTGTTTAGTGAGCATGTGAACAGAGCGAACCAATGTAATTTTACTGCTGTTATGTGTGTGTGTTTAGTGAGCATGTGAACAGAGCGAACCAATGTAATTTTACTGCTGTTATGTGTGTGTGTTTAGTGAGCGTGTGAACAGAGCGAACCAATGTAATTTTACTGCTGTTATGTGTGTGTGTTTAGTGAGCATGTGAACAGAGCGAACCAATGTAATTTTACTGCTGTTATGTGTGTGTGTTTAGTGAGCATGTGAACAGAGCGAACCAATGTAATTTTACTGCTGTTATGTGTGTGTGTTTAGTGAGCATGTGAACAGAGCGAACCAATGTAATTTTACTGCTGTTATGTGTGTGTGTTTAGTGAGCATGTGAACAGAGCGAACCAATGTAATTTTACTGCTGTTTGTGTGTGTGTGTTTAGTGAGCATGTGAACAGAGCGAACCAATGTAATTTTACTGCTGTTATGTGTGTGTGTTTAGTGAGCATGTGAACAGAGCGAACCAATGTAATTTTACTGCTGTTATGTGTGTGTGTTTAGTGAGCATGTGAACAGAGCGAACCAATGTAATTTTACTGCTGTTATGTGTGTGTGTTTAGTGAGCATGTGAACAGAGCGAACCAATGTAATTTTACTGCTGTTATGTGTGTGTGTTTAGTGAGCGTGTGAACAGAGCGAACCAATGTAATTTTACTGCTGTTATGTGTGTGTGTTTAGTGAGCGTGTGAACAGAGCGAACCAATGTAATTTTACTGCTGTTATGTGTGTGTGTTTAGTGAGCATGTGAACAGAGCGAACCAATGTAATTTTACTGCTGTTGTGTGCGTGTGTTTAGTGAGCATGTGAACAGAGCGAACCAATGTAATTTTACTGCTGTTGTGTGTTTAGTGAGCATGTGAACAGAGCGAACCAATGTAATTTTACTGCTGTTGTGTGTGTGTGTTTAGTGAGCATGTGAACAGAGCGAACCAATGTAATTTTACTGCTGTTGTGTGCGTGTGTTTAGTGAGCATGTGAACAGAGCGAACCAATGTAATTTTACTGCTGTTGTGTGTGTGTTTAGTGAGCATGTGAACAGAGCGAACCAATGTAATTTTACTGCTGTTATGTGTGTGTGTTTAGTGAGCATGTGAACAGAGCGAACCAATGTAATTTTACTGCTGTGTGTGTGTTTAGTGAGCGTGTGAACAGAGCGAACCAATGTAATTTTACTGCTGTTGTGTGTTTAGTGAGCATGTGAACAGAGCGAACCAATGTAATTTTACTGCTGTTGTGTGTTTAGTGAGCATGTGAACAGAGCGAACCAATGTAATTTTACTGCTGTTGTGTGTTTAGTGAGCATGTGAACAGAGCGAACCAATGTAATTTTACTGCTGTTGTGTGCGTGTGTTTTAGTGAGCGTGCGAAGAGAGCATGTCAGGGCTCCCAATCCCGCAAAACAAGGGGTCCCAGGGACTCCTTCACTTACAGTATAGAGGGTCCTAGAGGCGGGGTAGAGGGTCCCAGTGGCATTGCGAATGCTAAAAATAATTTTTCTAGTGCATCCATGGGACTCCCTGCACATTCTTTTAGAGAGTCCTGTAGAATGTTAGTGCTTCATAGACCCCCAAATGGGGGTCCCTGGGAGCCCTGCGTGTGAATGCGCCATAACCTGACCGGTGTTTGATGGTAGAGCTGGGTGTGCAGGAACCCACGTGATGGAGGGCAGCGGCAAGATGCTTGTGACGGCGGTGGGCGTCAACTCCCAGACAGGCATCATCTTCGCCCTGCTGGGGGCCTCGCACGACGACGAATACGAGAGCAAGAAGAAGAAGAAAGGAGAGGATGACTCGGAAGCTGGTATGTAACCCTTTGTTTGCGCGCATGCCATTCACCATAGCTCGGCTACCGACAACTTTTTTGTCTCTTTGCCACACGCACACAGATTAGAAATCCTAGTGCATGCATTTTGGGTTTTCTCGAGCAATAACAAACGGATAGTTTGAAGACCGTTACCTGTTACTGCATCCGAGCTGAGTTAAGCCCCCACCCCCCCCCCCCCCCCCCCCCCCCCCTTCCCGGTTTTTGACTTGGTCGTTGTGTGACAGCATGTTAACGATTGCAGTTGACAGTCTTGGTGCATTCATTGTGATGTTTCTCAGCACCTTAACCTTCATCATGTGCAGTGGATGCATTGGTTTGCAATTACAGGCTACGTGTCAGGATGGAAAATAACCCATTTTCGTGGCTGTAGGTTTTTTTGTGCCATATGTAACAGATCGTTGAATTGTGAAGACCCTTGGTACGAAAAATACAGATTAGAAAACTCAACTTAGGCAAGAGTTTATTTTTTATTTATTTTATGTTCAGGATGGAAAATAACAGATTTTCACGGCTGTAGTTGTTTGTGCCATTTGTTAAACAGATCGTTAAATTGTAAAGACCTTTTATGCGAAAAATACAGATTAGAAAACTCAACTTGGGCAAGAGTTTAGTTTTTATTTATTTTATGTTCAGGATGGAAAATAACAGATTTTCACGGCTGTAGTTGTTTGTGCCATTTGTTAAACAGATCGTTAAATTGTAAAGACCTTTTATGCGAAAAATACAGATTAGAAAACTCAACTTGGGCAAGAGTTTAGTTTTTATTTATTTTATGTTCAGGATGGAAAATAACAGATTTTCACGGCTGTAGTTGTTTGTGCCATTTGTTAAACAGATCGTTAAATTGTAAAGACCTTTTATGCGAAAAATACAGATTAGAAAACTCAACTTAGGCAAGAGTTTATTTTTTATTTATTTTATGTTCAGGATGGAAAATAACAGATTTTCACGGCTGTAGTTGTTTGTGCCATTTGTTAAACAGATCGTTAAATTGTAAAGACCTTTTATGCGAAAAATACAGATTAGAAAACTCAACTTAGGCAAGAGTTTATTTTTTATTTATTTTATGTTCAGGATGGAAAATAACAGATTTTCACGGCTGTAGTTGTTTGTGCCATTTGTTAAACAGATCGTTAAATTGTAAAGACCTTTTATGCGAAAAATACAGATTAGAAAACTCAACTTGGGCAAGAGTTTAGTTTTTATTTATTTTATGTTCAGGATGGAAAATAACAGATTTTCACGGCTGTAGTTGTTTGTGCCATTTGTTAAACAGATCGTTAAATTGTAAAGACCTTTTATGCGAAAAATACAGATTAGAAAACTCAACTTAGGCAAGAGTTTATTTTTTATTTATTTTATGTTCAGGATGGAAAATAACAGATTTTCACGGCTGTAGTTGTTTGTGCCATTTGTTAAACAGATCGTTAAATTGTAAAGACCTTTTATGCGAAAAATACAAATTAGAAAACTCAACTTAGGCAAGAGTTTATTTTTTATTTATTTTATGTTCAGGATGGAAAATAACAGATTTTCACGGCTGTAGTTGTTTGTGCCATTTGTTAAACAGATCGTTAAATTGTAAAGACCTTTTATGCGAAAAATACAGATTAGAAAACTCAACTTAGGCAAGAGTTTAGTTTTTATTTATTTGGTGTTTTTGTTTTATTTTCATGTCATAAAGGTATCAGTATATGCATAGATTTTGTTTTAAAACAATGGGGGGGGGGGGTTAAGCAAGGGACCGCAGTTTCAATGTGTTAACCCCTTCACTGCCAAAGGAAAACAGAGAAGTCATAGATTTTCTTATTATAAAATTTAAAAAAGAGACCTGTTAGACTCAATCTGAGAAAATGGTCTTGAGATATATCTTTCCTGGCTTGTCTATGCCAAAGACCATCATTCCAGAACTATGACATCAAAAGTTATGACATTATCAATGACATCACGCACCACACAGTAGACAGGGGACTGGGCAGGGAAGGGGTTAATTTCAGTTTCCGTGTTCTGTGGAACATTTAGCTTAGTGCATATCTGGATAAAGTGTATATTGATATATTTATCAGTGTAGGTTTCAGACGCAGCTTGTGGTGTGGGAAGGAAGCAGGACGAATCGTTTTTGGTTAATTTATCTCAGCCTATTTATTCATATTTTTTTTGTTATGTCGCCGGGCGGTCAAAGGTCTGTATGCTATTGGAGAATGAACAGAATAGGCTTGACGTATTCAGGGATTGGTTTCTTATATGGCAGAAAACGCTGTAAACAGAAGATGAGAATTGTAGGCTGCGTACATGGTAACACAGTATGCATGTGTTAGGATAATGATGATGCAGAATATTAACTTGACAGTGCATTTAGAATGAGTATCAGTACTATTAAGTTTATGTGTTGAGTTTTTAATTCAATTGTGCATTCTTAACTTGTCTCCGTACCTAAGAAGGTTGTGATGCAGGGACTCATGAATCTACAGAAATGCAAACACACATGCACACACACACACACACACTTACACATTCAATACTTCGTTATTATATATCGTTATTTCATAGATAATTTATGTGACCCAGCACCACGAAAGGGACATCAAGTGTCAACTGACCATGCTGAAAAAACATTTGTACATTTGAAAACTTCAGACAATTCTCTTTCTAATAATACAAGAACCATTCTTGTATCTTTTTTCGTTCCAGAGTTATGGGCACTTAAAGTTAGGGTGAGCGTCAGCCATTGAGAAAACAGTCTAGTCTAGCCAGCTGAAGAAAGTGCATTGACCTACCGGTTTTAAAGCACCTATAAGACCATTCTGAGAGCATATTAAAGGTTGTCCTTTATAAATATGAAAGATAAGATGTTAGAGAACAGGAAAATACCCATAACTCAAAATTGACAAAAATGAGATTTTTGACTTTCCAAGTCTGTTGTTTGAGAAACTATCCAAGTGACTTAATGTCCCTTTCGTGGTGTTGGGTCACATTTACTGTTTACTTCAGTCGTTTCCAGCAGATAAATCAGCATATTCCCATGGAAACTGCACTCCAAGATCAAAAGATCTAGATTTAAGAAAAAACAAAAAAACCTTTAGAGTCTAAGCGATGCTTGATACTTTCTCTTCCTTTGATTGAGTAACGACATGTCACTTTTACACATGTATTGTTAGTTCAGTGCGCTTTAGGGTTCTAGTATTTCAGTAATGTTTTGTTAGCATACCCCATGATTATTTTCATTTTCACATATTGATCAGTTTTGTGTCTTCGCATTACCTTGTAGATGAGAATGTCGGAGCACAATTGGTTCCCCGGTCCTAGCTATAGCGTTATTCTTGTGTCACAAGCATGTAACGTATTAGTTCTGTTGTTTCCACTCAGGAAAGTCCAGCCGCTTAGTTAAATAGATGACCAGTTAAAAATAGCTAAACTTTTTTTTTATGAAGTTTAGATGTGTATCATGTTTTTTGTATCTTTTTTGTTTTTCTTTTCTTTTTTTCTTTTTTAAAAAGTAAGTTATTTGTTATTTAGTTTAAAGTGTATTTACGTTTTTGTGTGTGTGTATTTGTAAATAAGAGAAAATCCGCATTAAACCTTGGATACTAACATAAATATTACAAGTACCAAGTATCTTTTTGTTAAAAAAATTTCTTTAGTTCAGTATTTATGACCTTTTAACCTTGTTTTTACTTTTTGTTGTTGTTTTTAACTAAAGGTATTGTTGCTTTCTTAAAATACAGACAGTATGTCTACAATGTAAAAACAACACCCAGATAGAATGTACCTGTTCATGAGAAAAGTTTTCGTCCAGAACTATAGGCGTCCAGTAATCACATTTATTAAGGCTAGCTCATTTTTGTACTGCATCCGTTGTTTTGTTGTTTTCAGGCTGTTGAACGTTGGTAAGATACATTGATGAGTGTTTTGAAATAAGTGGTCGAACTTTACGCGGTGACAGTCCTGAGATGACCATAGCTGTTGACGGGACTATAATGGAAAAAATAATAAATAAATAAGTACTGCATCCGCTTTTTGAAAATCATTGTGAACAGTTTTCCCCCTGAGACGCTAATGAATGTGTAATGTGTGGTGAAAAGTACCCTTGTTGAATATTATATGAGTGATTTTGCTCTGAATTGCTCCACTGCTGTCTGTTTGCGCTGGGAAGCACACGATGTGCGTCTAGTGGCGGTCAAAGGTACAGTTGTCATCCTGAAGACCCCCTTCCCCCCCCCCCCCCCCCCCCTTTATCTCCTGGGCCTCTTGCCCTGTTTCACTCATCTTTTTGTTTCTGCAGTGTTCGTAGCCAGTGTGGCATACAGTGCTCTTTCAAGCAGTTTAATTATTTTTTATGTTCTCTCTCTCTCTCTCTCTCTCTCTCTCTCTCTCTCTCTCTCTCTCTCTCTCTCTCTCTCTCTCTCTCTCTCTCTCTCTCTCTCTCTCTCTCTCTCTCTCTCTCTCTCTCTCTCTCTCTCTCTCTCTCTCTCTCTCTCTATGTCTCTCTCTTACACTGTTGTTTTTTTGGTTGCTAATTTGTTTGTATTCATTCTGTCTGGCCAGACTGGATTGTCCCTTTATCCCCCCCCCCCCTCCCCCCCTCCATCCCTGTTGACATTCTTCTTAAGTTTGTGGGGCTTCAGCAATCTGCTTGGTCTTTTTCCCCCCTTAATGATTGAAGAACAAGAAAGAAAGAAAAAGGAAATTAGAGATAAAGAAAGAAAGAGATAAAGGACAAATAGAGTTAAGCAAGCGGAATACACTTTCCCAATCAAATTAATTCTGAAAATCGGTCAAGAAAATTCTCTTCACTATGAGAGCCAAAATTCTCTGGGGCAGATTACTGACTTGAAATATGGGGAAAGAGATGAAGAAGTTCTGTCTGTCGCTTTGTGAAGAGTTAGCATTTCGTTTCTGTCGTGTTAATCTTGTTTAAAGTTTTGAATATTTTCTTGTCTGTTTTCTGTTGGGAGATGGGCTAGAAACCTAAGTTGCCTAGATACGACCGTGCTTCATAGTTAGTGAAAGAAAATGGTGCTTTGAAGCCTAGTCAAAAATTTGTGGCTTGAACCTGAGCATAATTTTCACTATGTATTATTGCAAACTTTATTGTAACATTTACTTTTTCTCTTTAATGAAAAACAAGAAAAGAGTAGGGGTAGATCATTTTGAAAATTGTTGTAGTATAGAAAAGGAGGTAAAGGTCAAGATGTGCCACCCCCCCTACCTATCTCGGTTAATTGTATTTTTCCGTTATTGCCTTTCTTACCATACATAAAGCTGTATTTTAGGAACATTTTTAGCTAATAACCTTTTTGGAATACTAACCCTAACCCTAGCCCTAACCCTAACCCTACCCCCCACCGTATAAGACGGAAAAACGCAACGAACCACAACTGTGACAAATCGCGTTGTACTGCAGTACATAGTGGGGGGTAGGGTTAGGTTTAGGGGTAGGGTTAGGGTTAGTATTCCAAAAAGGTAATTAGCTAAAAATGTTCCTAAAATACAGCTTTATGTATGGTAAGAAAGGCAAAAACGGGAAAATACAATTAACCGAGAAATGCATGGGGGGTGGCACATCTTTACCTTTACCGAAAAGGAAAATAGATGTAAAATCTCAAAGGAAATTAAAATAAGTAATAAATCAACAAAGATTATTTGTTTGCACAGAGGTGTCTTTGAATTCGGTGCCAACTTGTTAGTGCCTGCATATTGCATGTACGGCCATTTAGAAGCAAACTTTCTCTTTGATTTTCCATTTACTTTGGGGGTTTGGAACCAGGCAGATTGTCTCTCTGTCCCTAGCTTACACTGATTTAGTCACGCCCAAGTCACATAATATATCAGTGTAATATTCTTTTTTCTTTTTTTTTGGATTTTATTTTGGAAGTGTCGACCTGCCCATATACGTTGTTTTGTTGTTATTTGACACAGCTTATACTAATTTTCTCATCTCATGCCATTTTAACATTTTAACTCCACTTTCAGGCCACTGCAAAAACAATCATGGACAGGCAGAACCATGTAAGTGACCTACTCCTGCTTCCATATCTAGCTACAGCAGTGTATGTATGTCCGCTGCTCTGACTGACTCCTAGTGTGACGCAGTCCGCTCAGTTGTCAGTCAACGGGACAGGGGTCTGGGGCTTTCAGATACTGAACGAAAGAATGGGCGGGAAAGTGTCTGAGTGATGAGGCTCTGGAATTGTAGAGATAATCATAAGTCTGCAGTCTTTTTATTTTTTTACGAAATGTTAAGTCACTGTGCACTGAGCAGTCATCTGCACGCATCAATATGCACGAAACAATTTGCACAGAACATTCAGAGGTTAATTTTTATCATTTAATGTTGTGCACAGTCATACACCGTTCGATGACACACGGATGCACCTCTGGTCTTTTTCTTTTTCTTTGTTTCATATTTAAGAATGTGTGCTTTGACATCTGTTTTAAAGCGTTATAAACTTCCTGTCGTCTAAAATTAGTGTCACAGGTGATGTTTTGTTGGTTCAATTCTTGTTGGCAGTCAGTGGTTTTCTGCTGCCGTTTCCATCAAGTGCAACTGTCCCAATTTTAAAAAGTTAAGAATGATGACATCTGCATTCTCAAGGACAGTTCCAGAGTCTAGAAGGTATTGTGGCATTGTAGAATTGGCAAGGGTATGCGAGTCAATCATCTGTTGAAGCCTAAGCTTGTTAAAACGGTCTATCCGGATGTCATTTTAAAACGAGATGTGGCCACTTTGATCAGTCTGAGGTGATGACTGGAGATCGAACGACAATGGAGAGAGATAGGGCGAGATGGGATTGTGAGAAGTGGAAGGATGAAGAAAACGGGGATCAGGGTTAGGTGGGTTTCAAAGCTTAGAATCTCCCAGGTGGTGTAATGTAAAGCAAGCTGAAATGTGATTGTCCTTTTCTGAAGGGAAAAAAAATGGTGATACAGTGTTTGTTGCCTGTCCTGACTCATTGTGCCGTTTTTGTGAACAGATATGCTGTCTCTTGTCTCAAAATTTCTCATCTTATCTTTTAGGTGTTCTTTTCCCCCCCTTTGATATTCTGATCAACGTCAGTCATTCATATTGCTCCTGTGGCTTTGTGTGTGTGTGTGTGCCCCCCTCCCCTCTGTATTATTGACACTTTTTACCGTAAATGTAAGCCTGAAGACCAGAATATCGGGTACTTTTATTTTATTTTATGGAGTTGCGTTTATAGAATTTTTAAAGCAAAGAAAAGTCATGACGAAAACAAATCAAATAATAGTAACCTGTAGAGACCAATCACTGCTTATGGTGGTTTTTTCTGGCACCCATAATGGTAAAATGGTTTCTGACCTTTTTGTTGTTGATGATTATGTAGTCTTGAAGGCTTGGAGAAATTCAAAAGTTATGTTAGTGTCTGCTTGATAAATACGTATTGAACAGAGAGAACAAAATTAATAAAACATTTTTAAATGTTACTTCTTGCCAAGCTATTAACACTGACTGCTGTAGTACTGGAAAAGATTATTTTTGTGAGATGTAAGGGTGAAAATAGGGGGGGGGGGGGGGGGGGGGGGGGATATAACAGTTAAAAACAAAATTTTGTATACATTATCATTTATAGTAAATAATATTAACGCTTTTTTGTTGCTGCTAGTAACAATGTTGTTCTCATCCCTCCCAACAACTCCACCCCCCAATCTTTTCCCCTATGTGTTGTTAAATTTGTTGAAACTGTGCCGCAAAGTCTCCCACTCTCTTTACAGTGGCTGTTTTGTTTTTTGTGAAATGTCGTCTGTCTTTTTGTTGCTTTAAATGTTTGGAGACAAAAACAAAACAAAGAAGAAGAAAAACCCAACAACAAAAACCTCTTGTTTCAGTTTTGGTTTGCATTTTTGTTACTGCAGTATCAGACTGTCCACTTTAGTTTGGCTGAACCGGTCGTGAATTTTCAATATTGCCGTAACTGTACATTTGTTCAGTATGTGTTGGGTTGAGTGAAACTCGCCACCTGTTTGGCTCTTCTAGATTGGACTGTGTGACAGATTGTTATGCCTTGAATTGTGTTGACAAGCGTTGTACTGTAGTAGTAGTGCTTTGTTCTTCGTAGAGTCCCGCCAAAGACACTGTAATGGGAATAAGACAGACAACTGGAGAGTTACGGCGAGCTGGGCTGATAGGGTTATCGTTCGTGATCCCATTAACAATGGCGGCTCTATCCAAATACTAGAATTTGAATCGATGTTGTTGTTGTTTTAAATACCAGATTCACATTGAGTGCTTGGGCAAGCCTTTTTCTGTTTTCCTGAAGACAAAGAAAGGTAAGGAAGCTGCAAATATGGCCAGAAAATCTATAGAACAGTAACAACCAGTGTTAGATTACTGCTGATGTTCATGGTTCAAGGGGGGCATAGTCAGGGTTTCTGTCCTCACTACTCATATAGGGGGAAATGGCCGCTTGTCTGTCTTATTCCCATTACAGTGTCTTTGGTCCCGCTTCCAACTTGATTGTCATTTTCGTCCAGGGACCTTGTTTTATTGGGACCCTCCTGTGAAGATGTCACTGATCTGAAATAGAAAAAAGATATGCGAGAGGGGAGAAAAGGGTGAAGGAGGGAGGGAGACATAGAGAGTGAGAGAAAGAGAGAAGATACTTTGAAAGTAAGAGTGGATTTGTACATGTATGTGTTCATATGATATGAGGGAGAGAGAGAATATGTTAATACGTTCATATATAGTCTGATAAGCATAACAATGTTTAATTTGCTTTATTAATTATGATTATTTGATATGATGACAATTGTGCAAAGATAGCTAATTTATATGTTACACAGGAAAGTTGATGTCTGATCTTAATTCGATGGCTTGGAGTCAAAACGGACTATCTTTAGATAGTCCATTGACGTATTATTGGATTTATTACAAAAACTAATAACTTGTATCAAACAATGACTGCAGAAATATAAAAAGGGGGTTTTGCTTTTTATATTTCAGCAGTCTTTTTTATGCAAGTTATTAGGTTCCGTAATAAGTTTAATAATAAATATGTCAATGGACTATCTAAAGATAGTCTGTTTTGACTCCAAGCCATCGTTATGTTATGTTAACAGAAGAAGAAAAAAGTATGCTGTTACGATAGATACATTGCCTGATGGGAGAAAAAAAAGTTACCTAATATCTTAGCCGGTTCGTTTTCGACGGAGACTTACCAACGAATGCTGTAGTAGTACGTTGACGATGACATGCATGCATGCATAACTCGTGTTTGGTGTGCATGGACATTATCTGGTCTATGCAGTCTGCCCTCTTTACTTTACCCAGTTTACCCCTTCTCCTGTGCTACCCTGCACTATCCTGTACCTGTTCCTTCACCTATCATTTTGACTTTTTACGCATCTTTTTTCTTCTTTTATGATTGATTGATTTTGGGGAAGAGAAGGAATTTGTTGGTCAATGGTGATGAATTCTGGTTTCAGATATTTTTAATCAGGAAATATTTGCCTTTAAAAAATGTTTTTAATTCAGCCTACAAAACATGCGTTGGATATTTATTTTATTCCGTACTTCTGCGCTCCCAGTTTTATTTTTGGTTGCAGTTGTTTGCTTTTGTGTTGGGAAGATCGTAAAGCAGTTATTTTGGTGTTTTTTTTCTCTATTTTATGATTAGAGTTCATTGAAAAATAATTCTAGTTCATTGAAAAATAATTCTGGTGTAACTGTATTTGAGCTGCTGCAACTGATAAAACATCCAGTGCCATAGACAAAACAACAAAGTGAAATTACGGGTTCAGTTTCTCTGTCTTTCCAATAGAAAGCAAAATAGATTTTGTTTGTGGTTTACTTGTCTCTCTCTCCATCAGCTACTTTAAGAATAAAACCAGAAAGGTTATCACAGTCTTGTCGCTTTTTTATTTTTTTGGACACGGCCTCCACTTTTTCTTTTTCCTCTTACCGGCATCCGAACGGTCCGCGGATCCGCAGATTTCCGCAGTTTTGGTAGCCACTGGAGCAGTTTTGGCACTGCCAGCCGTGTTTTGTGCTTCATGAGGCAGCGCGATCTTATTCTCAAATGGTATTCTTAAACGGTTTGTTTTCATACTGCGCCTTCTGAAATGAAAAATCACAGCCATGTTTGTTTTTTCTCTAGACTCTTTCTCTAGAGCTCTCTAGACTCTTACTTTCACTGTTTCAGAGTTTGTTTTGATGACAGTGATTGTGATTTGGGTTTTAAATTAGTCGATTTAGAGGATATGATCGTGGGAGACTACGATGATGTGAGAACTTTGAACTTTTCCGCGAGAAATCGGGTAGCGAATGATCGCAATGATGCCGACTACGGACTAGAGTTTTGTGGGGTCCGACTCGATGTCGACTCCGAGTCATGGCGAGACTTGTTCGTTCGCGGATTGGACTCTGGAGTATTCTGATGCCTGCTCTTACTACTACTATTTACCTGTCACCCCTTTTAGTCATTCTTTTTCTTTTATTTTCCTCCCTCCCATCCATCTGTTATTGAATGGTTGCAGTGCTCTTGTTCTTAATCCTCTCCCCGTTGGACGTGTGAAGCACATGGTGACGGGAAGCATGAATACTCTTGTATGACTGGTTATCAGCTGTCGTAGCAGCCATCTTGGGCTAAATCTGACTAGTGAACTAATGAGGCTTTATAATGAAAATTCACTGCCCCTGTCTCGTGCCCTGAGATGCGAATGCCACTACTTAAGATTATCGCCCTTGTCTGTCAGGAACTAGTAATATATAGCCACAGAAAATGATCTTCTCCTGACTCGTCACCAGGGGGCATCGGCAGTTCGGGCCTAAAATTATCGCCCTTTCGTGTCGGCAAGGAGTAGTATAAAGCCTCATTGGATGCTACACCATCTTTATCCCAAGATGGCGGCTGGGCCCCCTCTTGAAAAAGGAAAATAGCCGCAAGCCAACTGATATCCAGCCGTAATATTAAGGTTGCATGCAGTGAAGTGTGAGAATGTTCTTTGCAAATAATTGAGGCAAAATAGATACTGTGGGTGTCACTGGCCTTTCTTTCCTTCGCTCTCGAGGAAGATCTATGAACAAAACCTGATTAGTACTTCCAGAGCTCTGTCCCTGTTGTGACCTGATTTGTCACCAGTTTGAACAGCATTCATCAATACTGACATATTTTTTTTTTATGAATGCAGGTGTTTCTGGTTTTCTTGGAATGATATGAAATGTAGAAGAAAACAAAAAGAAAATACTGCTGTTGCTCATGTTTCGCTTTTTTGTTGTATTTTACTGACTGTAAGTAACTGATGCAAAGATATTACAAAATAATAAATCTGTTAAAATTTAGAGGTTGCACCTTATAAAATGAATCTTTTTACAGTCCACATTTTTACGTTCTTCATGATGAGTTCTTAAAGTGGCTGTTATCTGAAGAAAAGAATGAATTAAAGGTCAATCTTGCGTTAAAAAAAAAAAGGTATAGCATTGAATTATAAACATAGACTGATATAGAACTATTATATAGTTCAAAACTTTTTCACCATATTTTCTCACCTCCTTAGGGGTGCAGCTGTGTAGTTAAAGCTCGCGAAACGTAGAAACCTTTTAAAATGTAACCTAAAAATATATTTTTTGTTTCAAATCTGATGGCTATCTCTCTATTGTTATATATAGATGCACAAGAATTGAAGAAAGAAAAACAAACCCCCTTCAATATTCCCAATATTTCAGCTGATTTTATTTACAGCTTACCTCTATTTTTATTTTTTTAAATTTTAATTCCTTCAGCCTAGTTGTCATGAGAAAAATCGTAACTGACATAAACCTCATTTTGCTATTCCTCCCAAAGTATGTTCAATAATACAAAGAGATAGAGAAAATGTTCAAACAAATTACAATGTTACATATGAACAGCATCTCCAGAAAGGTTTTGTTGCCGTTGTTGTTATTGTTGTCTTTATGTTAATAATTTGTGAGAAATGCAATTTAAGTAGATTCCTGCCAGTGTACATTTCTTGGAGAATGGCCCACCCCTTGACATGTGTGTGCTTTTGGGTTTGTGCCCAGGCAGTATTTCACTAGTTGGCATCCATTGAATCTGAGTAGTTTGTATACCTCAGCTGCACCCACAATCATTCATTAATGACGAAAATGTGGGTTGTTGGGCTTCTTGTGAAATTTGCTAAGCTCCTCAACATCATATATTGTTTAATTTGTAATGTTTATAAAGGTCAGAGCCCTTTTTTTCCAGTCTTTTTTTCCGAAACCCAGAATCTAAGCTACACGTTATCTTCTCAGATCAAGCTGCATAATCAGGTCACATGGATCTCCTCTCTCTCTCTCTCTCTCTCTCTCTCTCTCTCTCTCTCTCTCTCTCTCTCTCTCTCTCTCTCTCTCTCTCTCTCTCTCTCTCTCTCTCTCTCTCTCTCTCTCTCCCCCTCCCTCCCTCTCTTGAGCTTGCTTTCTTTGTACGAGGATCTGATGAAAAAAAGCCATATTTTGTGCTTATTTAGTTATCCTCAATAAACATTCGAAACATTCGAGTTCTCTCTCTGGGCCTTGGTGTTATAAACATTAAAGACCCACCACGTCACGTGTCAAAATCATGGTTTTCACGTGTTTTCCCTCTTATAGCTGGTAAGAAATCTTAAGAAATGTTCCAAGCATAAGAGGGAATGTGACACGTGACGTGGGGGGTCTTTAACATCACTACTCCCCACTTTCGTATGTCTGATGCTTTGATATCTATAACCATTTTTACCTTAACCAGCGTTCCTTATATCTCATGCTTTGACAGAACTATGCACAATGTATCTCTTGCTAACTTAACGTTTTGCTGTGGGTTTTTGCTCCGGTTGACATTGCCTTTCCTGTATGTTCAGTGTATCCGTGTCACTCACATAAATGTATGCATGTCACGTCAACTGCTAAAAGTACTGTTCATTTATGCATTGTATGGCTTGGAGGTTTGGACAGGCATCGAATGTTGTTGTTATACTAAAAGTACATGAGACAGTTTACTTGAGCCCCAAGTTTTTCTCATTCATTTCTCAAAATCTACAGCATGATTCCATGCTCTCTGGTTCCAGATGCGTTGTGTGGAAACATAATGAAACGGACAAAGGTGAATGATTGTCCGTTAAAGACCCACCACGTCACGTGTCAAAATCATGGTTTTCACGTGTTTTCCCTCTTATAGCTGGTAAGAAATCTTAAGAAATCTTCCAAGTATAAGAGGGAATGTGACACGTGACGTGGGGGGTCTTTAAAGCTACACAACCCCTATCAAAGCCACCTATGGCACCACCGCCCGCCCACCTCTTGCCATATCATGAACATGAACACTGCTCTAAGAGGATACTATTCTTCATTGTGTATTGCCTATGCAGACCTGTTTACTCCACTCTTTTTTAGTAGTATTCTACTCAATTTGGACCTCTACTACCCTTCAAAACTGAAAATAATGCTCTAATTAATAACTCATTTTCAGTGAACATTGTTTGATGGTTTAATGAATAAAACTACACATTTTGCACCAAAACTACTCATTTTAGCTGTCCAGACTACTCAAAACTTGTGTAGGGGGTAAACAGGTCTGCCTATGTTTCATAGCGTTTCCAAATGTTTACCAACAATTTAAAAAAAAAATGTTAACAACTGATGTGAACAGACGGAAATAGAAGAAAGAATGATCATAATGTAGATTTAAATTATAAATTAAGTCAAGAAGAAAGCGTGGTCATAATGTAGATTTTAATTATATTATCAAGTCACTGACCATTCAATGAATTGCAAGGACTATCAGATGACAAATGTTTGTTAGTGTGTTTAGATGGTTGACCATTTGAGCATTTCCAGCATGCTGGTTGATTATTTGGGTTGTTGCAAATTGCTGAATGATGAATTGATTGCAAACTGTTTGGAATGATTGTTACCTTGATTGTTGGTTGTTTGTTCATTTTGCCATGCCTGAATGACGAGGTTTTTATTGTTGATCTTTCCCTTTACGTTTTAGTGCTGTCCAATGAAGCCAGCGGCAAAGTCGGTAGGTCAATCTTTAGCGTGTGTTTGTGTGTGTAACTTTTTTTCCGTGATTTTATAACTTTACCGTAAGGCCTTGTGCACATTACACATAGAAACTTCATGCGCTTATCCGCAAATTGGTAAAAGAAAGTGTTTTTTTTAAACATAAGCGCATACATTTTTGCATACGCTTATCCCATCCTTTTATTTCTTACTTTCTTTTACTTTTTTGCAGTTTAGCTCATGAGGTTTCTGCGTGTAACGTGCACAAAGCCTCAGTCATTTTAACCCTGACTATATGGGGGGGAGGGGGGATGATGAAATACTTTAGTAATTAACATCATAATAATAATAATGGGAATTTATATAACGCTCTTTCTCACATGAGCTCAGTGCGCTTTACATTGATAACAAGAACATTAGGCAAACAAATAATGAATCACTAGAAAGTAAAATAAACATACACGAGAGTGAAAGAGAATCACAGTGTATTCATTTGACTTTTGCGTTTCTTTGATTGTTCCTGTTTTGTTTAATTGAATTCAATGATAGCTGAATTTATTAGGTGATCTTGATTATGCCCTTTCAATGTTCATCGAAACATATGTTTTATATTGTCACTCTTTCTTTCTTATCCCCTTTTCTCTTTCTCTTTTACGTCACAAGCACACACACACACACACACACACACTCTCTCTCTCTCTCTCTCTCTCTCTCTCTCTCTCTCTCTCTCTCTCTCTCTCTCTCTCACTCTCTCTCACTCTCTCTGCCTGTCTCTCTGTCTCTCTCTCTCTCTCTCTCTCTCTCTCTCTCTCTCTCTCTCTCTCACTCTCTCTCACTCTCTGTGCCTGTCTGTGTCTCTCTCTCTCTCTCTCTCTCTCTCTCTCTCTCTCACTCTCTCTCACTCTCTCTCTCTGCCTGTCTGTCTCTCTCTCTCTCTCTCTCTCTCTCTCTCTCTCTCTCTCTCTCTCTCTCTCTCTCTCTCACTCTCTCTCACTCTCTCTCTCTGCCTGTCTGTGTCTCTCTCTCTCTCTCTCTCTCTGCCTCTGTCTCTCTCTCTCTCTCTCTCTCTCTCTCTCTCTCTCTCTCTCTCTCTCTCTCTCTCTCTCTAAATATCCACCCCTGCCCATGCATTTACTTCTAACACAGACATACCGCATATACAAATATTTTTGAAGACAGTGCTTGCCTGGTCTCATATTAGATGCCGATTATTTTCTTTATAAGTTCAGTATATGCTATACTATAATGGACCTTTGGTACCTACTTTAATGCATCATCAGTATGTGGTTTATTTGAAATGCTAATCAGTTTTCTTGTTATTGTTGCAATATTTTTGTTACAGCTATAAACAGTCTTTTAAAAGCAAAATGATGATTGGTTTTGCTTACTTTGATCCACCAAAAGATTATTTCCAAAATAAAATCATATACATAATGTTGATTAATGACACAATGTCAAAATGAACTGGCGTTGCAACTTCTGATGTTTGTTTTTAGGTTATAAAAACATGTGTATATTCATTACCATATAACTGGACATGCTTTGCACAATATTTAGCATCCTACAGGGTAAGGCGCAGCACAGCATTCGTTTGCTGGCTTATTGCGTAGTTAGTAGATTTGGTATTGCTGTGCTTGTCATCATCATCTCTCTCAACACTGAGTAGGCCAGAAAGCGCAGAATCTTTTCTTCCATTTCTGGACTAGTGAGAAGAGTAGACAAAGCAAAGCAGACTTTCTCTTGACATAAAAACGTAAGACTATTTTTTCCACGATCCAAACTGTACATGGAAAAGTGACTGTCACACCGCCAAAACTGAATGTCACGTTTCCTCTGCTTTCTTTCAACTTGTGAAACTGATTCGATTCTCAAGTTTCATTCTAGTGTCTTCCAACTTTTGGAAACAGTAAAAATCTGGTTAGTCAAAACTGAAAGGACCATTTATTTTGAGTGATAATTTGAGAGAAAAATAAACGGTTTGCCATAAGGAGGATTACATCTTGACGAAATAACGTATTGTAAATTATCCTATTTTTGTGTGTACCCATTTTTATTAAAATATTTTAGTTAGGTGATTTTCTCTGTATTTTCTTCCGACATTTGAATCTTAAGCCTCAAGGTTATTATTTTCTCTTTCCCCCTTTTCTGACAGACATGGAAAATATCAATGTGTCCATCCCCAACAATTCGCACAATTCGGCGGTGGCGGTACACAACCCTCCCACCCTGGTGAGCAAGGATGGAGGAGATGGGGCTGGGGGAGGGGCACCCAACAGCCAGGTGTGTGTCTGTCTGTCTGTCTGTCTGTGTTTGTGTTGTATGCATGCTCATGTGTGTGTGAATGTTTGTTTTTGTGTGTGTATTTGCGAGGATGGTATGTATTGACAATATTGCAAGTTGTGTGTGTGCAAACTTGTATATGGGCTGTATGCATGCTTTTGTGCGTGTGTGTCTGCGTGCGTGCGTGCGTGCATGTGTGAGGGAGGGAGTTCAGTGGTACATTCTTATACTTCGCAGACCTGTTTACCATCCTGATTTTGCCGTAATTTTTATGGGGGAAAAGTCAAGTTACGGTAATTACGGCTACGCCAAAAAAATACAGGAAAACAAAATCCTAAATATTAAAAAAACCCACTACAGTTGCGTCGGTAAGCGAAGCTTTTGAAACGAAAAGTCATTTAACGCCGTTTCCTTTTCTGTTTAAAAATGGCGTCCAAGCGAGTGCATTCCGAAGCTTCTGTATCTTCTGGTTGAAAAAATCCAAAGAAAAGACATCAAAATTCCGGGAAAATTACCTAAAAATTCCAGGAATACGTCGTTTAGCACTAGGTGACGAGTATGTGTTCTGTGTCTACTGCTCGACAGACATTAGTATTGCACACTCAGGTCAGTACGATATCGACGTTCATTGGTCACGCGTTGGATTACAGTTTTTTTCTTCAAAATTACGTGGTTTTTTTGTTTAAGAAATTACAACTTTGCAAGATAGGGGTAAACAGGTCTGACTTCGAAATGAATCCAAATTTATTCCTTCACTTTGCTGTGTGTACTGTCTAGTGAATTTTATGTTTTCGATGCATTTGTATAATTTTGTTCCCTTGTACACTTCAACTTGTATAGTGATAACATCAATGATTGATTGATTGAAAACAGGTGGTGGCCAACGCAGCAGGTGATGCTGGGGGTGAAGAGAAGAAGAAGAGTGGGTTTGGTCGCAAGGAGAAGTCGGTGTTGCAAACCAAGCTAACCCGCCTCGCCATCCAGATCGGATACGCAGGTCAGTTAGGGCTTGTTTTATTCTTATTTACCATCGGGAGGCCTTGAGTTTTGTTAGGAAAAAAAAAGTTGCAGACTTGTGTCAGTCAATGCCTTGCGCAATTTTTACCATAGGGATTTGGGTACATCTCACCTGGGCCTGTATTCACGTTGAGATAGCATGAGACTTAGCATGATGCTAACTTAGAAGCTCTTCCAATGTCCTATAGGATTTAATAGGACTTTTGGAAGAGCTTCTAAGTTAGCATGATGCTAAGTCTCATGCTATCTCAACGTGAATACAGGCCCTGGTCTTTAACCCTATCATCGCCACTTGTCACCACAATGATTTAACACCCATGTCACTGAAAGGCATCAAATGAGGGTCTGGTATCCAGTGACATTATGTTCTAATTTTTAGGAGGTAAGGATAGGCCCTATTTTATGGATGTCACAGAGGAATCCCAAATATTGCAGACAGAATCTTTTCTCTACCCATGTAAATTTAATGGAAAGTTTTGGCTGAAAAATGGCTAGCGTTGAAAGGGTTAGGAGTTTTGTTTGGGTTTGGTTTTTTTTGCCCCTCAGATACTTGCATTCAGAATTTTATTTGACTGATTGATTGTTTCCTTGACTAATTGATGATTGATTGATTGAATTATGGATTGAACGGTTGATTTGTCCTCTATCAAAGGCACAGGGATTGATTGCTTCCTTGACTGATTGATTGAATTATGGATTGAACGGTTGATTTGTCCTGTATCAAAGGCACAGGGATTGATTGCTTCCTTGACTAATTGATGATTGATTGAATTATGGATTGAACAGTTGATTTGTCCTGTATCAAAGGCACAGGGATTGATTGCTTCCTTGACTGATTGATGATTGATTGAATTATGGATTGAACGATCGATTTGTCCTGTATCAAAGGCACAGGGATTGATTGCTTCCTTGACTGATTGATGATTGATTGAATTATGGATTGAACGGTTGATTTGTCCTCAATCAAAGGCACATGGATTGATTGCTTCCTTGACTGATTGATTGAATTATGGATTGAACAGTTGATTTGTCCTCTATTAAAGGCACATGGATTGATTGCTTCCTTGACTGATTGATTGAATTATGGATTGAACGGTTGATTTGTCCTCAATCAAAGGCACATGGATTGATTGCTTCCTTGACTGATTGATTGAATTATGGATTGAACAGTTGATTTGTCCTCTATTAAAGGCACGTGGATTGATTGCTTCCTTGACTGATTGATTGAATTATGGATTGAACAGTTGATTTTTCCTCAATCAAAGGCAGTGATTGATTGCTTCCTTGACTGATTGATTGAATTATGGATTGAACAGTTGATTTTTCCTCAATCAAAGGCAGTGATTGATTGCTTCCTTGACTGATTGATTGAATTATGGATTGAACGGTCGATTTGTCCTCAATCAAAGGCAGTGATTGATTGACTGATTGATGATAAATTGAGAATTGAATGATTGATTATTTGATTTGACCTTTAACAAAGGCAAGGCGATTGACTAATTGCTTGACTGATGATTGATTGAATTATTGATGGTTTGATTTGTCCTGTATCAAAGGCACAGTGGTTGATTAATTAATTGATCGATGACAGAATGATTGATCATTCGATTTGTCCTCTTCTATGACCAGGCACGGCGATCGCGGTGCTGACAGTGGTGATCCTGATCGTCAAGTTCTGCATCAGCGAGTTTGCCATCCACGGCAGGACGTGGACCAAGGAGGCCACCACGCGCTACATCGAGACCTTCGTCAAGTACTTCATCATCGGTGTCACCGTTCTGGTGGTGGCTGTTCCCGAGGGCCTGCCTCTGGCTGTCACCCTCGCCCTGGCCTACTCTGTCAAGGTGAGTTAGCCCCATGCTTTCTAATGTGGTTGAGAGCAATAGGTGTCACCATGCTGGTGGTGGCTGTTCCCGAGGACCTGCCTCTGGCTGTCACCCTAACGTTACGTAGTGTGAGCGCAAATTGGCAAAAACGTTACTAAGAAACGCCTCTTTCGCCGACTTTCGCCCAAAACGTTTTGTGGCCGTCATCGAGATAGCAAGCCACGAACTATCACGTAACTAGCATGGGGTGAATACATTTCTTGTTGTTGATTGGTCCATTAAAGCTTGGTTAAAATAATATAAACATTTGACCAATCAGACAAGAGCTTGTAATATTCTTCCGCAAACGTTTTCTAAAGTGTTAGGGCCCGTTTGCCATAAGAGTTATTCGCGCGGCGACCGTTATCTTAGAGAAACTCGCCCCAGGTCTAGTGATTGATCCCATGTTTCGTGGTTTTTTGTGTGTGTGCAGAAAATGATGCACGACAACAACCTGGTGCGCCACCTGGACGCCTGCGAGACGATGGGTAACGCCACGGCCATCTGCTCCGACAAGACGGGCACACTGACCACCAACCGCATGACCGTCGTCCAGAGCTACATCGCAGGTCAGCTCCTCCACCTGTGTTAGCCTCTCGCCCATGAGTGCGTGCGTGAAAGTAATTCAGGAGTGCTCCTGAAATCAGGATTGGAAAACAGACCTGTTTACCCATATCAAAGACTGTATAGGGGAAGATAAGCATCCGGTCTCTTTTCCCTATATGAGTAGTGAGGACAGAAACACTGGTTATGTCCCTTTTAAACAGGACACATTTTACATGTCGATAGGCCAGTTGAATTCTCCGTTCAAGTTCCAGTCTGAGTTTTTGGATAGCCGTCACTGTGAATGGTGTACTGTCGACACTAACGATAACTCTATCAGCCCGGTTTCGCCGAGCTCTTAAGTAATCCATCTTACCCTTTTAGAATATCTTTACCTATATGCAGACCTGCCTACCCATACGATTTTTCCGTATTTTGTACACGATTTTGAGCCCCAGTACGGTAAATGGAAAATTAATACGGCAAAAATTTGAACTTAAGGTCTTCTAAGATCGGTCAAAATCAAGTGTTTTTCATCATTTCGCATGGCGGTTTAATGTTCTGTAATGTTCCGTTTTTGGGTCTCCTTGCAAAATACAGAATTTTGAGAAAAAGTACGGAATTGTATTTCGTGGAGTACCTAAAAAAGAAATTGGGGGTAGGCAAGTCTGCATATGATTTCACCATATTTTGTACACATATTTGACAGAAATATGAATAATATGGTACATGGGGAAAAATATGGTGAAAACAAATCCGACTAATCATTTCTGTATATTGCCTGATTTGGGAAACGGGTGCGTGCTGTGTGTGTGTGGTTGTAAATTTAAATGGATGGTACTTTTGACACAGTATTTTTATAGTTATGCAAATGTATGCATGTTTACTTTCCTGTTGTGAGTACTCCAGTTTTGTGAAAAATACACTTATTTTGGATTTCGAATACACAAAGCCCAATTTCAGGGTAAACAGGTCTGGGAAAAGCTGATAGAAATAGTCTTCGCAAATAAAAAGAAATAAAAAGAACGAGTCTTCAGGATTGGTCTTATAAAATAAACCATTTCTGCCAAAATTGATGGCAGAAATGGTTTATTTTAAGACCATGGATCCGGATGACAAGATGGCCAATCCTGAAGACTCATTCTTTTTTTTTAATTTTTTATTTGCGAAGACTATTTCTATCAGCTTTTCCCAGACCTGTTTACCCTGAAATTGGGCTTTGTGTATTCAAAATCCAAAATAAGTGTATTTTTCACAAAACTGGAGTACTCACAACAGGAAAGTTTGAAAAAACAAAAACCATTTCTGCCCAAATTGATGGCTGCCCCACATGGCCGAAGACCAAAAACCATTTCTGCCCAAATTGATGGCTGCCCCACATGGCCGAAGACCAAAAACAATTTCTGCCCAAATTGATGGCTGCCCCACATGGCCGAAGACCAAAAACCATTTCTGCCCAAATTGATGGCTGCCCCACATGGCCGAAGACCAAAAACCATTTCTGCCCAAATTGATGGCTGCCCCACATGGCCGAAGACCAAAAACCATTTCTGCCCAAATTGATGGCTGCCCCACATGGCCGAAGACCAAAAACCATTTCTGCCCAAATTGATGGCTGCCCCACATGGCCGAAGACCAAAAACCATTTCTGCCCAAATTGATGGCTGCCCCACATGGCCGAAGACCAAAAACCATTTCTGCCCAAATTAATGGCTGCCCCACATGGCCGAAGACCAAAAACCATTTCTGCCCAAATTGATGGCTGCCCCACATGGCCGAAGACCAAAAACCATTTCTGCCCAAATTGATGGCTGCCCCACATGGCCGAAGACCAAAAACCATTTCTGCCCAAATTGATGGCTGCCCCACATGGCCGAAGACCAAAAACCATTTCTGCCCAAATTGATGGCTGCCCCACATGGCCGAAGAGGGCGTAAAGCCTTAATAAAATTTTTTTTTAAAAATTGATGGCAGATTAACCCTTTCACCGCCAGCCATATTTGAGCCAAAAATTTCCATTACCAAAATGTACCTGGGTAGAGA
Organism: Phymorhynchus buccinoides; assembly: GCA_017654935.2. Lineage (NCBI taxonomy): Eukaryota > Metazoa > Mollusca > Gastropoda > Neogastropoda > Raphitomidae > Phymorhynchus > Phymorhynchus buccinoides. The sequence continues at coordinate 29,580,028 of CM065696.1, forward strand.
ACAAAATCCATCTGCAGTATTGGGGATTCTTCTTTGACATATAAAATAAGGTCTATCCTTACTTCCCCAAACTAAGACAATCGGGTCTTTGGATAATAGACCCCAATTTGATGCCTTTTAGTGACATAGGTGGTAAATCAATGTGGTGCTAAAATGACTTTGGCGGTGAAAGGGTTAAAACAAGATGATAGACATGCAATTCTAACACCATCCCCACCCAACCTGTATACACAGACACACACACACACATTGGAAATTATTTTTATCAGGATTGGGAAAATTCAGAGAACATTGAAGCGTGTCATTTCAAGATTGAGAGAACGTTTTACTTTCACTCATGTGAGTGTTTCTCTTCAAGTTGTGTGCCTGAATTCAGGTGGTTTTTTCACCGTGGTCTCTGCCCTCTGATCAAGTTCTTTTTTATAAATGGTCAACTTAGGACGATGATTTAACTGCCAGGGGGCAATCAAACCAGTAGGGGCTTAGCGCGTGATATTCTTAGTTGGGCGTAGTGTGAGAGAGGAGGAGGGACTCTAAGAATATAACGCGCTAAGCTCCTACTGGTTTGATTGACCCCTGGCGGTCAAATCATCGTCCTAAGCTGCTCATTGAGGAGCACCTTCCCTTTCTCACCTTCACATATTTTGTTCCTGCTATGGGTTGCATGCGCGCATGTGTGAGAGATTGATTATAAAGATAAAATGGTACGTAAGTCAGTGCATACAGTCATTGTAATAGATGATTTTCGGGGAAAAAAATAGGGCAGAGCACTTCGAAAGAGTTGAATTACCTCAACTTACTCGGTCAAAACCATAGCAACAATGACGGCAAAGCTTGAAACCGCAGGATGCAAGTCAGTGACTTGCAAGCATTTTTTTTAATGGAAAAATGAGGGGCGGCCAGTATCCGCAAACTGATAGAACTTGCAAAATGTGACGTAAAAATATAAATTACATCAATTTTAGAATGATGCACTGTGTTCTAAGTGATGTAAGTCTACTCAAACAAACGAGACGAGAGCTGGGGATCTACCTGAAGGTAAAGTAGCTTCCCCTGTTTGACCGATTGAATTAGGCAAGATCACTCCCATACACCATGAAATTACTCCCCTTAATTATTTCCGAACAGTTCCTTGATTATTGTTGCTGTGTCTGTGAAGGGACCCACCACAAGAGCGTTCCCTCCTTCTCCTCCTTCAAGCCAGTCGTGGGTCATCTCATTGTGGAGTCTGTGTCAGTCAACAGTGGATACACCTCCAAAGTTCTGGTCAGTACCTAGCTAAATAGGACTACAGTGAGTCTATAGTATGATAGTTGTTCGGTTGTGTGTGTGTGTGTGTTGCGTCCGTGGTCTAATCTCCAAACTTTAACGTTGGCATTTTCTCGGGAAATAGAAGCCGTACATTGTTTAAACTTTCAGTACGCATAGATGTTTTATGCAAGCTTTCAAACAATAATAATTTGAATAATTAAATACTTAAAACAACACTGTAAACAGTTGGCAATCTTGTACCCCCCTCACGTTTACTACCCTCAATCTCAAAGTCATTATTTGTTGGCAATCTTGTACTTTAAACACCACTCATGTTTACGACCCTCAATCTCAAAGTCATTTGTTGGCAATCTTGTACTTAAAAAACCCCCCCCCCCCCCTCATGTTTACAACCCTCAATCTCAAAGTCATTATTTGTTGGCAACCTTGTACTTTTTACCCCCCCCCCCCTCTCATGTTTACGATCCTCAATCTCAAAGTCATTATTTGTTGGCAATCTTGTGCTTAACCCCCCACTCCCCCGAGTGAGCCTTGAAGGCTTTGCCTCTTGTTTTTCTGACGTTCCGCACTCTGCCGCTGCATTCTTTTTGAGGCAGTGAAAAACGCCTAACACCCACTTGATTGCTGTCATTGTGTCTTGTCGACTTCATTATTAAAATACCAACAAAGAAATCAAATTAAAACAAGAGGAGATGCGGAAGCAATTTTTTTCTTTCCCTTGCCTTAGAACATTGCTTAATTCTCCCTATATAGAGTACATACCTTGCACAAACGTTCAACATGAGAATACGCTATGGCGTGCATCGTGTTTAACCCTTCTAGCACCATGGGCGAATACATTCGCCCAGTACATCACTCTACACACCCACCAAATGCAAAGACATTCACTGCCAAGTACCCTGCCATGTGTTTGTCTATTTTCAGAGCTTAAGTCGTTGATTTTCCATTAAAGCAACACAAGCACACTCGAAAAAAGACAGTTGCAACTCTTGTCGGTTAAGATGCTACTGACAACCAAGAAAGTCAAAAAATACATGGCACTAGAAGAGTTAAGCATTCACAGTTCAAAACTCAACAAACCCATGCATGCACAGACCTGTTTACTCTACTCTTTTTGAGTAGTATTCTACTCAATTTGGACCTCTACTACTCTTCAAAATTATAAATAATGCTCTAATTACTCATTTTCAGTGAACATTGTTTGATGGTTTAGTGAATAAAACTACACATTTTTAGCCCAAATTACTCATTTCAGCTATCCAGACTACTCAAGACTTGTGTAGGGGGTAAACAGGTCTGCATGCAAACCAAACTGGTACGAAAGTACCGTTTTCGGCCTATAAGGCGCACCTTAACCCTTTCACCGCCAATGTCGCATTTTTGCACCACAATGATTTAACACCCATGTCACTAAAAGGCATCAAATCAGGGTCTGTTATCCAAAGACCCTATTCTCTTAATTTGGGGAGGTAAGGATAGGCCTTACTTTAAATGTTACAGAGGAATCCCCAATATTACAGACAGATTTTTGTCTCTACCCAGGTAAGTTTAATGGACATTTTTTGTTAAAAAAATGGCTGGCGGTGAAAGGGTTAATATAAGGCGCACCGCCAAAATTTTAAATTTTGTTATTATTTGTTCATATTATAAAAAAAAGTGTGAAAGTATTGCCTTATAGTCTGAAAAATATGGTATTCCCCAACTGTCATTTCCAACCAGTGAAATGACTAGTAGTCACTTTTAAAGACCCACTGACCCGGCATGATTAAGTCCTTTGTTTTTTTCTGGTAGGTGTGACCCATACACAAATGTCTCGTTTTCAATTTGGGGGCATTTGTATGGGAGTCAAACTGGTCAAAATAAGATTTCTTACCAGCCAGAGAGGGAAACCCGTGAAACCCGTGATTTTCACTCATGTGGGTCTTTAAGGACAGCATTCTATGCAAACGAGTGCTTACCCTGTCCTTGGTCTTTTTTATCATGCTGTTTTGCAAAGCGTCATTAATCGTTCTGTAATTAAAAATTTGTTTTGGAACTTCAACAGACGTTTGCTTTTATTTTATTATAAACCGTGTTACAAATTTTCAATACTGTACCGTTAAGCATTATTTAAAATAATAATTTTTATGTAACCGATGAAAACCCTGCTAGTGTGGAACGGTTGCAAAGGGAAGGAATCAGGCAGTGTTGAATGAGTTAAATTTAATTTTGGGTCTTTCCTGGTATTGCAGTACCTCCAGGATCGTCCCAGTCTTTGTAGTTGAAAATGTCCCACCTGTACCTGTTCCAGGTCAGAGGACGTTAACCCTTTCACCGCCAGTAGTTATTAACGTCCTGCATGTACCTGTTCCAGGTCGGAGGACATTAAACTGACTTTCATTGATGAGTTTCATTACTTGCAATAACGATAATTATTGTCATTCCTCTGTTTGGACCAGACCTGGTATTGCAGTACCTCCAGGATCAGATCTGCTCCGGGCAAAAGAAAAAGGGAATGATGGTTGTGGTGGTTGGTTGAATCCCACATGTGCTGTTTGTAGCCTGGCGGACGTTAAACCTAACTTTCAATCATTGAATGAGTTCACTCTTTCCGTGCTAGCCTGCGATGAAATCGCAGGACATGCGCACAACTCTTCGTTACTAAGGTGACGGGATATCGCAGGTGTACTTTAAAAATTCATAGTTCATAGGTCAACAGTCATGCGCGGTTCAAAGTGGTATAAAAGTATTCCTCTACAGTCCCTTAATAGTTTTCAGCCAATGAAATGACTTCTAGTCTATTTTAAGAATGGCAATGAATGAAAGCGAGACACTACCCCCCACTTTGTCTTTTTTTTTTTTAAACATAATTAATCGGCCAGTAATGAAAATTTTACTTTGGAACTTTAACAAACGTTAACTTTTATTATTATAAATAATGCCACAAATTTTCAAAACTATACCGTTAAGCATTCTGTTAAAAATAATTTTGATGTAAGGAATGTTAACCCGGCTAGTGTTGACAGTTGTGAAGATAAACATTCGGCCAGCATAGAGGAGTTGTTTTTGTTCCCCAGCTTAACACTCTGGGGGCACACCCGGTGCCATGTGAACATTTCTCATGGCCTTGGGTGGGAAGATTACGTGTATGGCTGCTTTTAAAGGGCCACGCCACATGGGCGGCCATACTCCGACTTCAGAGGACTTTCGCTCCATTCATGGAGCCACCCACACATTCACTCCACCCGTGGAGTGACAAACGGCCAGCATAGAGTGAGTTTAAACAATTAGTTGTTGACGATGCATTTTGGTTGGTTCAGCCTGCAGAGACGGAGGGCGAGATGCCGAAGCAGGTGGGCAACAAGACGGAGTGCGGTCTGCTGGGCTTCGTGCTGGACCTGAAGCAGAGCTACGAGAGAGTGCGGGAGGAGCACCCCGAGGAGAGCCTGGTCAAGGTCTACACCTTCAACTCCGTGCGCAAGTCCATGAGCACCATCATCAACCAAGGCAACGGGAACTTCAGGCTCTACACCAAGGGCGCGTCTGAGATCGTCTTGAAAAAGTCAGTGGTTCAGTGTGTGTGTGTGTCTGTATGTGTGTGTGTGTGTGTGTGCTCAAGTGCATGAGCACCATCATCAGTAAGGGAACACACAAAATTCAGGGTCTATGCACCAAGGGGGCGTCTGAGATCGTCTTGAAAAAGTCAGTGGTTCAGTGTGTGTGTCTGTCTCTGTGTGTCACAGTGTGTGTGTTTGCTCAAGTGCATGAGCACCATCATCAGTAAGGGAAACACAAAATTCGGGCTCTATGCCAAGGGCACGTCTGAGATCGTCTTGAAAAAGTCAGTGGTTCAGTGTGTGTGTGTGCTCAAGTGCATGAGCACCATCATCAGTAAGGGAAACACAAAATTCAGGCTCTATGCCAAAGGCGCGTCTGAGATCGTCTTGAAAAAGTCAGTGGTTCAGTGTGTGTGTGTGTGTGTGTCTGTGTGTGTGTGTGCTCAAGTGCATGAGCACCATCATCAGTAAGGGAAACACAAAATTCAGGGTCTGTACACCAAGGGAATGAGATCATCTTGAAATAGTCAGTGTGTGTGTGTGTGTGCTCAAGTGCATGAGCACCATCATCATTGGGAAACATAAAATTCAGGCTCTCTACCAAGGGCGCGTCTGAGATCGTCTTGAAAAATTCAGTGCCTCTTAGAGAGAGAGAGAGTGTGTGTGTGTGTCAGGCGTTTTCAGCGAATTCTCTGAATTCAAAGTAAAGTGAACTGTTCTTGTTGGTTTTAATGAATAGGACTACTGTTGTTGTTTTTTACTGTAAGGCACACCTGATTATAAGGTGCACCCGCATTAGACATACATATCTGTATTAACAATTCGGGACTTTACTGGTGTTGCAATGCCTCCAAGCATTGCCTCCAGGATTATCCCACCATCTTTATATCTACTAATGTCCCATATGCGTCTGTTCCAGACCGGAGGACGTTAAACAGATTTTCATCATGAAGGTGCACACACACACGCACACGCACACGCACACACACACACACACACACACACACACACACACACACAAAATTTGAAAGAAAATTCAGATTTTGCTATGATAATTTGTTACTATATTAATAGTCATATTGTAAAGTGCGGGGGTCTCGGCCTGGAGAAAAAAAAAGTATCACCCTGCAGTCGAAACATATGGTGCGCATTTTTGGTATCCAGACTACTCATGGCTTGTGTAAGGCGTAACCAGGTGTATTGAAGTTAACCCTTTCGCCGCCAGCCATTTCTCAGCAAAAACAAATCCATTATACTTACCTGGTAGAGAAAAAATAATCGATCTTCAATATTGGGGATTCTTCTGTGACATGCACAAAGTAAAGCCTATTCTTACTGCCCAAAGTTAAGAAAGTAGGGTCTTCAGATGACAGGCCCTGGTTTGATGCCTTATAGTGACATGGGTGTTAAATCATTGTGGTGCGAAAATGCGACGTTGGTGGCAAAAGCTTTACGTGACCTTTGTTTAATAACCTTTTTGTCGCTGCAGGTGCAACTTCATACTGAACCAAGATGGGGAGGCGGAACAGTTCACGGCCAGCAACCAGGAAGAACTGGTCAAGTTGGTCATTGAGCCCATGGCCAGTGAAGGCCTCAGGACCATCTGCATGGCTTACAAGGACTTTGTCAAAGGTCAGCCCCCTTTCATACCCCTCCTCCTCCCATTAAGGGGTTACCAGGAGGTCTTTCGTATAGATAGTTCCCTCACTTTCTGTAAGTTCTTTTTAGCTTCCTCTTATCTGTCACTTTCTTTGACCCTGTCTTTTACCTTTGCATATTGTTATCTACTGTCTTTCTGCCTTAATAATAATAATGGGGAAAATGTATATGGCGCCCATCCTACTATGTAGGCTACAGGGCGCTTTACACAGAATTCAAATGGAATAAAAACGTGAAACAAAAATCCAATAACATGAGCAGACAAAACAATACTGGTCAGACTTCGTTTGGCCGGTAAAAATGCACATAGCACACGGCTGTGACTACTACTACTACTACCACCACCACCACTACTACTACTACTCCTCCTTATAATAGGCTTAATACACGTATGCATTGTCACACAATTCGCAAGTGCACATGCACATATGCACGGAAGTTCTGTGCGGAAACCCCGTAAATAAGTAAAAGAAAGAAGGAACAAAATAAGTGCATGAGTTTCTGCGCCATGCGCTTATTTTTTCCTTCCTTCTTTTACTTATATACAGGGTTTTCGCACGGAACTTCCGCGTACGTGTGTACATGCCCTTACTGGTCCATTCTCCCGCCTTTGTCCTAGAAACTCTCACAAAGACTTTTCCAGCTAAGCACACATATTGTATGGAAAAAGAAACATCTTCTGTTGTGCCAATAGGTGTTTATCATTCCCTTATTCCCAAATCAATGAAGCGTGCTCTTATGGTGACTTCATGGTATTATGGTGACTGTGACAGGAGAAATCAATGCTCCCAACGAGACTTCATTGGATGACGAGCCCAACTGGGATGATGAGGACAGCATTGTGAAGGGGATGACCTGTATCTACATCGTGGGCATTGAAGACCCTGTCAGAGATGAAGTAAGTGATGACATACTTGACATTTGTCTGACTGTCTGTCTGTCTAAATGACTGGGGGGTTTTACTGAGAAGATGAGGACAGCATTGTGAAAGGGTTGACCTGTATCTACATCATGGGCATTGAAGACCCTGTCAGAGATGATGAGGTCCGTCTGATTGGCTCGCTGGCTGGCTAGCTGTCTGACCAGAAGTGATCCGTCACTGCCAGAATGCAGGGATCTGTGTACGTATAGTGACAACGTTAAACAGTAATGTATAGCTTCCCTACCTATGGGTTCCTGAAGTCGTCCATCACTGCCAGAATGCAGACATCTGTGTGCATATAGTGACAACATTAAACTATAGCTTCCCTACCTATGGGTTCCTGAAGTCGTCCATCACTGCCAGAATGCAGGCATCTGTGTGCGTATAGTGACAACATTAAACTATAGCTTCCCTACCTATGGGTTCCTGAAGTCGCCCATCACTGCCAGAATGCAGGCATCTGTGTGCGTATAGTGACAACATTAAACAGTATAGCTTCCCTACCTATGTGTTCCTGAAGTTGCCCATCACTGCCAGAATGCAGGCATCTGTGTGCGTATAGTGACAACATTAAACAGTATAGTTTCCCTACCTACGGGTTCCTGAAGTCGCCCGTCACTGCCAGAATGCAGGCATCTGTGTGCGTATAGTGACAACATTAAACAGTATAGTTTCCCTACCTACGGGTTCCTGAAGTCGCCCGTCACTGCCAGAATGCAAGGATCTGTGTGCGTATAGTGACAATATTAAACAGTAATGTATAGCTTCCCTACCTACGGGTTCCTGAAGTCGTCCATCACTGCCAGAATACAAGGATCTGTGTGCGTATAGTGACAACATTAAACAGTATAGCTTCCCTACCTATGGGCTCCTGAAGTCGTCCGTCACTGCCAGAACGTAGGGGATCTGTGTGCGTATTGTGACAATATTAAACAGTAATGTATAGCTTCCCTACCTACAGGTTCCTGAAGTTGTCCATCACTGCCAGAATGCAGGCATCTGTGTGCGTATAGTGACAACATTAAACAGTATAGCTTCCCTACCTACAGGTTCCTGAAGTCGCCCATCACTGCCAGAATGCAGGCATCTATCTGTATGCGTATAGTGACAACATTAAACAGTATAGCTTCCCTACCTATGGGCTCCTGAAGTCGTCCGTCACTGCCAGAACGTAGGGGATCTGTGTGCGTATTGTGACAATATTAAACAGTAATGTATAGCTTCCCTACCTACGGGTTCCTGAAGTCGTCCATCACTGCCAGAATGCAGGCATCTGTGTGCATATAGTGACAACATTAAACAGTAAAGCTTCCCTACCTACGGGTTCCTGAAGTCGCCCGTCACTGCCAGAATGCAAGGATCTGTGTGCGTATAGTGACAATATTAACCTTTAGCCAACCAGGTTATTTTTCAGTTCTGTATTTCCCTCAACCAGATTCTTTTTGAGACTCTGAAAATGTTGCCCACCTGCTCTCTTGGAATTGCTGTCATTTCTGTTCTATTGCATGTACAGTCTTGAAATTTGCAGTGAATGTAGCTGAATGATTATAGTGTATGGTGGTACTAACCATGTATTAATTTTTGGCTATTTTCATAGCCAAAAAAAAATCAGATTGGCTAGCCAAAAAAAATGCAGGCACCCTACCTACTTTCAGAGGTTGTACTGTCCATGATATTGCTCAGACACTGCTCAAATTTGGAGGTTATATATGTAAGTGAATAAGCTTTACTATAATACCAACCTTTTTGTATTTTGTGAATATTTTTATGGTGAAAAAAAAAAATGACGTCACGAAAAAATGCCCCAAAAACGTGCACCCCTACCTACTTCAAGTGGCTTTAGCTCCTAAGGTACTGCTTGTAGAGGCATATAATAGGAAATGAAAATGCAGGTAAATGAATGCAGATCACAATGATATCAAACATTCTGGGGTTTGTGTATGTTTGCATGCTGCAAAATGACAAAACATGACAAAACAAAACAACGAAAAATCAACAAAGTTTTCCTACCATTAGAAGTCGTGCAATTCTGGGGTACACCTGGTCTTGAAGTTCAGCAGGGTGTGGTACCTTGTGAAGCAGGGGTATGGGCAGAGAGCTACTCGGCATTTTGAGCACATAAGGGTTGTCTGGTGACGCTTGAAAGCCCGATCAGAACAGACAATGCAATCGGGCCGAGAAGGCTTCCCACTAGACAGGCGCTTGTCCGTGATGACCAAAGTGTGCTCCAAGTTTACCAATCTGTCAGGAGGATTATTAACTGGTCTGCCTTTTCTTGCACCTACACCAGACTCGTAGCCTGCCAGAAGCTGATGAACAATCTGCAGACGGAACTTTTGGGCACAAACACGCCCCTCATGCTTGTGCCGCCAGATCACAAGAGCATTGCAAAAACATATCTCAAGGAGGTAGAAGAAGACCTTTTTCCACCACTTCTTGCTCTTGTGAAGAACCATGTAGAATGACATGGCCTTGTCAGCTCTGTCAACCCCACCCATGTGCTTGGAATAGGCCTGAACAGCACAGGGTTTCTGCACAACACGCATGTGGCCAGCATCACGTTTTGACCTGACCTCCTTCCTGAAAGTCTCTCCAGAGTGAGCACTGGTCATCAAATTGACAGCTCTCTTGTCATACCAGGCAATGAACAGAGTGTGGCCAACTCTCTCTGTGATGGGCTCCTCACCTGCACGAGGTCTGGCTTCTTTGATAGCTTGAGGAACACCCCGCCTGTTGAGTCTGAGAGTGCCGCAAGCGCCCATTTCATTCTCGGCTAGCTCATCGAAAAGGGGGCCAGAACTGAATAAATTGTCCATGTACAGGACATGCCCCTTGTTGTAGAGTGGCTCAGCAAGACCAGTAACCACCCTATGAGCCAGCCCAACCTCCTGAAGAACCCGAGCAATCACCTCCTTGCCAAGATACAACTTCCAATTCCACATGTAGCCAGTTTTCGAATCTGCCAGACCCCACGCCTTGAGACCCCACTTGGTTGGCTTGTTGGGCATGTAAATAAGAAGACTTGTCCTGCCCTTGAATGGGATCATGCTCTCATCAATAGAAATTTCCTTTGCTGGAGCATAATAGTTCTGCCACAAAGGAACCAGAAGCTCAAAGAGGGGATGAACTTTGTGAACCTTGTCATGCTCCGGATGATCTTTGGGTCTGGCAGTGGAATTGTCAGCCAGGTGAAAAAAAGTCTGAATAGCCTGGAACCTATTCCTTGACATGATCGTCCTGAACCCTGGCATTTCAAGATAATGATCTGTAGACCAGTACAGCTCATATGAAGAGCGCTGAGACATCCCCATGAGAAGCAAAATGGAAATGAACGCCTTCATCTCATCAACCGTGACTTCTTTCCACTGACTGACTCGCGAGTGAACCGATGCATCAGCACCTCGAACTCGTGCTATGTCGGCAGCATACCGGTTTGTTTCAGTAACAAACAGCTCAATGACAGCATCACTGATGAATAAACGAAACAACTCAGCTTCAGAAATATCATCTGGAACATTGAGAGGACCGTACTCTGAATCGAAATCTCGAAGCCAGTCATGATCGTAACCATCCGAAACTTCACCATCGTTCTCATCAGGCTCACCCTCGTCACTCGATTCAACCCCTTCTGCTTCTCCATTACCACGCATCCTTTCCCTCTCTGCCCTATCAGCGAAATGTTGCTCAATATCAGCTTCAGTGAAGCCCAGGAACTCTTCATCACTGTCTGAATCGAAGAAAATCTCCTCCAGCACAACTTCGTCGAAATTCGCCATCTTAAAATTTATCGAAAAACTCACAAAAACTTGTTTCAACTTTCAAAAATTCAGTTCGAAGAATAAAAAGCACGATGGCTGCCGTATTCCGGAAAAGGAGAGAGATAAAACCCCTAAGCATTGTGGGATTGCTTCAAATAGCTTGGTTGTAGTCCACAGATACCGCAATAGGTTCAAGCGCTGAGTGACACTCGCTCGGCGCACGAGTGCGCCTCCGGCTGTGGGCGATAACTAGCGCTCGGCGCAGCAGTGCGCCTCCGGTTGGCTAAAGGTTAAACAGTAATGTATAGCTTCCCTACCTACGGGTTCCTGAAGTCGTCCATCACTGCCAGAATACAAGGATCTGTGTGCGTATAGTGACAACATTAAACAGTATAGCTTCCCTACATACGGGTTCCTGAAGTCGTCCATCACTGCCAGAATACAAGGATCTGTGAGCGTATAGTGACAATATTAAGCAGTAATGTATAGCTTCCCTACCTACGGGTTCCTGAAGTCGTCCATCACTGCCAGAATGCAGGCATCTGTGTGCATATAGTGACAACATTAAACAGTATAGCTTCCCTACCTATGGGTTCCTGAAGTCGTCCGTCACTGCCAGAATGCAGGCATCTGTGTGCGTATAGTGACAACATTAAACAGTATAGCTTCCCTACCTACGGGTTCCTGAAGTCGTCCGTCACTGCCAGAATGCAGGCATCTGTGTGCGTATAGTGACAACCTTAAACAGTATAGCTTCCCTACCTACAGGTTCCTGAAGTCGTCCGTCACTGCAAGAACGCACGGATCTGTGTGCGCATAATAAATGGGTTCAGTGTGAGCATGATCAAATCAATATTATATTCTCCGCTCGAGTTTAACTCGTCAAGCGTTACTTTGGCTGTAGCTATAACAGAATCGATCCATGCTCTTTTTTTTAACCCATCAAGCATTTCCTTACCCATAAGGGCCTAAGGCAATTTGTCACAGTAAGAACGCAGGGATCTGCAACTATAATGGAATCGGTCCATGATTTTTTTACCTCTAGTCTAACCTATCAAGCATTACTCTACTACAGGTGCATGAAGCTATCCAGCATTACACAGGGTTCGTGGGGTCCTTTCAGGTGCTTTAAAGTGCTGTGAAATTGATCGGTCTTCAAACGGCCTGTTAAGTCCTTTATGTCAGTAAGAAGGTCCTTTCAAATCAGTCAAAGGTCCTATCAAGCATTACTCTACTACAGGTGCATGAAGCCATCCGGCATTACAAGAACGTAGGGATCTGTGTGCGGATGGTGACCCGTGATTTTCTTTGCTCTGTTTAACCCTTTCACCGCCAATGTCGCATGTTTGCACCACAATGATTTAACACCCATGTCACTAAAAGGCATCAAATCAGGGTCTGTTATCCAAAGACCCTGTCCTCTTAATTTTGGGAGGTAAGGAAAATAGGGTTTTACGCCCTCTTCGGCCTTTCGGACATGTGGGGCATTTGTAAATATAAAGATGGTGGGAACAATACTGGAGGCAATACCCGGAGGCAGTGTTTATCCAGTAAAGTCCCGATCTTTTTTTTAAAATACAGATATGTGCAGCAGTAACCACGCCTCGGATAAATCTCATCGGCTATGGCACTATAACAAAACTGGAATAATAAAGGGAGGTAAGGATAGGCCTTACTTTAAATATGTCACACAGGAATCCCCAGTATTGCAAACAGATTTTTTTCTCTACCCAGGTAAGTTTGATGGAATTTTTTTGCTGAAAAATGGCTGGCGGTGAACGGGTTAATTGCATGTAAACAGTATTATGCAGTATGCCTTCCCCTGTTACAGGTGCCTGAAGCCATCCGGCACTGTCAGAGCGCAGGGATCTGCGTGCGCATGGTGACTGGTATTATACAGTATGCCTTCCCCTGTCGCAGGTGCCTGAAGCCATCCGGCACTGTAAGAGCGCAGGGATCTGCGTGCGCATGGTGACTGGTATTATGCAGTATACCTTCCCCTGTTACAGGTGCCTGAAGCCATCCAGCACTGTCAGAGCGCAGGGATCTGCGTGCGCATGGTGACTGGTATTATACAGTATGCCTTCCCCTGTCGCAGGTGCCTGAAGCCATCCGGCACTGTCAGAGCGCAGGGATCTGCGTGCGCATGGTGACTGGTATTATACAGTATGCCTTCCCCTGTCGCAGGTGCCTGAAGCCATCCGGCACTGTAAGAGCGCAGGGATCTGCGTGCGCATGGTGACTGGTATTATACAGTATGCCTTCCCCTGTCGCAGGTGCCTGAAGCCATCCGGCACTGTAAGAGCGCAGGGATCTGCGTGCGCATGGTGACTGGTATTATACAGTATGCCTTCCCCTGTCGCAGGTGCCTGAAGCCATCCGGCACTGTCAGAGCGCAGGGATCTGCGTGCGCATGGTGACTGGTATTATACAGTATGCCTTCCCCTGTCGCAGGTGCCTGAAGCCATCCGGCACTGTAAGAGCGCAGGGATCTGCGTGCGCATGGTGACTGGTATTATACAGTATGCCTTCCCCTGTCGCAGGTGCCTGAAGCCATCCGGCACTGTAAGAGCGCAGGGATCTGCGTGCGCATGGTGACTGGTATTATACAGTATACCTTCCCCTGTCGCAGGTGCCTGAAGCCATCCGGCACTGTCAGAGCGCAAGGATCTGCGTGCGCATGGTGACTGGTATTATACAGTATACCTTCCCCTGTCGCAGGTGCCTGAAGCCATCCGGCACTGTAAGAGCGCAGGGATCTGCGTGCGCATGGTGACTGGTATTATACAGTATACCTTCCCCTGTCGCAGGTGCCTGAAGCCATCCGGCACTGTAAGAGCGCAGGGATCTGCGTGCGCATGGTGACTGGTATTATACAGTATGCCTTCCCCTGTCGCAGGTGCCTGAAGCCATCCGGCACTGTAAGAGCGCAAGGATCTGCGTGCGCATGGTGACTGGTATTATACAGTATGCCTTCCCCTGTCGCAGGTGCCTGAAGCCATCCGGCACTGTAAGAGCGCAGGGATCTGCGTGCGCATGGTGACTGGTATTATACAGTATGCCTTCCCCTGTCGCAGGTGCCTGAAGCCATCCGGCACTGTAAGAGCGCAGGGATCTGCGTGCGCATGGTGACTGGTATTATACAGTATGCCTTCCCCTGTCGCAGGTGCCTGAAGCCATCCGGCACTGTAAGAGCGCAGGGATCTGCGTGCGCATGGTGACTGGTATTATACAGTATGCCTTCCCCTGTCGCAGGTGCCTGAAGCCATCCGGCACTGTAAGAGCGCAGGGATCTGCGTGCGCATGGTGACTGGTATTATACAGTATGCCTTCCCCTGTCGCAGGTGCCTGAAGCCATCCGGCACTGTAAGAGCGCAGGGATCTGCGTGCGCATGGTGACTGGTATTATACAGTATGCCTTCCCCTGTCGCAGGTGCCTGAAGCCATCCGGCACTGTAAGAGCGCAGGGATCTGCGTGCGCATGGTGACTGGTATTATACAGTATGCCTTCCCCTGTCGCAGGTGCCTGAAGCCATCCGGCACTGTAAGAGCGCAGGGATCTGCGTGCGCATGGTGACTGGTATTATACAGTATGCCTTCCCCTGTCGCAGGTGCCTGAAGCCATCCGGCACTGTAAGAGCGCAGGGATCTGCGTGCGCATGGTGACTGGTATTATACAGTATGCCTTCCCCTGTCGCAGGTGCCTGAAGCCATCCGGCACTGTAAGAGCGCAGGGATCTGCGTGCGCATGGTGACTGGTATTATACAGTATACCTTCCCCTGTCGCAGGTGCCTGAAGCCATCCAGCACTGTCAGAGCGCAAGGATCTGCGTGCGCATGGTGACTGGTATTATACAGTATACCTTCCCCTGTCGCAGGTGCCTGAAGCCATCCGGCACTGTCAGAGCGCAGGGATCTGCGTGCGCATGATGACTGGTATTATACAGTATACCTTCCCCTGTCGCAGGTGCCTGAAGCCATCCGGCACTGTCAGAGCGCAGGGATCTGCGTGCGCATGGTGACTGGTATTATACAGTATACCTTCCCCTGTCGCAGGTGCCTGAAGCCATCCGGCACTGTAAGAGCGCAGGGATCTGCGTGCGCATGGTGACTGGTATTATACAGTATACCTTCCCCTGTCGCAGGTGCCTGAAGCCATCCAGCACTGTAAGAGCGCAGGGATCTGCGTGCGCATGGTGACTGGTATTATACAGTATGCCTTCCCCTGTCGCAGGTGCCTGAAGCCATCCGGCACTGTAAGAGCGCAGGGATCTGCGTGCGCATGGTGACTGGTATTATACAGTATGCCTTCCCCTGTCGCAGGTGCCTGAAGCCATCCGGCACTGTAAGAGCGCAGGGATCTGCGTGCGCATGGTGACTGGTATTATACAGTATGCCTTCCCCTGTCGCAGGTGCCTGAAGCCATCCGGCACTGTAAGAGCGCAGGGATCTGCGTGCGCATGGTGACTGGTATTATACAGTATGCCTTCCCCTGTCGCAGGTGCCTGAAGCCATCCGGCACTGTAAAAGCGCAGGGATCTGCGTGCGCATGGTGACTGGTATTATACAGTATGCCTTCCCCTGTCGCAGGTGCCTGAAGCCATCCGGCACTGTAAGAGCGCAGGGATCTGCGTGCGCATGGTGACTGGTATTATACAGTATGCCTTCCCCTGTCGCAGGTGCCTGAAGCCATCCGGCACTGTAAGAGCGCAGGGATCTGCGTGCGCATGGTGACTGGTATTATACAGTATGCCTTCCCCTGTCGCAGGTGCCTGAAGCCATCCGGCACTGTAAGAGCGCAGGGATCTGCGTGCGCATGGTGACTGGTATTATACAGTATGCCTTCCCCTGTCGCAGGTGCCTGAAGCCATCCGGCACTGTAAGAGCGCAGGGATCTGTGTGCGCATGGTGACTGGTGACAACGTGAACACGGCGCGCTCCATCGCCTCCAAGTGCGGCATCATCAGTCCAGGGGACGATGCTCTGGTGCTAGAGGGGAAGGAGTTCAACCGACGAATCCGCAACGCTGCCGGAGAGGTAAGACAGGGTTCCCACAAGTCCTGGAAAACTTAAAAAGTCCTGGAAAACTAGCAAGGTCTTCTTTTCCAGGGCTTGAAAAGTGCTGGAAAAACGGCATAGGCCCTGAAGCTCCAGGAAAAGTCCTGGAATTTTCTTAATCTGTCTACCAGATTCTCAACTTTCAAGCAAGCAAAAACCCACACTATGTCGTTGAATATATATATATAGTAAAACTCGAAGTTAACTTGTTTTTTTTTAATTCAGACTTTTGACCGCCTGATATTGTGACAGCAGACGACCGTGATACTACATAATTATGGTGTTTTGGTGTGTGCATGTTTTTGTTGTTGTTTCAAATAATTAAAATAGTTCGATATTTGCACACCTCTTACCGTAATGCTTATTATCCATATTACAAAAGCATTATTTTCAGTCCTTAAAATTTACCAGTATGGTCCTGGAATAGTCCTGGAAAAGTCCTTGAATTTTTCTTTTAGAGATCTGTGGGAACCCTGGACTCGCTAAGAGCTAGTCAGTCGTTTTCGACTATGACTGCCAGATAGCAGAGGGGGCAGATGCTACTCTGGCGGGCTGGGTTTAGAATTTGTTTATAGTGGAGATGCCTTGCCCAGAGTACATCCCCACTCTCGGCCAAAGGGATTTGAGGACACAGCTGGTGGTGAGGAAGGTCCCCAAAGGCCAACCCATCCCTTTGGCTGCAGCACCAGAGCCGGTGCAAAGGCCCCCTCGTTCGAGAGTCATAGTCTTCAGCAAGAGACTGAACTGTACCATGATTTTTAATTACTGTAGAAAATCATCAATTGTAGAGCTCTCATGTTACTGTTGGCCCCTACTGCAGGCTATTATCAACCAATGATAAAAGCCATTTTAGCAAAGGCCCGGTGAGCATTAAACGGAGCAAAACAGAAAGAGTTAACTAGAGCGAAGCGCTGCAATGATTCACTCATGCGTGTGTGTGTCAGATTGTTCTTCACAATCTTGTCAGTCTCATTCTGATGATGTCATTTCTTTCTTTCTTCTTCATGGCAAAGATGACATTTCTTCATGGCGTCCAAATCATGACCCGGTCGGTGTAAGCTTACTTAGAGAGCAATTGAAATAGCATAACTTTTTGTACTCGGGAATTTACCGTGTTTTTCGGACTATAAGCAGACCTGCCTACTGCTACGATTTGGCCGTAGCAGCTTCGAAAAATAAAGCTTTGCTACGGAGCTACGGTAACCTTAACATTGCTACAGAAGAGAGAAAAAAATGCCGCCGCATTTTATTTTTGCTTATGCCGTTCCCGGTTTTGTCTGTTTCTAAGAGCAGACGTGTCATGCGCGATAACCTAGTCACTTCCGTTTCTATCAAAGTGACTGCGCATGCGTTCTTATTACTTTCTCTGGGGAAAATGGCGGACTCCAGCAGCAGTAGCGATTCGGGAGATGTTTCAAACGAACAAAAACGAACCCAAACCAGAAAACGAAAATCATCTGGCACACCATCTTGTTCTAAGAAAAAACATCGACCTGCCGCACAAGTTTTCAAAATAGCTTACACGGAGGAGTGGCCTTGCATCGTCAGAATTTCACTCAGTGCGAACCATGCTCGCTGCAGTGCAACCTCTGCCATGCGGACTTCTCTGTGAATCATGGCGGTAGATACGATTGCCGTCAACACGTTCAATCGGCGACATATAAGCAGTGCGTTTCGGCTCAGGAAGAGAACAAGCCGATTGCAGTCGTTTGTGGATGCTACGAAAACATTTGCCATGCTACTGAAAATTGATGGCTGGGCTACTGATTGGGAAAATTCCAAGTAGGCAGGTCTGTATAAGGCGCACCCCCCAAATTTTACCCAAATTTCAGATTTTGTTACTATATTTTCTTACTATCTCATCAGTCACATTATAAGGCGCAGGGGTCTGAGTCTTGGAAAAAAGTATCATCTTTTAGTCCGAAAAATACGGTAAATGAATCCCTGAAGCAAAAATAATAACTGATTTTGCAACCCAACTTGTTCTGGTGACTTTTTCATAGAAGCAGTCACTGCAAACATAATGATGATATTTATCATCATGCAAAGTTTGGTTGTGCTATTATTTGTAGTTTCTGAGCAAATTGCTATGTTAAAGTTTTTGATCACACACACACACACACACACACACACACACACACACATCAAAATCATGAGTGCATAGAGTCGACTTTGATCGTCGAAAAACAAAAGGTGTACATTGGAAGTCCAGTGCGGACCAGCTAACTCAAAAATAGGTACCACCAAAAAATCGGATAATTCATAATAATTTTTTTGTCTCAAGTTAATCTTTTTCATGCGCAACACTTTATCTCAAAATATCGACTATCTGAAAATGCTGACATAGAGGTGAGGCTAAGCAACCTTCAGATGATCTCAAAACCCTGGGTAAATAAAATTTCATTTGTTCATATCCAGACTACCATATTTTATGGACTATAGGGCGTGTCGCATGAAAAAAGGTAGCTTGTAAAAATAAGTAGCTCGCTATCTATGACAGTGTGTATTTGCGACATTGAGCATGAACCACAAATTTCACTTTTTTCTAGGGTTAGGGATAGGGTTAGGTAAATGGTTAAAGTACAGAAAAAGTGAAATTTGTGATTGTCGCAAATACAGACTCTCATAGTAGCGAGCTACTTATTTTTACGAGCTACCTTTTTTCATGCAACAGGGCGCACCTGATTATAAGGCGCACCCCCCGAATTTGACTCAAAATTCAGATTTTATTACTCTTATTCCCTTACTATGTTATCAGTCGCATTATAAGGCGTAGGGATCTGAGTACGGGGAAAAAGTATCGCTTTATAGTCCGTAAAATACGGTAGAGTGGAACCTCCCTCATAAGACCTTCAAAAATCATCCAAAATGAGGTCTTACAAGGGAGGGTTTTTATAAGGGAGGTAATTTTAATACTTACAAAGAAGGGCAACGTCTCAGAGAAGTAGGTCTTATGTGGGACGGAGTCTTATAATGGGAGGTCTTATAAGGGAGGTTCCGCTGTAATCGTGACTTGTGTCAGGGGTAACCGGGTAACGTCTCAGAGAAGTAGGATTATGTGGGAGGGAGTCTTATAATGGGTGGTCTTATAAGGGAGGTTCCACTGTACTCATGACTTGTGTCAGGGGTAACCGGGCAACGTCTCAGAGAAGTAGGTCTTATGTGGGAGGGAGTCTTATAAGGCAGGTTCCGCTGTACTCGTGACTTGTGTCAGGGGTAACCGGGTCTGCTTGTGGGTTACTGCCGTGCAGATATGTCAGGAGAAGATCGACGAGGTGTGGCCCACTCTGCGGGTGCTGGCGCGGTCCTCCCCCCAGGACAAGTACACCCTGGTGAAGGGCATCATCGACTCCAGGCTCAGCACCAGCAGGGAGGTGGTGGCCGTCACCGGCGACGGAACCAACGACGGGCCCGCCCTCAAGAAAGCCGACGTGGGCTTTGCCATGGTGAGTCATTCACATGGATGCTCCTGCTTTCAGGATGTCCTGAAGTTCAGGATTTTTTGGTCCAGGATGTCCTGAAGTTCAGGGTTTTTTTAATTGCCTGGAGCCGGCGTCACCGGATTATGAGAATTTTTGAGAAGATGCATTTTGCTGGTTATAGAGGTCATGAAGTTTAACCAGAAGTGAAAGTGCAACGAAAACCTGTCAATTACATTGGAAACTTGTTTCCCTTCAGCTTCCAGGGGGCATTGCCCCCCGGAACCCCCAGGAGGGGTGCTGTCCCTGCACTCCGCCGGGGCCTAGGCAGCCCATGGACCCCTGCCTTGTAGGATTTTTTTAATTTCCCGGGAGCACCCATGCATTCAGTAGGCAGCCAATACACATCACCACAAGGCCAAACGAAAGTGCTAGACAACACACACAGACAGTAATAGATCCCGAAGTAAAGCTGGCAGTACAGTCGAAAAAAAGACCTGTATTATACCTGTACGGTATCCTGAAGTACTCATGCCAAATATCATAAAGTAGCAGCTACGCATCGCGGTTGCTACGCCCTGCGCTCGTTTCGCTTTGCGGCAGCTTTTCCCCGGTACAGGTCAATGGAATAGCAGTTGCCAGGATAGCACTTCAAAATGTCTGCCACTGTAGTCCCATGTTTACAGAGCTCCCCCGCGGCTCTCATGCTCACTGTGCTATTGGCCCTTCAAAATGTCTTCCACTGCATTCCCCTGTTAACGCTGTTGTTACAGCAAAATTAGAGTTCCACAGCGACATAATAGTCAAAAGTGACCGTGGTTGCTAGAAGGAAGGAAGATTAAATCAGAGAGACAGACAATTTCCAAGAACACTGTGCGACAACCAAATTCTTGTCCGCGAACATGGCTTGCAGACTCCGCAAACCATGTTTTTCAGACAATCTCTCTGTTCTCTCCTTCTTTCTCTCGCTCTCTCTTTCTCTCTTCCGTTTGCCCTTCTCTCTCTCTCTCTCTACGACCCTCGTTTTCTTGCATTCATTGTGACTGGCTGTGATTTTACGCATGTGCAAATATGTCTTGCTGTCTCTCTCCTTCTTTCTCTCTTTCTCTCCCGTTTGCCCTTCTCTCTCTCTCTCTCTCTCTCTACGACCCTCGCTTTCTTGCATTCATTGTCACTGTCTTTGAATTTACGCATGTGCAAATATGTCTTGCTGTCTCTCTCCTCCTTTCTCTCGCTCTCTCTTTCTCTCTTCCGTTTGCCCTTCTCTCTCTCTCTCTCTACGACCCTCGCTTTCTTGCATGCATTGTCACTCGCTTTGAATTTACGCATGTGCAAATATGTCTTGCTGTCTCTCCTTTCTCTCCCTCTCTCTTTCTCTCTTCCGTTTGCCCTTCTCTCTCTCTCTCTATGACCCTCGCTTTCTTGCATTCATTGTCACTGTCTTTGATTTTACGCATGTGCAAATATGTCTTGCTTCTCCCCACAGGGTATCTCTGGAACGGATGTAGCAAAAGAAGCGTCGGACATCATCCTGACAGACGACAACTTCACGTCCATCGTGAAGGCCGTCATGTGGGGCCGTAACGTCTACGACTCCATCGCCAAGTTCCTGCAGTTCCAGCTGACCGTCAACGTGGTCGCCGTGTTCGTCGCCTTCATCGGAGCCTGCAGCATTGGGGTCAGTCAGCCCTCACATTCAACGGTTTCCGTGCGAAACTGCGTTAAAAAACAAACCCAACCTATGTCCAGGGTTCGTTCAGGGTCCTTGAAACCTTGAAAAGTCCTGGAAAATTGACAGCCTTTTCCAGGGCTTGGAAAAACACCAAAGGCCCCCCAAACTCCTGGAAGACATCTTTGTTGAACGCAACTTTATTTATGTATTTCTTAATACAGTGGAACCTACCTTTTAACTCATTCCATGCTGGCCAGTTGCTTCCCTTTGCAAGCGTTCTGTACTGGCCGATTTGCATAGGTTGCCAAAAAATTATTTTCTAAATAATGGTAACAGATACAAACGTGACATTTAGGCAATATGTACACAATATACAGTACTAACACCTGCAACAGTTTCAAAGCATCCACTTGATTAGTTTTGATTTGTGATATTTTAAAATAAATGCATGTTTTGTCAAGCCAGGCACACTCATAATAGCGAAAAATATAATTTTAAGGTCCCAAAATAACCGGCAGCCAGCCAATCAGTGTTAGAGGCATGAATGAAACGTGGTAGTAGCCCTCTGAGCCACTTTGAAGCACGCATGACTGCTAACCTATGAACTATGAATTTTTAAAGTTCACATGCGATATCCCGTTACCTTAGTAACGAGGCGTTGTGCGCATGCCCTGCGACGAGAGCGCAGGTTAGTATAGAAAGAGTTAAGACCTTCAAAAATCATCCAAAATGAGGTCTTATAAGGGAGGTAATTTTAATACTTACAAAGAAGGGCAATGTCTCAGAGAAGTAGGTCTTATGTGGGAGGGAGTCTTATAAGGGAGGTTCCACTGTAATCGATCAAAATACACAAATACAAAACATCAGATTGGCAGAGATAACATTGTCAACACAGAAAACAAAATCATGGCAAGATTACTACAAAGTTTCATTAACTTTCACTCACAAATGATTTCAATATAATGTTTTGAATAAGCATACCCATTTCTAGCTCATTCTGCCGAATCCTTTCAGGATTGCGGGTTTGGCTCTGCCACTTCCTTATAGGATGCTAAGAGTTAATGTTGGCATGAATTCAGCTCTCACATAAGGAAAGTGAGCAACTCTAAATAATTTAATCCATATCAAGCTCAAACAGTACACACACATGCGCGCACACGTTTGTTTGTTTTCAGTTTGTCTGAAAAATCTGGTGTGTGTGTTTTGGGTATTTAATATTTTGGTGCATAAAGTCACAGAGACGTATCTCTGTGAAATTAGGGTTGCACCCACCTGGAAATAATGTTGCCACAAGCGCAGAGCCACCCATTTTTTTTGTGTTTGGGCGCGCGCATGCATTACCGTGAAATATAGTCCTTAACCCTTTCACCGCCAATGTCGCATTTTAGCACCACACTGATTCAACACCCATGCTACTAAAAGGCATGAAAGTTGGATCAGTTATCCAGTGACCTGATGTTGTTAATTGTGGGAGATAAAGAAAGGGTTTATTTGACGCGTGTCATTTGGGGGATTCACAGTACTGCAGATGCCAAGTTTTCTTTACCTGGGTATGTTTGAGAGAACATTTTGGGTCAAAAATGGCTGGCGGCGAAAGGGTTAAAGACCCCAAGATTCAACAATTGAAATGTGTATATGATTAACACATCTAAAAGCGTCCTACTCATGCCAATCATGAAACAGAATACAAATAATCAGAAAGGACACATTAAGAGGCCGCGAGGCCTAGTCCTCATTCTCTGACCTGACCTGACCTTACTTTTGGGGGAAAGGTCTTTAGAGACCCACCAGATCACGTGTCAAAATCTCGGGTTTCACGTGTTTTCCCTCTTATAGGTGGTAATAAATCTTGTTTTGACCAGTTTGACTCCCATACAAATGCCCCCAAATTCAAAGCGAAAAATCATTTTAAAGAGCAGCCTCAATTTGAAGTTGAGGGAATTTGTATGTGGGTCACAGCTACCCAGAAAAAACCAAGGGACTTAATCGTGGTGGGTCAGTGGTTTAAGAAGTCTTTAAAAAGTTTGTAAATTTGAAAGGGAAAAATCTGTACGAACCCTGCATAGGACAGCCTCCCGAAGCTGTGTGTTGTTGACCTGACCTGACCTTTTTGTCCTACATGACACACACCCCCCTTGGCCATCCATATGCTGTGTGCTGACCTACCTGTTTTCTGTCCCCCACAGGACAGCCCCCTGAAGGCCATCCAGATGCTGTGTGTTGACCTGACCTGACCTTTTCTCTGTCCCCCACAGGACAGCCCCCTGAAGGCCATCCATATGCTGTGTGTTGTTGACCTGACCTTTTCTCTGTCCCCCACAGGACAGCCCCCTGAAGGCCATCCATATGCTGTGTGTTGCTGACCTTTACTGTGTCCCACAGGACAGCCCCCTGAAGGCCATCCAGATGCTGTGGGTGAACCTGCCAGTGACCCCTAGTTGTCCTAATTGACCTTGACCTGACCTTTTCTCTGTCTCCCACAGGACAGCCCCCTGAAGGCCATCCAGATGCTGTGGGTGAACCTGCCAGTGACCCCTAGTTGTCCTCCTTGACCTGACCTTTTCTCTGTCCCCCACAGGACAGCCCTCTGAAGGCCATTCCTTGACCTGACCTTTTCTCTGTCCCCCACAGGACAGCCCCCTGAAGGCCATCCAGATGCTGTGTGTTGACCTTTTCTCTGTGACCTGAAGGCCACAGATGCTGTGTGTTTTGACCTGACCTTTTCTCTGTCCCCCACAGGACAGCCCCCTGAAGGCCATCCAGATGCACCTTTTCTCTGTCCCCCACAGGACAGCCCCCTGAAGGCCATCCATATGCTGTGTGTTGCTGACCTTTACTGTGTCCCACAGGACAGCCCCCTGAAGGCCATGATGCTGTGGGTGAACCTGCCTGACCTTTTGACCTGACCTGTCTGTCTCCCACAGGACAGCCCCCTGAAGGCCATCCAGATGCTGTGGGTGAACCTGCCAGTGACCCCTGTTGTCCTCCTTGACCTGACCTTTTCTCTGTCCCCCACAGGACAGCCCCCTGAAGGCCATCCAGATGCTGTATGTTGCTGACCTGACCTTTTCTCTGTCCCCCACAGGACAGCCCCCTGAAGGCCATCCAGATGCTGTGTGTTGACCTGACCTTTTCTCTGTCCCCCACAGGACAGCCCCCTGAAGGCCATCCAGATGCTCTGACCTTTCCCCCACAGGACAGCCCCCTGAAGGCCATCCAGATGCTGTGTGTTGTTGGCCTGACCTGACCTTTTCTCTGTCCCCCACAGGACAGCCCCCTGAAGGCCATCCAGATGCTGTGGGTGAACCTGCCAGTGACTCCTTGTCCTAATTAACCTTGAACTGACCTTTTCTGTGTCCCCCACAGGACAGCCCCCTGAAGGCCATCCAGATGATGTGGGTGAACCTGCCAGTGACTCCTTGTCCTAATTGACCTTGACCTGACCTTTTCTGTGTCCCCCACAGGACAGCCCCCTGAAGGCCATCCAGATGCTGTGGGTGAACCTGATCATGGACACCCTGGCCTCCCTAGCCCTGGCCACGGAGCTGCCCAGCAACGAGCTGCTGAAGCGCAGGCCGTATGGCCGCACCAAGCCCCTCATCTCCAAGACCATGAGCAAGAACATCACGGGCCACGCCATCTACCAGATCATCATCATCCTCGTCCTCCTCTTCAAAGGTGAGGGGAACCGACCAACTGATTTTATCTGTAGAAGGTAATAGAATAAGCAAGCACATGCTTTTCTTTGACATCCATGGGAAGGTCCCATCAATAGCAGACCTGGTTGCCATTTTTTACGGACTATAAGGGGCCCCCCCAAAAAAAAAAAATTCTTGCACAAAGTTCTGATTTTCTTGTTATACTTTTCTCAATCCATTTTCTCAATCCATTTTCTCAATTTATTTTCTCAATCTATTTTCTCCATCTGATGCCTGCTGTCTCAGGGGCGGACCTGTTTGGCATTGACGAGGGCATCGAGGCTGCCCAGAAGCTGCACTCGCCGCCCAACCAGCACTTCACTATCATCTTCAACGCCTTCGTCATGATGACCCTCTTCAACGAGGTCAATGCGCGCAAGATCCACGACCAGCGCAACATCATCGAGGGCCTGCGGCGAAACCCCGTCTTCATCGGCATCTGGATCGGCACCTTCATCTTGCAGGTTAGTTCTGTCGTCATCGCCATGTTCTTCTTCTTTTTCTTCTTTCTCCTTCTTTCTCCTTCTAGCGCAACATCGTTGAGGGACTGAGGCAAATCCTGTCTTTATCAGTATCTGTATCAGCACCTTCATCCTGTAGGTTAGCTCTATCATCGTCGCTGTGTTCTTCTTTCTCTTCTTCTTCCTCCTTTCTCATTCTAGTGCGACATCATTGAGGGCCTGAGGCAAATCCTGTCTTCATCGGCACCTTCATCCTGTAGGTTAGCTCTGTTATCATCGCCGTTTTCTTCTTCTTTTTCTTCTTTCTCTTCTTATTCCTCCTCCTTTTCTCCCACTAGTGCAACATCATTGAGGGACTGAGGCAAACCCTGTCTTCATCAGCATCTGTATAGGCACCTTTATCCTGTAGGTTAGCTCTATCATCATCGCCATGTTCTTCTTTTTCTTCTTCCTCCTTCTTTCTCCTTCTAGTGAAACATCGTTGAGGGACTGAGGCAAATCCTGTCTTTATCAGTATCTGTATCAGCACCTTCATCCTGTAGGTTAACTCTGTCATCATCGCCGTTTTCTTCTTTCTCCTCTTCTTCCTCCTTTTCTCCTTCTAGTGCAGCATCGTTGAGGGCCTGCGGCGAAACCCCGTCTTCATTGGCATCTGGATCGGCACCTTCATCCTGTAGGTTAGCTCTATCATCGTCGCCATGTTCTTCTTCTTTTTCTTCTTCCTCCTTCTTTCTCCTTCTAGTGAAACATCGTTGAGGGCCTGAGGCAAAACCTGTCTTTATCAGTATCTGCATCAGCACCTTCATCTTGGAGGTTAGCTCTGTCATCATCACCGTCTTCTTCTTTTTCTTCTTTCTCTTCTTCTTCCTCCTTCTTTCTCCTTCTAGTGAAGCATCGTTGAGGGCCTGAGGCAAATCCTGTCTTTATCAGTATCTGCATCAGCACCTTCATCTTGGAGGTTAGCTCTGTCGTCATCGCCGAGTTCTGCTTCGTTTTCTTCTTCTTTTCTCCTCTTCTCCTTTGCATGCGTGTGTGTGTATGCATGCATGCTTTCACCATGTGTGTGCGTATGTATGCGTGCAGGTGGTGATAGTGCAGGTTGGGGAGGCCAATGGTCACAATACACATCGCTATGTTTTGCTCTCTCCCCATGGCAACGCAGCGATACGCTAGTAATAACATGACTTGCACATCACTGTGTTGCCACGGGTAAAGAGCAAAATGTGGTAGCATGCATTGTGACCATTAGCTTTCCAGATACGTGAGCTGACAGCTGATGTCAGAAACAGCAGGCATGGTAGACCTCCGCGAATCGCGGAAAATCCGCAAAACAGTTTGAAACAAAATTATTAAAAAATGCATTGACATGGCATGAAAAAGTGAAAATTTCACTCATTTATTGAATTTTCTTCGGCCCCCTGGACCCCCGGCCATTTTCCTTGAAAACAACTTTGCTCCCACTACCATGCCTGAAACATGCAATACCACACCTCTGTAAATAGCTGTATTTGTAAAATGATAGTCATATATAAAGTGCAGTGTGTATGTATCTGTGCATAATGTGGAAGCCCCCGCCAATGATTGGTGTTAAAACATGCAAACGTACATGTTCGTGAATACAGGCTTTGTTGAGTGGACAATTTGAGAGTGGTACATACAATGCATGGTGTGTGTGTGTTGTTCAGGTGGTGATAGTGCAGTTTGGGGGTCTGGCTTTCCAGACGGACCCTCTGACGGCAGACCAGTGGCTATGGTGCATCTTCCTGGGCGTCGGCTGTCTCATCTGGGGACAGGTACGCACACTTTGTCTTTCATTCACCTTGGTTTTTGTAGTCTGTGTGTGAGCGGTGTTCACCAGTGGCTATGGTGCATCTTCCTGGGCGTCGGCTGTCTCATATGGGGACAGGTACGCACACTTAGTCTTTCATTCACCTTGGTTTTTGGATTGTGTCTGTCTGTGTGTGAGCGGTGTTCACCAGTGGCTTGGTGCATCTTCCAGGACGTCGGCTGTTACATCTGGGGACAGGTACACACACTTTGTCTTCCTTCCTTCCTTTCCATAAAGTGACAACAATCACTTGCTGATTATTATGTCTTTGTATTTCAGGTTGACATTAGCCTGTAGTAGGGGTCGCCCTTTAATCAAATGGCTTTTATCATTGGTTGACATTAGCCTGTAGTAGGGGCCAATAGTAACATGAGAGCTGTACAATAGATGATTTTCTACAGTAATGGAAAATCATGGTACAGTTTAGTCTCTTGTGGAAGACTGACTCCAACGAGGAGGGCTTTGCACCGGCTTTGGTGCTGCAGCCAAAGGGACGGGGCTGGCCTTTGGGGACCTTCCTCAACGCCAGCTGTGTCCTCAAATCCCTTTGGCCGCGAGAGTGGGGATGTACCCTGGGCAAGGCATCTCCACTGTAAACAAATTCTCGCCCAGCCCGCCAGAATAGTATCTGCCCCCTCTGCTATGTGGCAGTCATTGTCGGAAACGACAGACTAGCATACATATTTCAGGGGACTTTGTGGAGGTGCATGCAGAATGTATGCACTACTGTAGGCCCTATAGATAAAAAAATAAGTAAAGACCCAAAGGAGGGGAGGAAAAAAAAGAAGAAAAAAAGGTACCCAGTCAGTCGGGGCCTGTTCAGCAGACAATGCTTTCCTTCACCTTGGGTGGTTTTTTTTATAGTGTCTGTGTCGGTGTGTGAGCAGTGTTGATTCTTACCATCAGCAGGGCTGCCTACCGTCCCTACTAAGGGGTATTTGTCCCTGGAAACAGTTAAAAATGACACTTTGTCCCAGGAATCCATTTTTCTGTCTGGTGTCCCTGGAAACTAAGTGGAATCAAAAGTTTGTCAGGCATTCACTTGTCTTGTTATCTGACCTTGCTATTGAACACAGTTACACCCAAAACAACAGACACTGTTGAAATGTTCTTAAACAGACATATTATATATAGTTTTCTGAACACCAAAGGATCTTGAATATATTGAAGCACATTGGCACCGAAAAGCATCAGGAAGACTTAAAAAAATCGAGTTGCAGAAATTAAAATCCACAGAGTCGCAGAAATTTTGCTACGTCCCAAAACAATAAAAAGTTAATGTTCGTCTTGACTCTGACGTATGACATCGCTATGTTTGTCCCTGGAAATAAGTGTGTCCCTGGTTTTTAAGCAGTTTGTCCCTGGAATCTGCAAGAGGGGGTAGGCAGCTAATGTTCTTGACCCATGCGTATGACATCGCTATGTTTGTCCCTGGAAATAAGTGTGTCCCTGGTTTTTAAGCAGTTTGTCCCTGGAATCTGCAAGAGGGGGTAGGCAGCTAATGTTCTTGACCCATGCGTATGACATCGCTATGTTTGTCCCTGGAAATAAGTCTGTCCCTGGTTTTTAAGCAGTTTGTCCCTGGAATCTGCAAGAGGGGGTAGGCAGCTAATGTTCTTGACCCATGCGTATGACATCGCTATGTTTGTCCCTGGAAATAAGTGTGTCCCTGGTTTTTAAGCAGTTTGTCCCTGGAATCTGCAAGAGGGGGTAGGCAGCTAATGTTCTTGACCCATGCGTATGACATCGCTATGTTTGTCCCTGGAAATAAGTCTGTCCCTGGTTTTTAAGCAGTTTGTCCCTGGAATCTGCAAGAGGGCGTAGGCAGCTAATGTTCGTCTTGACCCTTACATATGACATCGCTATGTTTGTCCTTGGAAATAAGTCTCTGTCCCTGGTTTTTAAGCAGTTTGTCCCTGGAATCTGCAAGAGGGGGTAGGCAGCTAATGTTCATCTTGACCCTGACATATGACATCGCTATGTTTGTCCTTGGAAATAAGTCTCTGTCCCTGGTTTTTAAGCAGTTTGTCCCTGGAATCTGCAAGAGGTGGTAGGCAGCTAATGTTCGTCTTGACCCATACATATGACATCGCTATGTTTGTCCCTGGAAATAAGTCTCTGTTCTTGGTTTTTAAGCAGTTTGTCCCTGGAAACTGCAAGAGGGGCTAGGCAGCCCTGCATCAGATATGCGTCTTTGACACTCAAAACTCCCACGAGACATACCAGATTTCAGACCAGTACATCAGCGAAAGATAGCAAACTTTCACCTAAGTTTACCACCATTTTCCCTAGGTATGCACTACAGTTTCAAGCAGCTTATCACACCAAAGCATTTTTGGATCGATTGTGACTCCCCTAAAACGTACAGATGACCTCACACGATTTTATAAGTGCATTTGTGCACAAACTCTGACCCCCTGATTTTAAAAACAATTAATGCTGGTGAGGTGTTTTTTTGTTTTTGTTTGTGGCTCAAGCCACAAACCTATAACTCACTTTGTCGGTCGGTCGGTCGGTCTGTCTGTCGGTCCAAAATTGTCGCACATTTTGACAAAATTGTCGCACTTCAATCGAGGCTACACGACGAAAATGTTGTTTTACGTCCTCTTGGTCTGAATCAGACACATATGGGACATTTGTAAATACAAATATGTTGGAAACAATACTGGAGGCAATGCCCAGAGGCAGTACGAAACCAGTAAAGTCCCGATTTTTTTATTATTAATACAGATAGGTGTAGCGGTAACCACGCCTCGGTTCAACCTCATCGGCTATAGCACCGCTACAAGTATTTAATAAAATATCGAGGCTACACTTCAAAATTAATTGAGGCCGCTCTTTAAAATGATGTATTTTAAAAGCGTACAAAATAATAAACATATGTAATACAGACACTACAACAGACGCGACGAGTATGCGGTGCTTCTTTTGATGAGTATAAGTAGGATACATAGTTTTAAATGTTTTCCAAAAGATATAAAAAGTTACGAAATGGTGCAGAGATAACATTCTGGTTTACAGATTAAAATTATTGAAAAGCCAGGGGAGGTAACTCATGATTGGAGTGGTAAAAATAGACCGCGTGCCACAAACTATTGCGATTTTCGCGCTTGTTTCAGGTTACTATTAAAACAGAATGTTGGTTTATCTGTTCTTAATGTAGCTGTTGCCTCCATAAGCAAATGCTCTGGGTTTTTGTTTGTTTTGGGGTGGGGTGGGTTTTTTTTAACATTTAGTTATTGTGCATATGTGTCAGCCTTTTTGTTTCTAAACAGAAATTTCCTGTACAAGTTCAAACAAAATTTACTTCAAAAAACAAAAACAAAAGTTCCTGTACACTTCTAGGGGCTTCTTTCCTAACAACGTGCGCGTGAGCAGACACTCACACACTTATACTACGCACGTGCTATCACATATGCACACCCATACTCACACATAAACTCAGGCATAAATACACAATCACAAAACCTCATTTCATTTATTTATTTTTTAAATCTAATATCACATTGTGTGAACAGACTTTAAAAAATAAAAGGCTAGGTTAGGTTAGGTTGGGTACATTATAGTCACAGAGGCATCTGTGAAATTTGGGTTGCTCCCACCTGGAGAGCGCGTCGCAGCCAGAGGCACGCCACCCAATTTTTTTGGCATGCGAATTTTGTGACTGATGAGGAAGGAAGGGAGGGGGGTAAATTTTGACCAAATGACAACTTTTTCGTTGCCACTGGGTTTAACGTGTGCTAAGTGCATGGGCACATGGGACCTCGTTTTATCGTCTCATCCGAAAGACTAAAATCAATCAAATCAATTGTGATGCAGTACGCGAATACCCAGCTAAAGTCGGCCAGCCACAAGAGAGAGAGAGAAAGAGAGAGAGATTTGATTGATTGAAAAATTGTTCAAAATAAACTATTAGAGATAGATGAATTCTGTTTTTTGCCTGTTAATCTGTTGTCTCTGGCCTTTCTGAAAATATGAATAAGTCAAAAGTGATCATTTACGACATTAGCCTGGTTTTCCTGTGCTGCATCACAATTTCCTGACAGTGTTTTGCTTCTCCTCGTGCAGATCATCACAACGATACCTACCCACATGCTGCCGAGGCTGCGGTTGCCCTGCAAGGGGAAGAAGGATGGCGGGGATGATCAGATGGATGGGGAGGTCATGGAGGACGACCCTGTAGGGGATGGCCGCGGCCAGATCCTCTGGGTGAGAGGCCTCACCCGACTCCAACAACAGGTAGGCCGCGCTCGCCCCGCTCTCCCCTATCTAGGTCCTGCTCGCCCCACTTTCCCCTATTTGTCCCCATCCCGCCCAGCGCCTAGCTTAGTTCTTCCAGCTGTGGTGTTGAACTGTATGCCGTGTTAAGTGTGTGTGTGTGTGTGTGGATGCATGCGTGGCGTTTACCTGTGTGCTGTGTTACGTGTGTAAGTGTACCTCTGTGTGTGTGTGTGAGAGAGTGTGTGTGTGTGTGTGTGTGTTTCTGAGAATGCCTTTCTAACCTGTGTGCTGTGCAAAGTGTGTGCGCATGTGTGTGTGTGTGAACGAATGCACGCATGCCTTTAACCTATGTGCTGAGCAAAGTGTGTGTGTGTGTGTGTGAACGAATGCACACGTGCCTATAACCTATATGCTGTGCAAAGTGTGTGTGTGTGTGTGTGAACAAATGCACTCGTGGCTTTAAGCTATATGCTGTGTTAAATAATGTGTGTGTCTGTACGTTTTTCAGTATGTGTGTATTTGTATGTGTGTGTGTATTTGCATGTGTGCCATTAACCTATATGCTGGGTTAAATGTGTGCGTGTGTGTGCATTTGGGGAAGGAATAGGAGGGAAGGGTGTTGCACCTTGTCTCCTTGCCTGTGTATTAGTTTGATCCAGTTTGTCATGCTCAATGTTGCATTGTTGCATATTCAGTGTGTGTGTGTGTGTGTTTATCGTGGACAGAGTAACCGATATAGTTGCTTGGTGTGTGGGTGTGTTGTCGAGTCCATATTAGTTGATATAAGCGTTATTTCAGGTTTGTGTCGGAGTGTTGGAACTTGAACTTGGCCATTTCACGTCAGTACTGTCTAATTTGTACTGTCTGGTTTGTGTGTGACTGTATCTTTTTGTCTTGGGGTGTTTTATGAAGCATCAAACTTGATAAACTCAAACTTTTACACAGAAGGAGAGACAGTTAAGGACAGAACAAATACAAATCCCCCTTTTTTTTTTATAGAAATAGATCAGTTTGACTGGCATAGACTACCAATTTTTCTTTTTGTGGTTTAATGCATCAAAATATCTCTGTCGTTATGTCCTGCATCAAAATATCTCTGTCGTTATGTCCTGCATCAAAATATCTCTGTCGTTATGTCCTGCATCAAAATATCTCTGTCATTATGTCCTTGCCAGTGATTGTACTTCATGCTCTTTTCCTCTGTTGTTATCGGTTTGTGATTCTTTTTGTTTTCTCATTCGTTTTACCTCAAGTCAGTCGGGAATTACCGTCTTAAGACACCATGTAAGAAAACCAAAATCCAGACGGAGAAGCTATTCAAAAAGCAGCTGTTGATGTTTACAGTTTAGTGTTTTTTAGTATTTCATTCAGCATGATATTCCACAGCGGATTGAGTCTTGCCTGTGTGAACCCCTTGATGGGCTTTGCAGGGCTCCCAGGGACCCCCATTTGGGGGTCTATGAAGTATTAAAATTCTAAAGGACCCTCTTAATGCCTCTAGGACCCTCTTACTGTAAGTGAAGGAGTCCCTGGGGCCCCTTGTTTTGCGGGACGATTGGGAGCCCTGGGCTTGTGAATAGAGTGGGTTGCTGTTGACCTAACTTTTCCTGAGGCACATGGTTTGTGGTGTGAACTGTCCTGCACTGTTCATGCTGTGCGTTGAGATAACCTGTCAACAGATGGCGCTGTTGGAGCGCGAGTCAGTTCTCCTTGAAAAGAGCCAGGAGATTTATGCTAGAATAAACGGTTATATTATTAACATCCGGATGATCTAGCTTTGGCTTATTTTTTGTTCTCTTATTTTTTTACTCGTTAAACGCAAGAAAATGTTCTGCGTATAGTAAACGAAAAGTTAGATCGTAGGTGCCGCAACAAAAAGATTTTAAGCTTTATCGATACCGTGTGCGCAACATCCAAGGACCTGTGCAGTTAATAGGCGCTGAAAGTAGTTCAACCGACAGGTCTATCCTTTTTGGAGGTGAAATATGTGTGTTACACTGCTACCTCACTTGACTCGAGTGGAGCATCGGCTAACACCCACCCACCCCAATTTTCTGCCTGTTTCATACCAAAGCCAAGGGCCCTGAATTCACACAGATATATCAGCTGGAATTAAAGAATAGCAAAGAATATGTCTGTTGGTGTTTTTGTGAATGTTTGTTAGTATGTTTGTTGGTATGTTTTTGTGAATGTTTGTTGATGTGTTTGTGAATGTTTATTGATATGTTTTTGTGAATGTTTGTTTGTTGGTATGTTTGTGAATGTTTGTTGGTATGTTTGTGTTTGTTATGTTTGTTGGTATGTTTGTGAATGTTTGTTTGTTGGTATGTTTGTTGGTGTGTTTGTGTCATGGGTGAAGAAGACAACCGTTGCAGATAAAACTAGCGTGATGTGTCTGTTGTTGCATGACGGCTGTTGTCTTAAGTGTGGGTTGGTGTCAACAGTCCGGCAGGATAGAAATGACAGAAGACCATTTGTCGTGTGTTTTATGACGCTGTTGCGCATGTCAGAGATTCCACCACGTCCCCAACACTTTCTGATACACTTTAGGGCCAAATGTAAAACAATTTGGTGTCAACTGCCAAGCAGCTGTACAATGAGATGCCACTTTCTTTTCGTTGTTCATTGTCAGAAATTCCCTAGCTAACGTTGTTGGGTTTTTTCATCTTTTTAGCGCGGTTGCTTGCTGTCTACAAGAAAAAAACACACACACACACAAGAAACCAAATGCTAATGATGCGCGTGCTGTTGAATGTTTTGTCTTCAATCAAAATTTCACAAGCAAACAAATTTTTTATTTCTTACCCGTAAAGAGTAAGGAGTGAATATGATAGCAACACGGTGCATGACCAGACCTGTTTACCATTCCGGTTTTGCCGGAATTATTCCGGAAATTTGCTAAAATTCCGGGTAAAATAGTAAATTCCGGGTGAACGCTGAAAATTCCGGGATTTTGAAAAAAACGTCTATTATTTGTTTCCGTTCGTAGGAAAAGACGCAAGGGTTGACCGAAACGTGTACCTAACACACCACGTCATCAGAAAAGGGGTTGTGCTTGACGTCACATGCATTAAATGCTGCATTTTCATTGGTTAAAGGGGTGAAATAATGTTTTTATTTTGGTCGATCTATTTCGGGACTGAGCAAATGGTGGCCAGACTTTTACTGTCGATTCGAAGAGCTTTCCAGGCAGTTTTTTAATGGTAGAGATTGTAATTAGGGCTTGAAATGAGTCAATTTAGATTATATTATCACTGGAAAATACGATGATGTGAGAATTTTGAAGTTTTCAACGGAAAATGAAGTGAAAATTGATCGCGATGGCGCCGAGTTGCAACTTAGCATCCGCCGATCCGCGGCCGAGTGATTTTTCTCTGTCCGATCGTGGACATTTCCAGGTATTTTGCTTTTTCCAGCTTGTTTTATACTAAAATTGACTAAGAATTAGTGACTGAATTTACTAATAAAACTTTTCTGGCAAAATTGAGCCAAGAAATCATCACAGTATTGAAAATCGACGCCGATGTTCGCGGAAAGGAGAAGAAGAAGAAGAAATCGTGAGTCGTGTACAGATCATGTGAATTCCGGTTTTTATTCTCAAATTCCGGTTTTTTGGGTGGCAAATTCCGGGTTTTTCATTATAAAGGTAAACAGGTCTGCATGACACAGAAAGATAGTTATTTTCTGACAGTTGACGCTGATCGTCGCTGTTGCTAGTAAGAGATCCTGTCATTTTGGAAAGGCACAAACAAACAAAATATTGTATGCCAGCTGTCCAGCTGTTTTCAAATCCATTTGATTGTTGATGAGTCAGACAGTAAATCAGAAAGGAGTGTAGTAAACAGTGCTAGGTGTTGCAGGGCTCCCAATGACCCCTATTTGGGGGTCTATGAAGTACTAGAATTCTAAAGGACCCTCTAAAAGAATGAGCACGGGGTCCCAGGGATGCACTATAAAAAGTCTTTTTAGCATTCACAACTGTCACTGGGACCCTCTATCCCGCCTCTAGGACCCTCTATTCTGTAAGTGAAGGAGTCCCTGGGACCCTTTGTTTTGTGGGACGATTGGGAGCCCTGTGTTGTTGTTTTTTGTTGGTGGTGGTGGTTTGTTGTGTGTTTTTCAACCTTTTTTTAACAGAAGTTGGAATTATTTCTCAATAAATCCAGACAGCTACATAGTAGCCAGTAGACTTCATATAACAGAGTATGAGAGAAGGATCCTTCATTTAACTGTTGTGGAATGTCCTGATAAGGCCATAATACAGGCACTCATCTTTCAGCCCGTACATGGCTTATCCAGTAAATGCCAGTACGGCGGAACCTTTTACATGCGCATGTGTTCATTGAAGGGAAGGGAGGGGATAGTGCTTTGTGCTTCGTCATGTCAAGAGTTCCTATATTGACCATTTATGCGCTTTGGGTGGATGTGTGTGTGTGTTGTAGGGAGGAAGGTTGGTTTTGGTTTTGTTGCCATATTTGTTCTGTTTTGCTCCGTCAGTATTCCATACACTGTGGTCTTTCCGTTCTGTTGGTTGGCGTTTGTGTGTGTGTGTGTTGTAGGGAGGAAGGTTATTCGTTGGTTTTGTTGCCATATTTGTTCCGTTTTGCTCCGTCAGTATTCCATACACTGTGGTCTTTCCGTTCTGTTGGTTTGTGTGTGTGTGTGTTGTAGGGAGGAAGGTTATTCGTTGGTTTTGTTGCCATATTTGTTCCGTTTTGCTCCGTCAGTATTCCATACACTGTGGTCTTTCCGTTCTGTTGGTTTGTGTGTGTGTGTGTTGTAGGGAGGAAGGTTATTCGTTGGTTGTGTTGCCATATTTGTTCCGTTTTGCTCCGTCAGTATTCCATACACTGTGGTCTTTCCGTTCTGTTGGTTGGCGTTTGTGTGTGTGTGTGTTGTAGGGAGGAAGGTTATTCGTTGGTTGTGTTGCCATATTTGTTCCGTTTTGCTCCGTCAGTATTCCATACACTGTGGTCTTTCCGTTCTGTTGGTAGGCGTTTGTGTGTGTGTGTGTGTGTTTATGCATGCACTTATAATGAGCGAATGGTGCCATTGTGTGTCTGTCTGTGTGCATGAGAGATTTTAAAAAGAGAGAGAGAGTGAATTTTCTCCCTAAATTCCCCAGCGTGTTCCGAAAGAGAGAATTTAACTGCCATAAACAGACCTGTTTAGTCTACTCTTTTCGAGTAGTATTCTACTCAATTTGGATCTCTACTACTCTTCAAAATTGAAAATAATACTAGATTCTACTCATTTTCAGTGAACATTGTTTGATTTGATAAACAGTTCTGCATAAATCATTGAAAATGATTCCTTGAAGAGTGTGTTTCTTGATCTCGTCATTGAAGTATTGGTGTTCCTGGTTTGGGCGATTGGATATTAACATTGGTCTGGTTTGAAGAAAGAAAAATATCTGAATTAAACATTGCTTCTGTCTCTATTCTCTGAGAGTCTCACTCTCAGTGAGAGCCGTTTTACTGAGTATCTGTGTGCAATGCGTACGCAACAATTCAAAGTTAAGAAATAAACATTATAAGAGTAATTCCGGTATGTCTTTTGATAGATTGAATTGGCGTATGAACATGAAGAGGAAAAAAGTTGATCTTGCTAGATGTTTTTTGCTTTCAGCTTCACACTCTCTTTACTATCAATCAAAAAAGACAATATTGATCAGCTTCACACTCTCAAGATCTTGCTAGATGTATTTTCAGTTGATAATCATGCTCGCATTTCTACTTCTAGAAAATTTGCAAAGTTTTGTGAAAAATGGAAATCAGGTGAAAATATTCAGTTAGGTTCATCTTTACAAAAAAAACCAAATTACAGGTATGTACTAGTTGATGGTAAGATCGTCTGTCTGAAAGCTAAGGCCATGAATAAGAAAATCTCAGAGAGATATTGCTGGTAAAGTTCCTTTGTGTTAAGCTGAAAGTAACACGCTGGTTGACAGTGAAGAGGAAAGGTGGGAGTAGATTATTTTCAAAGGAAGATGAATGAATGGAATGTGAAATGAATGCTTTGTGTTACAAGTGGGCATAAGTGGTGTGTCATTAAAACTGAGGTGTGTTTTTGAAGTTTGTGTCTGTGCCTCTGTGTGTGTGTGTGTGTGTGTTCGTAAAATCCCAGAATGTGTTTTGATGAGTGAATGCATACATGTACATTTGTGCTGAATTGTCCGAAAGAGAGACATGTTTTACTTTTAGTTTGTTTTCTATGTGCTCGCTGCCAACACTGTCATGCGAGACATATTGATGTTTGTTTTTCTTCTTACCCACGTTTTGTCAACACTCATGCCAGGTTGTGTGGCTTGTTTCCTGTTTTCATCTCTTGTCTTGTCTGATCTGGTCTTGTAATTGTATCGTTTTAATTAAGTATTGTGTATGGCCACAGGTAAGTCAAATTTAGCGCTATTTGTTTTAATGTTTTTCAGTATTATACAGAATCAGTACATACAGTGCATCTTAAAATTGATGTGATTGGTACATTTGAAAGCATGGATTATTTTTTTCATGATATACATATATGTATGAATATGTTCATATAATGTACATGTAGACAGTAACTGGTTTCTTCATTTGCAGGTTTTTATCATTTGAGTAGAGTTGGGATTGTTTGGTTTTTTTAGTTGTGCTCGTATCTTATGAAAATTTGAATTCAGTGTTTGATTAGACTTCTTTATTTTCTCTGTCGATATGTTGAGTAGAGTGTTGTTGATAGTAAAGTTATTTTCGGTTACTTCCCTCCTCCCTTTTCTTTTGCTGGGATGGGTTTGGAGAGAGAAAAAAATGTATAACACTAGCTCCCTGAGTAGCAAGCTGCATGGTAATGGTTGTGATCTACGCTGAAAAGTTTTCTAAAAGTAACAATTTAAACGAGATGACCTTGTTTAGTTGCAGTGGTGTTTATAATAATGTTTTGAGTGTATTGTTACAGATTAGTATATAACATAATAGTATTTGGGATATGGAGTTCCAAGTTTAGTTTACTAATGCGAGGTGTTCCTAACTTGACATGTGTGAGACGTAACTGTATTATCGTGTTACCGCTCTCTGTGTGTGTGTATGTGTGTCTTTCTGTGTGAGCGTTTTGCGTTGTTCTGACTAACAACGTGTTTCTCACTTTCTGTTTTGTGTAAGCAGCTGTCTGTTTCTCTGTGTATGTGTGTACATTTCTTCTCTGGAAGAAGAAGTGTGTTTTCCTCTTTATCATCATGGTATTTCTTTCCTATGGTAGTTTGTGTGGTTTGTTCTCGTGTGTCTTTCTCAATCATCGTGTCCTCATCCTCTTCATTCGACAGGCTCTCTCTCCTCTCTTTCCTCCTCCTCTTCCGTGATGTGGCTTTCTTCCACTGTCTCTGGCGTCATCGCTTTTGAAAGTGGTTTCTTTTTTCTGGAGTGAATTTGTTGTTAGCAGGGTTCAGAGTGTTGTCCTTCCTTCCTTCCCTCCTGTTCTCCCCTTTCTTCCCTTCCTCCCGAGGTCCCTTTGTTCACACCTGTTTTCAGCGGATTTCATGGAAGAGGACTAGGTTTTTTGTCAATGGCATATTTCAAGGGTATCTCTAAAGATACTTTTTTTCTTTTGTTGTTGTTGAGATTTCTCACTTGTGTGAGGTGTTTCAAGTATTAGTAATGGACATGGTCAAAATCGAGATATGATGTATAAACTTTTTCTTTGCGGGGTGGTGGGGGGGAGAAGTTGGAACAAGAGACTTCTTAAGATGTACTTTTTTTTTTAAATACGAAGATTGTTTTGGGGGCATGTTAAATTTGCTTCTTTTTTTTTTGGTAACCATTTCATTATCTGGTAAGACTCAAGTTGCTGTTCAAATAATTTGACTTGAGTTTTTAACTGACATGCAATATATATTGTCTAGTGGTAATTTTTTTTATAAGCACTTTTTCTTTCTTTTTTCTACCGAATTGCAGATGGTGCTTCTTGTAATCATCCCTATAGAAAGCAAAAAAAAAAAAAAAAAAAAAAAAAAAAATGGTGTCTGTGAGTCGCTCCAAAGGAGAAAAGGGATAGTGGTTGTTGTGTAGTTTGTGCTGTACGTATGTAGCCATCGTTGTTTCTGACCAATGTTGATGTGTGAGACCAGCCATGGTCCTTTCTGTTGTGACCTACATGTGCACTGGTTTTTGTTGTCATGGTCACCCTCTCCAGTGGCTTTTGTCAGTCATGGTTTTTTGGGGGGGTGAACAGTCTCCTGTGTAAAGTCAACACCAAGCAGCGGGTTTTGTGTTCAGTTGGTTGGTTCATTTTCAGGAATTCCGTTGGTTTTTGTAATGCAGTGGAAGTAAGACTGTAATCAATACTGTTGAAAGATAATGTTGTTGTTTTACTGCGAGTGTTCAGCCCATGAAAAGGAAAGAATGACTTGATTCAGAAGAAAAGACAACATTGATAAGTTTCAGAGCAAAAATGGAACTTTTGTGTTACAGAGCTTTTTCTTTTTCCTTTCTTAACCCCCCCCTTTTTCTGATAATATATTTGCTCTTTTTATTTATTTAAAAGAGTTTCAGCTTAACTTCTTTTTTTTTTATAATTCAGTGTAGTGTAAAGTCACCAAATTTTACCACATGTTCACGAGTCAGTCCGAAAAAGCATTTCATATTTTTATCATTGTAATGCAATATTTTATCAGCGTAAAGCAATATTTGATCAGTGTAAAGCAATATTTGATCAGTGTAAAGCAATAAAACAGTGTAAAGCAATATTTTATCAGTGCAAAGCAATATTTTATCAATGTAAAGCAAAACGGACGTCGCGGCGCATGAATGTATAAGCTAGTGAAGATGCCCAGTACGAACCCTGCTTGGTGTTGTAAGAGAGCCTTAACCCGGTGTTGTGTCAGTGTTCGGCTACAGTTTTTCAGTTCTTCCTGCAGCTATGGACTGACTCTCCGCAGTGTTGTGTTAACACAAACAAGGAGAAAAGCGAACATGGTCAATTACTATAGAAATGAATGTGTAGATATGCATAGAAGATCGAACGTGATAATTACTATAGAAATGAATGTGTAGATACGCATAGAAAAGCGAATGTGGTAATTACTATAGAAATGAATATGTAGATATGCATAATACACCTATGGCTCCCCCCCACCTGCGTGCCCATCTCAACCCTTCCAACGGAAGTGTCGCCATCTTAGTCCTTATTTGTGTGTAAACAAAGTGAAAATGTTATCTAAACGTGTAAAGAAAACATCCAGATGTTATAAATACAGTTTAGATAAGTTTCGAATTGGAACAGCCAAATACGCAGCATCGATCTGGCATTTTTCAAACAAAGTTACTGACTAAGATGGCGGTCTCCCATAATATGGCGCTCCTTGTGGCCGGATATGACCACACGTGGGTACAAGCCATACCATATGTTTATATATGTATGTATAGGTTGAGGCTGCTTGGTTGTACACCAGTGTGATAAAAGACCCCAAAAATGTTTTGTGAGGCTTTTGCAAGATGGTTTATGTTTATGCGTGATGATATACAACTCAATGACGAAGGATGGGGATAGTGGTGTGTACAATGAGATGACACAGGCCCTGGGTGGAAACTGAGGGGACGATGAACATTTAGCGATAAGATGCATGGTATTAAGTACTTTATAGTCACAGAGGCGTCTCTGTGAAATTCGGGTTACTCCCACCTGGAGAGCGCGTCGCAGCCAGAGGCGCACCACCCAATTTCTTTTTTCTTTTTTTTGCATGCGATTTTTGTGTGACTGATGAGGAAGGAAAGGGAAGGGGGTAAATTTTGACCAAATGACAACTTTTTCGTTGCCACTGGGTTTAATGTGTGCTAAGTGCATGGGCACATGGGACCTCACTTTATCGTCTCATCCGAAAGACTCCACGTTCAGACCGTAAGGCCTAGTGCAAGGTGAGAGGAAAAATCCCCTGTACCCAGGTTTGAACTCGGGTTTACTTGACACGAGGTGAACGCGATACCTCTGTGCCACTGTACACTCTTTCTCTGGGGGGAAAGAGAGGGGTAGATCTAGGGACCGCTCAATCAGTGGCACAAAATGTGCGTGGTAATCTGCTGTAGTCAACTGCCTGGAAACCTGGTTTAATAATATATAACTATGGAAGCATGAGCATAAAAATTGTGCCTAAAAGTTGCAGGATAATTATATTTCAGGAAATTAGCAACTACAGACTGTTAAGTATATCATATAAATAGAGCCTGTTATATGTAAATATATCAGTTGTTAAATAGATTAGGATGTGGGAAATTTTGGAGGAGTGGTATTTTCTTAATAGCCCAAAGACAAACCCAAAAAATGAAAGGGGTTCTGTTGAATTTCATAAGGTCTTAATTTGGCCAATCTCTTTGAATTTACTAGTGATTGTGGATGATGGAAAATCTAATCAGTGATTTTGCATGGGATTAAGATGAGATGATAAGGATGTGGATATTTTAGGGGGGGGGGGGGGGGGGGGGGGGGGGGGGGGGGGGGGGGGGGGCTAAAGGTATCTGTCAGGGATATATCTGGACATGCAGTAATAAAAAGCTGTAGACAGGGTAAGGCCTGGGGATATAAAAGTTGTAGACAAGGTAAGACCTGGGAATCAAAAGCTGTAGACAGGGTAAGGCCTGGAAATAAAAAAGCTGTAGACAGGATAAGGCCTGGGAATAAAAGGCTGTAGGCAGGGTAAGGCATGCGAATAAAAGGCTGTAGACGGGTAAGGCCTGGGAATAAAAAGCTATAGACAGGGTAATGCCTGGGAATAGAATAACAAGCTGTAGACAGGGTAGTGCCTGGGAATATAATTTAAAAAGCTGTAGACAGGGTAAGGCCTGGGAATAGAATAAAAAGCTGTAGACAGGGTAAGGCCTGGGAATAGAATAAAAAAGCTGTAGACAGGGTAAGGCCTGGAATTAGAATACAAAACTGTAGACAGGGTATGGCCTGATAATAAAAGGCTGTAGACAGGTAGGTGTGTGTGTGGGGGGGGGGGGCTGATATAGGCCCTGTGTGTTATGCAAGGGTGCATATAGTCTCAGACAATTTGATGCAGTGTCACACAGTTGACTGGCTGAAGATCAGGCTTTTCGTAATGAAACCATGTACATTGGGTTTGCGCCAATAGAAAGTAGAGGGCATGTAACATTTGGGTGAGTGCATGGTTATGCTGTGTGGTGTGCCAGCTGCGCGTGGTGCGCGCCTTCAAGAGCACGCTGGAGGACCTGGAAGAGAAGCGCAGCGTGCACAGCTTCCACAGCTTCCACTCCCTGCGCTCCTCCCGCTCCCACCACGGGCCCCGCACCATCACCGAGGAGGCCAACGCCCACAACCACGACCGCTTCCTGCGCACCACCCCGCCCCGCCTCACCTCCCCCTCCTGCCCCGCCGCCCCCTCCTTCCGCGTGAAGAGCCAGTCGTTTGAGAACGTGCCCCTGGTCACCAAGCAGCCCTCCCCCATCATGGCCTCCACCAACCCCGCGCACAAGGCCTCCCCGCCCAAGACCCTCAGCCACTCGGACATTGCCAGTCACAGGTCAGAGACCTCCATGTGAGCACCAACCAGGCCCCCTTGGGAAGGCTGGAGGGCTTTCCTCCTCGCTGTGCGCGGCTGACCACTTTCACCGGTCAGCCTGGAGCATTTCCTTCGTGATGAAGACTGTGTGGCCCGTTTTGCTGGCCCAATGGATGGTGTGTGAACAAAGGCGTAGAGTGTGTGTGTATGTGTGGCCACCATGACTTACTTCCTTCACGCGTGCATGCATAGAGCGTGCTTGGTCACCACAATCAACCTCGCTTTTGTCGCGAAGTGACGAGCGTGAGACTCCAGCGAGGACGTGTCTCGTACGAGTTCGCCTAACACCAGACCTTGTGACTCATTTTGTGATAAAGTACATTGACTTGACATGCTGTTGATTGCAAATCACATTCATATGGATACCACCGACTTGACTGCAGATGCCGGTTGTTGTTGTTTTTTCTCCCTGTTACAAACTGTTTCTGTTGCTGCGTGGAGACTGAACACCAACAAGAAGGGGATGCCCAGTGTTGCTGAGAACTAGCCCAGTGAGCTGTATCTTGTGGCCTGTGTGAACAGGAACTGGTTGTAGTGGGTCACCACGTTTTGCAAATCGCACATGTCTGGCGCTAGTTGTAGCTGCACAATGAGTTGGGTCAGTTTTCTTGAAAGTAGATCATCAGCAATGCCTTTTAGTTTGTCTTTGTTGATAGCAGAATGATTGGCTCTGGCAGATGTATGACACTTGTTTGTGCAGATTGAATTGTTTTGCATTTTCAGTTTCAGTTTTGGTAGCTATCAGAATTAATTCACAAAAAGAAACAAGAGTTGCATTTTCAAAAGGGAGAAGCGCCTTTTTCATCACGCTAATAGCTATTCCATACACACGCCAATAATACCTAGTCTGTGACAATCCTGAGATGACCACAGCTGTCGATGGGACTATAAATGACTAACTTAAGCTCACTCAACACTCAAAATCAAAAAGCAGTTGACAAGCCGCAACCCACGAAATAAGTACACAGAGCAAAAATGGACTGAACTTGAACTGAATCTGCACAGGATTTTAATTAAACCATCTGTAATATGCCGTCTTCAACCCTCACATTTAGTAGGCAACTCAGATGCACAGTACTCGGATGGTTTCAGATGGGAAAATGTTGTAGACTTATTCCATTTTTAGGTTTTTTTATGAATGGTAGGCTTGTTAAACCTGTGATGGGTCATTAGTTGTTCCTTGAATGATGATGCACAAATGATGTTTTTGATTTTCACTCTTCTGTCTTCAACTGTGAAACTCAGAGGATGAAGACAGAAGTATGGAGAGTGCGGTATCACATTGCCTAGGCAGTGGGAGCTCAGAGAAATGTACTTTTTCATACCCTGTTTTCTTGTTTGCGCCAATTCTTTCATAAAGCACAGTTGTATGTGTTTGTCAGTTGTTTCTTTTCTTTTGTAGATTGCATTGATGAATTTC
Organism: Phymorhynchus buccinoides; assembly: GCA_017654935.2. NCBI lineage: Eukaryota > Metazoa > Mollusca > Gastropoda > Neogastropoda > Raphitomidae > Phymorhynchus > Phymorhynchus buccinoides. The sequence continues at coordinate 29,624,497 of CM065696.1, forward strand.
ATATGCCTGTTATAACTTGTGCGTTTACGGAATGCGTTCAGATGTATTCAAAAAAATGAGTTTTACTGTACTTTCCATTGGATGTATTTAAAGAAATTAGTTTTACTTTCCATTTTTGTAAGATTTTTGTTTTGTCATATAAGAAAAATTAATATTGAAATTGTGAGGTACTTCACCCCATCATGATCTTGTTGTAAAATTGAATTATTTTTTTTTTTAAACTTGGGGTGAAATGATTGGTCATAATTATGCATTGATGAATTGAAAAATAACACAAAACAAAACAAATGGGATTTTTCTTATTATTATTTATCATGTGTTGTGTAACCCGAAAGTGATTTGCATTATTAACAAATGAAGACACTTGTTTGTTAGTCAATATGTGATCAAGCTGTGATCTGGATGCTTTAACTTCCCCCAATCCCCCCTAATTTTGTCCCATCTTCCCCCTGTCTCTCCCTACTGTGATATTTGGCCCTCTTCCTTCCTCCCCCCCCCCCCCCCCCAACCCCCCTCCACCTCTTTTTTGTTCCTATTGAGATTTACTTCAATGATATTACATTGTGATGAAAATGCTTTTTTCGTGGTTTTTGTTGCTGTTTTTTCTTATTTCTGTAAGAGAATTTAGGGTAGAATCTGGCAATGTTGCTGCCTGTATGAACTTAATCGGTGTAAATTGGTAAATTTGCCCAGTAGTTGTTTTTTGTTTGGTGGTTTTTTCTTGTTTTTTGTTTCTTGTCCGCCATTACAAGTTTGCATTTACCTTAGCAGTGCCCCTAAAAACGGAGTGTCAGAAGGATCGCCTAGCCGTAGCGATTTCATTGCAAAGACGGTATCATTGAGATCTATTTGTACTCTTGTTTGATAAATGTGTGGGGAAAGTTGTTTTATCGTTGTTTTGGGACTGTGTGATAACAACTTAGCTTAAGAACAGAGAGATTAGTCACGTATTTCGTTGTGGGGTTGGTTTTTGTTTTGGTTTTTTGTTGTTGTTTTTTGTGGGGGTTGAGAGGAGAGGACGGTCTTCTTTTGGGGGGGGGGGGGGGGGGGGGGGGGGGGGGGGGGGGGGGGGGGTGTGTCTAATTGTGAAGCAAATGTCTGGCTTCTTTTTCCCCAATTGAAATTAGGTTTTAAAAGTGTATTGATGCAAAGTGACCGTTTTCACCATATCACAAGAAAAAACAATTATCAGTATGTATCGATGCATGCGTATGTGTGTGTGTGTTTTGTTTTTTCTTCTTCTCAGCTTGGTCACTACTATCTACAAAACTTATTGCATTTGTGCAAAAGTTTAGGTTGGCTGATTACCATAAATTTGTAGCTTTTTTTTTTTTTTTCCCCTTCTGTTTCAAATCATTTCATAGACATTCCATTTTTAATTCAGATCTCATTATTATTGCTTCTTCGCTGTGGTGATTGATTTTCAGTTTTACAATTTGAAATACGAAATACAAGGCAGTTGATAATTATGTGGATCTTTCACTTGCATGTTTACCATGTAACTGAACAAATGAGTTATTTTTAAAACAATAGATTTATTTAACTCACTCGGGACTGGCCAAATTATTTCCCCTTGTTCTGTGGGGACTGGGCATTTGACTAGGTTCGTAAAATAATCACCAAAACCAAGTTATGACGAGTTAGGCATCAATATTTTCAGAAAAGATTAGCAACACCATGCACTAAACGATCGTAAAATATCAGATTCCTTACCTTCGTCGTTTGTCTCCTATTGACGAAAACAGCTAACACATAGAAAGAAGGAAAATTTCATATTCCGATCTTTGACCCCCCTCTACAACTAAAGCTGAATGTAAAGTCTGCAATGATTGGTTGATTTCAAGAGAGGCAAGGTCAATAAACCAAAAATAGGTTATGACTTCTCACCGGAAAGCTGGTTACACGCCAGAAATCAAAACCCCTTGAAAACTATGAGCCGGATCCGGGCCATTCGTCCTAAACGGTTGTATGAGCTGGATCCGGCTCATTCGCCCCGAGTGAGTTAAAAACTGCAATCTTTAAATAGGAGCTGCAATCTTCTTTTTTTTTTCTTTTTTTTTGTAGTGAAGCTTAATTTGCACCTCAAGAAAATTCTGAATAGGTCATTACTGTGAGAAAATGAAGTGTACTTTAAATTACCTTGTGAACTCCTACCTTGATGCAATGGTACCTCCCTTATAAGACCTCCCATTATGATGCTCCCTCCCACATAAGACCTGCTTCTCTGAGACCTTGCCCTTTGTAGGTATTAAAATTACCTCCCTTATAAGACCCCTCCCTTATAAGACCTAATTTTCGATGATTTTTGAAGGTCTTATAAGGGAGGTTCTACTGTATTGCATGAAGTTGCTCTTAGCCTAAGGGGATGGGTTATGAAATGATGAAAGGCGTAGGCATGGTGCGTTGCCACATATGAGGCTGAAACAAGACTGTTGGCTGCCGAACAGATACAGATTGCTCAAGGCAAAAGGAAGCATGAAACATATATTTTCCTGAGTTACAGACAATGGTTGATGAGGCCCTTTATACAACATTTCGAAAGAAGGGATGTGATTTGTATAGCATATTTATATTTTTTACGCTTTACACGATTTTGGGTTGGTGGTTTTCTTTTTGTGATTTTTTTTAAAATTTTGACATGTGGTCCTTTTTTTGTACACATTATTTTGTCGTCGAAGTGTATAACATAGCCATGAATTGTTGTGAATTGAGTATTGGATATAACAAAATTGTGCACTAGGGTTCTTTTGACTTGAACAGCGTTTCTTTTTTCTTTTTCTTTTTTTTTTAATGAACAAGGTTTTGAGTTTTTAAATGGGTTTGTTGTAGTTTCATTTAATTTTTGTTTTCTTTTTTTTACTGGTAGTCTCACTTAGTTGGTTAAAAGGTTCTGTTATCGACAGTGAACAAAGATGCATGTTAAAAAATTAGGGGGAAATGTTTAAATCAGTCTCTCCCTCTCCCCCCCTCCTCCCTCCCTCTCTCTCTCTCTCTCTCCCTCTCTTTCTCTCTCTCTCTCTCTCTCCCCCTCTCTCTCTCTCTCCCTTTCTTTCTCTCTCTCTCTCTCTCTCTCTCTCTCTCTCTCTCTCTCTCTCTTTTCTCTCATATTTGTTTTTCAACAGAAAATAAAGAACACAAACGCCCACATTCTAGTTTGCAGCGAATTTTCAAGTGTCTTCCACACTTTTCTTCAGGCCCTATTGTGACACAAAAATCAATTCTGGTGTCTTCTTCTTTTTTCCACCATAAAATGAAACGTAGGGTGATCTCTTCCCTGGGAAAAGAAATCTTACCAGAATCAGATTATATTTAAACTGTTGATTTATGTACCTTGTAGTGAAAATCGCTTAACTCAAAATTGAAGGGACTGAAATTTTATTTTTAGATAGCCAGTATTTTGAGATAAAAAAGACATTTTAATATGAGGATTATTAAAGTGGGACCAGAAAATAAATCTTCTTCTTCTGCCAATCATGTCCTCCTGCCTTAACCCTCTTGCATTTATTCCGCCCCATTTAACCGCCCAGCCGGAAGTTACCTCTGTGTCTTCAAGCCGCCCCAAACCGCCCATAGCTTGCCCCCACTCTGAGACCCCCTCTCATGGCATTTTCATCACGCACTAAGTTCTGGCTTGTTATACACAGACTATGAAGGAGCTTCCCACTTGCAATGATGTGATGGTAACTGTATGGCGCTCTGTGTGCTTCAGAAGACAGATTTTCCTGAAAATGTCAGAAAGAATCCGAACACTGGAAGAAGCTTTGTCTGTAACAAATGTGAATGCTAGAGAGTTAACCAGCAATTACTGACATGTACTGGGGTTCAAAGAATTAATTGTGAGTTATCCAGTGTTTTTGAGTTATCAGGAATCCACTGTAATCCCGAGGTGCCCCGTCCGTATCCCTGTTTGCGTTTCTGTATCTCTTCCTTTCCCTTTCCTCAACTTTATCGTCTGCCGTATTTTTTTAATTTTTTTTTTTTTTTTTTTTTTTTTTTTTTTTTAAACACATGACATGTTAGATGTTATAGTGAAAGGCCTTTGGTACCAGGTTATTTCCGATATAACAGAACATTTGTTTGGTTCTTGTTTTTCTTTTCCCCTTTTTTTTGTATAGATATGCATTTTCATAATTGCTGATTGGTGACCTTTTCTCTTAAAACTGCACTGGTTTAGCAAACTTTTTTTTTCTTCTGTCTTGTCAGGTTATAAGTTGGGTTTTTTTCGTTCTTTTAGAATGAAGAGTGGTGTGGCTTTATGTTTTTAATTTAAACGGTTTTGTCACGAAGCTGAAGCCTGTTGTAAGTTCCAATTTTCTCCTTTCCACTTACTGAGCACTTGATGTGTGCGTGCACCACCACACCACACCACACCACACTCCCCCCCCCTGTGTCCTTTGAATGGTGTGATTGGCAAGGAATTAGTCGACATGTAGACTGTATACCCCCTTCGTCCCACCCTTCATATGTTGCAGTAGGTATTATTAGGTATTAGGTACTTTATAGTCACAGAGGCGTCTTTGTGAAATTCGGGTTGCTCGCACCTGGAGAACGCCACCCTTTTTCTTTTTTTTTGCATGCGATTTTTGTGTGACTGATGAGGGAGGGGGGGGGTAGATTTTGACCAAATGACAACTTTTTCGTTGCCACTGGGCTTAACATGTGCTAAGTGCATGGGCACATGGGACCTCGGTTTATCGTCTCATCCGAAAGACTCCACGTTCAGACTGTAAGGCCTAGTGTAAAGTGAAAGGAAAAATCCCCTGTACCCAGGTTCAAACTCGGGTTTACTTGACACGAGGCGAACGCGATACCTCGGTGCCACTCTACACACAGTACTTGTGTTTGGTTCGGTAGTTCACAGAGTCTGGTCTTCCCCCGCCCTTCTGCCCTTCATATGTTGCAGTACTTGTGTTTGGTTCGCTAGTTCACAGAGTCTGGTCTTCCCCCGCCCTTCTGCCCATCATATGTTGCAGTACTTGTGTTTGGTTCGGTAGTTCACAGAGTCTGGACTTCCCCCGCCCTTCTGCCCATCATATGTTGCAGTACTTGTGTTTGGTTCGGTAGTTCACAGAGTCTGGTCTTCCCCCGCCCTTCTGCCCATCATATGTTGCAGTACTTGTGTTTGGTTCAGTAGTTCACAGAGTCTGGTCTTCCCCCGCCCTTCTGCCCTTCATATGTTGCAGTACTTGTGTTTGGTTCAGTAGTTCACAGAGTCTGGTCTTCCCCCGCCCTTCTGCCCTTCATATGTTGCAGTACTTGTGTTTGGTTCAGTAGTTCACAGAGTCTGGACTTCCCCCGCCCTTCTGCCCTTCATATGTTGCAGTACTTGTGTTTGGTTCAGTAGTTCACAGAGTCTGGTCTTCCCCCGCCCTTCTGCCCTTCATATGTTGCAGTACTTGTGTTTGGTTCAGTAGTTCACAGAGTCTGGTCTTCCCCCGCCCTTCTGCCCTTCATATGTTGCAGTACTTGTGTTTGGTTCAGTAGTTCACAGAGTCTGGTCTTCCCCCGCCCTTCTGCCCTTCATATGTTGCAGTACTTGTGTTTGGTTCAGTAGTTCACAGAGTCTGGTCTTCCCCGCCCTTCTGCCCTTCACATTTTGTTTTCTGTTCAATACTGTGGACCCCCATCCACACACCCCACCCCCTGGATCAGCTTGGTGATAGTTGGGTTGTTGTGGGTTTTTTAATTTCCTGTTTCCATTGCAGTAGATGTTAGTAGCTGCCCTATCACTGTGGATCCTTCCTTTGATGTGATAGATAGACTTGTGCGTGTGTGGGTTTTTTTTTAGTTTAACATTAATCAGTTGGTTCATCTGTACAGTTCGTATTTGAGCATTGATGACCTCCTCCCTCCCACTTGTTTGTCTCGGCTGCACTCTGATCAGTGGACTTTTTGTTTCAACTTGTGTTCACAAGTTTCTCAGGAATCATATCTCTCTCTCTCTCTCTCTCTCTCTCTCTCTCTCTCTCTCTCTCTCTCTCTCTCTCTCTCTCTCTCTCTCCCTCCCCTCCCTCCTCTCTCTCTCTCTCTCTCTCTCTCTCTCTCTCTCTCTCTCTCTCTCTCTCTCTCTCTCTCTCTCTCTCTCTCTCTCTCTCTCTCTCTCTCTCTCTCTCTCAGCCTCTCTCAGGAATTTCTTTCTGGAATCATTTGTCTTTTTTGTTGAGTTCCTCATCTCTTTTTGTTTCGTTTTGCTTTGTTTTATTTTGTTTGTTATTTTGTTTCTACCAGTCACAAAATCCTATCCGTTTGTTTTGTTTTGTTTTGTTTCTGGGGGTTTTCCCTGTATGTGTGTGTGTTTGTCCTTTTAAACAAAATATTTATTCTCACTAACAACACAACACGTTGGTCTTGTTTTCTGTTAGTTTAAATAAGTGTGTGGGCCCTGTTTTGTTTTCTTTCTTTTTCTCTCAGTCAAGTGTTTATGATTTAAGATAATTCCTACAACACCTCTGACACTGGTTTGCCAACCTTTCAGTTTGAATGCTCACGTAGCCAACCGAAAATGGAACCTGGTATGAGGGCAGCTCTGGAACTCCTTGTGTGCGTTTTCACAGTTTGTATTTTAGAAAGAAAAAGAAAAGAAAAGTAGAATAAGAAAAGAGGAGGGAGAGGCTAGGGCTCATTGTAATCATGAAATATTAGAAAGTTAGTGAGTTTGGAGATATTGATTTTTAAAAAAAGAAGTCCATATCAGGTTCTAACCCTGTACACACAGTGCCTGGTTTTTGACATTTGTGTTCCTTTGGTTTGGTTGTGGTGTTGTCACTGACATTGCGTGTGTATTTTGTTTTTCTGTTTTCCCGTTTGTTTTCAGATCCGTGTAGTTAATGCTTTCCGCATGAGTTTAGACGCTCGCTACGACAGCCGTAGCATGTCCTCCGTGCATAGTTACCACTCCCTTCAAAACGCTAGGCTGGGCCCCAAAAAGGCTGCGCCCCAGGCCCCGCCCCCGCCCTATGCACACGACGCCCATGTCGACATTCACCAAGTCGAACCTCAGTCGGAGACCCAGTTCTGACCTGTCAGCTGACCCGAGCCGCCCATTATGGCCACCACCCTCCTCCATTGCCAAGACAGCGTGAAGCGGAATGAATGAAATCAGGAGGGGATGATGGAAAGTGAGAGAGAAAAGAGAAGGAAAAAAAGAAACAGTTCAGTTGATGTTGGTCCTCGATAGAGGAACATGAAATGATGGATTTTTATAAATAAAAAAAAACTGCTACTTCCTCCGAGCACATTCCTGACTTTGGAGAGTGAACTTTTTAACTTTTTCTTATTTTTTTTCTTTTAAATTTAACATAGCCTTACTTGAAGCATTAACAATTATGATGACTTCGGTAGAAGCCAGAATTTCTGTAGGTTTTTGGGGGGTGTGTTTTTTAAATAGATTCTAACGAGGCAAGTCGACTGGCTGACCCCCTAATTGCTTCCAACTGTGTGGGTGGGTCCTGCCCCCCATGAAAGATGAATGAAATGACTTGACAGAATGACTCATCGTGGCTCCTCAAGTGTTGGTAGACTTTCTGCTGCTGCTGCGGGTGAGAGCAGTGACTGGGACCAACATGTAGCAGTAGTGGTAGCAAAGACATATCTTACGCAACAGTCTTTGGTTGTACAGTGGAACCTCCCTTATAAGACCTCCCGTTATAAGACTCCCTCCCATATAAGACCTATTTTTCTGAGACATTGCCCTTCTTTGTAAGTATTAAAATTACCTCCCTTATAAGACTTCATTTTGGAGGATTTGTTTGAAGGTCGTATAAGGGAGGATCCACTGTAGTAGTAGGTAGTAGAGGGAAGGAGGGAGCGAGGTCTACTGATCCTTAGCACACGTTGATCAGTGGCTGACCCTCGTCCTCCTCCTCCCCCTTCGTCAGTGGCCAACTGTGTGCATCCTTCCTGCATCCTCCAGTGTCCATCCGTGCATCCTGGCTCTGGCTGTCCTCTCCACCACCTACATATAACCGCCTTCTTTAGGATGATCGTCATCCAATGTACACCACTGTGTGTGTGTGAGAGTGAGTGTGGGAGCACCATTTGCAGCATCTGACTTCTGTTTTTTGGATGTTTTTGCACTTTGTATTTGGTATTTATGTGCGAGTAATCGGTATGATTTTTTTTTCTTCTCCTTCTTCTTCTTGTTCTCAAAATGTGTTTTCATTGATATAATACTGCTACTCAGTCGTGAGTATTTTAACGGGTGGGGAGTAAGTATGTGAGTGGGATTGCCGGGTACTTTAGCTGCTCAGTATCAGCCTTGAGTGATAAGAGTCAATTTGTCCTAGTCCAGATTACTAGATTTGTTCAACTTCAAGGCCCTTTCCTTAAAAAAAAAAAATCATGGGAGCAAAATGTGATAGGAGCCAATTTGTCCTAGACAAGGTTTTTAACTTTGTTTAACTTTAAGGCCCTTTCTTTTTTTTTTTAAACCCAACCCACCACCCCATGTCCATCTAAGGCCTGTTCTCTTCTCCGCAAATGCATTGACCACCACGGTCACTTCAGTCTGGTCATTTCGTAACTTGGACAAGTGTTTTTTTCTATTCCTTCAATAACATTGGTTGTAACGCCTCTGGTTTTGTTAATCTTCTTCTCCTTCTGTGGTGGTGGCCAGCTTCTGTTTATAGAGGGATCCGGGTTCATGTATGCAAATGAGAATGTCACCTCTGTCGGTCATGATGACTGGATTATTCGGGTTGCATTGAATTCTGATGTTTGCTTTTAGTCCTGAACATTTAACTACTGCACAGTTTATTACCATTGTGACGATTTGTCGAAACTCACTGACGCTCACCTCTGTAATCTGAACCAAAACGGCGCTCCGGCCAAAATGGCGTCCGACTTTCGTTACCAACAAAAATCATGTGACATTATGACGCTATCCCGGATCCCTCTATAGAAGTAAATGCACACACTTTAGGGGGTGACCAAACAAAAAGAAGCAGAAGAGAGAGATACAAAAAATTTAAATAATAATCTTGTTTGTTTTGAGAAACTTGCAAAAGAAAGCAAGACAGTCTTTGTGGACTGCAAAAAGCACTGCTCTGCGGAGTATAGAACTGGAAGAGAACTTTTTTTAAATTATTAAATAAATACATTGAAGGCTGTATTGCGTGCAAAATGTTTTGAATGAAAGCTCAAAATTGAAGGTTGACGTACGAGAAGAAGAATAAGAATTGAAGGTTAAAAATGTCACTGTGTTTAGCATACATAATACTCATGTACCAGACTTGCATTTTTACTTCAAAGATTTAGAATAATGTTATTAAAATACTTGCTCAGATTAAGATGATCGCAACAACAAAATTTCTCATTCGAAGTGATAAAGTAACACTAAGGTAGAAATTAATAGTGCTGTTTGATTTCAGTACAGATTGCTTCCAAAGTAGAATAATTAATAGTCTGAGAGGCTTCAGCCTTTGATGCTGTTTTCTCTTAATTAATATGCAACAATGAAGATAACAGGAGATTAAAAATCAACAACATCAGAATCAGTTTATTGCTGGTCATTTAGAATCTAAAACACTCGGGATGTTCTTGTAGAGTGTAATTTTGTTTTTCTCCGTTACCTTCATATTCCTGACCTTTTCTTATTACCTACAAGGGGAATAGTTGAAAAGTGCACGGATAATAAAGTAACATAGGTATCCTTGCAGAAGAACTTGTGGCGGTGCCATAGCCGATGAGGTTTAACCGAGGCGTGGTCACCGCTACAGCTATCTATATTAATTTTAAAAATCGGGACTTTACTGGTTTCGTACTGCCTCCGGGCATTGCCTCCAGTATTGTTCCAACCATATTTGTATTTACAAATGTCCCATATGTGTCTGCTTCAGACCAAGAGGACGTAAAACTCCATTTTCTCTCTAAAGTAACATAGAACTATAACTGTGAGCAAGAAAGGCGATTAGAGTGTTGCCGGTCCTCGGGTAACATTTTGCCATCACGAGTTAGATTTGAATGCAATGCTGCAACAGATTGCTGAAGTGGAAGTGTTCAGAGAAGACGTTGCTCCGAAATGCATTAACCCTTTCACCGCCAATGTCGCATTTTTGCACCACAAAGGTTTAACACCCATGTCACTAAAAGGCATCAAATCAGGGTCTGTTATCTGAAGACCCTATTTTCTTAATTTTTGCAGGTAAGCATAGGCCTAATGTTATGCATGTCACAGAGGAATTCCTAATATTGTAGATAATTTTTTTTCTCTACCCAGTTAAGCTTAATGGTATTTTTGGGCTGAAAAATGGCTGTCTGTGAAAGGGTTAATAGATTAAAGCAGGTTTTTGTTTAGTTTGTACTCAGTCACTTCTCACTGCTCATGGTTAGTTTGGCTTCGAGGAGAGTACTGTCAGTATATTTTGCTTGGGGGGGTTTTGCCTCTTGCCATTAAATGGATCGACTGAATTTGAAATGATTAAAAAGAAAAGAATTGTTTTTCAGTTAGTGCTTTGTAAAACAAAATAGTTGGTTTGCCGAGCAGAATACCTGACTTAGGATTTCTACTCCAGTCCTTTCTTTCCATCCCCATCCTACCTTTTTTGTCAATTACTGCTTGGAAATCACTCTCTCTCTCTCTCTCTCTCTCTCTCTCTCTCTCTCTCTCTCTCTCTCTCTCCTCTCTCTCTCTCTCTCTCTCTCTCTCTCTCTCTCTCTCTCTCTCTCTCTCTCTCTCTCTCTCTCTCTCTCTCTCTCTCTCTCTCTCTCTCTCTCTCTCTCTCTCTCTCTCTCTCTCTCTCTCTCTCTCTCTCTCTCTCTCTCTCTCTCTCTCTCTCTCTCTCTCTCTCTCTCTCTCTCTCTCTCTCTCTCTCTCTCTCTCAAAAAAAAAAAACAAAAAAAAACAAAAAAAACACCTAGGTTATGTTAACGATAATGTGTGTTGTATTGAAGGTGTATGTCAATACGAGAGAAGCGTGAAGACTCTCCCCCTCCCCCCCCCCCCTCATGCTGGGCACTTGTTTTGTGTGTCACTTTGTTGGATTGCCCGTGAGTTAGTGGTGGCTCAAAGGTGTGGGTTGTGGAGAGGGGAAATGACGAGAGCTCTCCAAGCCATCTTGCATTGATTGCTTTATTTACCCCTGCTTAATGAATCGTGTCCATGTGTCTTATAGACGCAAGCACTTAGACGTGTATCGCACGCACACATTTTTCTTTTCCCGTCTAATATCACGAAAAGTGGATAGACGTTAAATGAAAGACACACGCACACACACACACACACACACACACACACACACACACACACACACACACACACACACACACACACACACTTCTTTTCCCTTCCTGTCTAATATCACAAGAAGTGGATAGACGTTAAATGAAAGACGCACACACACACACGCTCTGAAATGTTCATTTTTGGGTTGAGTTGGGTTGGGTTTGCCAACGGGTCATGATCTGTGATCACTGAGGTCCGTGGGACGGACAATTTGACCAGTGCTCATCCATTTCCTAAACATTACATCTGTCATTTCAATGCCTTTGATCTGTTGGCAGAACTAGCATCATTAAAGTACTTTAAGTTTATCATGTTAAACACTACAGCACTTTTTTTTCTTTCTTTTTTTTTTTACTATGTCTTCCCTTGGTTAATAGAATTTACGTTTTTTCTTGAAGAACCTTTTTTTTTTGGCAAAGTGTATTTTTTTATGTATGCTGTAATTCAACTTCATGCGACACAGTTTTGCGTTTGTTACATGCTATTATTATTATGATTGTTATCAACCGTGCTGATTGTAGATGTTGTTCTTTTCGTAATCGCTAATGTTGGCTTTTGATGAAACTTGGGGGCTAGTCGCAGGTGAAAGTTCTTTGGCAATGGCCGTGGCCATGGCGCGTGCAGTTGTACGCGATATGCAAACAAGAATCGTACACAGTCTTGTGTTACATGGCGATAACCTTTGGCTAACGGACTGAGTCTCTCTTCTAGTTCAGAGGGTTGGTTTATTTTCATGTTCAAATGAAGGCAACTCTCAAGTGGTCTTGGTCTGTCACTGTCGATTTTTTTCTTTTCGGTGCGGTGAGTGCTGTGTGCTGCAGCAGCTATCTAGTCTATTTTTCTGTCTTAGATTTTGTTTTGTATATTGTTTAGAACCACAAAGATATTCCTGTGTCAGGCCACAGCACCATGTACAGTAATCATGAATGCGTTTTATTTAAACAGTTAACACGAATCGCAACATGTAAATTAGACTAAACTGGCAAAACGATTGGCAGTTCATTCTAATTTACGTGTTGCTACCGGTGTTAACTGTTTAAGACGCACTTATTATTACGGGTACCATGTTTGTTGAGCACCGAATTACTTTTCTTTTTTTTCCACGTAGCACTCGACTCGCCACTCTTACCGTTCTGTCCATGTGTCTTTCCTAGGCGCTGCCTTAACCTGCACAAACGTTGGCTTTTCACAGCAGATTCCAAGAACCTAAATTTTCAGAGCCTGTGCAGATTAGATCCGCAAGTTTCGTATGGACCTGCCGATGAGTTTCGTATGGACCTGCCGATGAGTTTCGTATGGACCTGCCGATGAGTTTCGTATGGACCTGCCGATGAGTTTCGTATGGACCTGCCGATGAGTTTCGTATGGACCTGCCGATGAGTTTCCACGTCCGCTTATCTGTTTCTTATATAAGCCAGGCATCAGAATTGTCAGAGGATTAAGAATTTCTGACAGAGGATTGGCTTCTCTTGTCAGGTTTTGCCTTTTTATTGAGTGTTATCCTTTGAGCTAAATAGCATTTTAAAGTGATTTATCACTATCTTAAGCCTTTTTAGTGGTGTAGGGAACTCATTTCAATGTTGTCCCTCTTCAGTCTAGGGCCTAGATAACCCTTTTACCGCGGTTTTCAGAGGTGGACTTCAGACTATTCTGATGCCTGATAAGCGAATGGGGTTTCCTTGCGGATTGCGGATCGAATGTGCACAGGCCCTAAGACTTTATGTATTTTTTCTTGTCATTGTTCCTGTCCTTTAGCTTTGATTCTGTCGGGGGGTTTTGTGGATAGAAGAAAAAAAATTACAAGTTGCTTTAACCAACTTTAAATGATAATCTTTTGTTTAGATTTTCGTTCTCTTTCACTTATTAAATTGTTCCCTTATTAAATTTGCAACTTACTTTAACTAACTTTAAATGATAATCTTTTGTTTAGATTTTCGTTCTCTTTCGCTTGTCAAAGTTCCGTCTCCCGGTTTCGATTGTTTTGTATTCCCTTATCAATATCTGCTGATTGTAATACAGTTTTCGTCTGTAGTTTTGAAGAATTGTCGAATTGAAATTCTCTCAGTATCTGTTGCAAATGTGGATTGTAAACTTGGGTGATAAAATAGTGATTTTTGGGTTTGAAGGCGGCTGTGTTGGTGATCTGTTTGTATTTTGGAGTGAATTGAAGTGTCGAAATATTTGTGTGTTTTTAATAGTTGAGTATCATGCTTACTCATTGAATGAAGGAAAATTGAAATAATTTGGCTTTTTTTTTAAAAAGATAATGTTCAGAAAACAGCATTGCTGCTTTATTTTCTGTGGATAGGACTTCAAAGAAAGAAACGAAAAGAGAGAAAGCTTTGAAGAAAGAAACAAACAAAAGATAAAGAACTTAAGTGAAAGCGAAGACACCAGGTGCAGATTCTGTAATTTCATCTTGAATTTATTAGAAATACAAATATCGCATTGTGCTGTTTCACTTGACTTCAAGAAAACTTGTCGGATTTCTTTCTTTCTCTTGTTTTTTCATCCCAGATTTTTTTTAAAATCAATTTTCATTCATCAGACAAATGAAAATCAATTCAAATCAATTTGCAGGATTTCTTGAATGTTATGTTAATTTGCTGTGTGATAAGCACAGTTCAGATCTTTGTTTTGTCAGAAACAATAAGGTAGACTAGAGCGGTTGAGGTGGCATGCAGGAGTTGTTGGTTTTTTCATTCCCCAGCTTAAGCGCTCTGGGGGGGCACACCCAGTGCCATGTGAACATTTCTCATGGCCTTGGGTGGGAAGATTACGTGTATGGCTGCTTTTAAAGGGCCCCGCCACATGGGCGGCCATACTCCCGACTTCAGGGGACGCAGGCAGGAGTTAAATGCGATCCAATTTTCAATATTCTTAGTTTAAAAATAACGCTTCCCAGCTTTGTTTTCTCTTGGTTGTTTTTTTAAAGCTTTTCAACTTTCCTTAGAAGAGAAAAAGGAAGGGAAGGGTTAGCTATCGTTCATTGCATTGATTTTGCGTTTCATTGTCTGTTTGTGTGTGTGTGTGTGTGCAGACATATCACTTATTTCACGTTTCATGCTCCATGCTTTTGTGGCGTGGGATGTGGGTTTTTTTTAATAGATCAACTTGTGTTTAAAACTTGGATGACTTTACTCATCTCCTCCCTTACCTTTGGTCCCATTCTCTCCCTTGTTCCTTCCTCTTCTCCCCCCCCCCCCCTTTTTTTCCTCATTATTTTTTTTAAAATATTTTTTATCATGCATCTTAGAGTACTATTGTTCTCACTGATTCCTTTAGTAATCGACAAGTTACATGCATATGTGAGTTGGTTGTACTTCCTTTTCTTTTTCTTCTTCTTTTCTCTCCCCTCCACCCCCCACCCCCCTCTCTCTCTCTCTCTCTCTCTCTCCCTCTCTGTCTCCCTCTCTGTCTCTCTCTCCCTCTCTCTGTCTGTCTCTCTGCCCCTCTCTGTCTCTCTCTCTCTCTTTCTCTCTCTCCCTCTCTCTCTCTCTCTCTCTCTCTCTCTCTCTCTCTCTCTCTCTCTCTCTCTCTCTCTCTCTCTCTCTCTCTCTCTCTCTCTCTCTCTTAACTTCAGGTAAGAATGAGAGAGTTCGCAAAAGGAGTATGTAGGGAGCAGAAGCATATTGACTAGCGTGGTGCTACTGTACACGTCTCTTGTTTATCGACCAGTTTCTGTTGGAAGTAGGATGGCTAGCAAACCGTTGATACAGTGAAAAACCAAACGTCTGGTACAGTCAGACCTCTATTTTAAGACTTACAAAAAGTCAGGAAAAAACGGTCCTAAATTGGAGGGAGTTCCGTGAAAAACCAAACGTCTGGTACAGTCAAACCTCTATTTTAAGACTTCCAAACAGTCTGGAAAAACCGGTCCTAAATTGGAGGGAGTTCCATGAAAAACCAAACGTCTGGTACAGTCAAACCTCTATTTTAAGACTTCCAAACAGTCAGGAAAAACCGGTCCTAAATTGGAGGGAGTTCCGTGAAAAACCAAACGTCTGGCACAGTCTAACCTATATTTTAAGACTTCCAAAAAGTCAGGGGAAAAAATGGTCCTAATTTGGAGGGAGTCTTATAACGGAGGTCATTTTTATAGGAAGAGTTCAGCATCCGTTCCCCCCCCAAAAAAAAATTGATCTTAGTTGAGAGGAGGTCTTTTAACGGAGGGTCTTATAATAGAGGTTTGACTGTATCTTAGTAAGGTAACAGTGAGGTCTGGGGGTCGACTGCAGTCCCAGATAGGGAGCATGAGTGTAGCAGCAATAGAGTGATAGAGTAAACCATTCAAGCATTCGTCATTATCATGACTTAGTGATTTTAGATTTCATCAGTAGTTAAGTGTATGCTAAAAAATGTCTATAGGAAATTGATTAGAAAGTGTTGAGGTTTGAGTTTTTTTGCGTTTTGAAAGATAATAATGTAAAAAGTTGCCTTGTTTTTAAAAACATTGGTTTTTTTATTGTATTGATTTTATTTGAATGGAATGGAGACATTTAGTTGTAGCGGGGTAGTCTGCATGTGTTTGTGTGCATCCCTAAATTATTTCTCATTCTTACAATTCTCATCATTACTTGAATTTTGTATGTTATTGATAGATGTTATCTCTGTTCTGTCCTGTTGTGTTTTTCATCTCTTTATTTTAACTCTTCCAAGTGAGAAAGAAAAAAACCGCACCAAAAACTTCGTTTTTAGAAGTCGTTGGAAGAAGAAATTTTTTTTTTAAATTTTAAGTTGCATTTTTGAAAATACTTTCCTGTCGTGTTTTACTGAAGTTGGGATACGAGAGAGAGAATGATGTGGTATTTTTTGTGTTTATTTTGCAACTTATGTTGATTGATTTGAAAGATTATCGGAACAAGATTGTGGACAGAAAGTCAGAACGCTGTGTGAAGCTAGAAGAGACTCAGGTTTATGCATTTGACAATATGGTTGCAGTGATAACAGAAGTTTTTTTGTCGTTGCTTTTTTTCTTTCCCTTTTATTTATTTTTTTGTTTTTTGTCTCAAGGTGTATTTGAATTTTATGGTTTACATGGACTCGATAAAACTGTTTCATATTGTAACATCAATGCATGCAGATTGATTTGCTGCCAATATTGCACCTTTTTCTTTCTTTTTTTATCTGGGGAACAACCAAAAAATGTTGTCATTGAACTTTCATCATGAACTTTTTTCTTGTTCTTTTTTTGTGTGTTTTGTTCTTTGGTCCTGTCGAATCAAACGTGACTGAAATATGTTTCCAGATCAAATTAGTTTTACACGTATTTCTTTCCCTGCATTCCATATTTTCTTTCTGTTCAGAATGGTCAACTTAGTACGCTCATTTCACCACCAGACAAACCAGTAGGGGCTTAGCGCGTGATATGCTTAGTTGGGGGTAGTGAGAGGGAGAGGGAGGGACTCGTCTCCGTCTCTCTCTCTCTCTCACTACCCCCAACTAAGAATATCACGCGCTAAGCCCCTACGTGTTTGATTGCCCCCTGGCGGTGAAATGTGCGTCCTAAGCTGCTCAGTGAGAACTTGTCAAGAAGTAGTTGCCAGTGAGGATTGAACACTTTGAAATGATTTTGTACATAGGTTTAATTGTTCGGCCATGTCGTAAGTGTAGATGGTTCCTAGAAATAATGTAGTTTTCCAGGTCAGAGAATGAGGACAACTAGGCCTCGCGGCCTCTTAATGTGTCCTTTCTGATTATTTGTATTCTTTTTCGTCTTTAGCAGTTAACACAGGTAGTAACATGTAAATTAGAAGAAAACAAAGCTACCAAAATGATATGATTGGCTGTTTCTTCTAATTTACATGTTACTACTCGTTTTAGCAGCTCAAGACGCACTCGCGATTACCGTACCTGGGTAAAATTGTTACCATGAAGTTGTAGTAGGGACAGGGACAATTGGTAAGGGTGTGTGTGCAAGGGAAGGCTCAGATAATTCCCAGTAGCATTCTGCACAGTTTGGGCCTCAGCCACACTTCAGAAGTTTTGAGTAGCATTCTACGAAATTTAGACACATTTTGAGTTTAACAAACAAAACAAAAAGGTCTAAGATTTTTCTAATTTCAGGCTTTTTGATGACCTCAGATGTCATTTTCTTTTTAGATATAAAAGATACGAACTGAGTATAGAAATACTTCTTATGAGGGAATGAAAAGGAATTAAATGTATCAAATCTACTTCTAATGCTGCTTTTAAGGCTTTAGATTTTTTGTAAAAAGCTTCAGTTTTAGGGGACTTCAGCTGGTTTTCCCAGTCTATTTCGGCCGTTTTTCAGCCTAAATCATAATTTCTCAATCTCATACCTGGAATACCATTCTACACATAAATCGAGGCCTCTGCTGCGCTTCAAATTGAATCATCTTGACCGCATTTTAGCTGTCCACATTACTCATGGCTTGTGTAAGGGGGTAGGTAACCAGGTGCGCTTTTAAAAGGTGTTAAATTTGTAGAGAAGAAATTAACTGTGCAAAAACAAAAACAAAAAAAGCCCACACAGTCTTTGTTTATTGTTAGTGTACGTGATCATTTACTGGGATCATTGCTGAGGCAGCATCGTGAGAGGCATGAACGTTAGAGAGGAAAAGCTATTAATATTAAATTTTTTTAATGAGTTCTACAAATGATGGGAGCGGGTGGAGGGATTGAAGACAGGCGTAGGTGGTGTGTGTGTAAAAAATTAAAAATCTGAAATATGTTTTTCAAAAAAAGATGTTTATATTAAAATAAAAAAAATAGATTTAGATATATCTCTCTCTCTCTCTCTCTCTCTCTCTCTCTCTCTCTCTCTCTCTCTCTCTCTCTCTCTCTCTCTCTCTCTCTCTCTCTCTGTCTCTCTCTCTCTCCTACCCCCTATTAAGATGATATTCCTTTTTGTACAAATATAATGATTGTAATTTGATTGTGGATTATTTTTTTTCACGGTTAGCTCAATTATTGAATTTAGAACCATTTAGATTTTTGTTTATTAGATTGATTTTTTTTTTTAACGTGTGTGGTTTTTAGTACTTTGAACAATGTTTGTGTGCACAGAAATGATTTTTTGTTCCATTTTTTTGTTGATGGAATTCAGTCTGGTTGCATTCCTTATGAAAACTATCTCTTCTCTCTCTCTCTCTCTCTCTCCTCTCTCTCTCTCTCTCTCTCTCTCTCTCTCTCTCTCTCTCTCTCTCTCTCTCTCTCTCTCTCTCTCTCTCTCTCTCTCCCTTTTCTTTTTCTTATTTAGATTTGTATGCGTGCATGTGTTTTTGTTTTTTAATTTTGTTATGTTTGTATAATAACATAGTAATGTAGAGGATCAAATGCCGTATGTGCTGGAGCATGTATAATTATGGAGGTTTTGTTGTTTTTTTGTGTTGTTTTTTTCAGCAAGCGATTATTGTTTCTCTTTCTTGATTAACCACTTAGCGCCTGTATGGAAGATTACACTGCAGTGATGTCCCGAGGCCCCGGTCATAGGCCATTGACCTATTGATATTGAAAATTACCCGTTTGTGTGCTCCCCTGTCAGGACAAATATCTGGTTAATTTAACACTGGCACGCTTTGTCATATTGATTTCTGCAAGAGCCAGGACATTGTCCTATTGATTTCTCTTGTCTCGGGACAGTTTGTCCTGTCACTTTTCATTCCTCGGTACATCACTGCGCTGTTTGTACAAATCCTTCTGTTGGATTTTTATTCATGGCTACTAGCTTTCTTTTATCCCATTCTTCTTGCCGCGACCTCTCTCTCTCTCTCTCTCTCTCTCTCTCTCTCTCTCTCTCTGTCTCTCTCTCTCTCTCTCTCTCTCTCTCTCTCTCTCTCTCTCTCTCTCTCTCTCTCTCTCTCTCTCTCTCTCTCTCTCTCTCTCTCTCTCTCTCTCTCTCTCTCTCTCTCTCTCTCTCTCTCTCTCTCTCTCTCTCTCTCTCTCTCTCTCTCTCTCTCTCTCTCTCTCTCTCTCTCTCTCTCTCTCTCTCTCTCTCTCTCTCTCTCTCTGTGTCTCACTCTTCTCATGTCTTCAATATCATTTGCACATTGCTATCTTGTGTCCCCACCTCACCCCCGTTTCCTCCCCACCCCCCACCCTTTCCTTCCCTTCTTCAAGGAAGGGCTCTTCAACTACTAAAGACTGTCCTTGCTATGATTAATGTTTTTTATGAATAAAACTTGAAAGTGCTTCTGGGTCTTGGGTGTCTCGTGAAATACAGCGGGTCTTTTACTCACCCCCCCCTCTCTCTCTCTCTCTCTCTCTCTCTCTCTCTCTCTCTCTCTCTCTCTCTCTCTCTCTCTCTCTCTCTCTCTCTCTCTCTCTCTCTCTCTCTCTCTCTCTCTCTCTCTCTCTCTCTCTCTCTCTCTCTCTCTCTCTCTCTCTCTCTCTCTCTCTCTCTCTCTCTCTCACACATACACACACACACTGAGAGAAAACACAGAACTCACGTGCATACGCACACATAGACTCTCTCTCTCACTCACTCTCTCTCTTTTTCACACACACAAACATACTTGCACACCCATGACACCCATTCTGTTTGTGTGTGTGTGTGTGAACGAGTGCTCTTGTGTCATTGTTTCGTAATGAAGATAATGATGGGCTGTATGGCTATGCATGTGTGTCAAAGAAATGATTGAGAACTAGGAAAGCTGTTGGAAGTTTGCCGGCAGGATTGGCCCTGGAAAAGCAATATCACACCGGGTATGTAGCAGGATTTCTCTTCAAATCGTACCTTTTACACAATTATACGAGTATCAAAAATAAACAAGTCCTTAGACTTTTACGATCTTAAGTTTTCATTTTATCTTAACGCTTTATTTTGTTGTTCTTGAAGGTATATGCACCCATCCATGAGTGATCTAACTAATAAAAAAAATGTGTATGTAGATTAATAACCCTTCATGCTTGAATTATTTTAGAAATAATTATTGTTTATGCCTTTTACTTTTCAGGTACCGTACTTTTTATTTTCCTTGCGTTACTAACAAAACTGCACATTGCTTCTTGAATGCATCGTCTGTGCTATAAGTATTCTTAGTGATTTATTATCGGCATTTTGGGCAAAGCGTTGCATCATGGGTGTGTTCGTTTGCGTGCATTGTTGCATTATGGCCGTTGCATTGTGGGCAAGGTGTTGCATTGTGGGTGTGCCTTGTGGGTGCGTTGTTGCTCTGTGGGCTGTTGGTGGCGTCCTAAAAGTGCATTTCATGTTGTGAACAGTCTCCCCTCCCACACCCTTCCCCTTTTTATGGCTTTCTCTTGTTTCAATTTTTCTCTTCTTTTCTTTGAATAATTTCGAGTTAATTGGTTTATGATGGATCGTACCTCTTAAACCAGTGGGGGGGGGGGGGGGGGGGGGGGGGGGGGGGGGGGGGGGGGGGGGGGTGGGGGGGGGGGGGGGGGGGGGGGGGGGGGGGGGAGATAGAAGTGCTTAAAGGGTTCTAAGACAATGCTTAATTATTTTGCTTTCCTTTTTTTTATCTTCACAAGAATAATGTTTATTAGATGGCAAACAATCAGAATAACCATATAGGGGAAGACGGGGTAAAAAGCGCATGGGCGGGTAAGAAGCCCACCCCAATTATCTCATGAAATGAAGCAAATTTCAGTCTCATTTTGCCCATGAGACGAGCGTTAATGTCTAGCATTCGTCTCATGGGCAAATTTGACTGAAATTTTCTTTATTTCATGAGATAATTGGGGTGGGCTTCTTACCCACCCATGCGCTTTTTACCCCGTCTTCCCCTATGCCAAATGCATGATTTCAATATTTATTTTTTTTAAACTTTTGCTAAAGCATGTAGTTTTCTATGACTGATAGTCCAGGGGCCGTTTCACAAGGGCTAACGTTACGTAGCGTGAGCGCAAATCAGCAAAAACAGTACTAAGAAACACCTCTTTTGCCGAAAACTTTTTGTGGCTACTCCCAAAGTATCTCTTTGCGAACTATCACGTGACTTGCATGGGGTGAATACATTTCTTGTTGTTGATTGGTCCATTAAAGTTTGGTTAAAATAACACTTTTGTTTTACCAATCAGACAAGAGCTTGTACTATTCTTCCGCAAGCGTTTTCTAAAGTGTTGTTTTGGCGTAACAGTTATGCGCGCGGCGACCATCGTCTAGAGAACCTCGACCCTTGTATTGGCCTGCTGAGTACAAGTTCAGAAAAACAAAAATTCTTTGAAGCTGTTTGATTGCCTCGTTTCATATCTGCTTTTTCAAAAGTGTACAGTTTATTTGTTGCTGGGTTGTTGTTGTTTTTTGAGCATTTCAGAGCACTTGATGTATTTGAATTAATCACTTTGAAAAAAAAGGTATGCTTAAAAGAAACTGTTCTGCTTTCAATTACCAGTTCAGTTAATGGCACGCACTTTCACTTTTCCTCTTGGTCTAGTCGGATTTTAATGTAATATACTATTTTGTGTGGATTTTAATATTAATACTATATCAAGGCTTCTTCACCCCTTTGTATTTAGTATTAAAAGTTTGTTGATGAGATTCTTGCCTATGGAAGACAGTTTGATTGGGAGATGGGGTAGTGGGTGGATGCCTCGTGCCTCCATATGGGGAGCTGGACGACCCCGCCCCCTCCATGAGTCTCTCCCTGTTGGGATACCGCGGGTGCCTTTCATAAAAATAGTTCCCCCACCTTCTGAAGTTCTGTGCATGTAAGTATTGTAACTTCCTCTAATCTGCCACTCTCTTTGACTCTGCCTTTTCCCTTTGCTTTCTATCATGTATTATTTTTCTGACTTATTCAAGTTATTGGCCCATTCTCCTGCCTTTTTTAAACAAAATTCCAAATAATTTTTCTCCTTTGAGCTCCTCCGAAATCGGAATGTGTCAGCTGTACGCAGCGGAGAGGTCAGTGAAAACTGAAAATCGGACACATATGTACCTTACCCATTATGGCCATATGACCTAGGAACGCAGAAGAAGAAGAAGATTGGAAGAAACTTCCTTTTAATTGTAAGCAACATTCCAGCTGAAGACTGGGCCTCATTATTTCTTTTATTGTTATTAAGAAAATTCATAGAGCGCTTGTACTTAAGGCTCTAAGGGCTTATTCACGCCTTTTCACATTATGATAATTTATTTTTTTATAATTTTGATTTATTTTCTTTAGTGAATTTTTTTCCATCCCATTATATTAATTTATTCACAAGCTGTTAATGAAAGAGAAACCAATTTCTAGAAGCACCATTAAGGCAAGCTTCTATGCATATTTTTTTGTTTGATTCCAAATACTAAATTCAGTACAGTATATTAAATGGAAACGGTTCTCTTTTTTTTTTCTTCTAAGGAAGTTGCTTTCAATTTGGTGTAAATCAACGCAGTTAGAAGTTGTAGTTAAACAAGCATACCACAATTTCCTCTCTGACACAACACACAGAAGAACACTTAGCACAAAAAGCATGATAAAGTACTGGTTAGCAAAAGTTCATGTTAACACACACACACGCACATTCTTGCACAAACACACTCTTATTTGTGTTTATTAAATCACTTCTTTTTTTTCCCAGATTTTCTTAGATGTTATTATTGATGTTAAAACTGTTGTCAACAAATTTTTAAAAATATTTTAAATCAGGGCTGGCCAAGCTTACCCCTCTGGGCGAGTAACTTTAATATTTTACTTGCCCGAACACATTTTCACTAGCCCGAGGAAACAACAACAAAAATCCCTAAACACATGGGTGCGTGCCCCCCCCCCCCCCCCACCCCACACACACACACAGGGGAGAGGGAAGAGAGAGAAAGAAAGAGAAGAGAAGAGAAAGGAGAAAGAAAGGAGAGAGGAAGAGAAAGAGAAAAAAGAGTGGGAAAGAAAGGAGAGAAGTAAACAGAAAGAGAAACGATTTGAGGAGAGAGGTGGGGGAGAGAAAGAAGGGGGAGGAGGAGGCTGCCTTTCCTTTCTTTCCAGTACCAGTGCTGGCATGTTGTTATCTTAGCAGACAGCTGAGCTTGCTTTGATAGTTGGTTACATGGAAGGGAGAGATAGTCTGGGGAGACTCGGTGGTAAAAAAACCAACCCATCCGTGCAGTACTGAAATTTTCAGTCACCCATCAGGCTAGTGACTTTAAAAATCTACTCGCCCACAGATTGTTCTACTAGCCAATGGTTACCAGGCTAGTAGTTTTGGCCAGCCCCGTAAATAATAATAAATCAAGCAAATTCGTATATCCTATATGCATTAAAGAATGTTAATAGTTTCACCATGTCACATGATTTCACATACTTATCAGTAGAATGTCTTCAGTGCTATCATGTTTGTTTCACTATTTTCTCTTTGTATGTGAATACACAACTGCCACGGCTGCTTTCACTCATAGATTTTAGATTCAAAAGTATGGACATAAAAAAGTTATACAGAAATGTTATTGAAACTCTCTCTCTCTCTCTCTCTCTCTCTCTCTCTCTCTCTCTCTCTCTCTCTCTCTCTCTCTCTCTCTCTCTCTCTCTCTCTTCTCTCTCTCTCTCTCTCTCTTGTTTTGCTTTGTTTGAATATTTTGATTTGATTTGATATTTCTATAGAGGTAAAGGGTGCTATGAGGTGAGTTGAGGCAAATATTGAATTTGAAAAAGAGGTCCCAGCAGGGTATCTCTCTCTCTCTCTTTCACAAACTATGGGGTCACCTGTTGTAAAATGTTCCCTTAGAATTCTCTCGAATTCAAATTAAAAACTGCTCTAGACAAATACAAAAGAACTGTGTATGTTTCGTGTGTGTGTTATTTGTTTAAACGCTTTTGGGGGGGTTAGTTTTATGGGTTGCCATTTTGTTTGTTGATATTTCTATAGAGGTAAAGGGTGCTATGAGGTGAGTTGAGGCAAATATTGAATTTGAAAAAGAGGTCCCAGCAGGGTATCTGAATCTCTTTCACAAACTATGGGGTCACCTGTTGTAAAATGTTCCCTTAGAATTGGGCGAATTCAAATTAAAAACTGCTCTAGACAAATACAAAAGAACTGTGTATGTTTCGTGTGTGTGTTATTTGTTTAAACGCTTTTGGGGGGGTTAGTTTATGGGTTGCCAGTTTGTTTATTTTAACAGTTATAGGTTTAGTGGTTGAGTCCTATACTATAGATAGCAATATGCATTCACTAACTGCATTATATATTATAGGTTTAATTAAGATTCCAGTGTCAGGTGGTTTTTTACATGAATATGTTATGCGTCTTATCAAAATGCATATTATTTTAACAGTTTAGTGGTTGAGTCCTATGCTATGGATAGTAATATGCATTCACTAACCGCATTTTAGGCTTAATTAAAATTGCAGCGTCAGGTTTTTTTTACACATGAATATGTTATGCGTCTTATCAAAATGCATATTATTTTAACAGTTTAGTGGTTGAGTCCTATACTATGGATAGCAATATACCTTCACTAACTATTATAGGCTTAATTCAAATTCCAGTGTCAGGTGGGGGTTTTTACATGAATATGTCATGCGTCTTATCAAGAAAATGCATATTGAAACTTTCTCCGTTTTGTGTATGCATTTTTTTGTATATGTGTGGTTTGTATTGTATATTGTTTGGGGGGGGTTGTCTGTGAAGTTCTTGTATGTGTGTTTGTGTATGTGTCCCTATTGGTGCTTAGTCTACAGTAATGCACTAGGGGGCTACATCCTATAACTAGGGTGCTACATCCTATAACTAGGGTGCTTTGTATTTCAGTACTGTGTCGATATTCAGCTGACACTTAGCCCCTCTAGTGTTCCCACTCCAAAGTTTCAATAAAGCAACAGGTTACAATCCTTCTACCCTTCACGCCATCTTCGTGAACCAATAGGAATTGTTCGGAAATAATTAAAGGGAGTAATTTCATGGTGTGTGGGAGTGATCTTGCCTAATTCAATCGGTCAAACAGGGGAAGTCACTCTACCATCAGCTCTCGAAGCCTATCGACTCGTGTGTTTGAGCAGACATACAGCACTTAGAACACCGTGCGTCATTCTAAAAAACATGTCATTTATATTTTTACGTCACATTTTGCAAGTTTTATCAGTTTGTGGCTACTGGCCACCCCTAATTTTTCTTTAATAAATGTTTGCAAGTCGCTGACTCGCATCCTGCGGTTTCAAGCTTCGACGCCATTGTTGCTATGGTGTTTGACCAAGTAATGGAGGTAAACAACTCTAATTTTCACGAAGTGCTCTCCCCTAGTTGTTTTTTTTTAAAAATCATCTATTGACTTGTCATTTTTAGATAATGAGTATGTATGTATTTCCTGAAGCTCATATCCAGGCAATCTGGAATATATTCTTCTTTTTCTTTACTTCTACTTCTGTGTTCTCAGGCCATACTATGTCCGTAATAGGAGGTTTATATGTGTCTGGTTTCCTGAAGACTTCCTTCAGCCAACACTCTGATTTTGCAGGAACTGAAAGGAGAAATTGTTGGAAGATTTTCCATGAAAAGAAAACCGGCTGGAGAATGCACCATTAATTAAGGCAGAAAAATAGTAGATGACACTACTCGTATAAGAAAATGAAAAGGCAGAATCAAAGACAATGATAGATTAGAGTAAGTTGCTAGCACAGAACTTCCAGAAGACCAGGGAACTATCTGTTCCTAAAGACCCAAGTATCCCCACTGGGGGAGGTAAGGATTCAACAAGTGGTATGCGTCAACAAGAAAGGGGCTATGCAAACATCTAGTCATGAAAGCATATGAAGGGCAAGAGCTGTGTCGGTCGGGGTTCACCCCTGGGGACTGCTACGGTAGCCGGATTGGTCTTGCCCAGATACTACGAAACAAAGGCTATGGTCCACTTTTTTTTCTTTCTTTTTTTTAAATTTCCCTACAGATCCACACAAAGGTTTTATTTTATGTTTACTTTCCTTTTCCATTAGGCTACTTCTATCTCCTCAGCTCCTCTT
Organism: Phymorhynchus buccinoides; assembly: GCA_017654935.2. Lineage (NCBI taxonomy): Eukaryota > Metazoa > Mollusca > Gastropoda > Neogastropoda > Raphitomidae > Phymorhynchus > Phymorhynchus buccinoides. The sequence continues at coordinate 29,650,576 of CM065696.1, forward strand.
CTTACTACCCCCCAAAGTGCAGCAAAATCTTCAGCCTGATGAAGTTGGCTGCCTGAGGCGAAGAAGATGAAGTTGGCACTAAACTGTGGGTTAGGAACACACACAAAAATCACAGGCAAACTTGTTGTTTTTAAGTTACAGCACATGCCCATAACACTGCTGTATTACTTGCTCTCAAGGACTCTTCTTGTCTCCACAACTTATTATCATGATTCTATTGTTTAGACGGCCTTTGGTCAAGTTAACTGACTGGCTCATGTGATGTTAGAGGGATGTGACAGACATGTTTAGTTAATCTACTATTTTTGAGTAGTATTCTACTCAATTTGGACCTCTACTGCTCTTCAAAATTGATAATTATGCTCTTTAATTCTTGATTGCTACTCATTTTCAGTGAGCAGTGTTTGGTGGTTCTAATGAATAGGACTACGCATTTCACACCAAAACTACTCATTTCAGCTATCCAGACTACTCAAGACTTGTGTAGGGGGTAACCAGGTCTGTTGTGATAAGTTGAACAAAATATTTATCTAAGCATGATTAATTAATCAACAAATTCTCAAAAAGCTAAGCAACGAAATATATGTAATAACTGACCTTGTGGGGTTTTTTGGGGGGGTTTATCTAATGAATTGACTGATTCAAACTTGAATATTGCCTGTCAAAATCAGAATTCTTTCTTTACCACAGGATTTGAAATAGAATGAAATGGCATCAAAAATGGCATGATCGCTGTAAGGTTATCTGTTCTTCCCCTTTCTCTTTTTTTCTCCCTTTCGCTATTTGCATGCATGCTTGTTGCCTTTTTGTGTGCTTGCTTTGCATGATGTCGGTGCAGTTGTTCCATGATGCTCATGTATCCTTCCATTCAGCTGTGTCCACTTTTTGCCTGTGTTTTTCCGCTGTCACGTGTTTTGCATAGTACATGCATGTACAAAAAAAATTATTCTCATATCTTTACATGACAGTGTAGAATCTAAATAAGAACTGAACTCTCTCTCTCTCTCTCTCTCTCTCTCTCTCTCTCTCTCTCTCTCTCTCTCTCTCTCTCTCTCTCTCTCTCTCTCTCTCTCTCTCTCTCTCTCTCACTCACTCACTCTCTCTCTCTCTCTCTCTCTCTCTCTCTCTCTCTCTCTGAAGCAATACTATTAGCACGTTTTGGGGGAGGTTGTAGATATAATATCAATGCATTAACAAATTTTCTTTTTAAATTATGGTGATTGATATTTGCATGTTTAGTTTCTTTTTCTTTAATTAACGTAAATATGTACTGTGAACGCGATTTAATGATGACAATCCCTGCTTCTTGCATCCACTGGCGGTCAAGACAGTGAAGACGAGTGACCACTCTGCTAGCTTATTTGTGGAGCACCCATGCTGGTCATTTCATGCATGACCTTTATTCTCCGTTTTTAGTCGTTTTTTGCATACTTCTTTTCAGCTTTGGTTCTTGCATTCTTTGCCTTTTTCAGATTTTTTTTTTTTTGTATCAGTTTCTTTCTTTTTCCTTTTTTTTATCTTGTTAGTTTCCATGAGTAGATATCACATTTTGGTTTTAGAATGTTTTACAATTTCAAAGTAGAATTACTGTGGTGATTGCGTGTGAGTGTTTTGATCACACTGATTGTTTTGTCAGCAAAAACCTCTCTCTCCCTTAGGCACTCTCCTCGACTTTTAATTGTGGTTTCCCTTTTCTTTTGTTTTTTCAGATCCGTGTTGTAAATGCTTTCCAAATGGACTTAGATTCGCACATGGACAGCTACGATAAGCGTAGTCGACCGTCGGTGATTAGCCTACAGTCCATGCAGGCTCACAGGGGCGGGGTTAGTAAGAAGCCCATTCTGGCCAGCTCCCCCGAAGCCGACGAATCCACCAGCACGCCGTTTTTCGCTCGAAGTGAAAGCATACCCTACGCTGACGAGTGAGGTCCTTGCGTTGTCTCCCTCCCCCACCACCATCCCCACTCCCACCCCCACCCCCCACACCTCCCATCACAGTTCACTTGTTTGATGATCATCCCCGGTTAAGACTTTTCTCTTTCCCTCCCCCCTCTTCACCCCTCCCCCACCCACCCCACCACCACACCAAGCCCCTCAACTCCCAACCCCTCCCAAAACCTTGGCTTTGCAAACCTCGATTCAGGGAGGGATGATTGTTTGTTTCTGCCCGTAGATAACGGTGAGTGTGTTGCGCAGAGGACAGTGACAGTGGGGGGGGGGGGTATCAATGCGCCTTTTCTGTGACGTTTTGGGAGTAAGGATTTTGTTACTGAAGGCGACTCGGGGGGCCCCCTCTGCCCTGCGCGGAATTATCCCCTCAGCTCGTAGATGAGTGAGAGGCTGGGTGGGTTCTGCTAAAAAAACAAAAACTGGTGTTCTATTACTACTACAGGTTAGCCTGTTTCTGGTGAAATGATGTGTTGATGATGATGATGATGATGTTGAAGCATAACCGTTTGGAAACTTACTAACATTTCATCGCTTGCTACGGCGGAGCGGAGCGAGCGTCTCCTATTACTACTAGGTCATGACTATCATGATGTACATAAGGAGTTGTTTTTCCTCTTGTAGGTGTTAGCTTGGATGTAGCCGTTAGTTCTTCTTTTCCTTCTTGCCCCTGCAAACTCTTTGTTGGGGTTCGTTTCTGATGAGGGGATGGGTCATTCTTTCCTGGTCGTTCTTTTCATTAATGGGGGGAGGGGGTGTTCTTTGTGGTATACGTTCGCCGGGGTGTGCTCACACCACTGCTGATTGTTGGGAGGTTCAGGTGGAAGCCGGTTGATGGCAAGAAGCCAAGGTGGTGTGGTGGTTCATTCGAGGGGTGTAGAGATGGGGAAAGGATCTGTCTGCAGCAGGCCAGCACAGGGGATCACTATCCATGTGCCGCATGCAGGCGCACGCACGCACACATACACACACACACAGACTTGTTCTCAAAAAGTGCATGCACTCAAGATAGGCCTACTAATAACAGTACCAGTGCATGCTTTTACCTTACATCAAATTGCAAGAATGTTCATAGGTTTAACACACACACACTCTCACACACACACACACACACACACACACACACACACACACACACACACACACACACACACACACACATGGATTCACGCACACACATATACTTGTCTAAGATCACTGTAAGGTGGATAGACGTTAAATTAAAGAACGAACGAACACACATATACCCACATAAACACACACATATGCATACATACATCTCTCTCACACACGCACACGCACACGCACACACACACACACATTAAAGACGCAGCTTCTTCAAGTCCTTGTTTTCACCCCGAAGGTGACAAGTAACCTATGCACACAGAGAAGTCTCAGGGAGCAGAGTTGTGCACTTCAACATCACAGCAACAGCAACAACAGTCAGTTTTTCTCCAGCCCATCATTCAGCCACTAACTACCACCAATACTGCTGTGCACTGTGTTTAGAGGAGATACTCTTCATCGGCTAACCACGCCTGCTTGCCTTTGTCAAAGTTTCTCTGTAGCTGGAATTGGAATCGGAGTCCTAGGCTGAAGATTGTCAATGCCCAGAGTGTCGATTGATCAGCCAAAGAGAGAGTAGCTTTGCTGTCCAATGGAGAGTGGGCGAGGCTTTCAAGAAAAGAAATGCTAAACAGAAAACATTGTGAGCTTGGCCTGTTACCAGTGAATCGCCCGGCGGGGTTGTTTTTGTTGTTGTTGTTATTTGTTTCTTCTCTGAAGTCACAGGTCGTTGAACAAGTGATATGCACCGTTTTCAGATCCTTTCTTTTTTTTTCCTGTGGATTTTCATTTTTTCCTCACAATGAATACACGGTGCACCGGCATTATTTATCCCCCATCTCCACCCACCCCTCCCAACCACAAACCATCCCCATTTGATTCAGTTTTCCGAGTGTAATCGTTTATCTGTGGCCGCTTCATCCATATTTATATAAATCTCGCTAATCGCTTCTCTTCGCCACCTTTTTTTTCTTCCCCCGATGATTATTCTTCAATGTATGTTGTTTCATTCTCGTTCTGTTCTCATTGTGTAGGTGGCCCTCGCTCTCTCTCGATTGTCATTCCAAAGTGCTTGTTAGACCTGTTTTTGTTTTTTCCCCCTCGTGTGTTCACCACCGTTTCCTGACGCACATGATAATTGGATTTGTTCACTTTGATCCTTGATTGGCTGCTGCTGACTCTCACATCGGGTATCTGTGTATTGGCCAAGCTGTGGTGTTGTCCGGCTGAGTTGACCGGGGCAGGCAGAGTCGTGGTCTCGTGATGCTGGGTATTCACGTCTGGGCCCTCCCTTCTATCCCCCCCCCCCCTCCCTCCCTCTCTCTCCCTTTCCTTCTTCCCTGCCTCCACCCTGTGTCCCCCCTCCCTAACCAACACCTTGCATTGACGCAGTATATGGGTTCCCCCCCCCCCCCCCTTCCCCCCGGACTTCATCATTTTGTCGTTCACCTTTCATCACCTCGCACATTTTGATCAAGCAGAATTCAACGTGTTGGATGTATGCACTGTGCACACAGCCTGTTCCTAATGAAGTGCAGTGTTTTGTTCCATTCGTGTTGGTCTGTACATGTATTTACGTCGTCTTTCTTCCTTTTTTTAAATTATGTAAGCGTTACTGTTTTCATGATGTTTGATCTTTATGATGATGATGATGACAATGATGATGATGAGTACTGTGTTTTTGTTGTTGAGCTACCATGAGTTATGTGTTTCCCTCACTTTGGTTTTCGCCATCCTGGCTTCAAAGTCCACAAGGCTGTGCGCGGCTCAGGCCCTCCTCACCTAGCCCGTAATGGAGCTGCACATTCTGTTCCACAAATGTTTTCTCTCCACTTTAAATTGATAGAAAGTGTCCATTGTTTTAGGCAGGTTTATCCGTTCTGCACGTTTTAGACAAGTTGGGTTGGGTTTTTTTTGTGTTTTTTTAAAGTTTTTGAACATTTTGTTAATGTTTTGGTTATTAGTTTCATTGAAAGGATTGTTAAGTGTCATTGTGAAAATAAATGCTATGTTTGTTTGTGAGTCGTTTGTTAAATATTCAACTCTTGGAATAGTAAAGCACATTATTCTTTCTTTTCTTTCCCCCCCCCATAGTTAAGCGTGCAGCAATTCATTTGATATTGTTTCTTTATTTTGTGTCACTCTAATATATCAAAAATTCTCCCTGAGTAATCAAATGTCCATAAAAGGAAAGTACTGGCAGTAGTGTTTGATGTTCTTTGCCTTTTTTTTCATGGATTCACTATAGAATTGAAACGGGTCGCTTGTGAAAAAAACAGACTGTTTACATGCCCATAGATAAATATCATAGCGCACTTTACTACTTCAAAAACAGTTCTTTCGGCTTTTTTTTTTTTTTTTTTTTAAAGAATGCCACACTGTCAAAAAATCAATAGGTATTACTTTGTAACTTTTTGTCTGTTTACCAAGCTGATCTCACTTCTCGGGTGACTTATTAACTCTCATAACAGTTTCTAAGCACGAAACCAAAAATGGGAAAATATATATAGCACAAAAAAGGTTTGAGGTAGTAGGTTTGGGCAAATGTGTGTAGTAGATGGGATGTGTGGATCCCACGGTCATCTCTTGTTGTGTGTGTTTTTCGTTGTTTGGTTGTATTTTTGTTTCTGTGTGACTTCCCCCCCCCCCCCCCCCCCCCCCTTTACGTGCTTCTTATCCTCGTTAATGCCAGTTCTTCTGGAGTCGTTTCTATGATAACGGAAGGAAGGACAAAAGAAGCATGAGGAGGTATAACAGGCAGGTCTTCGTGTGGCCGGTTTTGTACAAGCATCATTTGTGATATGTGGCAACGTTTCAGAGTGGTTTGCCAAAGTTATTGACTTATAATTATTATTATGATTATTATCCCGTGCTATGTTCCACACGATAGTTCCATGGGATATTTGTATGAGAGAGAGAGAGAGAGGCAAATCCCATCTCACCCCTCCCCCAACCCACACTCTACCACTCACCCCCATTCCTCCCTCCCTTTCCTGTTGATTTATGTGTGTTCATTTGTAATCTAATCCGGCAACGATAGTGACTTTGATTTGAATTAATTATTATGTGATTGTATATTATTATTTACGGTTTGGTGTCCTTTGCATAATAATTGAGTTCAGATTGGTTTTTTAAAATGTTATCACAATCTGTAACTAAAAAAAAATTAAAAACATATGTTGATAGTAGTTTCATGCAGTCAGCATAGAGTACACCATATGTATTTGATTCGTGTCACATCCCTTTGAATAATTATGTTCTTGATTTGTATAGTGAGAGTTTTTGTTTGTTTGTTTTCTTTTCATTGATGTCCATTTGCATTATCTAACATCCTTTCAAAACCTTGTTGAAAGATTCGATTCTCCGTGTTTCATGCGTGCGCTCGTTAAAAGAACGCAGGCATGTGTTCACTTTTATGCGGGCATGGACACAACGACGCCTGCACGCATATGCAGACTTGTGCGTACATGCTCACACCGACACATACCACATACACACGCACACTTTCAATTTTGCCTAAAGTGTATGATTCAATCTTTGTGATAACTGTTTTATGCATCACTTGTACAGCTGTCGCTATGCTTTATGTTTGTATGAAAATAATTCTTAGAAAGAGTTTTCATTAGTAATCTTAAGAATGATAACATTTGAAAAAAAGGAGGGATGGGAAGAATGGAAAAAGTCTAGAAAAAAAGAATGGAAACGATTTGTTTGAGGGGGGGGGGGGGGTTATGGTTGTCATGTTTTCTGTGAAGCAATGGGTTCAGACAAAGCTTAGCGCTAGTAATATTGGAGAGAAAAAATCCCAAAGATAATTATGTGCATGACACAAGCTGTCTGACCGTCTTGCATTAATGTTGATGTAGTTCAATGAAGCTTGAATTTACCATGACTTTTTCAACAAGACGATCTGAATTGTGCAAAATCAGAAAGGCATGAGCTGTTGTTAGATCTTGCAGGCTTGGTTTATAATAGGGAAAGACTGAGGAGAAGGCACAAGATGAAAAAAATAAGTGCATTTTGTGGAAGGGTGGCACCACCTTACTATTCTTTTCCGTTTCTGTAACATCGGTTTTTTGTCTGGAAAGGGGTTTAGGGCGTACAAGAATTATTTGATTGTGGATGCCGGTAAGGATGCAAGAAAAGGAGCAAATGAACCAGGATTTTGTTTTTCTCTTTCAAGTTTCATCCACTTTCCTTCCTGTCTCCCTCCATCTTGCCTCATAAAGATGATGGCTGTTTCGCATCTCGAGTGATCTCTTGTAATAATCTTGATGTCGGTGATTTAGTTTCCAGGGTTCCGTAGGATGGGTTTTTAGTGACAAGTTGGCTTCTGTTGTCTGCCTATTTGAGGGTGTGTTTAACTGGTGTGTGGTGCGAGTTATGCATAAATCATTGTTGGCTGGTTGGTTGATTTGTTCCTAACTGAAGGCTCTCTAAGTGACTTCATGATCGTTTTGTTGCTGCGTCTTTTAGGCGTGTTTTCTGTTTGAGAAGAGTGATAGATTGATTGAAGACGCTGTGTACATGAGCATATGATAAACTGAGGGAATTTTAATATTTTTTCAGATGCATTTCATACGTGTGGTTGATGTTTTTATTTTTTCCATGCTCTTTTTTTGTTTCCCCATGCTAGGGCCTAATCATTGAAATGCAAGTGGACTTGTGTGTCACTTTTTTTAAGAATAATTCATCTCTGGAGTTCGTTGATTTTAGGATGCTTAGATGCGTTTACCCTTTATGGGGTTGTTTTGGGGTTGTTTTTTCACTTTGCTCTACAAAATATACGGTGGTTTCTGTATTTTTAAATGGAATAGCAAGAGACTCTTAGATCAACTATTTTTTAATTTTTTTCCTTCATCCTACAATGTACGAAGATGGTTGTCTCCAAAGATTGCTGGCTTTTATGTTGACAGTTTATTTTGTACGCTTCTTTGATTGAATGCCGTGTTTACCTCACACATGTGGTCTCTTTCGGCTCTCGGTTTCCTTTCCCTAGTCTTACCCCTTACCCCATCCCTTGCCTATTCCCTCTTCCAGTTTTGTACATTGGATTTTTTTGATTTCTTCTACCACCCCCACCCCCCACCCCCCTACCCAGATTTTCATGTGATAACCACTGTGTTTGTTTTTTCTGTGTGACGTTGCTCTGAATTCTTGGTTGAGTTGATTCCCCCACCTCTAGTTTTTCCACCTCCCCATCCACCACAATCCCCCCCCCCCCCCCTCCCTCCCCCCCCCCCCCCCCCCACCACCCACCACTGACCTCCCTGTACCTTCCCTAGTAGGGTTTGTTGATTATGATGATGATGATGAGGATAATTATTTACAATTATTATCCCATGTTTATTCATATGGTGTTACGTTGACTGAAATTTTGTGCAGTTGTTTTCTGTTTTATTTCTAGGGGGCTCCTTCCTTTTCCTTTTGGTGGAACTGATGCAGAGTGTGTTGTAGTAGAAACATTGTTTGTTATAATAAAATCTTTCTTTTGTACGTTTTTGCCTGTCGTGCTGATTATGAGGAGCGAAAGAGTTTTCAAAGAAGTGTAAGGTATGTCATTGCGTGTGTGTGGCGAGAATGAACCACCTTTTGTGTTCACTTTTATGTGCACTGTCTATTTTACCTTCATCACACATGCACGCATGCGCACACACACACACACAGTCCAGAAGACATAGCCATAACAGTTAGAAGGGGAAATCTCCCCGCGGGGATGCCGGGGGGTCTTTTGTAAAAATAGCTCCCCCACGTTCTGGAAGTTCTGTGCTTGTAACTTCCTCTAATCTGCCATTCTATTTGACTCTGCCTTTTCCCTTTGCTTTCTATCATCTACTATCTTTCTAACTTATTGGCCCATTCTCCTGCCTTTTTAAAAAAAAATCTTCCAAATAATTTTTCTCCGTTGAGCTCCTCCGAAATTGGAAAGTGTTGGCTGTACGCAGCGGGGAGACCAGTGAAAACTGAAAACCGGACACATACGTATCTTGCCCATTATGGCCATATGGCCTGGGAATGCAGAAGAAGAAAGGGAGATAATTTGAGCAAATCTACTATAGTTCCCATCTAATAGTTAACTTCAAATGTTTTTGTTGTCATTCCCTGGCTTAAAGACTCCAGGGATCATCCCAACAGCCCAAGCAAGGGTCAACCTAGCTCGCCAGTTTCACCGCCAGGTGGCGACCAACTCAATAGGGGTTTATCTTGTGATATCCTTAGTTGGGAATAAAGAGAGGGGGAGGGGGACTCCTCTCCCTCTCTCTCTTTCTCTTTACCCCCAACTAAGGATATCACTAGGATTAAACCCTATCGAGTTGGTTGCCACCTGGCGGTGATATCGGCTAGCCTAGCCGCTCATTGAACACTATGGTAGAAATGCGCCAACTAGGGATGAGAACATGTGTGTGACCGTTTTTTATTACCCCGCCACGTGAGCAGCCACACTTTGACTTCAGAGGATTTTGGACTGATGATGTTATGCTAGGAGCTTGTCATGGCTAAAGACAATCCCCGCATAACTATGCAGAACATAACATTTTTATGTAGCCTTGGTGCTCTAGCTTATGTCAATTGGTCTGTCACCGCCTAATGCCAAGGCGAGAAACTCTTCAGATAATTTCAACAGAGATGCACACACACAAATTTCTTCATCGAAATGACAATGCTAATCAACCTAAAACGTGAAAGGAATGGAACGTTCCTGAGGTGATACCTTACCCTTTGAGAACAGCAATGGACACACAGACAGAATGCAAAGCTGAAAACATTACCCCGGCCAACTTGGTAGCTGTAATTGGAGTATGGCAGAACATGCTTACATTTCGCTAAGAAGAACGCTTGTTAAAATTAACCCTTTCGCCGCCAGACAATTTTTAGCCAAAAAATACCATTATTAAACTTACCAGAATAAAATCTGCAATATTGCAAATTCCTCTGTGATATGTATTTCATTAGGCCTATCCTTACCTCACAATATTAAGACTGCTGGTCTCGGATTCTGCGACTTGAACGTACGGATGTGTGGCTGCGAGTTGGGATTCGGAATGAGCGGCGTGGGAGCAACGCCACTGTACGGCCCAGAAGATGGGACAGCAAAGAAAAAAGAAAACAAAATATGGCCTTCGGATAACAGGCCCTGATTCGATCCCTTTTAGTGACATGGGTGTTAAACCATTGTGGTGCAAACATGCGACATCGGCGGTGAAAGGACATAATTAACGGATCTGAACATGCGAACAGTGCTTTTGGCGATATAAAGTCCTCTGGTATAGCTGCAACAGAACTAGAGATTCCCAGTTTGACTTGAGTAGGAAGGACGACTTCAAGGATACTTATGGATCTATGCACAAACATGTAGTACAGTAGATTTTAGGTATTAGTCAAGGGAGAATTCACAGACTTTACAAATGCACGTGTTTTGACAAGGTCCTGTATATCACTTCTGCATTCCCAGGCCATATGGCCATAATGGGTGAAGTATATATTGTTTCACAGGTCCGGTTTTCAGTTTTTCACTGGTCTCCTCGCTGCATTCTTCTCCATCGATCTCCCAGTCTCCTATCATATGACCGCATATGCGTCATGCTGCCATTGGGCGCTTAACTACGGTAAGAAATAGCTAAGCCTAGCATGTCCGTCTTCGGTTGGAGAAAATCTTTGTTAGAATGTCTAGAACGAAAGCAGGATAATGATGGACCACTGAGGCAGAGAGATAGTCGAATGACAGTAGGCCTAAGCAAAGGGAAAGGGCGGAAATAGATTATTACAAAAAAATAACTGATAGTTGGACAAATCAAAATAAATTCCACAATTTCTTTGGATGGTTCCCTAACTTTCTTATATTATTCAAAACTACAATGGTTCACCAACCTTTTGAGCGTGTCTACGGAGAAACAAACTCCAGAAATACACCACCTCAGAGGAGATTTATTACATAACAGGAGACGGATGGAAAGTTAGGAGGACATGGAGGAAAACGCGTTCAATGTCCTCGGACCTGGTACAGATACATATTGGGCGCAATTGGTGACTACAACGAGCGCAATTGGCACAATTGAGTATAGGGGTCATTATAATCTAGGCGCAATTGAGATGTACCGATCAAGATCCAGGCTGCTGATCACTAAAGGGCCAGCCATACGTCCACTAAAATCGCACGACTGTACGATACGATTCGATCACGCGGTCTCCAAGAACAAATGGGACTGGCGCATCGAGATCACGTGATCGAATCGCATCGTACAGTGGTACGATTTTAGTGGACGTGTGGCTGGCCCTTAAGAATCTTCAGTACTAACGGCGTGCACCTCCTGTGCCTTGTCTTTCTATTCCCTCTGCTAGGGATATGATAGATGAATACAAACGAAAACGCATACACCACCCTTGTCACTCGCATGCATGACGATGGCAGATGGTTATACACAAACATTCCAAAACTCCAACAGTCATAATGTAAGTTGTTGTTGTCGTGCCCTGGCTTAAAGACCCCAGGGATCATCGGATCCCAACAGCCGAGGCACTTGAACACAGTGGTACAAATGCACCAGCTAGTTGGACTGATGATGTTATGCTAGAAGCTTGCCATGGCTAAAGACAGTCCCCGCATAACTACTGTATGCAGAACATGACATTTTGATGTAGCCTCGGTGTTCTAGCTTATGTCAATTGGCCTGACACAGCCAAGGCGAATAATGTACGTAAAATTCACAACATACTGTACACAGCCTATTATCAATATGTTAATGTACGATCAGTCCAAAAACATTTTTAAAGCAAACAAGGCTGAACTCGAGCGGGTACTAAGCTCCCTCGCGGTCCAGGTAGCACACGGACGAACACATGGACACACACACACACGTATGGACAGACCAAACACAAACGGTAATTCCCAACGCTTTGCACAGGAACTAAAAAAACAACAAGAGAAGGCGGCGGTGGGGGGGGGGGGGGGGGGGGGGGGGGGGGGGGACTAACTATAAAGCACCGACACCATGCAACCCCCGATGTGGACAGAAAATTCTACAGCTATCTGTATTAATATAAAAAATCGGGACTTTACTGGTTTCGTACTGCCTCCGGGCATTGCCTCCAGTATTGTTCCCACCATATTTGTATTTACAAATGTCCCATATGTGTCTGGTTCAGACCGAGAGGACGTAAAACACCATTTTCGCCACCCCCGATGTGGCGTTCTCAAAATGGATTTGTTCTCAACATGTCTGCGCATGTGCAAAGAGTTTAGGGTTAGAATAGAGATAGGTTTAGGGTCAATCTAGTGTCGAATACACAACAGATAAAATTTGATGGTACGTACATCATGATCGATTTCGCACATGCGCAGGCATATTGAGAACAAATCCCTTTTGAGAATGCCACAATGGCTAGGATGGACAACAACCAAGTGTCAATGTGTTAAACTGATGCCACTGACCACACGGACTCGATACATGCATATTATAATTGCGTGTCCGATTATGACTTCCAGATTGTACAGGAGGCAACTGCTATTCCGTAGCGCTGGGGGCTGGAATTGGTTTACAGTCCAGTAGAGGTGCATGTCCACAAACTTTAAAGGGATATGTCCTGCCCATAGTACACATGTCCCGTATGGCTATGCCAAGAGGACGTAAAACTGTAACTTTGCACAGTACATACTGTCTCGGTCTAGAGGACATTAGGAAAACTGGGTTTGGGGGGAAGGTCCCTGAAGGCCAACTAATCCCCTTGGCTGCAGCACTAACTTGTGACTAAGGCCGGGCCATCGCCAATGCCTCCTAGATTGAGAGTCAGGCGTGAGCTAAGTGTCTTTGGTCGTAGTCATTCACAAAAGACTCAACTGTACGCGATTTTCCATTAGGCCCCTGTCTATGGTATGCTACGCCTAATTAGACGTTAAACCAACCAGAGAGAGAGACATTAGACCCACAGTTAGTTTTTAAAAAAATCAATATTTTTAAAAAATGCATGTCAACTGCTGGGCTGCTGTTATAATAACCAACTAGAGCGTTAAGACGCTAAATTACCAACCGCGCGGCAGCGTTATTCGGCTCCAGTGACTTTGACCACCCATAACCTTCGTTATCGAACTTGGCCTAGATCTTCCTACTACCTACCCGCATGCAAAATTTGAGCACCCTAAGTCCATCCGTTCAAACGCTAGAGAAGATACATACAAACATACAAACACCACCTCAGACACGAGTGAAAACATTACCAATCTGCTCTCTACGATCAACGGTTGGTAATGATGTGTAAAAGCAATTTGAATACAGGGCCACACGGACTGAAGATAGGCCATTCATCTATCGACTTGAATTAAATAACAATTCAGGCTTGTAAGGCTTTATTGGCACTGAAGGTGTTGACACCAAAAGGCGAGATGGCAATCAAAATGAACAAAGCCGGCGAACCAGAGCTTTCACCCAGTGGGGAAACACTGAAGTACAAAATGTGATGCGCACACACGCATTCGCACGTGCGCGCACACATAAACACTCATACACATGTGCGCGCACACACACTCATACTCTGACCGCGCGCACACACAAATACTCGCACATGCACACACACACACACACACACACACACACACACACACACACTCATACACATGTGCGCAGACACACACATACCCACACGCGCACACACACACACACACACACACACACACACACACACACACAAACTCATACTCTGACTCACGTGCACGCACGCACACACACGCTGTCAAGAAGCTGTCATTTTATTACAAAGGGTATTGTAAAATGCCAAGGAAAACATTATGTGTGTGCAAAGTGATACACACAAAAACATCGAGAACAACACTCAGTCAGTTTACACAGCAATGAGTTTTAATGTTACGAGGGGCACTCCATATATTTTGCAATGTGAAGAATCTGTCGACATCAGAAAAAAAAAGAATAGTCATGAGATAGACCATTATCATAATATTTATGTCGCAAATTTTCATTATTTTCCACCAGTCCATAACCGTTAAGCAAAGCGAAATGTCCACCAAGGTGAACGTTGGTCCCAAGCTGTGAATATCTCTTTAATGCTGAGATTTTCGACCTATAAACTTCTACGCGTATACTCAAGGAAAGACATTCAAACAAGAGTATCAGACGTCAATAAATTGTTTTTTAACTTTGCCCGCTCAGAAGCAAAAGTTCACAAATGGCTCAAGGAATTTCAGTTTGGCAGAAGAATGTTAGAAGAAAGTGACCATTATAATTGTCAACTGTTAAAACCGTAGCCAGTGTAAAGACTCTTGGTGCAGCCTGGATAGTGTAGCCCTGAAATAAAGGTCTATGGATTGGTGCAGCCTGGATAGTGTAGCCCTGAAATAAAGGTCTTATGGTAAATGGATTGATGCAGCCTATATAAATGTAGGCCTGAAATAAAGGTCTATGGCCCCCATGGATTGGTGCAGCCTGTATAATGTAGGCCTGAAATAAAGGTCTATGGATTGGTGCAGCCTGGATAGTGTAGCCCTGAAATAAAGGTCTTATGGTAAATGGATTGATGCAGCCTATATAAATGTAGGCCTGAAATAAAGGTCTATGGCCCCCATGGATTGGTGCAGCCTGTATAATGTAGGCCTGAAATAAAGGTCTATGGATTGGTGCAGCCTGGATAGTGTAGGCCTGAAATAAAGGTCTATGGATTGGTGCAGCCTGGATAGTGTAGGCCTGAAATAAAGGTCTATGGATTGGTGCAGCCTGGATACTGTAGGCCTGAAATAAAGGTCTATGGATTGGTGCAGCCTGGATACTGTAGGCCTGAAATAAAGGTCTATGGCCTATGGATTGGTGCAGCCTGGATACTGTAGGCCTGAAATAAAGGTCTATGGCCTATGGATTGGTGCAGCCTGGATACTGTAGGCCTGAAATAAAGGTCTATGGATTGGTGCAGCATGGATACTGTAGGCCTGAAATAAAGGTCTATGGATTGGTGCTGCCTGGATACTGTAGGCCTGAAATAAAGGTCTATGGTCAATGGATTGGTGCAGCCTGGATACTGTAG
Source organism: Phymorhynchus buccinoides (assembly GCA_017654935.2). Classification (NCBI taxonomy): domain Eukaryota; kingdom Metazoa; phylum Mollusca; class Gastropoda; order Neogastropoda; family Raphitomidae; genus Phymorhynchus; species Phymorhynchus buccinoides. Next base: position 29,665,611 of record CM065696.1, read on the forward strand.
GCCTGAAATAAAGGTCTATGGCCTATGGATTGGTGCAGCCTGGATACTGTAGGCCTGAAATAAAGGTCTATGGATTGGTGCATGGATATTGGTGTCCATAAAGGTCTATGATTGATACTGTAGGCCTGTAAATAAAGGTCTATGGATTGGTGCAGCCTGGATACTGTAGGCCTGAAATAAAGGTCTATGGATTGGTGCAGCCTGGATACTGTAGGCCTGAAATAAAGGTCTATGGATTGGTGCAGCCTGGATACTGTAGGCCTGAAATAAAGGTCTATGGATTGGTGCAGCCTGGATACTGTAGGCCTGAAATAAAGATTGGATTGGTGCAGCCTGGATAGTGTAGGCCTGAAATAAAGGTCTATGGATTTGTGCAGCCTGGATAGTGTAGGCCTGAAATAAAGGTCTATGGATTGGTGCAGCCTGGATACTGTAGGCCTGAAATAAAGGTCTATGGCCTATGGATTGGTGCAGCCTGGATACTGTAGGCCTGAAATAAAGGTCTATGGCCTATGGATTGGTGCAGCCTGGATACTGTAGGTCTGAAATAAAGGTCTATGGCCTATGGATTGGTGCAGCCTGGATACTGTAGGTCTGAAATAAAGGTCTATGGATATTGGTGCAGCCTGGATACTGTAGGCCTGAAATAAAGGTGGATTGGTGCAGCCTGGATAGTGTAGACCTGCAATAAAGGTCTATGGCCTATGGATTGGTGCAGCCTGGATAGTGTAGGTCTGAAATAAAGGTCTATGGCCTATGGATTGGTGCAGCCTGGATACTGTAGGCCTGAAATAAAGGTCTATGGATTGGTGCAGCCTGGATAGTGTAGACCTGAAATAAAGGTCTATGGCCTATGGATTGGTGCAGCCTGGATAGTGTAGGTCTGAAATAAAGGTCTATGGCCTATGGATTGGTGCAGCCTGGATACTGTAGGCCTGAAATAAAGGTCTATGGATTGGTGCAGCCTGGATACTGTAGGCCTGAAATAAAGGTCTATGGCCTATGGATTGGTGCAGCCTGGATACTGTAGGCCTGAAATAAAGGTCTATGGCCTATGGATTGGTGCAGCCTGGATACTGTAGGCCTGAAATAAAGGTCTATGGATTGGTGCAGCCTGGATACTGTAGGCCTGAAATAAAGGTCTATGGCCCATGGATTGGTGCAGCCTGGATACTGTAGGCCTGAAATAAAGGTCTATGGATTGGTGCAGCCTGGATACTGTAGGCCTGAAATAAAGGTCTATGGCCTATGGATTGGTGCAGCCTGGATACTGTAGGCCTGAAATAAAGGTCTATGGCCTATGGATTGGTGCAGCCTGGATAGTGTAGGCCTGAAATAAAGGTCTATGGATTGGTGCAGCATGGATACTGTAGGCCTGAAATAAAGGTCTATGGATTGGTGCAGCCTGGATAGTGTAGGTATGAAATAAAGGTCTATGGCCTATGGATTGGTGCAGCCTGGATAGTGTAGGTATGAAATAAAGGTCTATGGCCTATGGATTGGTGCAGCCTGGATACTGTAGGCCTGAAATAAAGGTCTATGGGTTATGGATTGGTGCAGCCTGGATACTGTAGCCTGAAATAAAGGTCTATGGCCAATGGATTGGTGCAGCCTGGATACTGTAGGCCTGAAATAAAGGTCTATGGCCTATGGATTGGTGCAGCCTGGATACTGTAGGCCTGAAATAAAGGTCTATGGATTGGTGCAGCCTGGATACTGTAGGCCTGAAATAAAGGTCTATGGCCTATGGATTGGTGCAGCCTGGATACTGTAGGTCTGAAATAAAATGGTCTATGGATTGGTGCAGCCTGGATACTGTAGGTCTGAAATAAAGGTCTATGGATTGGTGCAGCCTGGATACTGTAGGCCTGAAATAAAGGTCTATGGATTGGTGCAGCCTGGATA
>CM065696.1:29668015-29678015 GCA_017654935.2 Phymorhynchus buccinoides
CATCTGTCATTGCCGTGTGCGTTGGCGTCGATGGTGTTTGCTGGTGCGGATCAGTCCTCCCCTCTAAAAGCCGTCCTCAGCACCACCGGTCGACCTGGGCTCCGTACCGGGAATTCGATGTCGTCGCAGGCGGGCCGGCGGAATGCAGTCAGGCGAGTCGTCTCTTCAGGCAGATGTATCCCTCCCAGTAGACAGTGTAGCTGGACCACAATTAGGCTAGCCATTGGCAACTTGCTACTGTTGTCTACTGGGCATCGGCGGTCTTGTTGACTCAAAGGCCACATGTTGAGATGACCCAGGTTGCTGCAGCGGAGTCAATCCTTCCAGTCTGCAATTCCTTAATTTCCCAATGGTGGGGACGAGGAGATCCGGCGTCGCCTTTCCCACTATCTGCCACCTAGTATGACGTCAACTGCACCTGCCAACATTGCATCAGAATCACTGCGCCGCACTGAGAAGCTAAAGAAACATGCTTTGTATTTATGCTCATTACCTATCCGTGGTGACGTCATGTTCTCAAATTATGCAAACTGTTGCGATGAATCACTCCCAAGAGGAATTTAAACAGCACAGAGTGTCTCCTGTGTACCAATAACATTTTAACCCTTTCCCGCCAGCCTTTTTGGGTCCCAAAAATACCATAAACTTAACTGGGAGAGAAAAGGTATCTGCACTATGGGATTCCTCTGTGATATGTCTAAAATTACGGCCTAACATGTAGTGTCTTTGGGGCTGATTTCATACACTAAATGATCGTTTACACGATAGGCCATTCTTCCATGTTATCATTAGCTCAGAGCGCGTTATTTTAAAATTATTTTAAAGTTACATATCCAAATTCTCATTTTTAATGAAACCAAAACTGTATATTACCAACCCCCCCCCCCCCCCCCCCCCCCCCCCCAACGAATTAGTAAGTGTGAGTGAGAGAATTGGGGTGTATAATAGTGCTACGTAGTTAGGGGATAACGAACGAATGAATGGATCAAATGGAAAATCCAAAAACACCTTTCATGTTTGCGATCAGGTAATGGCTATTTGTTTTAGACTGAACACGTTTTGAATCCAACTGAATGCCTTTGGAGACTCGCATACTTATCATCACCAGCTCACTCAACCCGCCGATCGGATTGCTTTTGATGTTTCATAAATAATTTGAAATCCCATAAATATCTGTTTGATGTTTCAAGTATTTGATCACTGCCACGGACAAACAAAGTTCTGTTTCGTTTTTTAAGGGAGGGTGGGAGTAGGAGAGAGGAGTGTGTCGCATACAGACAGGCACGACACCACACACCACACACACACACACACACACACACACACACTCCACACAACACACACACCACACACATATATAGATATATATATATAATCTGCGCGCGGCGCGCAACCACCGCACGCGCGCGCGCACTTACAGGCACACGCACACGCACACGCACACACCCGCCGCACACACACCCACACCACAGAGCATTCGCGCACAACGAGGAGTAAAGAGAGATACAGAGACAGACAGAGGGGTACAGCCTGACAAGACTAAACAAGGAGACAAGAAAGAGAAGTTCTGCACGTTCGGAGAGATAGAGAGAGAGAGAGAGATAGAGAGAGATAGAGAGAGAGAGATATAGAGAGAGATAGAGATAGCGAGATAGAGAGCGAGAGAGACTAGAGTAGGAGAGATAGAGAGCGAGTATATAGAGTCGTTAGAGAGATAGAGAGAGAGAGAGATAGGACGAGAGAGTAAGAGAGAGAGAGATATAGAGAGAGAGAGATAGAGAGAGAGAGCTGAGCTTTCACTGAGTTGAATTCTCTGTCGACCCGTGCTGTCGCAGTATATAGCACCGAGGACAGACTCGCACAGAGAAAGATGGACATGGAGGCACTAGTACTCCCTCTTACTTGGCCTCTCCACTGAACCCTAGTATTTTGTCCGCTGGGGATAGGGGAGGGTGGGGCCCCCCGGGTTGGGGGGGGGTGAGGATAAGTACGAGGAAAATGGGATTGTGGTGTTGGGTGGGGGAGGGTGGAGGGTGGGGCTGGGGGGATGGCAAGGGGGTGTAGTGCCAAAGAAGATAGCGCAATTAAACGCTAGGTTACGCAGTCGCGCGGCCTATTCGTTTGGCTCAAGTGGCCTCGACCCGAGTGACGATGACCTTCACTTTCAACTTGGCCAAATGTCCCAAAGGTACCTTTTCGCCCAAGCTTAAGCTGTTTTCAGACCAGCTGACATAAGCTAGAATCATACAAGGGCTAGCGCAAATCCTCTGCATAGTTTGCGGGAGTGTCTTTTGCAGTGACAAGCTCATAGCTCACCTCGCGTCTCCAACATCCTCCGAGTCGATGTGGCTGCCCACGTGGCAGGGTAATAAAACCGGTCAACACACGTAATGGTCTCATCCTAGCTGGTGCATTGTCCGTAGTGTTCAAGTGCTTCGGCTGTTGGGATGATGATGATAAATTATGTTTTACCCCTCTCGGTCATGAGACCTCATATGGACTTTGTAAATACAAAGATGGTGGGAACAATACGGGCTTGCAGCAATGCCCGGGGCAGTGCAACACCGTAAGTACCCGGAGTTTTTTAAAATATAAATAAGTGTCGCAGTAACCGCTGATCGCTCGGTTAAACCGCATCGGCTATTGTACCGCCCATACTGTTAGGATGTTGGGATGCTCCCTGTAGTCGTTTAGCCAGGTACGACAACAACACAACAACACAGTGACCCGTCATCGTCGAACTTGGCCTAGACGCCCTCGGCATGCACACTTAAGCCTCTAACGTTCCTCCGTTTCAAACGCTATCTTGGTAACATAGGTATAGTCGCCAGGAACCGACAAATTCCACTGAAAACATTAAGCAGGTCTCGTTTAGGGCTTCTTAAATGGCGTCGGGAACGAGAAATAGCCGGAAAATTCAGGAAGATCGGAAGAACGGTTGTGTGTGTGTGTGTGTGTGCGCGCGTGCGTGCGCGTGCTTGTGCGTGTTCGGTGTGCTTGTGCGTGTGTGCGAGGCGCGTGCGTGCAGGGGCGAGAAAGACCGGAAATTCCATAAAATAGAAGAGTGGTTGTGTGTGTGTGTGTGTGTGTGTGCGTGGCGTGTGCGTGCGTGCGTATGTGTGGTTTGTTGCATGTGTGTTCTGCCGTGCGTGCGTGCTTGCGTCGTGCGTGCGTGCAGCATCTTAATGATTTAACCGGCCCTGCAGTTTTCCTTCTAAAGTCTAAGTGTACTTCTTCTTTTTCTTCATCGTTTCCCTCAGAACAGGAACCCCAAGTGTGTCACGAACGAAGGCTGCCGTCCGCCGAGATCCTCCAAAGACCGAGATGGATCCCTCCAAAGAGCCGAAGATCTTTTCCCTAACCGGTGTGTCCGACGGCAAGTTTCGCTCGCAGGTTCTGGAATGTTCGACAGCCCTGAGGATTACCAACCCGTGTCAGCGCACGCAAGGGCACACAAGGGGAGTCTCCAATGTGGAACTTTGTATACCTATGTGATGCTGAGTCTGGAGTGTCCAGACCTCAGTCTTGTTAAGATTACTTGGTCTTGTCTGGAGAGATGGTGGTAGGCATCCCTGGCGCGTAAGTGTACAGACTAAAACAAAAACAACAAACGTCCATCAGATCATTTGCGGCAAATTTTCAAGTGAATTGCTTCCTTTTCATCAGAATCTATGGTTGTGATCTATGGTTGTGATGAAAGTCATAAGTGTATGACAATTTACGCCTGCTGTTGAAGTCTCTGCCGATGTGTATGCATTTCAGTGGTCGACTTCTCCTTGGGTCCAGTTTCCAGTGCAGGCGAAGCTGCCGCCAGTCTGTGTATGTGTATGCTGTCTGTGAGGCTGTTTGAGTCAAAGCATGCTAGTCTTTTCCAGGCAGGACCCGCAACTAATCACTGGCTTTGCCGTAAAGACATTACAATGCCTCCCTTGTGCTGGACATAAAACGCGCGGGTGGTCATTTCTTTTATAGTTCCCCGCCTTTTAAAGGTCTGCTCTCATTGTTACAAGCAACCCCTTCCACTTTTAGCGGCTGTATGTATGCCTGTATGTCCGTTTCCGACTATGGTGAAGGTCCCCAAAGGCCAACAAAGTCCGGCCTTCGGCTGTATCACTAGAGCCAGTGCAAAATGCCCCCTATCTTCTAAAGGGCCATCCACACGTCCACTAAAAATCGCACGACTGTGCGATACGATTCGATCAACGTGGTTTCCAAGAACACATGTGATTGGCGCATCGAGATTGCGTGATCGAATCGTGTCGTACAGTCTAGTCGTGCGATTTTTAGTGGTCGTGTGCCACTCAAGAGTCAATCTTCCACAAAAGACTCAGCTGTACTATGATAGTCTTAGTACTGTTGAAAATCATTATCACCCGCGCAGTTTACGGAGCGAAGGTGAGAATTGTTTTTGTTGTCACACCCCCCGGCCCGAAGGTGATATTGTTTACGTTGAGCGAAGTGGTTATATGTGTTTTTGTGTGTGTATGTGCTGTAGTGTGGTGTGTGTGTGTGTTTGTGTGTGTGTGTGGTTTGTGTGTGTGTGTGTGTGTTGTCATGTTGGTGTGGTGTGTGTGTGTGTGTGTTTGTTTGTTTGTTAACAGCATATCACAATGAAGGAATAAAGATAGGAAGATGAAACTTGATGTGCATGTAGGCTAGGTACTGTATATGTGCCTTTTGGTATCAACGTCATGGTCAAGGTCATGACATTGACATATGACCTTGAAATCTGAAAATCTATTTTTAGCCATATTTTGGGCACCGATCAACATAGGATGTTGAGACTTTTTATGAAGGTGGTTTGGCTTATGCCCCTTCCGAATATTGTTGACCAATCAAGGTCAAGGTCAATGTCAAGGAGATCGCTGGACCCTGAAACTCGGGGGGTCGGAAAAATAGAATTCCCAAGATAACAGCTTATCACCATAAAGGAATAAGGATAGGAAGATGAAACTTGATGTACATGTAGGCTAGGTACTGCAGATGTGCCTTTTTGGTGTCAAGGTCAAGGTCAAGGTCTTGACCTTGACGTATGACCTTTAAAAACTGAAAAATATATTTTTAGCCATATCTCAGGCACCAGTTGACATTAGGATGTTGAAGCTTGGTATGAAGTTGGTTTGGCTTATGCTCCTTCCGAATATTGTGTTGACTAATCAAGGTCAAGGTCATGGTCAAGGAGATCGCAGGACCCTGAAAATCGGGGGGTCGGAAAAATAGAGTTCCCAAGATAACAGCATATCACCATGAAGGAATAAGGATAGGAAGATGAAAATTGATGTGCATGTAGGCTAGGTACTGAAAATGTGCCTTTTGGTGTCAAGGTCAAGACCTTGACGTGTGACCTTGGAAACTGAAAATCTATTTGTAGCCATATCTCGTGCACCAGTCAACATATGATGTTGAAACCTGGTATGAAGGTGGTTTGGCTTATGCTCCTTCCGAATATTGTTGACCAATCAAGGTCAAGGTCAAGGTGTCAAGGTCAAGGAGATCGCTGGACCATGAAAATCGGGGCGGGTCAGAAAAGTGGAGTTCCCAAGATGAAATCAGGTGGGAATGTTGGCTGGGCTTCGCGGGTGATTCTTGAATGCTACATTCGAAAACTTTTCAATCTAGTTTTTGTTGTGTAGTGGGCTGTGTGTATGTGTGTATGTATGTGTGTGTGTTGTGTGTGTGTGTGTGTGTGTGTGCGGGTGCGTGTGTGTGTGGTGCGTGTTTGTTACAGCATATACCGTGTGCGTGTGCGTGTTTGTTAACAGTCATAGTGACCTTCACCATGAAGGCCCCAATTAAATAAAAAAAAAAAAAAAAAAATAAAAAAAAAAAAAAAAAAAAAATATCATAAAAAAAAAAAAAATAGATAGGAATATGAAACTTGATGTGCATGTAGGCTATAAAAAAAAAAAAAGGTACTGTAGATGTCCCCACCCCCCCTTTTGGTGTAAAATAAAAAGGTCAAGGTCATCGAACCTTGACGTATGAACTTGAAAACTGAAAATCTATTTTTAGCCATATCTCGGGCACCGATCAACATATGATGTTGAAAATTGGTATGAAGGTGGTTTGGCTTATGCTCCTTCCGAATATTGTTGACCAAGGGTCAAGGTCAAGGTCAAGGAGATCGCTGGACCCTGAAAATCGGGGGGGTCTGAAAAATGGACTTCCCAAGATAACAGCATATCACCATGAAGGAATAAGGATAGGAAGATGAAACTTGACGTGCATGTAGGCTAGGTACTGTAGATGTGCCTTTTTGTGTCAAGGTCAATGTCATGACCTTGACGTATGACCTTGAAAACTGAAAATCTATTTTTAGCCATATCTTATGCACCAGTCGACATAGGATGTTGAAACTTGGCATGAAGGTGGTTTGGCTTATTCTCCTTCCGAATATTGTTGACCAATCTAGGTCAAGTTCAAGGTCAAGGAGATCGCTGGACCCTGAATAGTCGGGGGGTTGGAAAAATGGAGTTCCCAAGATGAAATCAGGTGATAATGTTGGCTGGGCTCCGCGGGTGATTCTCGAATGCTACTTTCGAAAACTTTTCAATCTAGTTTATTGTATAGCTCTCATTTACTATTGGCCACTACTACGGGCTAATTTCAACCAGTTATACTATTATAGCCATTTGAGTAACTTTTTTTTAGTCAACATAAAAAACAACAAAAACATTTTGATAAAATCGCAATATTTCGGATTTATTCTGTAAAAACCTTCAAACGGGCAAAGCCCCAGGGCAACTAAGACAGCCTTTAAAATACAACTTTTGTCTTGGTGTAAAGATTCTACGCTACGAAGTTGTTGTTAACTTTTGAGGATAGGCTACCATGTAAATTATAAAGGGACGATGAAGGTTTTGTTGATACGTTCCTGATTCCAATCGTATCCAATATTTATCTTAAGATTTCCCCTCATTATAAAGAGTATAATGTTTGATATGAAAAATGTCACGACGAAATAACCAACAAATACAATAATCTACAATATGACTTTGAGAATATCTAATCAACCGTTTATTCAATAGCGCCCACGTGTAAAAGAACCAAAACCATAATACAATTAAATGCTATACGGCAAACCACGATACAACGCAGCAGAGAGTAGAGTAAAATACGCAAACAACACACCGCTGCAACGCAGTAAGTGAAGACGGGTAAAAAAAAGCCCATGGGCGGGTAAGAAACCCATGCCAATTATCTCAATGAAATAAAGAAAATTTCAGTCAAAATCTTGCCCATGAGACAAAAATTTGTTTTTGACTGAAATGTTCTTTATTTCCTGAGATAATTGGCATGGGCTTTCTTACCTGCCCATGGGCTCTTTACCCCGTCTTCTCCTACTTGACAACAAACACGAAACAAAGCAGTTTTGGATATCAATACACAGTGTACAGTGTTGCATCATCATTAAGAACAACCTACTCTATAACGCAACAGGAGAAGAAGAAGGAAAAAAAGACACCAAACGATCTGTTCACGAAGGTGTCTCAAACTGTCTCCATATTCAGCCATCTCTGCTGCCACAAGGAGCGGCAAACTCTGATCGACCATTCACGATGTGAAAATATCGTCTCCAGAGGAAGAATTCCAGCCCACAACGCGACGGATACAGAAAAAGAATGTGTTCGTCAATAAGTGCGCAGAGTTATAATCAAGCTATTCCAGCGCGAAGGATAGAGAAAGAGAGTAGGGGAAGACGGGGTAAAAAGCCCATGGGCGGGTAAGAAACCCATGCCAATTATCTCATGAAATAAAGCAAATTTCAGTCACAATTTGCCCATGAGACGAGTGTTAATGTTTAGCATTCGTCTCATGGGCAAAATTTGACTGACATTTTCTTTATTTCATGAGATAATTAGCATGGACTTCTTACCCGCCCATGGGCTTTTTACCCCGTCTTCCCCAATTTGATTGTGACCCCAAACTGTTCCATCGCAAAGGATAGAGAGAAAGAGAGTATTCATCAATGACCGTACTTGATTGTGACCCCAAACTGTTCCATCGCAAAGGATAGAGAGAAAGAGAGTATTCATCAATGACCGTACTTGATTGTGACCCCAAACTGTTCCATCGCAAAGGATAGAGAGAAAGAGAGTATTCATCAATGACCGTACTTGATTGTGACCCCAAACTGTTCCATCGCAAAGGGTAGAGAAAGAGAGTATTCATGAATGACAGTACTTGATTGTGACCCCAAACTGTTCCATCGCAAAGGATAGAGAGAAAGAGAGTATTCATCAATGACCGTACTTGATTGTGACCCCAAACTGTTCCATCGCAAAGGATAGAGAGAAAGATAGGGGAAGACGGGGTAAAAAGCGCATGGGCGGGTAAGAAGCCCACCCCAATTATCTCAGGAAATAAAGAAAATTTCAGTCAAATTTGCCCATGAGACGAATGCTAGACATTAACGCTCGTCTCATGGGCAAAATGAGACTGAAATTTGCTTCATTTCATGAGATAATTGGGGTGGGCTTCTTACCCGCCCATGCGCTTTTTACCCCGTCTTCCCCTAGTATTCATCAATGACCGTACTTGATTGTGACCCCAAACTGTTTCTTTGCAAAGGGTCCAGAGTAGATAATTATGAGCCTATAATGATTACTGTGACCAAGCCAGTCCACTGCAAAGAACACAGGAAAGGTGTAATGCTCTTCAGTTTAAAGCCTAAAAAAGTTATGTCCAACTGTTCAAGACTATCATTACCCAACCATACCGTAGCAAAGAACCCAGAAACATGTGTTCGACAATGGTCAACTTAGGACGCTGATTTGACCGCCAGGGGGCAATCAAGCCAGTAGGGGCTTAGCGCGTGATATTCTTAGTTGGGCGTAGTGAGAGATAGAGATAGAGATGAGTCCCTCTCTCTCTCTGTCTCTCTCTCTCCCCCCCCCCCTCTCTCTTTCTCACTACGCCCAACTAAGAATATCACGCGCTAAGCCCCTACTGGTTTGATTACCACCTGGCAGTAAAATGGACGTCCTAAGTTGCTCATTAATAGCTAGTGTGAAAGTAGGTGACATCCAAAACTAGAGCGTGAAACGCTAGATCAACCAGCCGCGTGGCATCTTTCTGGGTCCAGTGACTTTGACCTTTGACCAATGACGTTTCGTATTCGAATACAGATTCGTATTCGTTTCGTATGCAGATAGTTCATATCCTAACTATCTGCATACAAAATTCGAGGGTCCTGGGTCCCTCCGTCCAAACGCTAAAATATTGTGTCAACATACACACATAGCCACACCAAACGCCAGCAGTCCTCAAATCTCTTTGGCCGAGAGAGTGGGAATGTACCCTGGGCAAGGCATCTCCACTATCAACAAATTATACCCCAGCCCGCCAGAATAACACCTGCCCCCTCTGCTATCTATACAGTCATGGTCGGAAGCGACGGACTGGCATACACAGTCAGGAACAAAGGGAAGTAAAAAGAACACAATTGGTGGTTGGTTGAGAAGCAAGACTACTTTCCCTTGGGCCACTATGTGTCTTGCGTGCGGCACATTTTTGGCTCCAGTGACCTTGACCTTTGACCAATGACCTTCATTTTCGAACTTGGCCTAGATATCCTAAATACCTATCAGCGTGCAAAGTATGAACCTCATAGACACCTCCGATCAAACGTTATTGCGTTCAGATAGATAGTAAGCCAGCCAGTCAGATAGATACCCAGGAACAAAGGGAAGCAAAAGAACACAATTGGTGGTTGGTTGAGAAGCAAGACTACTTTCCCTTGGGCCACTATGTGTCTTGCGTGCGGCACATTTTTGGCTCCAGTGACCTTGACCTTTGACCAATGACCTTCATTTTCGAACTTGGCCTAGATATCCTAAATACCTATCAGCGTGCAAAGTATGAACCTCATAGACACCTCCGATCAAACGTTATTGCGTTCAGATAGATAATAAGCCAGCCAGTCAGATAGATACCCAGGAACAAAGGGAAGCAAAAGAACACAATTGGTGGTTGGTTGAGAAGCAAGACTACTTTCCCT
>CM065696.1:29685515-29692358 GCA_017654935.2 Phymorhynchus buccinoides
ACATACATAAAGAGAGAGATAGAGAAAGAAAGAGCGAGAGAGAGAGAGAGAGAGAGAGAGATAGACAGAGAGAGAGAAAGAGAGAGAGAGAGAGAGAGCGAGAGAGGAAATAAGAGAGACACAGAGAGAGGAGACAGAGATGACAGAGAGAGAGACACAGAAAAGAGAGAGAGACAGAGAGAGAGACAGATAGAGAGACACAGAAAGAGACAGAGACAGACAGACAGAGAGCCACACAGCGGAGGATATTGAATTATTGTGTCATTATGCCTGCAGCAAAGGTTCACTAGGCCACCGTGTTATTAGTAGCTGAGAAATGCCAGTTCAGTCAGCAGGGTTACGCCAGGGGTGAACTTAACGAGTTCCATTAGGCTAGCAGTCGAAATGAAGGCAGGTACAGTATTACGTTCTTTAACTTAAACCTTTCACCGCCAGCCATATGTTAGCCAAACATTTCCATGACATTTACCAGGGTAGAGAACAAAATCCATCTGCAGTATTGAGGGATTCGTCTGTGACATACATAAAAATTAGGTTCTATCCTTACTTCCCAAAAACTAAAACAATAGGGTATTTGGATAACAGACCCCAATTTGATGCCTTTAGGTGACATAGGTATTATTAGGGAAGACGGGGTAAAAAAGCGCAATGGGCGGGTAAGAAGCCCACCCCCATTATCCTTCATCATGAAATGGAAGCAAATTTCAGTCTCATTTTGCCCATGAGACGAAGCTTTAATGTCTAGCATTCTTCTCATGGGCAAAATTTGACTGAAATCTTTCTTTATTTCATGAGATAATTGGGGTTGGGCTTCTTACCCGCCCATGCCCCGCCCCCCCCCCGCTTTGTACCCGTATTCCCCAATAACTGTGGTGCTAAAATGCGATTTTTGGCGGTGAATGGGTTAAGCTCCGTGGACATCAAGCGTCCTGGAATATTGCACAGCATGTTTGACAATTGTTTGACAAATGGCACCACGCCTTGCTGCTTTTGACTCGTTGACAGGTTATGCACACAAGCCGCCCCCCCCCCTGTGGGGATACCGGGGAGGTCTTTCGTAAAAAAAAATAGTTCCCCCACCTTCTGGATGGAAGTTCTGGGCTTGGTAACGTCCTCTAAATCTGCCACTCTCTTTGAACTCTGCCTTTTCCTTTTGCGTTGTTTTATCTTTTCTATCAAAAATCTATTATCTGTTCTGACTTATTGGCCCATTCCTCCTGCCTTTTTTTCAAAAAACATCTTATAAATATTTTTTATACCTTTGAGCTCCTCCGAAATCGGAATGTGTCGGCTGTACGCAGCGGGGAGCCCCCCCCCCCCCCCCCCCCCGTGAAAACTGAAAACCGGACACATACGTACCTTACCCATTAATGGCCATATGGCCTAGGAACGCAGGAGAAGAAGAAGAAGAGGAGAAGAACGAAGAAGAAGAAGAAGTAAGAGAGAGAAGAAGAAGAAGAAGAAGAATACACACAAGCAGGCCTGCGTCCTTTGCGTCTCCTTCCATCCCCAGAGACCCAAACAACATGGGCGACAGCATGAAACTGAACGTACGCCAGTAGCTGTGAATTATATGGCAGCAGGTGTGGAAAAAACCTCAGAATGAAACAGAGCAGATAGTTGCTTTCTATTAGCCAGGGCCTGTATTCCCTTCTCTTCTTCACGTTTGTACGGTAGCATGCATGAGACTTAGCATCATGCTAACTTAGAAGCTCTTCCAAAAGTCCTATTATAGGATAGGACATTGGAAGAGCTTCTTAAGTTAGCATGAAGCTCTTCCAATGTCCATATAGGATTAGGACATTGGAAGAGCTTCTAAGTTAGCAGGATGCTTAAGTCTCATGCTATCTCAACGTGAATACAGGCCCAGGACACCAAGATGTACGGAAAAAACGGAGCCTTCATCTCATAATGTTTGCTGTTTGTGACAGCTCTATGATTGCAGACACACGACGGGTGTAATATAATTCTGAAAAATTGCGTTCCAGCTACCGGAGCCTACGCCACTCAACTGATCAAGATGACAGTTGGCAGGAACATTCTTTCTTATTAAAAACACCACACACCCCGTGGGGATACCGGGGGGGTCTTTTGTATAAATAGTTTCCCCCACCTTCTGGAAGGTTTCTGTGCTTGTAACGTCCTCTAATCTGGTCACTCTCTTTGACTCTGCCTTTTCCCTTTGCTTACTGTCATCTACTGTGTTCTTTCTGCCTTACCCGGTCATTTCTCCCTGCCTTTTCCCCCCCCCCCCCCCCCCCCCCACGAAACACTTTCCAAAAACATTTCCGCTCCAGCCGAAGTCGGACTTGATGGGCCTAACTATTTCTTAGTTAGGCGCGTAACAGCAGCATGACGCATCTGCGCTCATAATTGACAGGAAACTGTCTGAGCGATCGAAGAAGAAGAAAGAAAACAACAACCCCACAACAACAACCCCCCCCACAAAAAAAACCCAACCCAAAACAACCCTGACCATCCAACCAACAAACACACACAAAAAACAACAACAACAACAACCAAAAAACGAATGGGCTATGTTACAAACAATAGGCATCAATATATTTATTGACCATAGGATTTAATAGGACTTTTGGAAGAGCTTCTAAGTTAGCATGATGCTAAGTCTCATGCTATCTCAACGTGAATACAGGCCCAGCAGTAAGATTTCGTTTCAGTTGTGGATGGAGAGAGAGAGTGAGAGAGAGAGATGAGAGAGAGAGACACACAGATGGGAGAGAGAGAGAGAGAGAGAGAGGAGAGAGAGAGAGAGAGAGAGAGAGATTTAACGCCTTCTGGGTCAAAAGACCATTTGGGGCATTTAAAATTATGCGGATTCCGGTAGTTTGTGGAGAGATATTCATCATACTGAATGTATTGTTTTATTCATGAAAACAGTTGGTTCATCAAACACGAATAATAATTATGTTATCTGTTTTTGTGGGTTTTTTTAGAACTACGCTTTTGTTTTGTAGGTTGACTTTTGCTCAATGGATTGCGGTTTTATTCACTTTTTTTATTTTTTTTTAATCTAATGGGATTTTGTCTTTTGGGGGGTTTGCCTGTTCATCGACCTTCTAGGCTTATTTTGGCATTTGGTATTTGGTATATTCTAGTCACAGAGACTTATCTCTGTGAAATTCGGGCTGCTCCCCCCCCCCAGAGCGCGTCGCCGCAAGTGCAGCGCCTACCATTTTTTTTTGGGGGGGGGGGGGGCACAGGGTGAGGAAGGTGTGTGGGCACACTTGGAAAACCTAGCTATCAAAATTTTTTAATGGTGGTTTCATACCAGGCAGCGGGATGTATCCCTACTCTTACCGGTAGTGCTGTAAAATGTATAGTGGAGTTCTTGACTGTGCGTAAAACGCGCCAAGGCGTAAGAATAGCAGACGAGCTTTAAGTCCCCAATCTAAGATAGGACATGGACGTTCAGGGGCGATTAACCTGTTAACCAACTACAAAGAAAGGGACTAGGAGGCCGGGATTAGAACCAAGGGTTCAACTCACGATGAAGGCTACGCAGGGACATTAGTGTTCAGTTGGACACGGCGTAAGTGTTTTTGTAACCACTCTGCCACTTTTCTCGTATGCTGACAGCCTTAAGAGATGCAGTAATGAAAGAGTGGAATCCTGGAGCTTTAATTTGTTAATTTTTTGTTTGTTAACGAACCCTTACATTGAGGCGTTTGGGGTTGCTGGCAAAAAGCAGGTGGATTGACACATTTGTATCGTCGACGCGGGGGTATATGGCCTATGCAAGTCGGGTTTATTAACGACGTCCTGGACAGTTGTGTTGATAGTGATGCACGCTGCTGGTCGAGGTGATGAAAAGGGCATTCTAACTCTGCGAACATGCAGAAATGTTCAGTCGGCCTGCAAATAGGGTTATCGGGCCCGATAGATGTATACCCTTGCTTGGTCCAGTGATGGAGAACAATATCTTCCCAAAAACACCAAGGGCATGTCAATCTTGTACAAGGTGTTCTTTGCAGTAGCCAATATGGCTGAGGAGCCTTGTAGGACAGTAACTGTGAAAAGTTTACTTCTAAGAATTACATGTCAACTTCGCACCCACCCGGATTAATAAGAAACGTACTATAAACAGTTTTGTCTTGGGGTATGCATATAGTATTTATTAAAGCAAGACAAAAAATAAGTAACACCTTGTCTAAAATGGTTGAACCACTCAGAGCCACTCGACTGGGTCTTACAGAAGACAGAATAAGAGGAAGATCTGAGGGGGGAAGAAACGAAACAAAAAGCTCAACATTTGTCAACATTTCGATTTATTAATCTTTGTCAAGACATCCAGAATCAGTCACACTCCCATTACTAGTGTGGACCACAAACCAAATCACACAAACAGCGAACAAACAGCAGGAAAACAAACAACCGAATTAAAAAAAAATTCAATATCAAATTATCCTTAAAAGTAATATTATTAATTCGTTCAAGAAGCACATGGTAAAGAGAAGAAGAGATGGAGAGGGAAAAAGGGATAAGAGGAAGGAGAGAGAGAGAGAGAGAGAGAGAGAGAGGGAGCTTAAAGAATTTAAAAAAAAGAGGACAGAGATGGAGGGGTGGAGAGAGACAGAGAGAGAGGAGCGAGAGAGATTTAGGAGAGAGAGAGAGAGAGGAGGGAGATAAAGGGAGGGAAGTAGATTGATAAATAGATGTAGACACTGGTGTTCTACGGGGTAAAAAAAAAACCATGGGTGGGTAAGAAGCTCATGCCAATTATCTTATGAAATTTGAAGAAAACTTTCAGTCTCAGTTTGCCCATGACACGAAGCGTTAATGTCTAGCATTCGTTCTCATGGGCAAAATTTGACTGAAAAGTTTCTTTATTTCATGAGATAAGGGGGTGGGCTTCTTACCCGCCATGCGCTTTTTACCCCATCTTCTCATATATGATAGACAGACAGAAAAAACGATACATGGATGGGTAGATAGATGTGGAATGGATTGGAAGAAAGAGGGAGACGGGGTGGGGGATGAGAGAAAAAGATGAGAACGGGTACAGACAAAGAGAATAGAGAGAAGAGAGAATATGCGATTGAATAAGAGGTACTGACCTGAGGGGGGGGGAGAAGCAAAACAAACAGCTCAACATTTGTCAATTTTAATGAAAAGAGGAAGGGAGAAGAAAGAGAACGGGAAGGTGCAAACCCCCCCCCCCCCCTCTCTCTCTCTCTCTCTTCTCTCTCTCTGTGTGTGCGGGTTTGGAATTTTCTTTAGATACGGTCGCCGTGCGAATAACGCTTAAAGGGGCCTAAGAAACACCCTAAACGTTGGCTAAGGTCAGATAACTCTTAAGCTTACTCTTCATTTTGGGAGAGAGAAAAGGGTGCTATTATAAGGGATAAAATCAGAAGACTCTCGTCATTTGCACACAGTTTTCTAGGATTTCACCCACGTAAGTTGTTGTGCCGAAAAATCAATGTGAACTATAGGTAAGACGAGTAAAAAGCCCAGGGCGGGTAGAAGCCAGGGCAATTATTCATGGAAAATGTCAGTCAAATTTGCCCATGAAATGAATTGTTAAAACATTAACACTCGTAGCAATGGCAAAATGTGACTGAAATTTTCTTCATTCATGAGATCATTGCATGGGCGTCTTACCCGCCCTGGCTTTTTACCCGTTTTCCCTATTATGCCATCAACATGATGAAATTAAGAAAGAGCACTCCAACACTTGCGTTTGTTAATTGCTAAATCATCGACAGACTGAAGAATATTTGCTGTGGCAAAGCTTGTTGTTTTGGCCTTCATTTTAATAGTTCAAGTTCTCGTCACGCGATATGTAAAAAAAAGAAGCGGGAAGTATTAATATTCCATTATCCTTCAAATAAATTGTAGCTTGCTACTCGATCACAGCCCCAAAACGTTCGAAAACGTCGGCGAAAGAGGTTTCTAATACCGTTTTTTGACGATTTGCGCGCACGCTACGTAACGTTAGCATTGTGAAACGGGCCCCTGAACGTATGAGATGAAACGGGGTGTCGTCATTAGGGAATCGTTTCTGGTTACTTTTCTGAGTGGCTGCAAGTGGGGCCTCTCCCTCTCCCCCTCCCCCGGGTATTTGTTTTCTTTTTCTGTTCTTAATTTTAGTTAGGGAAGACGGGTAAAAAGCGCATGGGCGGGTAAAGAAGCCCACCCCATTATTTCATGAAATTAAAAGAACTTCAGTCCAATTTGCCCATGAGAGAATGTAGACATTAAACGCTGCGTCTCATGCGGCAAATGAGACTGAAAATTGCTCATTTCATTGAGATACTGTGGTGGCTTCTACCCGCCCATGCGGCTTTTACCCCGTCTTCCATATCTTCTCTTTTCTTTCTCTTATTTTGCCCCTTCACCGCTTTGAACCCGTTCACCGCCAACTGTGCATTTTTGCACACCAACATACCATGTCGATAAAAGCTCTTGAAATCAGGGTCTGTTATTCAATTTGTGTTCCTACATTTGGGCAGAAGGATTGACCCCATTATAAATGAGGTCGCAGAGAAATCCCACAATATTGCAGACATATCTTTTTGAGCAAGTAACTTTCAATTGCTGTTTTTGGGCTCAAAGATGGCTGGCGAGACAAGGATTAAAGTTAGAGAACGTCGGTTCCTTTTTTCTAGAGTAATCACTGTGTTAGGGGAAAGACGGGGCTAAAAAGCGCTGGGCGCGGTAGAAGCCCACGCCAATTCATCTCATGAAATGAAGCAAAATTTTCAGTCTCATTTTGCCCATGAGACGAGCGTTAAGTGTCTAGCATTCGTCTTCGATGGGCACAATGACTGAAAGTTTTTATTCATGAGATAATTGGGGTGGCTATTACCCGCCCCATGCGCT
>CM065696.1:29692858-29773334 GCA_017654935.2 Phymorhynchus buccinoides
GGAGAACTGGGACCCCCAGCCCACCCCCCTGAACACCCCCCCACACACACACCGACCATCCACCCCTCCCCCCTCCAGACCCCCCTCCCCACAGCCCCCCTCCTCTTCCCCTCAACCCCCTCCCCCCCACGCTCACAGTCACACGCAACTTGACGTTAGTAAATCCGAGCTGCGTGTGGTTCCCTCCCTCTCCCACGACCCCTTGCAGAGGTTTCCGAAAAGTAAGGTGGCATGAACCTTCGGAGGGTGCCAAGGATGCTTGATTGCCAATTGGGTTGTCGATCGGTTGAGAATGCCAAGTTCAAGGACTCTATGGGGACAGACAGAAAAGAACAAAAAACAACAAAAAAGGAAACAAAACCCGAACAGCTCGGATTTACTAACTGCAAGTGCTGTTGCTGGAAGCTTGCGTGTGTCCCCCCCCTTCCCACGACCCCTGGCGGGAGGTCTCGAAAAGTAAGGATGGCATGACTCGAGGGTGCCCAGATGCTTGCTACCAAATTGGGTCGATCGGTGAGAATGTGGCCCCCTCCAGCCCACCACCCTGAGTTGCGGTGTGTTGCATGTGCGTGGTGTTTGTCGCATGTGTGCCCGTGGTGTGCAGTCCGGTGCGTGAGCGTCTCTATTTTCTGTGCGTGGATGCTGTTGAGAGGATCTCTGTCTCCCTCTCGCTCTCGCTCTCTCTCGCTCTCTCTCGCTCTTCTCTCTCTTCTTCTCTCTCTGTCTCGCTCTCGCTCTCACGCTCCTCGCTCGCTCTCCCCCCTCCCTCCCGCTGCCTCATCTCCGCCTTTTCTCTCTCTCTCCTCTCCTCTCTCTCTATCTCTCTCTCTCTCTCTCACCGTGGTGCTACTAAAATGCGATTCGGGCAGTCGCACAAGGGCTTTAGAGTAATTCTACTTTCACTAATGGTCTTAGAGCTGTCGTTTGGTGCTCTTTCATCCCCATGACGCCTTGGCGGAGGTAACCGAAAAGTAAGAACGGCATGACCTTCCGAAGGTGCCAAGGATGAATATCTTATGATAATGTGCCAATATTAATAAAACAATGTCGTAATCGTGTTTTTAGACCCCCTGTACCCCACCCCCATTCTACAGCATATAACTCTCCTATGTCTCTCTCTCCAGCTCTGTCGAACCCCCAGCCATTATATATATACCCTCCTCCTCAAACCTTGACCCCCTCCCCTCGTCCTCCTCCTCCCTCCCCCCTACTCCCCCTGATTTACCCCTTGTCACAGGCTCAAGTGCCGTTAGTTACTCTCTGCTGCGTGTGGTCCCCCCCCTCTCCATGACCCGGTTGACGCCGGGTTCCGGAAAGTATGGACGGCATTACTTTTGTGATAGAGAATAGGATACAATTGACTCGGGACCCACCCAATTGGGTGTCAAGGATGTTGTGATGTGCCATGACCAAGACCTTGATGGGATCAGTATGCAATCAGAAAAACAAACATACAGCGAAAGGAAGAAAAAAAAAAAAAAAGAAACCTACATTGACAGTTTGACCTCCCTAACTGCCAACGGTGTGGAAATTATAGCCCCTGAAAGATCCCCCCCACTGCACGACATACCCAAGGTGAAGGTCATCCGGCGAAATTAATGCGCGGCATGCCCTTCCTCACCGTGACACGGATGCTTGAAACCAAATTTGGAACCGATTCGGTTGAGCACTTCGGCCCCTTCCAGCCCACCCCCAGACCACCACCCCACACATACACCCGACTCCCACCAATCCCCCCATACATCCCCCTGACCCCAGCCCCCCTCCTCCCCTCCCTCCTCCCCGCCATCCCTCTAACCACGCCACACACCAACACGCTCACAGCTCACACGCACTTGGACGTTACGATAAAATCTGAGCTGCGGTGTAGGTCACCACCCCCATCCTCATGACCCCTTAGCGGAGTAGTTTCGGAAAAGTAAGGATACAGCATGACCATATCGGCGGTTGCCAAGGACTGCTTGATGCCAAATTGGGTGTCGATCGGTTGAGAAATGCCAAGTTTCAAGACTCTATGGGACAGACAGAAAAGAACAAACACACAAAACAAAAAAAGGAAACAAACCCGAACAGCTCGGATTTACTAACTTGCAAGTGCGTGTGGAGCTAGCTGTGTGGTCCCAAACCCCCCTCCCCAGACCCGACCCCCTGCAGAGGTTTCCGATTGGCAGAAGGTTTCCGAAAAGTAAGGACGGCATGACCTTCCGAGGGTGCCAAGGAATGCTTGATACAAAATTTGGTGTCGATCGGTTGAGAACTGTGACCCCCTCCAGCCCACCCCCCTGAACACCCCCCACACACACACCCGACCATCCCCCCCCCCCCCCCAGCACCCCTCCCCCCAGGCCCCACTCACCTCCTCCCTCAAAGCCCCTCCCCCCCCCCCATGCTCACAGCTCACACGCACTTGCCGTTAGTAAATCCAAGCTGCGTGTGGTCCCCCCCCCTCTTCCACGACCCCTTTGCGGAGGTTTCCGAGAAGTAAGGACGGTATGACCTTCGGAGGGTGCCAAGAATGCTTGATACCAAATTTGGGTGTCGATCGGTTGAAAACTGTGGCCGTGAATACGGGACACACACAGACAGACAGACACACTTACAGATTTCGAAAAAATATATATAAGATTCGAAAATATATATAAGATAACACTGGCAGATACAGTCCCCAAATTTGGCAAACAGGTAGACTGGCTTAAGATCAAATGGAATGCAAAGTGATGTCGACCTCAGTGACCACGATCATCTTGACCTTTGACCTAGACTTTTTGTCTATCATAATATTACATGAACTGCTGAACGGATTCACTTAAAAGTTTGTAGAGTGATGTGTTACATCAAGCTGATGAGTCCAGCAAAATTTTGCTATGGATTTTTTAAAAAAAGTAAAACGATCTTGCATTTAGATCTATCCCAAAACAAACAGACAGCGAGTGAGCCTTGAAGACTTTGCCTCTTTGCAAGGTATTAATATGCATAACATACAGGCCCGTTTGTGATCGAGGTCCTGGGTCAGTTTCTACATCTGATCAGTTACTGCTAGATTTCAAAGGTCAAAGGTCAAGTCAGAAAGGGTACAACTTCTTTAATGGACACAAAGAAAGTGGTTAGTATTGCTTGCTTTACGTTTTTGGAGATAGATCTAAATGCCAGATTGTTCGTTTTCAAACACACTTCAAAGGTCAAGGACATTCACCAAAACACAAAGCGAGTGAGCCTTGGAGGCTTTTCCTCTTGTTTTGTTTCGTTTACAATTTTTATTTTTAATCACTTTTCCTCCCTTTTAGCATTATTAGTAACACCACTGGTTGAAACAGAATTGTTGTCTGTGTGTTTGACGTATAATAGTCATATGTTGTAATTAACCTAATGGATATAATTATAGTTAACAAAAACATTATGTAAGTTCAAGTTGAGAATGAAAGCAATATTTATTTAGGGTAGTTTCCTGTCATTTGATGATCCGAGCAAATTGCTACAAAATTCCTTCTGAAAGCAATGCTGGCAGAAAATCTTATTCTTCTTCTGTGGTGGTGACCACAGTTCCTTTATACAGAAAAACTCTATTTTTTGGATAACATTTTGCATTTTTATCCTTGTCGTTTATTTATTTATTCCTTGGGATCAACAGACTTAACGTGTTTCGTTTACAGTTAAACATTTTTAGTTACACACAAGCAAAATGGCGGGAGCCGAGGGAGACAGAAACCAGTCGTTGAAAGAAACGATTTTAGAAAGTTTGACAGCAATTTTGTCACCAGATCATGTTACGAGATCGAATGGAGAAGATCAGATCAAAGCCCTGGAAGTCACCGAAGGTAGGACTGGTGTATTTGTTCTTGCAATTAATTAATTTTAAGCATTTGGGACTTTCTTCTTCTTTCACTCGACTGACTCGTGGACTGACTAGTGACTCCTCAACCAGTGAACCACCATCAATCACGTGTAGTATTCTCAACATGGATTTGTTTCTCAACATGTCTGCGCATGTGCGAAATCGATCATGACGTACCATCACATTTTTTATCTTTTGTGTATTCGAGACTATATTGACCCTAAACATATCCCTAACCCTAAAGTAACCTATCCCTGACACCACAACGGCATCATTCATAGTATTAGTAGTAGTATACTAAGTAGTAGTAGTAGTAGGGACAGGCTTCAACTGAGCCTAGGCCTCGCGGTCTATATAAAGTCCCCTCTTTGGCAATAACGTTGCAAAAAATATTTTGGGTCTGAGCAAGTTTTTGAAGGACAATCAATGAATCAGTCAAAATCATTAAAAAGACTGAAATTTCTGACTGGAATCTAGAAGATTTTTAAAGGTGTTAATATTATTAGTTGCAAACCTGATGTTAGTATTTAGTTCATTCCAATGAACAGCAACTCTATAAGTATAACTATAAGAAAATGAAAATTTCTTCTATTACTTTGACAATATCTAATAAAGATTTTGCCTTCTGACTTTCTAGTGATGTTAAATTGTGGAAACAGAAAAAGAAAGTTTCAAAATTGATGTCATCAATACCATGGAAGATCTTATAAGTGTAGTATTCTTAAATTTGATTTGATAAGTAGTAGTAGTGAATCATTTATATAGCGCACACCTCCACCAAATGTGGAGCTCTATGCGCTCAAGCGACAATATAGTTTAAAAGCAAGAAATTCAAAAACAAAAAACAAGTAATCGCTCACACACAATGCAAAATAGGAATGTATACACACACAACCCCCCACCCACACATACACGCAGGCACACACGTACACACACACACGCACACACAGCACTCACACCACCGTTACCATTACCACCACTCACTGCACCCAAGAACACAATACAAAATACAATCAGAGTGAAGAAAAGCATCATACACACATCACTCTCTCTCTCTCTCTCTCTCTGAGTCTCTCTCTCCTCTCTCTCTCTCTCTCTCTCTCTCTCTCTCTCCCTCTCTCTCTCTCTCTCTCTCCTCTCTCTCTCTCTCGTCTCTCTCTCCTCTCTCTAGTAGTGGGGGACTGGCTCATAGGCCTAGGCCTCGCGGCCTATCAAGTGTCCCCTTCATTCTTTTTGTACATTTGTTATAGTTGCGCATACGCATTATAATTTTGATATGTTCATTCAATATTCATCATATTCAAAAAACATTTTACATTTTTGATTGCTGTCCAAAAGACTTTTAATTACATTAGTATTACTATTACTAGTATTAGGCCCCCTCAAAAAGTAGTTGTGGTTACGGTATCCCGACCTACCCTATGATTTTTTTTTTTCGCCACAGTCAAAAAAGAAAGAAAAAAAGAGACGCAAGTTCAATCGGGGAATGCCTATCAGGGGACATAACTCTAACGTGCTGAATGTCCACGTGTCGTTGCAAAATGGCGTCATTTGCCATTTTAATGGAGCAGAGCTGATTCTAGGGCGCGGGATTGGTGCAATCCCCCCAAAAGTCTGTTCCTTCCCGCAAAAATCGAGTCTAAACGCGGGCTGATGCCCGCATATTTGCAGAACTGCCCGCACTTTTTTACCGATCGCTGTGGGAATTCCTTCGTCGTCTGCTAAATCCGTCATCTACACAAACCGAAAGCATCGAGCAGGAATGTATGATTTCTCGACATTTCATTGATTCCTAGTGTAAATTAACCAATCGCGTTCATCTCTTTTAGTTTTTACCAACAAGAAATTGCGAGAGTCCTACCCGCCATGTTGAATTTTCTTCAAAATGAAGCGGACAATGACGCTCTTCGACTTCGATTTTTGTGGCGGCAAAGTAATGAAAAAAAATCCTCTGCCAAACAAGTGTGCAGAAGATGTTGCAGAAACAGCTACTGCATCGTCTCAGAGAAGCAGCCCGAAGATAACGGCACTAGTGCGAGGGAACACAGGTTCCAAGACGAGTGGTTGAAGAAGTGGCCATGGCTAGCGAAGATTGAATCGACCGCCTCAACCCCACCCCCCCACCCTTCCCCTCATATCCATTGGACCTGCCCCCCCCCCCCCCCTTCTTTTTTTTTTTTTTTTTTGGGGGGGGGGGGGGGATGAATGCCCCCACTTTTTCAAAATCCTAGAATCAGCTCTGATGGAGCCATGCGCTCACATTTCTGAAAATATGAGGGTGATTAGCACTTTAATAGTTTCAAAGCATCTTTACACGTTCGTGGATGTTTTCTGGGACATTCATCCGGATGTACTGTAGGAAATGAAAACTTATCACTTGCCGAGGTGGTTTAGCTGAACCTTTCCAACTGGACTTATCAACACCACTCGGCGATCTCAAAAAAAAAGAAAAAAGTTAGGGCCTTATCAGTGACTGCGCATGCGTTCTTATTACTTTCTCTGAAAAAAATGGCGGACTCCAGCAGCAGTAGCGATTCGGGAGATGTTTCAAACGAAAAAAAGCGAACCCAAACACTACCCCATTTTTTTTGGGCCATGTTACCTTAACCACAACTTTTTTTGGGGGGGCCTTAGTTACTATTTCTATTAGGTGCACATTTATGTTGAGTAGGAAGAACATTCCAAATCTGTGCAATTCTGTTAGTCAGTGCATTTGTTCTCATGAATGAATATTAGTATTGCTATGACCCATCAGGATTTTCATTTCTGAATTCCTTGTTCTGTTATAATCTGTTAGTTGGAAAATATTAATATCAATGTTAACATAATAAGGCCATTAAATATCTTATAAGTCTCAATCAGGTCCCCTCTTTGTCAAATGATATGGTTGATCATCAAGCACGGTATTTGTATGATGCCCGACAATGTGATCATCAGTGATATACAATACATGCCACGTGCAAAGTTCTTGATGAAGTTGATCGCTTCTTCTTGATCTTGATGATCAGTAGTTGAAAGAGCCACATTGTGGCATTACATCAATGAAAACTAGGGGAGAGCACACCATAATGTATGTTTATGATCTGGCCAGCCAGCGCACATTCAGCTTGCAACCAGCATGATGCCATGTCCCAGCAACCTAAACTAAAATTGGTTTGGGGTGGTGTGGGGGATGGGGTGGGGTCAAGGAGAAAAAGGCATGGATGAAACCACATGGCAGGAAAAACAGGAATCCTGATTTTGGCTTTGTTATTTTTCAGGAAATCCTGACTGCAATATTTTATTGAAGAATGATTACTCTGGAATGAGAAAAAAAAAGTTTTATTAAAGAAAGTCAAAATTGTTTCTAAATGCTCTGATTGTATTAGTAAAAAGTGTACATAAAAAGTCTTCAGCTTCGGGGGTTTCGTCTCCTGACCCCCAGAAACAACTCTGCCCCTTGACCCCACCATGATGGCCTGCCAGAATCCAGGCCTTTCTACTTTTCCTTTGGCCCAGGTTTCACCAATTGAAGGGGACAGGTGGGGGGAGGGGACTGGAAGGGTATTGTTTACTTTCTTTCAGGGGCTGCTGGAGGAGGGTCTTATAATCCTCCACGGACCCTTCGGAAACAACCTTGGTGGTCAGGCTGTTCCACTCCCGGATGGTTCTGGGAAAGAAGCTGTTCTTTAATGCTGAAGTCTTTGCAGGCTGGATATTGAAACAGCTCTAATTGTTTCTAGCTAGGTGTTCTCTACTAGATTCTTGCTCTCCTGGTTTTCCTGCCTTGGAACAAAGTTGTTGGTCTGATGAGGCACTTATTTCTTTCTGGTGTTAGGTATTTTCCAGCCTTGATGATTGCCAGGGAGATGCCTTTGACGACCTTGTACAAGAATGTGAGCCGGTGTTGTCTTCTTTTCTCCTGTAGTGATGGAAGACCAAGGTCGTTCAGCATGGCTGTGACGCAGCCTGGTGCGGGGCTGGTAGTCAGTATCATAACCAGTCCCAGGGAAACAAAAACCAGTGAAATTGAAAACCACAATATCAGAGCCCCTATTAATATTTATAAATGTTAAACACTTTATCAGTCTGAGCAAAAAATTGTCAGTCCCTGGGACTCACTGACACTTTTTTTTTCAGTGTTTTGATTTTGCTATCAGTATTTTACTGATATTTACCAGTAAGCGCGATCACTGTGTGGCCACAGCCTTTTAAAAAAGTTTTATTCAAAAGACTACGATGCTGCACCGAAATATAGTTCTAATGCATTTCCCCCAAGGACCATCAGGGAGTGAAACTAGAATGATCAGTAGTTGGTTATTGTAATCATTATTTTATTGATATTTACCAGTAAACGTGATCACTGGCAGGATTACCTCTGCTCCTTGTTTGTCAGCAGTACAGAGGATTAGCAATAACCCACTAGTCTCACCCCTCCCTCCATCCCTCCCTCTACCCCTCCACATCCTCCAGGATGGGACATCATGCTCAATGCCGCTGAACGGGTGCAAGCTGGCTGGGTCACTACAACTTGAATTCCTTTACATCCATGCAGCACTTGGCCTAATGTCCTTAATCAGATGGACCCCCCACCCCCACCCCCCTTTTCAGTCTTTTTCCCCTGAGGGTGCCGGAATGATCAACTGAGTGAGCCCCAAAGACAAGAAGAAGAAGAACATCGACAACACTTGTGGAGAGCATGCCATAATCTAAGTGTAAATGACCTGGCCAGCCAGTGCATGTTCAGCATGCACCAGCTCGATGCTAAGTCCTAGCGGCCTTAAATTTGGTTTTGGAGTGGGATGGGGGGTGGGCAGGGAAAGGACTGTTGCTTCTTACTGCCTGTGTTTACAACTCTTAATCCTGTATGATATTGTTTCAGAATTTGGGGTGTTCTTGGCGGAAATTACAGTGGATCGAAATGGACCCTTGGCGATCAGGCAGTTAGCATCGGTTCTGCTGAAGCAGTATGTCCAGTCCCATTGGTCCGACCAGTCGGACAAATTCCGCGCCCCAGAGACCACAGACGCTGTGAGATTTGACAACAATTTCTTGACATACATCACAACACATACAGATCCAGGCATGAAAGAATTCCGACGAACAAAAAAATTCTGCGTAAATGACCGATCTTGCCGTATTCTTATATCTACAAGTCTCTATTAGGCGATTCTCAAACTGGTTAACCGGAAGTCGCTTTAGCTCACTCGCTTCAATTGTGCGAAGGAAGGCGAAATGAGTAGCTCCCGCTCAACAAAAGTAGTGATGCTAGCTCTAACTGAAAATGTGTGTGGAACTGGAAGGCCCCCCCCCCCCCGACTTCTGACGTTAGGTGAAAATCCGGGTGGAAGGATTTCTCGGACGAAATTTTTTCCTTTTTTTTTGATCTTCATCCACTTTCATGCCTGAGATCTATGTAGATATTCCATTTACTAAAGTTGAAAACCTGCTTCACTCTAACAAATGGTTCTAAAACACAAGAAACTACTGTTAGTGTTATACAATTATCATGTGTTGTCAGCATCACACTCAGCGTCACACAGTGACTCTAGTCTGATATCATTCTTAATGTGTGATTCAAATGATCAATTCAAACTTTTGCCAGCATCATGGTCGCAATTTTGGCATGTTGCGAGGTGGTGTTCATTGCGTTAGTTTGTATTATTATTTGTTTGTGCTTGATTGGTTTGGCATTGTCTTGAGTTGAATTGTATTTGTACATACTCCAAACTTAAAAACCTATCTCACTATCTAAACTTTGAAAATATGCTGTGTCAGACCAATTGACATAAGCTAGAACACCAAGGCTACATCAAAATGTTATGTTCTGCATAGTTCATGCGGGGATTGTCTTTAGCTACATGGTAAGCTCCTAGCATAACATCATCAGTCCAAAATCCTCCGAAGTCGGAGTGGTGGCTGCCCACGTGGCGGGGTAATTTTAAAAAAAAACGGCCACACACGTAATGTTCTCATCCCTAGCTGGTGCATTTGTACCATAGTGTTCAATTGCTTCGGCTGTTGGGATGATCCCTGGAGTCTAAGCCAGGGTAGGGCAACAACAACAGCAACCAAATGACGTAACTTTTGATGCTTGATTGAAGTGAATAGGCATTGCTAAAGACGACACATGCATGGGTGCTACTCTTTCAGTTTTACACTGATTTCAGTATTTTTTTAATTTTACCAGAAACTGAACTTCAGTTTTTTTTTTTAATTCATCCAAAAAAAGAAAATTTGACCACAAACGATTTGGGGTGTTTTGAACTTGGTTGTTCTGTCTTGGAAGTTTACAAAGGCAATGTAATAATTTTACAAGGCTTATCAGACTCAAAACTGTCTCAGTCTGTCATTTTAACTGACTTGTCTGTCTCGTTCCCCCCCCCCCCCCCTCCAAATCGTCTGACAGGGCTCTGGATCCCTGCCTTTCAGGTTTTTTTCATTTTAGGGAGTGGCACCCATGCTGACATGATCTACCCTATATTTTTTTTCTCTCCGGCATTTTGTTTGAGCATCGTGGTCGTTTGTCCAGGCTAAAGCTCAGATCCGGCAGATCCTGCCCGTGGGCCTGTCGGAGTCGATGAGCAAGGTGCGGTCCAGCGTGGCGTACGCCGTGTCGGCCATCGCCCACTGGGACTGGCCGGAGCACTGGCCGCAGCTGTTCCCCCTCCTGATGCAGGGACTGACCAGCGGAGAGCCAGACGCCGTGCATGGAGCCATGAGGGTTCTGTCCGGTCAGTGACCACGGCTTTTTCCTTCTCTCTGTCTTCTTTATCTCTTCTTTTGTTTCTCAGGCTGTCTGTCTTCATGTCTCAATTTTTCATCTCTCTTTCTCAGACTGTCTGTCTGTCTCTGTTATTCATGTCTCAATTTTTCATCTCTCTTTCTCAGTGTCTGTTCATGTCTCAATTTGTCATATTTCTGTTTCTCAGCCTGTCTGTCTTTCTGTCTGTTATTCATCATTTCATGTCTCAATTTTTCATCTATCTCTTTCTCTGACTTTCTGTCTGTTATTCATCAATCATGTCTCAATTTTTCATATCTCTCTTTCTCAGCCTGTCTGTCTTTCTGTCTGTTATTCGTGTCTCAGTTTGTCTATCAGTCAGTAAAGTTTGGAGGCCTCTGTTTGATGGGGTTTTGGCCAACTCGGTTTTAATATGATTTTTTCTTTTCTCTACATACACTTTTCTATTGTCATGTCTCTCTTTCTCTCTCTCACTCTCCACTCTTTTTTTTTGGTCTCTTTGTTTCTTTTTCTGTTTTCTTTCTCTCTACTCACTTCTTGTTTTGTTACTGTTTGAAGTTTTAAAAGACACCATCTATATTAACCATTTCACCTTGCACCACAATGATTTAACACCCATGTCACTAAAAGGCATCAAATCAGGGTCTGTTATCCAAAGACCCTATTCTCTTCATTTTGGGAGGTAAGGATAGGCCTTACTTTAAATATATGTCACAGAGGAATCCCGAATATAACAGACACATTTTTTTGTATACCCAGGTAAGCTTAATGGAAATTTTTTGCTGAAAAATGGCTGGCGGCGAAAGGGTTAAAGTTGGATCAACTGCAATTTATGCTGAGAGTGAAGAATAAAGAACTGTTTTGTTGAATGCTTTTAAAATGTTAATTCATGATTCCTATGCAACTTATTGCCAATGAAAACTGGTTTCAGAATTTTCCCAAGACATCACGGACACACAGATAGCCCAGGTGGCGCCGCTCGTCCTTCCTGAGCTGTACAAGATCATTTTCCTTGGAGCTGAGGTAACTCATTGCATCCTTGCTTCTTGTGATAGGTGTAGTGTGGCACAGAGGTAACGCGTTCGCCTCGTGCACGATAAACCCTAGTTCGAACCTGGGTACAGGGGATTTTTTCCTCTCATTCTGCACTAGGCCTTATGGGTCTTTCGGACGAGACGATAAACCGAGGTCCCCTGTGCCCATGCACTTAGCACATGTTAAACCCAATGGCAACGAAAAAAATTGTCATTTGGTCAAAGCTTACTCACCCACCGATCCCCTTTTCTTCGTGATCAGTGACACAAAAATCGCATGCAAATTAAAAAAAAATGGGTGGTGAGCCCCTGGCTGCGACGCGCTCTCCAGATGGGAGCAACCCGAATTTCACAGAGACGCCTCTGTGACTATAAAGTACCAAATACTATTTTGTATTGAATTCGCTGCCTGCTGCCTGCTTCTAGTGTTATTCTATCTTCACTGTCTGAAAACAGTTTGAGATATGTGCTTTGTTGTCCCTTTGGATGTTAAAGCAATTTCGTCATCAAAGTGCATTTTCTTGAAATTTCTAGTTAAAATCATTGATTTGTTTAGAATATACGGGTGGAGGATTTGTAGACCCAGGTCTTTGAATGCATTGAAAACAACCGGCGAAAGCTAATAAACAATTATTTCATGCTGCCTTTGAATGATTGATCCATTGGTTTAAGTAACAGTGTTCAGTGTAACACTAACAATTTCATATTTAAATAATTAATAATAATTAATAATGCTTATATAGCGCATAATCTTGCAAAGCAACTCAATGCGCTTTTCACTCACCATTCGTACAAACATTTCTAACAAACTGGCCCACGCATCCTCACCATACATCTCTATGAAAATGAATACATATTAGAGAATGCATTGCATATAATCATAACACAACACACCAACACCCACCTCCCTTTAACACCACCACCCCAACCATCCCCCCACTCCCCCCCCCCACCCATCCCCACCCCTGCCCCCCTACTCCCCACCCCCACCCCATACACACACACGCGCACGCATTAACCTCATACTCAAAATATTTTATGAAATTGACATGCCTTCTTTGCATCACCTGACCTGACAGCTTTTATAAATTACATTTGTAGTTAGTCTGTCGACATGATTGCATGTTACAAGGAAAAAGCACACACATGTTTGACGATTCAAAAAAACATGTTAATGATTTCAGGTTTTTAGTGTGAGAACTCGTTCCCGGGCTGTTCACATATTCAATGTCTTTGCCGGCATGATAGCTGCCATGGATGATTATAAAAAGGTACGTAAGTTTCTTTCTTCTTTTTGTTTCTCTCCCCTTTCAATCATCGTGAGATACTGTGCAAAAGAAGCTGCACTTTGCCCATGGTGATGCAGTAATCATGTTTAACTCTCTTGTGCGGTGAACGGTCGTGAACGTTCCAAAAAAAATCGGATCGGAAACGTCTAGAACGTTCGGGAACGTACGGATTCCACGTGGCCGGTTTGGGCGCTTCCATTTTGTTTCTATCACATGGCAGTCACGTGAGCGCTTCAGCCTCGCTTTCGCTGTAGATTACACTTCTGTCCTGTTGCTTGCAATGGTTTCTAGGCCGATTGGTTTGAAAGATATGAATTTTTGAAAATTAGTGACCGACTTCGACATTTTCGCGATTTTTCCAATATGGATGACGAACAGTTATGGCGTCCATTGACTGAGGAAAGCGATGAATAGTCCTATTTTTGTGAAAGATGGGACTTAAGAGATCGCGAAGTGATGAGTAAGGAGTGTATTCTGACCTATTTCGGCAGCGAGCTTGTGTTTGTTCGATCGATGCGAATTTTTGAAGTCGTGTTACTGACATCGGCATTTTCCCGACTTTGACATCATGGATGATGAGTCGTTATTGCATCCACTGAGTGATGACAGCGATGAAAATTCCCTTTTTTGTGAAAGATAGGAATTATAAGATCGTGAAGTGAAAGGGTAAGTGAATGGTTTTGATCTACATTTCCATTTCAGTCGTCTTAGGCTTCAACAGTCTGCAAAAGTAGGCAGTGAATGACTAGTGAATGCAGTTTGCGAATACACTTTGGCATTTTGATTTTTTTTGTGGAGCCATGCATCCCCATAACATCTTGAAATTCCTTTTGCAACTCAGACAGACATCTCGGCAACACATTCAAAACAAAAAAACACACAAAATCTGGTAGGGTATATTTTATTTTATTATTTTTCTGACGCTACCCCCCCTTTTGTACGGAGTGACGTCCCTTGGGTTAGGATTTCAGAGGTGATTGAGAGCACAGAGCGTCAGGCACAAGAGGGTTATTTGAGTAGAGTATTTTACGGACTATAAGGAGCACCTGATTATAAGACGCGCCCCCGAAATTTTGCACAAAATTCAGATTTTGTTATTATAGTTTCTTACTATAGTATCCGTCACATTACGAGGCGCAGGGGTCTCAGTCTAGAAAAAAAAGTATCGCCTTATAGTCCGTAAAATACGCTACTCAAATAAATATGATTATTACATCACCATGGGCAAAGTGCAGCTTCTTTTGCACAATATCTCACGATGACAGTGACAAATAAATCTAATAAAAAGTTAAATCTTTTCGCATTTGCTAAACCAGCAATGCAAAGCTAGTGGCATCAGCATTTTTTTTTTTAGCTTTTAGTTTTAAAATGTGCTTCCTTAAATTAAAAACCATTTATGCATTCCCACAGTTAAGGCTTAACTCTCAGGGAAGTCTAATATATGCCTGAAGTGAAATTTTACCCCACTATCATAGTGAAGAATTTGGCTCAGCTAATCAGTGATGTTTTGTAATTTCCTAAACTGGGAAAATATTTCTGTTCTCTCTTTGTGAATGGAAGCGGCATGGACAGTCTGAAACATTTTAATACCAACAGAGGGGGAGGGTGTGTGTGTCTAGGGCATTATTAACGCTTGAAGGCTAATGTCATTTGAACTGTTGTTTCAGTCTGCTGGGAAAGAGCTGCTGTTCCCCCTGTTGCCGCAGTTTGTGGAAGCATTCCTGCAGGGTTTGAAGACGCCTGATGGACCCACGTCAGACAGTGGCCTCAAGAAGGAAATCATCTCGGTACACAAGGATTTCCTGTTTTTGAATTTTACCAGAAAAGGAATTTCCTGTTTTTTAAATATGTCAAACAAGATCTTTGTGTGTTTACTGTATTTTTCAAACACTTTAAAATAAGCATTTGTATAAATGGTGGAAAAAGGAAACTAAAATACCTCCATACCCATGTGTATGTGTGATTGGGAAATGTATGAATGTGTGTGTGTGTTTATGTGTTTGAGATTTAAGTTACAAGCCTAATTAAAAACAAAAAAACAATTAAGTAAAAACTTGTGGAGGGATTCTTCAGAAAGATGTGTCCCCGTCTCTATGTGTCCCCGTCTCTACATGTCCCTATCATAATATCTATCCGTCTGTATGTGACACGAAAACCTAACCGTAAACCTTAACACAAACCCTACACCTAATCTGAAATCCTACCCAGGGGCTATCTATAACCCTAACCAGAAACCCAAATCCTATTCCTATCCCTATCTCCTACCCGAGGGAACATATACAGACGGGGACAGACACATCGAGAGGGACTTAAAAGAGACGGGGGCACAATGAGGGTGACACACAGAGGCTGGGACATATAAAGACAGGGCAACAGTGAGTTTGACACATAGAGAAGGGGACATATAGAGACGGGGCCACAATGAGGGTAACACATAGAGACTGGGACATTTAAAGACAGGGTGACAATGAGGGTGACACATAGAGACGGGGACACAATGAGGGTGACAACATAGAGTTTGACACATGGGACATTTAGAGACGGGGCGACAATGAGGGTGACACATAGAGGCTGGGACATTTAAAGACAGGGCGACAATGAGGGTGACACACAGGGGCGGGGGCACAATGAGGGTGACACATAGAGACAGGGGCACAATGAGGGTGACACATAGAGACATTTAAAGGGGCACAATGAGGGTGACACATAGAGACGGGGGCACAATGAGGGGTGACACATAGAGACGGGGGCACAATGAGGGTGACACATAGAGACGGGGGGCACAATGAGGGGTGACACATAGAGACGGGGGCACAATGAGGGTGACACATAGAGACGGGGGCACAATGAGGGTGACACATAGAGACGGGGGCACAATGAGGGTGACACATAGAGACGGGGGCACAATGAGGGCGACACATAGAGACGGGGGCACAATGAGGGTGACACATAGAGACGGGGGCACAATGAGGGTGACACATAGAGACGGGGACACAATGAGGGTGACACATAGAGACGGGGGCACAATGAGGGGTGACGCATAGAACCGGGGGCACAATGAGGGTGACACAGAACCGGGGGCACAATGAGGGTGACGCATAGAGACGGGGGCACAATGAGGGCGACATAGAGACGGGGGCGCGTCGATATGATCCCGAATCTGTTTCACCGGCATGTTGTGTTGTGAATGTGACAGGCGTTGACGACTGTTCTGAAAGGATTCCAGAAACCCATGTCCAGCTTCCTGCCTCAGATCCTGCCCTGCATCTGGAACATCTTCACTCAAAGCGCTGATTTGTATCCTTCTGTACTGTGGCCTTGACTTTGTGGCAGATATATATCTTCTTCTTTCTTTTATTTTACTATAACAGTATAAGGCACACCTTTCCATACGGCGGCGCCTCCGTATTTCTTCTTCTTCTTCTTCTTTGATCGCTCAGACATTTTTTGGGTCAATTGCAGATGCGTCATGCTGCCGTTATGCGCCTAACTAAGAAATAGTTAGGCCCAGCAAGTCCGACTTCGGCTCAAGGAAATCTTTTCGAAAGTGTTTCGTGAAAAAAGGCAGGAGAATGGACTGGTAAGGCAGAAAGATAGATGACAGTAAGCAAAAGGAAAAGGCAGAGTCAAAGAGAGTGACAGATTAGAGGAAGTTACAAGCACAGAACTTCCAGAAGGTGGGGGAACTATTTATGCAAAAGACCCCCTGGTATCCCCACGGGCGGGGGGGGGCCCCCGTATATAAAAATAGGGGTTCTGCGTCTAATGTGTACGCAGCCTTAGAGTTTAAATGGCATGATAGCTAGAATAATGAGTTTGTGGTGAAAGAAAACGGACCCTTAACTGTTGACAGCTACATGCGAACAGTGGTGAACAAAATCGAAGATGCAGATGATCCTGTGGACTCAGATGGTAAGTTTATTGTTTATTATACCCATCACTGTATATACAATTATTATGCCTTTTTTATGGTATTCCTTTGAGAGACACGTTTACCTGCCCTTGAATAATAAACTAGCAATTTTTTGGGGGTTTTAACGGCTTATTTTGCTTTGATTTACTTTTGGATATCTCGCGTGGGGCAGTGTGGCTTCATGCCTCCATACGGGGAGCTGGACGACCCCGCCCCCTCCATGAGTCTCTCCCCGTGGGGATACAGGGGGGTCTTTCGTAAAAATAGTTCCCCCACCTTCTTGAAGTTCTGTGCTTGTAACTTCCTCTAATCTGTCACTCTCTTTGACTCTGCCTTTTTCCTTTTGCTTTCTATCATCTGCTATCTTTCTGACTTATTGGCCCCATTCTCCTGCCTTTTTTTTCTCCAACAAAATCTTCCAAATAATTTTTCTCCTTTGAGCTCCTCCGAAATCGGAATGTGTCGGCTGTACACAGCGGGGAGACCAGTGAAAACTGAAAAAAACCGGACACATACGTACCTTACCCATTATGGCCTATGGCCTAGAACGCAGAAGAAGAAGAAGGATATCTCGCATGGAATTTTACTTAAATTGGTTGTGTGTGTGGTTGGCTTTTTTTAATTCACTTTAAAATTAGCTTTTTTAGTTGATTTCACAGTCTTGCATACACACACACACACACACACACACACACACACACACACACACACACACACACACAGAACAAAAAATATCAGCCAAAGAACTTATTTTGACTTGGATTGCTATAAACATAGGGCTTTTTTTTATTTTGTAAAGTGGTAGATCATCTTTAATCACTTCCTTCAGGACTAAAGTCCAAGTGCTGAATATAGCTAGAATCGCTAAAATCGACTCCTATGCTTATTCTCCCATTGTGGCATTGGCAGCACCTGTCATTGATGACATTAGGAGAGTTTAACTTGATATCTTCTGCATTCCTAGGCCATATGCATTGATGAGATTAAGAGAGTTTAACTTGATATCTTTTTTTTTCTGCATTCCCAGGCCATATGCATTGATGACATTAGGAGAGTTTAACTTGATTTCTTTTTTTCTTCTGCATTCCCAGGCCATATGCATTGTTGACATTAGGAGAGTTTAACTTGATTTCTTCTTCTCTTCTGCATTCCCAGGCCATATGCATTGTTGACATTAGGAGAGTTTAACTTGATTTCTTCTATCTCTTCTGCATTCCCAGGCCATATGCATTGATGACATTAGGAGAGTTTAACTTGATTTCTTCTCTCTCTTCTGCATTCCCAGGCCATATGCATTGATGACATTAGGAGAGTTTAACTTGATTTCTTTTTCTGCATTCCCAGGCCATATGCATTGATGACATTGGGAGAGTTTAACTTGATTTCTTCTATCTCTTCTGCATTCCCAGGCCATATGCATTGATGACATTAGGAGAGTTTAACCTTTTTCTGCAGGGCCATATGCATTGATGACATTAGGAGAGTTTAACTTGATTTCTTCTATTCTTCTGCATTCCCAGGCCATATGCATTGATGACATTAGGAGAGTTTAACTTGATTTCTTCTATCTCTTCTGCATTCCCAGGCCATATGCATTGATGACATTAGGAGAGTTTAACTTGATTTCTTTTTCTGCATTCCCAGGCCATATGCATTGATGACATTAGGAGAGTTTAACTTGATTTCTTCTGCATTCCCAGGCCATATGCATTGATGACATTAGGAGAGTTTAGCCTGATTTCTTCTCTTTCTTCTGCATTCCCAGGCTGTATGGCCCAAATGGGTTAAAAACGTGATATAAAAAAATTATTCTAGTAGATCCAATTTTGTATTGATACAGTGGAACCTCCCTTATAAGGCCTCCCATCATAAGACTCCCCCCCCCCCCCCCCCCTAAGACTTGCTTCTCTGAGACATTGCCCCTCTTTGTAAGTATTAAAATTACCTCCCTTATAAGACCCCTCCCTTATAGGCCTCTGCAACTAGGGTTATTAACGCCCTTGACAGTGAGAGTGATGCCCTTGCTGGTCAGTACCTCATTTTGGATGATTTTTGAAGGTCTTATAAGGGAGGGTTCCACTGTATAATGATGAGAATTGAAAATGATATTTCTACTGTCAGTGTTTGCGTTCTGCAGGAGACGCGATAGGCTTTGAGAACCTGGTGTACAGCGTGTTTGAGTTTGTGCACGCCCTCATCGACATCGTGCGCTTCAGGCGCACCATCAAGGGTACCATCGACCAGATTATCTACTACGTCATACTCTACATGCAAATGACTGAAGAGCAGGTGCGTTTTGCTTTCAAGATCTATATTGATGTTATTGGCGTGTATATTTTTAATGGCTTTAACCCTCTGGGCACGACGTAAAAGTTAAAAACGTAAGCTAAAAGACAGGCGTAAAAGTGAAGACTGCAGAAACGTCAACTGGTACTTCATAATACATAAGTATTTAATGTTCTCAGACATTTTAAACCAGTTTTGAGTCTAAAGAAGCTCAAAATAGGCTGAAGAATGTGGCCAGAAACAGATTTAATCATACTGATAAATGTAGAATGGAAACAAATCCACCGCATCAGTCTATAAGCCGCATCCAGTCTTTATAGTCCGCCGTTTGTGTTCATTTTGCCGCCAGCCATTTTTCAGCATTCCATTAAACTCAATTGGGTAGAGGGAATAATGCGCAATATTGGAAATTCCTCT
The DNA here is from genome assembly GCA_017654935.2 of Phymorhynchus buccinoides. Lineage (NCBI taxonomy): Eukaryota > Metazoa > Mollusca > Gastropoda > Neogastropoda > Raphitomidae > Phymorhynchus > Phymorhynchus buccinoides. The sequence continues at coordinate 29,712,354 of CM065696.1, forward strand.
GTGATAGGCCTATCCTTACATTAAGAAAATATGGTCTTTGGATAACAGGCCCTATTTGATGCCTTTTATGTTTGTGGTTCTGGCGATGAAAGGGTTAAGTGTAGTTTGACGCATTTTAAAACTGAATGTTTACAGATTCAGTCGTGGACCAACAACCCTGACCAGTTTGTGGAGGACGAGGATGAGGACAGCTTTTCTTACTCTGTTCGCATCTCCGCCCAGGATCTGCTTCTGGTCAGTGAGAGAGGAATGTTTAGCGTTAAAAGCCAGAAGATACTACCTGCCATATTTTTGTCCTTTCGGGGCAGTACCTTATGGATTTTACCCCTCAATTGTATCCCTCCCTTTATCTGCCTGTTTCATTTGATTTCTTTTGTATTGCATTCGCTTGCAGTCATTGTTTGATCGCATTTGTGAGGTTTGCACCCGTGTTTCTTTCGTTCAGTGTTATATTTATAGAAACTGTCCAGGGATATTTCAACTGTGCCATTATTTCCAGTCTATGCAGGGCTCCCAGGGACCCCCATTTGGGGGTCTAAGAAGCACTAAAATTCTAAAGGACCCTCTAAAAGAATGTGCAGGGGGTCCCAGGGGTGCACAAGAAAAAAATATTTTTAGCATTCGCTATGCCAATGGGACCCTCTATCCCTCCTCTAGGACCCTCTATACTGTAAGTGAAGGAGTCCCTGGGACCCCTTGTTTTGCGGGATGATTGGGAGCCCTGCTATGATGAAATTTTTTTTCTAACATGAGATTGACAGACATGCAGATTGAGTGATTAGCTCAGCTTTCTTGAGGTTGAATGTAGCACACGTTCAGTCACGTCTTTTGGTTTTCACGACCGTGGCTTCCGTTTTTTTGTAGTGCCGAAACTTGTGGCTTCCAGTTTTTGGAATTAACAGGAAGAAGAAAAATGAGTTTTATGTCCTCCGGCACTGGCACAGGCACGTATGGGACATTTTTTTTTAAAGATAAAGATAGTTAACATGGGTAAAGAAAATTCTGTGGATGAGATAAGCAATGGCGTAATTTTGTGCGAACTTAGACCTAAATATGCCCTCCCCTCTCAACAGAAACTTCATTGATTGTGAATATTCCTGGCTGGAGGTTTTGACATAATGGTCTTCCAAAGACAGGGATGTGAGAGTTACGCATAAACGCTTTTTCTATTTGACTAAAATGAACAACACACGTACCCTCCCTCCTTCTCCCCCCCTTTAAAAAAAAAGAAAAAATGTTTTGTGTGAGTACTTTGACAATACCATCGGCTACGCTTTTTTGCTTTTGGCCCTCTCACATCCCTGTTAAGATGACATTAAAAAAAAAGCTGCACACACACACACAATGCAGTGTGCAAAGCAGCCCATGGTGTTTCTTACAAAGCAGCGTGGTTAGCGGAACTTGCTGTTGGACGGAGCAGCTTTCAGTTTTGCCGTGTGTTATAATTGCAGGCTTTGTGCAGCGAGTTCCAGAAGGAGTGTGCTCCGGCGGTGTGCGAGTCAGTGACCCGCCACCTGCAGGAGTCCGATGCTGCCAAAGCTGCAGGAAACCAGTTCTGGTCAGTGTTGGCTGCCTTTGTTGGTTTGAAAAGATTTATCTATAATAACCATACTGACCAACACTCAAACAATAGCATGAGACTCTCTCAAGTTCAGACCTGTTTACCCCCTACACAAGTCTTGAGTAGTCTGGATAGCTGAAATGAGTAGTTTTGGTGCAAAATGTGTAGTTTTATTCATTAAACCATCAAATAATGTTCACTGAAAATGAGTAGTAATCAAGAATTAAAGAGCATTATTTTCAATTTTGAAGAGTAGTAGAGGTCCAAATTGAGTAGAATACTACTCGAAAAGAGAGTAAACAGGTCTGCAAGTTGGAAACCTTACCCTAGCAACAACAAACAAAAAAGCAAAGGACGATAACTCCTCTTTCCGGAAGTAACCAATGATCTCCCTTTACTTCAGGTCACATGGTTCCTTTGCTTGGGAGCTCACTTTACCATGTTTCACGGTGGAAGACATCTCATTTGGGAGCCTCCCTAGTGCAATGCCTCCATTTGAAGTGGGGTTTTGCTCTTCATGTTTGCTTTGCTTTTTTGTGTGTGTGTCTGTGCAGTATCTTGTGAGCCGGTGAATATAAAATAACCGGTAAAATTTTGTATGGTGATACGTTACTTGCAGCTGATGTGGTTTTTTTATCAGCTGGCGGACTTATTCCAGTACTTAAAGACACCCTAAATTTTCTTCTGAAATACCGGATAGTCATGTTTTGTAGTCATGTTACTCCAACAAGGCAGGTATGTTATTGTGGTTTCTTTTTTTTGCAACTTGACGACATCAAATGTTTTCAACAAATTAATTTGAACAGCAAACAAAACAAAAAAGGGAGAAACAATTTGAAAGACTGGTTATCAGTTAAGAAATATACATCACGCACAAATTCAGATGCACATGTATGCATGCACTCACACACACACATACACACACATGCATATACACATTTATTACGACCACCCCCTCACACACACACACACACACTCTCCCTCTCTCTCTCACACACACACACGTTTGTGTTGTTCAGGTGAAAGGCGCACGAGTTGTTCATGCTGGCTATGGGGTCAGTGCAGCAGATGATCATAGTACACTCTCTCTCTCTCTCTCTCTCTCTCTCTCTCTCTCTCTCTCACACACACGCACGTACGCATTTCTGTTGTTCAGGTGGAAGGTGCATGAGTCATGCATGCTGGCCATGGGGTCGGTGCAGCAGATGATCGTGGAGGCCCTGCAGCAGGGCAAGGTGCAGTTCCACCTCCCCGGGTTCCTTCAGACCGTGGTCCTCGACGACATGAACCTCTCAGGTGGGAACCATAGGGGATACATTTATTAAGAATTGGATAACTGGATATTATAAGTTCATGGATGCTCCTGCTTTCAGGATGTCCTGAAGTCCAGGATTTTTTTATTACCTGGAGCCGGCGGCACCAGATGATGAGAATTTGAGAAATATGCGTTTTGCTGGTTATTGAGGTCATGAAGTTTAGCCAGTGAACGTGCAACGAGAGCCTGTTAATTACATTGGAAACTATTGTTTCCCTTCAGATTCCAGGGGGCATTGCCCCCCAGAACCCCCAGGAGGGGCGCTGTCCCTGCACTCCGCCGGGGCCTGGGTATTCCCTGGACCCCTGCTTTGCAGGATTTTTTTTAATTTTCCAGGAGCACCCATGTAAATTTACTTAGCACAGCTTGCTGGATGACTGGTTTTAGCGCAAGGTGCAGTTCTTCCACCTACCTGGGTTCCTCCAAACTGTGGTCCTCGACGACATGAACCTCTCAGGTGGGAACCATCGGGGATACACTTATTGAGAATTGGATAACTGGATATTATAGATTTACTTAGCACTGCTTGCTGGATGACTGGTTTTAGCGCAAGGTGCAGTTCTTCCACCTACCTGGGTTCCTCCAAACTGTGGTCCTCGGCGACATGAACCTCTCAGGTGGGAACCATCGGGGATGCACTTATTGAGAATTGGATAACTGGATATTATAGATTTACTTAGCACTGCTTGCTGGATGACTGGTTTTAGCGCAAGGTGCAGTTCTTCCACCTCCCTGGGTTCCTGCAAACTGTGGTCCTCGGCCTACATGAAACCCTGAGTGGCTCACAGTCTCAGAAAAGAACGTCGTAAAATGCATGGCGCTACAGAAGTTCAGGGATACCGCCATTTCCCAGATCGTTGACCTGCAGGTGTAATTTGTTTGTGCAGTGTCTCCTTTCCTGGTGGGACGTTGCCTGTGGACGGCCAGCTGTTACACTGAGGCCATGGACACAGACCTGACCACCAGGTAAGATCTCTTAGGGGCTGGGTTTTATCTGTAAGCCTGGTGTTGCAACAACAAAGCAAGCCAGACTTTTATTTTAGATAATTTCGAGGGGTGCCTGCAAGTACTGGCTTATCTGCCTTAATTCGTTTGTGTGATAGGCGTTTTTTTCAGGTACCCCTTGATTATTATGCACTATCCTTTTGCCTAACTGGCCCATTCTCCTGCTTCTTTTCAATAAATTCTTACAAAGCTGTTCTCCAGCCAAAGACGGACATGCTTGGCCTAACGAACGAACAAAATTTCGTGCTTTACGTCCTCTCGACCTGGGAAAGCATGTATGGGACATTTGTTTTGGGTTAGTTTGGAAAATGAAAATAAAACAAACACAAGGCATAAAAAGACAATACAAGGACGTGGACGATGCATATAATATGTAGAGGGAATTCTTTAAAGCGCAAGTTTGTGTGTTTTTTCGTTAAAGAGGATTTTAAATTTATAAAAGATAGTTGTTTGTGTCGAGTGACACTTGATAAGATAACTATAGTGGTTGAATAAAATTATTTTGGTAGTCTGGCAAAGAAACGAAACCTCCATTTTCATGCTTGGCCTAACGATTTCTCAGTTAAGGCAGCATGATGCATCTGTGCTCATAATTGACAGGAAACTTGTCTGAGCAAGCGACAAAGAAGAAGTTTGACTGATGCTCCATTAAAAAAAACACCCAAAAAAACACCCCAAATTTGAGTGGCGCGCCTCTGGCTGCAACGTGCTCTTCAGGTGGGAGCAACCCGAATTTCACAGAGACGCCTCTGTGACTATAAAGTACCAAATACAGTGGAATCTCCCTTATAAGACCTTAAAAAATCATCCAAAATGAGGTCTTATAAGGGAGGTAGTTTTAATACTTACAAAGAAGGGCAATGTCTCGGAGAAGTAGGTCTTATGTGGGAGGGAGTCTCATAATGGGAGGTCTTATAAGGGAGGTTCGACTGTACCTAATTTTTCATTGTTCAACTCACACAGGTTTTTACAAGCCACAGTAGGGGGCCTGCACCCGACGCAGCCGGCGTGCGTGCGCATCGGAGGCGTGCGGGCGGTGTTTGGGTTCTGCAAGCACCTGAAGGCCCGGGGCAACATCGCGCTGCTGGCCCCTTACCTGGACGCCATCCTGGAGGGGCTGGTCACCGTGGCCACCCAGTTCTCCGCCGAGGTCCTGGGCCTGTGTCTGGAGACACTGGCCCTGGTTGTCACGGTGAGCAGTTGGGGGGGGGGGGGGTGATCTGAATGGTGATGGCGACCCCCCAAAACCTGGTCCCTAGTGGTCTTAATGAAACAGGAAAGGAGAGAGGGGGGAATAATAATAATAGTGAATCATTTATATAGCGCACTCCTCCACCAAATGTGGAGCTCTATGCGCTTAACAACAACAAAATGAAAAGCAAGAAATTCAACAAAAACAAATAATCGCTCACACACATGCAAATAGGCATACACATACATCCCCACCCACCCATACATACACATACACGCAGGCACGCACGCACGTACACACACATACACGCGCGCACGCACACACACACATACCATTACCATCTGGGGTAATGGGGTGGAGGAAGGGGAGGGTTGCTTGGCTTGAAATACTGTCCTTAGTCATTGGGGTGAGTCGTTGGGGAATATCGCTGATTGTTAATAGCGATAATAGGCCTACTTGTATTACCATATTAGGCCTATTATAAGTAGTAGTCAAAGTAGTAGTAGTCGTGGTGGTGGTAGTAGTCATAGCAGTTGTTGCTGATTGTTATGTGTATTTTCTGCTCATGTCATTGGATTTTTTGTTTCATGTTTTTATTCCATTTCTATTATATGTAAAGCGCCCTGTAGTCTACATAGTAGGATGGGCGCTATATAAATGTTCCTCATTATTATTGTTTGTGCAGGGTGCATTGGTCACACTTTAAAAAAAAATTCCATTGGTCAGACTTATTTTGAACCCTTTCACATTGGGTATACCAGAGGTGGATTCTGACATTTGCTTTTCCACATTTATTAAAGGAAATAGACAGGGTCTTTTGAAGTAGAATTATGATAAGAATGGCTAGTGAAAATATTTGTTATGTGGATTTTGGTTGTTTTTATGTGGTTTTTGGTTGGTTTATTTAATTGGAACAAAATTGTATTGGCTTGGGGGAAAAAAGCCGGAACATAGATTTTTTATAGAGGAAATAATAAATGTGCGAGTATCATCTTCAAATCTACCATAATCTAATTTAATTTGAAATGTTCAATTCTCTAATTTGCTTGCGAGCATTTCATTTTCCAAAGCAGCTTCAAAGGGTGTATTTTTGTTTTTCTTTCAACAGGTAGATGCCCAGTTCACTGCGTCGCACGAAAACAAAATTGGTCCATTGTCCGTGGCAATATTTCTTCGTCATGCCGGAGGTAATGATCTCAGAGATGCCTACCGTCACGGAGTGTCCATATTTGTCCAGGAAAGTAAGAAAATCGGTTGTGAGGTTTCCTTCTTCTTCTTCAGCGTTCCCTGGCCATCAGCGTTCCCTGGGGGTCTTATAAGGGAGGTTCCACTGTAATACAGACAAACCTCTATTTTAAGACTTCCAAAATGTCCGGAAAAATCGGTCGTAAATTGGAGGGGTCGTATGACGGAGGTTTTCACTGGCAGCCGTAGAAAGAAAAAGTTCAGCACAGTTCATACTCTCTTCTTCATGCACACATACAATGACATATTAAAACTGGATTTGGGTCTTTCCAACTCCATAGGATTGTGCAATCGATATTACAGTTTCACTTTGCCGACTTCTTTTAATCACCTCCACTCTCGTCCAAAGTCAGTGGTTTTCTTTTTCAAAGTCAGTGGTTTTCGTGCTTTTCCTACGCTTTCCGCCATCTTTTCTACAACAAGGGAAGCGACTCCGCTTTCAGGCCCTTGACCGTGGTTGTTTCCCTTTGCTCGAAGTCTATGCAGACGACAGCAACGGTCGTAAAAACCAAACAAAATGGCTGTCGTAAGTCACGTTTTAGAGGAAGTCGTTTAAGAGAGGTCGTTTACATAGTAAAATGTATCTGTGCCAACAAATCCGGTCTCAAATGAGAGGTGGTTGCTTAACAGAGGGTCGTAAAATAGGGGTTTGTCTGTAGCCAAAAAAATAACAAAGAAAACAAAATTAAAGTTAATTAACTCATGAACTATAGTAATCTTGCAATTCCAGAGCTGGATAAGACTAGCCGGGACTGATCATTTCATGGCTGTAAACTACGCAAAAGTACACCGTACTTCACCCTCTGTGTGTGTGTGTCATGCAGTTGGGTTTATGTGCTGTTGTGCTGTTTCCCAGATCCGTTCCTGGTGTCGCTGGTGCAGGACGTGGTCAAGGAGCTGGTGTCCAACCCCGGCTGTTCGGTCACCACCCAGGGTAGGATACTGCCCACCCTGTCCAGCATCCTCACTGCACCCTCCGAGAAAGTCTCCCCGGGACTGACCGCAGTGAGTAGCTTGTGATGTTACAATACTTCTTCTTCTTCTTCGATCGCTCAGACAGTTTCCTGTCAATTATGAACGCAGATGCGTCATGCTGCTGTTATGCGCCTGACTAAGAAACAGGCCCAGCAAGTCCGACTTCGGCTGGAGGAAATGTTTTTGAAAGTGTTTCATGAAAAAAGGCAGGAGAATGGACCGGTAAGGCAGAAAGATAGTAGATGACCGTAAGCGAAGGGAAAAGGCAGAGTTAAACTTCTAGCACCATCCAATACATCACTCTACACTCGCACCAAATGCAAAGACATTCCTGCCAAGTACCCTGCCATGTGTTTGTCTATTTTTAGAGCTTATGTCAGTGATTTTCACTTAAAGCAATGCATGCGCACTCGAAAAAATAGTTACTCCCCTCTTGTCAGTTGAGACATGAACGGACAACCAAGAACGTAAACAAATGCATGGCGCTGGAAGAGTTAAAATAATTAATCTGTAGAAAGATAAATGCATGCTTGTGTACACATACACACATGCATGTGCACACATGCATGCTTTTTCTCGCAATTGACACTCGCACCCACCCAGGGAAGATTTCTGCCCATCCTGTCCAGCATCTTCACTGCACCCTCAGAAAAAGTATCCCTGGGACTGACCGCAGTAGGTAACTTGTGAAGTGGGTAGCTTGTGATGCTGTAACAAGCTTGTAGCTTGCTCATCACTGTGCCGCCAGGGTGAAAGAGTGAAAACCGCCCACGCACACGGAGACCCCAACATATTGAACCACACACCACACTCACACTCCAGGCATGGTAGACCTCCGCGAATCGCGGAAAATCCGCAAAACAGTTTGAAACAAAATTATTTGCCCATGCATTGAAATGGCATGAAAAAGTGAAAATTTCACTCATTTATTGAATTTTATTGAATTTTCTTCGGCCCCCCCTGGACCCCCGGCCATTTTCCTTGAAAACCACTTTGCCCCCACTACCATGCACACACACAGAGTGATGTCTTGAGGCCACTGTCATAGGCCATTGACCTATTTAAATTGAAAATGTCCTATTGTGTTCTCCCCTGTTAGGACAAATGTCTGATTACATTTTTAACACTGGCACACTTTGTCCTATTGATGAACTTCAAGAGCCAGAACATTGTCCTATTGATTTCTCTCGTCTCAGGACAGTTTGTCCTATCACTTTTCTATCCTCAATGCATCACTGCACACACACACACACACACACACACACTTTCTTTTTCTTTATACTCATCACCCAGTCCCTATCATTTACATTGATCTGTGCATGCATTTCTCTCTCTCTCTCTCTGTCTCTGTCTATCTTCTTCCAGTAATGTCTGCCTGCCGTTTATAGGCAGTTATTGACATATACAGGGGTTCAAAGACGAAGATGCGCAGCACGAGATGAGATAGTATTTGAGAAAGATATTATATAATAGAAAAGCAATGATTATATTTAAAAGATACGAAGAGAGCAATTTGGTTGGGTATTATAGGTTTGGTTTGTTTTAACCCGTTTGCCGCCAGCCATTTTTCAGCCAAAATCTACCATTAAACTTTTTTTTTTTTTTTTTTTTTTTTTTTTTTTTGCTGTCCCATCTTCTGGGCCGTACAGTGGCGTTGTTCCCACGCCGCTCGTTCCGAATCCCAATTCGCAGCTACACCCGGGTTTGTTCAAGTCGCAGAATCCGAGACCAGCAGTCCAAGGGGAGCGAATCTATGTTAGGCCGTCAGGAGGCAACCAACCGAGGAGACACTGCACTTCTGCTGAGTCACTTCGGTGGAGTTCAGTGGAGCCTGTTCAGGACACCACCTACTAAGCCCCCTACTGACGACACTATTCTCTTAGTCGCGGAGCCAGCGTGAGTGAGGTCCTCCTCCGAGGGCGCCACCACGACCGTCCACCGACAGCTCCCCAGAACACACTGATCCCCATGACTTTGACCCGAACGCACCAAGGCATAGACTGGATTGGAAACCGAAACTGAGGTCACCATGTCTACCATTAAACTTAACTGGGTAGAGAAAATAAAATATCTGCAATATTGGGAATTCCTCTGTGACATATATAACATTAGGCATATCCTTACCAATAGGGTCTTTGGATAACAGGCCCTGATTTGATGCCTTTTAGTGACATGAGTGTCAAAGTACTCAAACCATTGTGGTGCTAAGATGCGACATTGGCGGTGAAATGTCGCCACCAGCCATTTTTTAGCAAAAAATGTCCATTAAACTTACCTGGGTAGAGAGAAAAAAACCGTCTGCAAAATGTCCATTAAACTTACCTGGGTAGAGAGAAAAAAACCGTCTGCAAAATGTCCATTAAACTTACCTGGGTAGAGAGAAAAAAAACGTCTGCAATATTGGGGATTCCTCTGTGACATGTATAAAGTAAGGCCTATCCTTACCTCCCAAAATTATGAAAATAGGGTCTTTGGATAACAGGCCCCGATTTGATGCCTTTTTAGTGACATGGGTGTTACATCATTGTGGTGCTAAAATCCGACATTGGCAGTGAAAGGGTTAAAACATCAGGCATGGTAGACCTCCGCAAATCGCAGAAAACCAGCTAAAGTGAAAATTTGACACCCCCCCCAAAAAAAAAAAAAAACCCCAACAAAACAATGGGGTAAAAATTCGCTTGGGTGCCTAAAAATTACTTGTGTTAAAACCTATGCAATCGCTTCGCAGAACCGGATGTGAATGACTGAATAAGCAACTTCCCGCCGAAGTTAGCAGTCGTGCCACACGTTTCCAGATTTGTGATCCTAGTGCTTCTTTTTCTTCTTCATTTTGACGCCCAACTTCATCATTTTAGTTTGAGTCGACATCTTTCAAATGAAATGCAGAATCGGTTGGATATTCTTCCGCGAAAATCACTTTGCCCCCACTACCATGCCTGAAAGATGAAAAGATGAACTTGGCTGAGTATTTTGGGGCCCTGACAATGTGTGCTGTAGCTGAGTGGTTGAAGCCTGTGTGTCAGGTGGCCCTGGACCTGCTGTCCACGGTGGTCAGGGGCAGCCCCGTGCCGCTGTCGGACGCCCTCACCTCCACCTTCCTGCCCGCCGTCCACTGCATGATGAAGACCGACGACAGCGCCACCATGCAGGTACAGTGGCATACTAGTGGAAGTTACAAGCACAGTAACTTGTAATTTTCGCTGATGGAACTGGTTTTGAAATTTTTAGTGTGATCACTGTTGTTGTTTTTGTAGCTGTATACTTTTATTATATGATGTCAAGTCAAGTAAAAATGATCTTCATTGAAGGTTAAAGAATAAGCTGTCTGTGTATGCTTCATTCTCTGTTGATTTTTTTTTAATGGTTTGTACGCTTTTAATTTGTGTGTGTTTCACTGTGACTTTCCTTTCGTGTTTTCGCTTTTTTTAATTTTATTTTTATGTAAAAAAGAATTAAGAGTCTGATAAAATGCCACCAGAAGCTGTAGATGATTGCCACTTTGGGTTATAATATATTCATGTTCTGAACAACCTGAGCTTTCTATGGCTTGACATGATTTCACCTCATCTGTAAAGTAGGTATACAGTGCTAATATAACTGGACATTTCATTTTCTTTCAGATTTTTTTTTGTAATATGGATGCATTTGTTTTTATTTATTTATTTATTTATTTATACGACGAAGTAAAGTTTTGTCCTCTGGGCCTGGAGTTTATATGACAAGGGGCTGAACTTCGGTTTTGTGTGTTGACAGAGTGGAGGGGAGTGCTTACGGGCCTTTGTTTCTGTAGCCAGTGAGCAGCTGGTTGCCTTTAGAGATGACTTTGGTAAGAGAAAAGCTTTTTTTTTCATTCTTTCTTTTTTTTTTTTAGCCCCTTTCAACGCCAGCCATTCTTTAGCTAAAAAATTCCATTAAACTTACCTGGGTAGAGAAAAGATTTTGTCTGCAATATTGGGGATTCCTTTGTGACATGCATAAAATAGGGCCTATCCTTACCTCCCAAAATTAAGAACATAGGGTCATTGGATATCAGACCCTCATTTGATGCCTTTCAGTGACATGGGTGTTAAATCATTGTGGTGCCAAGAGGCGAAAGTGGCCATGAAAGGGTTAAGAGAATGAAATTCATGGGAAGAGTCTGGTCATTTTTCCTTTTTACCTTTTTTTTTCCTTTTGTTTTAGGATTTAAAAGTTAAATGCGGTTTGTGTAAGTCTTCATATCTGTGAAGTATCACATTATGGTCCAATTGCTGTGATGATTTCCTTAGATCTGAACATTGCCCCTCTGCTATCACTAGATTTTTATCACCTGCTTGTGTGCAGCTGACTCCCCCTCCCCCTTTTTGACCTGGTAAATCTGTGCTGCGCTCATTCTGTTCAGTTGTTTCTTCTTCGATCGCTCTTCCTGTCAATTATAAGCGCAGATGTGCCATGCTGCCGTTATGCGCCTAACTATGAAATAGTTAGGCCCAGCAAATCCGACTTCGGCTGGAGGAAATCTTTTTGAAAGTTTTCTTGAAAAAAGGCAGGAGAATGGACCGGTAAGGCTGAAAGATAGTAGAAGACAGTAAGCAAGGGGGAAAGGCAGAGTCAAAGAGAGTGATAGATTAGAGGAAGTTACAAGCACAGAACTTCCAGAAGGTGGAACTATTTCTTTAAGAAAAAGACCCCCCGTATCCCCACGGGGTGGGGGTGGGGGTTCAGTTGTTTGAATAGGTCTGCATGTGAGGGAGAAAATAAGAAGGGAAATTAAGTGTGTGTATGTATGTTTTTGGGTGTAAGTACTGTGTGCGCATGCATATGTGCTTACTTATGTGCATGTGTCTTTCAGAGTTAATTTCTGTGTATGAATTAGAGAATGAGAGAGAGATTACGAGTGCATTTGCTCAGTTTATATGCGTGTGGGTGGAGTTGAGGCTTTTACTAGTGTGCATATCTTTTGCAATTATATTTGTTTTATTACTGCAATGGAACCTTATTAAGACTGAAAAATCATCCCCCCAAAAGGTCTTAATAGGGAGGGGTCTTAATAGGGAGGTAGACACTCTGTAGTCCGGATATGAAGGGGAAAAAAATCAGTGACAATTTTTAGGGTCACATCTTAGAGGGAGTCTTCTCTGTGTGTGTGTGTGTCTTTATGGGAATGTTTGTATTTTTTTAATTCTTTGTAAACCGCCATGAATAGGTTTTTCTAGATGTGTGTGCTCTATAAATGCTTATTATTACATGGTGCAACTTTTCCTGGTATTCCAGGATTTCCTGTTTTTGAATTTTACCAGAAAAGGAATTTCCTTTTTTTTAAATTTGTCGAACAAGATCTTTGTGTGTACTGTATCTTTCAAACACTTTAAAATAAGCATTTGTATAAATTATGGAAAAAGCAAACTAAAATACCTTCATGAATCATTTTTTTTCTTCAGCTGCAGGGGGACATTACCAGACCTGCCTACTGCTACGATTTGGCCGTAGCAGCTACGAAAAATAGAGCTTTGCTACGGAGCTATGGCAACCTTAACGTTGCTACGGGAAAAAAAAATTGCTGCCGCATTTTATTTTTGCTTATGCCGTTCCCGGTTTTGTCGGTTTCTAAGAGCAGACGCCGTGTCACGCGATAACCTAGTCGCTTCCGTTTTTATCAAAGTGACTGCGCATGCGTTCTTATTATTTTCTCTTAAAAAAAATGGCGGACTCCAGCAGCAGTAGCGATTCGGGAGATGTTTCAAACGAAGAAAAACGAACCCAAACCAGAAAACAGAAAATCATCTGGCACACCATCTTGTTCTAAGAAAAAACATCGGCCTGCCGCACAAGTTTTTAAAATAGCTTACACGGAGGAGTGGCCTTGCATCGTCAGAAGTTGACTCGGTGCGAACCATGCTCGCTGCAGTGCAACCTCTGCCATGCGGACTTCTCTGTGAATCATGGCGGTAGAGACGATTGCCGTCAACACGTTCAATCGGCGAAACATATTAAGCAGTGCGTTTCGGCTCAGGAAGGGAACAAATCGATTGCCGTTGTTTGTGGATGCTACGGAAAAATTTGCCATGCTACTGAAAATTGATGGCTGGGCTACTGATTGGGAAAATTCCAAGTAGGCAGGTCTGCATTACCCCTAAACCCCGGCCTTTCAGGGTTTTTTCATTTTGTGTAGTTGCACCCATGTTATTATTATTAAGGTCTTAGCCGTTTCACCGCCAAAGTCGCATTTTAGCACCACAGTGATTTAACACCTATGTCACTAAAAGGCATCAAATTGGGGTCTATTATCCAAAGACCCTATTGTCTTAGTTTTGGGAAGTAAGGGTAGACCTTATTATATATGGGGAGTTGGGGTACCGACAGTTGCTAGCAGACAATTGCTAGACGACAATTGCTAGTGGACAGTTGCTAGCTGTGACAATAGCTAGATGTACAATTGCTAGAAAGACAGTTGCTAGCTGAAAAATTGCTAGCGTGACAGTTGCTAGCTAGCTGACAAGAAAATTGCTAGCTAACACACACACACACACACACACACGCGCACGTGCATGCACGCACACACATACACATGCACACACACACATGCAAAAACATTTTGAAAGTTTATTTGACCGAGTATCAAGCTTTACAAATTAAAAATCAGCAGACCAAAACATGTATGAATTTCATTCTGTATCTCTTCCAAAGTTATAAATCTCTCTCTCTCTCTCTCGTCTCTCTCTCTCTCTCTCTCATCTCTCTCTCTCTCTCTCTCTCAATTGTGTCTCCTCGAATGTGTAGTCACGCTCTGCAGTAACCAGACTTGGTATTTTCGCAAACATAAAACGAAACTGATGGGTCTCGAGCACTCAGTTTCTCAAAGTGATACAAATGGCCCTGTACTGATGCCTTTGGTTTTCCTTTTTCGGATTTGTGCCACACAACAGCAGTATTCTCCATGTTGTAGTTGGCAGTGACACAAAAGAGAAGTACGCTGTAAACTGAAAAAGGGTTAAAAGTTGCAAGTGATTACTGTTTACAAGATCACAAGTGAAAACAGATTACAAAACGCTGAACGCATGACTAAAGCGTGCATGTGAAAAAGAAAACTATAATTACAGTTAAGTGATAACAGTTTACAATGTCAATGACATCTCAGGAAAAATAATTTGAAAACAAAAATAACTTTTTATCTCAACATAACATCAGCTAGCAACTGTCACACAGCTAGCAACTGTCGTGCTAGCAATTTTTCAGCTAGCAACAGTCGCGCTAGCAATTGTCCGGCTAGCAATTATTCAGCTAGCAATAGTCGTAGCTAGCAACTGTCTTGCTAGCAATTATTCGCTAGCAACTGTCCGTGGGAATCCATATATATATATTTTTACAAAAGAATCCCCAATACGGACAGATGGATTTTGTTCTCTACACGGGTAATTTTAATGGACATTTTTTGCTGCAATATGGCTGGCGGTGAAAGGGTTAATAGGGAGATTCCACTGTATCATTTGTTGTTCCGCTTGTTGAATGAACACTCGATGATAAAGCGCTTCTTCGTCGTCTTCTTGCAGGCAACAGTGGGGTGCACTACCTGGTGCAGGTGATCAACAAGATGCTGGACCCCAAGACCTCTGAGTACACCGCCACCTTCGTGGGCCGCCTGGTCGCCGTGGGTCATCAGCCGCTGCGGACCCTCGCTGGGCGAAAGCGTCGCACCTCATTCCTGCGCAGTGTGCTCAGCAAGATGCAGCAGGCTGAGACCCTGTCTGTCATGCAGGTAGACCCTGTCTAGTTTTTTGTTATACTTTGCCCAGCAACCTCTGTTTATCATGCATATGTTTCTTTGTTATCCTGTGCCGTGTGCTCAGCATAGATGACAGCAGGCGGAGACCCCTCTCTGTCATGCACCGGTAGACACCTTTGTTTAGTTTGTTTATTCTGCGCAGTGTTCTTCCGTTATGCGTATTGTTCTTTGTTATCTTGCGCAGTGTGCTAAGCCAAATGCAAGCAGGTGGAGACCCTCTCCTGTCATGCAGGTAGACCGACTGCTTTGTCTTTTATCATGCATATTGTTCTCTGTTATCCTGCGCAGTGTGCTCAGCAAGATGCAGCAGGTGGAGACCCTGTCTGTCATGCAGGTAGACCATATTCCTTGTCTGTTACCCTGCGCAGTGTTCTCTGCTCCTCCTGCGCAGTGTGCTCAGCAAGATGCAGACAAAGGTGAGACCCTGTCTGTTAATGCAGGGTAGACCCTGTTTTCTCTGTTATCCCCTGCGCAGCGGTTGTCAGCAAGATGGAGCAGGCGGGAGACCCTGTCTGGTCACGCCAGGTAGACCCTGTTTTCTCTCTTATCCTGCGCCAACAGCGGTGTCGCTCACCCTGTCTGTCATGCAGGTAGACCCAGTTTTCTAATTCCATTCCTGCGGCAGAGTGCTCCAACAAGATGCCAGCATGGCTCGAGACCCTGCTCTGTTCATGCAGGTTAGAACCTGTTTTCTCTGTTATTGCCGTGCAGTGTGCTCAGCAAGAGGCAAGCAGGCAGAGGACCCTGTCTGTCAGGAAGGTAGACCCAGTTTTCTCTGTTACCTCCTGTGCAGTGTGCCTCAGCAAGATGCCAGCAGGCTGGAAGACTCCTGTCCGTCATGCAGGTAGACCCTGTAGTTTTATCTGTTATCCTGCGACCAGTGTGCTCAGCAAAGATGCGCGAAGGGGGAGGACCTGTGTGTCACGCAGCGTAGAACCTGTTTTCTCTGTTTTATCCTGTGCAGTGTGCTCAGCAATGATGCAGCAGGCCTGAGAACCCTGTATGTCATGCAGGGTAAGAACCTGTTTTCTCTCTTATCCTGTGCAGTGGCCTTCCAGCATAGACTGACAGCCAGGAGGAGACCCTCGTCTGTAATGCCAAGGTAGAACCTGTTTTCTCACTGCTATCCTGTGACAGGGTGCTCAAGCAAGATGCAGCAGGCTGACCGACCCTGTCTGTCATGCGGTTAGAACCTGTTTTCACCTGTTATCCTGTGCAGTTAGTGCTCAGCAAGATGGCGGCCCGGGGGAGACCCTCGTTCTGTCATGCAGGTTATAGACCCTGTTTTCTCTGTTTATTTTCAAAGGCGTAGTGTGCTCAGCAAGATGCAGCAGGCTGAGACCCTGTCTGTCATGCAGGTAGACCCTGTTTTCTCTGTTATCCTGTGCAGTGTGCTCATGCAAGGATGCAGCAGGGCTGAGACCCTGTCTGTCATGCAGGGTAGATAGACCCTGTTTTCTCTATCGTTATCCTGCGCATGTGTGCTCACCCTGTCTGTCATGCAGGTAGACCCAGTTTTCTCTGTCATCCGAGCACAGTGCGCTCAGCAAGAGCCAGCAGGCTCGAGACCCTGTCTGTCATTGCAGGTAGACCCAGTTTTCTCTGTTATCTTCTGTGGCAGTGTGCTCCAGCAAGATCGCAGCAGGTCTGAGACCCCTGTCTGTCATGTCAGCGTTACGACCCAGTTTTCTCTGTTATCCTGTGCTACGTCCTGCTCAGCAAGCCATGCAGCAGGGGGAGACCCTGTACGTCATGCAGGTTAGACCCTGTTTTCTCTGTTATCCTGTTGCACAGTGTGCTCAGCAACGATGCAGCAGGCTGAGACCCTGTCTTCGTCATCGAGGTAGAAACCTCGTTTCTCTGTTATCCTGCCGCAGTAGCTGCTCAGGCAAGACGCGGCAGGGGGAGACCCTGTCTGTCATGGCAGGCTAGAACCTGTTTTCCAGTCTCCTGGCCAGTCCTGTCAGACAAGTGTCGCAGCAGGGGAAGACCATGTCTGCATGCAGGGTAGACACCGTTTTTCTATGTTACTCCTGTGCAGTGTGATCAGACAGATGCAAGCAGGGGGAGACCTGTCTGTCCATGCAGGCACGAACCTGTTCTTTGTTATCCTGTGCAGTGTGCTCAGCAAGATGCGGCAGGGGGAGACCCTGTCTGTCATGCAGGTAGACCCTGTTTTCTCTGTCATCCTGTGCAGTGTGCTCAGCAAGATGCAGCAGGCTGAGACCCTGTCTGTCATGCAGGTAGAACCTGTTTTCTCTGTTATCCTGTGCAGTGTGCTCAGCAAGATGCAGCAGGCTGAGACCCTGTCTTTCATGCAGTTAGAACCTGTTTTCTCTGTTATCCTGTGCAGTGTGCTCAGCAAGATGCAGCAGGCTGAGACCCTGTCTGTCATGCAGGTAGAACCTGTTTTCTCTGTTATCCTGTGCAGTGTGCTCAGCAAGATGCAGCAGGCTGAGACCCTGTCTGTCATGCAGGTAGAACCTGTTTTCTCTGTTATCCTGTGCAGTGTGCTCAGCAAGATGCAGCAGGCTGAGACCCTGTCTGTCATGCAGGTAGACCCTGTTTTCTCTGTTATCCTGCGCAGTGTGCTCAGCAAGATGCAGCAGGCTGCAGGACCTGTCTGTCATGCAGGTAAGACCTGTTTTCTTGTTATCCTGCGCCGTGTGCATCAGGCAAGATGCAGGCAGGGGAGAACCTGTCGTCATTGCAGGTAGACCAGGGTCTCCCCCTCCGCTGCATGTGAGCACATGCTGCAGGATAACAGAGAAAACTGGGTCTACCTGCATGACAGACAGGGTCTCCCCCTGCTGCATCTTGCTGAGCACACTGCACAGGATAACAGAGAAAACTGGGTCTACCTGCATGACAGACAGGGTCTCAGCCTGCTGCATCTTGCTGAGCACACTGCACAGGATAACAGAGAAAACTGGGTCTACCTGCATGACAGACAGGGTCTCAGCCTGCTGCATCTTGCTGAGCACACTGCGCAGGATAACAGAGAAAACAGGGTCTACCTGCATGACAGACAGGGTCTCAGCCCTGCTGCATCTTGCTGAGCACACTGCACAGGATAACAGACAAAACAGGTTCTACCTGCATGACAGACAGGGTCTCAGCCTGCTGCATCTTGCTGAGCACACTGCACAGGATGACAGAGAAAACAGGGTCCCCCTGCATGACAGACAGGGTCTCCCCCTGCTGCATCTTGCTGAGCACACTGCGCAGGATAACAGAGAAAACTGGGTCTACCTGCATGACAGACAGGGTCTCCCCCTGCTGCATCTTGCTGAGCACACTGCACAGGATAACAGAGAAAACAGGGTCTACCTGCATGACAGACAGGGTCTCCACCTGCTGCATCTTGCTGAGCACACTGCGCAGGATGACAGAGAAAACAGGGTCTACCTGCATGACAGACAGGGTCTCCGCCTGCTGCATCTTGCTGAGCACACTGCGCAGGATGACAGAGAAAACAGGGTCTACCTGCATGACAGACAGGGTCTCCCCCTGCCGCATCTTGCTGAGCACACTGCACAGGATAACAGAGAAAACAGGTTCTACCTGCATGACAGACAGGGTCTCCCCCTGCTGCATCTTGCTGAGCACACTGCACAGGATAACAGAGAAAACAGGGTTCTACCTGCATGACAGACAGGGTCTCAGCCTGCTGCATCTTGTTGAGCACACTGCGCAGGATAACAGAGAAAACTGGGTCTACCTGCATGACAGACAGGGTCTCAGCCTGCTGCATCTTGCTGAGCACACTGCGCAGGATGACAGAGAAAACTGGGTCTACCTGCATGACAGACAGGGTGAGCACACTGCGCAGGATAACAGAGAAAACAGGGTCTACCTGCATGACAGACAGGGTCTCAGCCTGCTGCATCTTGCTGAGCACACTGCGCAGGATAACAGAGAAAACAGGGTCTACCTGCATGACAGACAGGGTCTCCCCCTGCTGCATCTTGCTGAGCACACTGCGCAGGATAACAGAGAAAACAGGGTCTACCTGCATGACAGACAGGGTCTCCGCCTGCTGCATCTTGCTGAGCACACTGCACAGGATAACAGAGAAAACAGGTTCTACCTGCATGACAGACAGGGTCTCAGCCTGCTGCATCTTGCTGAGCACACTGCACAGGATAACAGAGAAAACAGGTTCTACCTGCATGACAGACAGGGTCTCAGCCTGCTGCATCTTGCTGAGCACACTGCACAGGATAACAGAGAAAACAGGTTCTACCTGCATGACAGACAGGGTCTCAGCCTGCTGCATCTTGCTGAGCACACTGCACAGGATAACAGAGAAAACAGGTTCTACCTGCATGACAGACAGGGTCTCCCCCTGCCGCATCTTGCTGAGCACACTGCACAGGATAACAGAGAAAACTGGGTCTACCTGCATGACAGACAGGGTCTCCGCCTGCTGCATCTTGCTGAGCACACTGCACAGGATAACAGAGAAAACAGGGTCTACCTGCATGACAGACAGGGTCTCAGCCTGCTGCATCTTGCTGAGCACACTGCGCAGGATGACAGAGAAAACTGGGTCTACCTGCATGACAGACAGGGTCTCAGCCTGCTGCATCTTGTTGAGCACACTGCACAGGATGACAGAGAAAACTGGGTCTACCTGCATGACAGACAGGGTGAGCACACTGCGCAGGATAACAGAGAAAACAGGGTCTACCTGCATGACAGACAGGGTCTCCGCCTGCTGCATCTTGCTGAGCACACTGCGCAGGATAACAGAGAAAACAGGGTCTACCTGCATGACAGACAGGGTCTCAGCCTGCTGCATCTTGCTGAGCACACTGCGCAGGATAACAGAGAACACTGCGCAGGATAAAAGACAAAACAGGGTCTACCTGCATGACAGAGAGGGTCTCCACCTGCTGCATCTTGCTGAGCACACTGCGCAGGATAACAGAGAACACTGCGCAGGATAAAAGACAAAACAGGGTCTACCTGCATGACAGAGAGGGTCTCCACCTGCTGCATCTTGCTGAGCACACTGCGCAGGATAACAAAGAACAATACGCATAACAGAGAACACTGCGCAGAATAACAAACTATAAAAAACAGGGTCTTACCTGCATTCATATGATCAGAGAGGGGAGGGGTCTCCGCCATGCACGTGACATCTTGCTGAGCACCACTGCAACAGTGATAACAAAGAACAAATATGCATGATAAACCAAGAGGGTTGTGCACAGGGATAACAAAAAAAACTAAACAGGGGTCATACCTGCCAAGACGGAAAAGGTCTCCGCCCCTGCTGCATCTTGCTGAGACACACTGCGCAGGATGAGGTCTGGGGGGACGCTTGTCGACCCAGCGAGGCGGTAGTCCGCCATTCAGCGGCTGATGACCACGGCGACCAGGCGGCCCACGAAGGTGGCGGTGTACTCAGAGGTCTTGGGGTCCAGCATCTTGTTGATCACCTGCACCAGGTAGTGCACCCCACTGTTGCCTGCAAGAAGACGACGAAGAAGCGCTTTACAATCGAGTGTTCATTCAACAAGCGGACAACAAATGATACAGTGGAATCTCCCTATTAACCCTTTCACCGCCAGCCATATCATCAGCCAAAGCCAACAATTTCCATTAAATTTATCTGGGTAGAGAACAAAATCCATCTGCAGTATTGGGGATTCTTCTGTGACATATATAAAATGGATCCACGACAGTTGCTAGCGAATAATTGCTAGCAAGACAGTTGCTAGCTACGACTATTGCTAGCTGAATAATTGCTAGCCGGACAATTGCTAGCGCAACTGTTGCTAGCTGGAAAATTGCTAGCACGACAGTTGCTAGCTGTGTGACAGTTGCTAGCTGATGTTATGTTGAGATAAAAAGTTATTAAGTTGTTTTCAAAAAATTATTTTTCCTGAGATGTCATTGACATTGTAAACTGTTATCACTTAACTGTAATTATAGTTTTCTTTTTCACATGCACGCTTTAGTCATGCGTTCAGCGTTTTGTAATCTGTTTTCACTTGTGATCTTGTAAACAGTAATCACTTGCAACTTTTAACCCTTTTCCAGTTGACAGCGTACTTCTCTTTTGTGTCACTGCCAACTACAACATGGAGAATACTGCTGTGTGGCACGAATCCGAAAAAGGAAAACCAAAGGCATCAGTACAGGGCCATTTGTATCACTTTGAGAAACTGAGTGCTCGAGACCCATCAGTTTCGTTTTATGTTTGCGAAAATACCAAGTCTGGTTACTGCAGAGCGTGACTACACATTCGAGGAGACACAATTGAGACCCGGGGGATCGAAGAGAGATCTATGTACGAGAGAGAGAGAGAGAGAGAGAGAGAGAGAGAGAGGACTAGAGAGAGAGAGAGAAGAGAGAGAGAGAGAGAGAGAGAGAGAGAGAGAGAGAGAGAGTAAGAGATTTATAACTTTGGAAGAGATACAGAATGAAATTCATACATGTTTTGGTCTGCTGATTTTTAATTTGTAAAGCTTGATACTCGGTCAAATAAACTTTCAAAATGTTTTGCATGTGTGTGTGTGTGCGTATGTGTGCGTGCGTGCATGCGTGTGTGTGTATGTGTGTGTGTGTTAGCTAGCAATTTTCTTGTCAGCTAGCTAGCAACTGTCGCGCTAGCAATTTTTCAGCTAGCAACTGTCTTTCTAGCAATTGTACGATCTAGCTATTGTCACAGCTAGCAACTGTCCACTAGCAATTGTCAGTCTAGCAATTGTCCGCTAGCAACTGTCGGTACCCACAACTCTCCCCTATATAAAATAAGGTCTATCCTTACTTCCCAAAACTGAAAAGACAATTAGGGTCTTTGGATAATAGACCCCAATTTGATGCCTTTTAGTGACATAGGTGTTAAATCACTGTGGTGCTAAAATGCGACTTTGGCGGTGAAACGGCTAAGACCTTAATAATAATAACATGGGTGCCAACTACACAAAATGAAAAAACCCTGAAAGGCTGGGGTTTAGGGGTAATGCAGACCTGCCTACTTGGAATTTTCCCAATCAGTAGCCCAGCCATCAATTTTCAGTAGCATGGCAAATTTTTCCGTAGCATCCACAAACAATGGCAATCGATTTGTTCTCTTCCTGAGCTGAAACGCACTGCTTTAATATGTTTCGCCGATTGAACGTGTTGACGGCAATCGTCTCTACTGCCATGATTCACAGAGAAGTCCACATGGCAGAGGTTGCACTGCAGCGAGCATGGTTCGCACCGAGTCAACTTCTGACGATGCAAGGCCACTCCTCCGTGTAAGCTATTTTGAAAACTTGTGCGGCAGGCCGATGTTTTTTCTTAGAACAAGATGGTGTGCCAGATGATTTTTGTTTTCTGGTTTGGGTTCGTTTTTCTTCGTTTGAAACATCTCCCGAATCGCTACTGCTGCTGGAGTCCGCCATTTTTTTGTCAAGAGAAAGTAATAAAAACGCATGCGCAGTCACTTTGATAAAAACGGAAGCGACTAGGTTATCGCGTGACACGGCGTCTGCTCTTAGAAACAGACAAAACCGGGAACGGCACAAGGAAAAATAAAATGCGTTGGCAATTTGTTGTGGTTCCCGTAACAACGTTGAAGTTGCCGTAGATCTGTAGCAAAGCTCTATTTTTCGTAGCTGCTACGGCCAAATCGTAGCAGTAGGCAGGTCTGGTAATGTCCCCCTGCAGCTGAAGAAAAAAATGATTCATGAAGGTATTTTAGTTTGCTTTTTCCACAATTTATACAAATGCTTATTTTAAAGTGTTTGAAAGATACAGTACATGCACAAAGATCTTGTTCGACAAATTTAAAAAAAAGGAACTTCCTTTTCTGGTAAAATTCAAAAACAGGAAATCCTGGAATACCAGGAAAAGTTGCACCATGTAATAATAAGCATTTATAGAGCACACACATCTAGAAAAACCTATTCATGGCGGTTTACAAAGAATTAAAAAAATACAAACATTCCCATAAAGACACACACACACACAGAGAAGACTCCCTCTAGATGTGACCCTAAAAATTGTCACTGATTTTTTTTCCCCTTCATATCCGGACTACAAGTGTCCTAATCCTCCCTATTAAGACCCCTCCCTATTAAGACCTTTTGGGGGGATGATTTTTCAGTCTTAATAAGGTTCCATTGCAGTAATAAAACAAATATAATTGCAAAAGATATGCACACTAGTAAAAGCCTCAACTCCACCCACACGCATATAAACTGAGCAAATGCACTCGTAATCTCTCTCTCATTCTCTAATTCATACACAGAAATTAACTCTGAAAGACACATGCACATAAGTAAGCACATATGCATGCGCACACAGTACTTACACCCAAAAACATACATACACACACTTAATTTCCCTTCTTATTTTCTCCCCTCACATGCAGACTTATTTTCTCCACTCACATGCTAGACTATTCAAACAACTGAACCCCCACCCCCCTCCCCGTGGGGATATCGGGGGGGTCTTAAGTAGAAATAGTTCCACCTTTCTGGAAGTTCTGTGCTTGTAACTTCCTCTAATCTATCTCTCTCTTTGACTCTGCCTTTCCCCCTTGCTTACTGTCTTCTACTATCTTTCAGCCTTACCGGTCCATTCTCCTGCCTTTTCAAGAAACTTTCAAAAAGATTTCCTCCAGCTGAAGTCGGATTTGCCGGGCCTAACTACTTCATGGTTAGGCGCATAACGGCAGCATGGCACATCTGCGCTTATAATTGACAGGAAGAGCGATCGAAGAAGAAACAACTGAACAGAATGAGCGCAGCACAGATTTACCAGGTCAAAAAGGGGGGAGGGGGGGGGGGGGGGTGGGGGGGGGGGAGTCAGCTGCACACAAGCAGGTGATAAAAATCTAGTGATAGCAGAGGGGCAATGTTCAGATCTAAGGAAATCATCACAGCAATTGGACCATAATGTGATACTTCACAGATATGAAGACTTACACAAACCGCATTTAACTTTTAAATCCTAAAACAAAAGGAAAAAAAAAGGTAAAAAGGAAAAATGACCAGACTCTTCCCATGAATTTCATTCTCTTAACCCTTTCATGGCCACTTTCCAAAAACAAAAAAATCCTCTTGGCACCACAATGATTTAAACACACCACAATGTCACTGAAAATACGGCATCAAATGAGGGTCTGATATCCAATTACCCTATGTTATCTTAATTTTGGGAGGTAAGGAATAGGCCCTAGTTTTATGCATGTGTCAACACTTAGAAGGAATCCCCCAATATTGCAGACACGAAGAACTTTTCTCTATCCAGGTAAGTTTTTTAATGGAATTTTTTAGCTCTAAGAATGGCTGGCTTTGAAAGGGGCTAAAAAAAATGAAAGAATGAAAAAAAAAAAGCTTTTCTCTTACCAAAGTCATCTCTAAAGGCAACCAGCTGCTCACTGGCTACAGAAACAAAGGCCCGTAAGCACCTTGCCCCTCCCACTCTTGGATAAAGAAAATCTGAACAACAACAAAACAACGAAAGTTATTCAGGCCCCTTGTACCCATATAAACTCCACATGGCCCAGAGGACAAAACTTTCCCCTCACTCTGTCACGCGTATAAATACTAAATAAATAAATAAATGCGTTTTCAAATAGCTAAAAAGTAAATAAATAAATAAATAAAACAAATGCATCCATATTACAAAAAAAAATCTGAAAGAAAATGATGAATGTCCAGTTATATTAGCACTGTATACCTACTTTACAGATGAGGTGAAATCATGTCAAGCCATAGAAAGCTCAGGTTGTTCAGAACATGAATATATTATAACCCAAAGTGGCAATCATCTACAGCTTCTGGTGGCACTGTCGTCGGTCTTCATCATGCAGTGGACGGCGGGCAGGAAGGTGGAGGTGAGGGCGTCCGACAGCGGCACGGGGCTGCCCCTGACCACCGTGGACAGCAGGTCCAGGGCCACCTGACACACAGGCTTCAACCACTCAGCTACAGCACACATTGTCAGGGCCCCAAAATACTCAGCCAAGTTCATCTTTTCATCTTTCAGGCATGGTAGTGGGGGCAAAGTGAGTTTCGCAGAAGAATATCCAACCGATTCTGCATTTCATTTGAAAGGTGTCGACTCAAACTAAAATGATGAAGTTGGGCGTCAAAATGAAGAAGAGAAAAAGAAGCACTAGGATCACAAATCTGAAAACGTGTGGCACGACTGCTAACTTCGGCGGGAAGTTGCTTGTTCAGTCATTCACATCCGGTTCTGCGAAGCGATTGCATAGGTTTTAACACAAGTAATTTTTAGGCACCCAAGCGAATTTTTACCCCATTGTTTTGTTGGTGGTTTTTTTTGGGGGGGGTCAAATTTTCACTTTAGCTGGTTTTCTGCGATTTGCGGAGGTCTACCATGCCTGATCTTTTAACCCTTTCACTGCCAATGTCGCATCTTAGCACCACAATGGTTTAACACCCATGTCACTAAAAGGCATCAAATCGGGGCCTGTTATCCAAAGAGCCTATTTTCATAATTTTGGGAGGTAAGGATAGGCCTTACCTTATGCATGTCACAGAGGAATCCCCACAATTGCAGACGGCTTTTTCTCTCTACCCAGGTAAGCTTAATGGACATTTTTTGCTAAAAAATGGCTGGCGGCGAAAGGGTTAAGTATCATCTTAACCCTTTCACCGCCAATGTCGCATCTTAGCACCACAATGGTTTGACACCCATGTCACTAAAAGGCATCAAATCAGGGCCTGTTATCCAAAGACCCTATTGGTAAGGATATGCCTAATGTTATATATGTCACAGAGGAATTCCCAATATTGCAGATATTTTATTTTCTCTACCCAGTTAAGTTTAATGGTAGATTTTTGGCTGAAAAATGGCTGGCGGCAAAAGGGTTAAAACAAAACAAACCATTATCTAATATTTAATACCTATCTGAACTTATAATACCCAACCAAATTGCTCTCTTCGTATCTTTTAAATATCATTGCTTTTCTATTATATAATATCTATCTCAAATACTATCTCATCTCGTGCTGCGCATCTTCATCTTTGAACCCCTGTATATGTCAATAATTGCCTATAAACGGCAGGCAGACATTACTGGAAGAAGATAGACAGAGACAGAGAGAGAGAGAGAAATGCATGCACAGATCAATGTAAATGATAGGGACTGGGTGATGAGTATAAAGAAAAAGAAAGAAGTGTGTGTGTGTGTGTGTGTGTGTGTGTGTGTGTGTGTGTGTGCAGTGATGCATCGAGGATCAAAAAGTGATAGGACAAACTGTCCTGAGATGAGATAAATCAATAGGACAATGTTCTGGCTCTTGAAGTTCTGGCTCTTGAAATAGGACAAAGTGTGCCAGTGTTAAAAATGTACTCATAATTTGTTGTAACAGGGGAGAATACAATATGACATTTTCAATTTAAATAGGTCAATGGCCTATGACCGGGGCCTTGGGACATCACTCTGTGTGTGTGCGTGTGTGAAGACGTTCAATATGTTGGGGTCTCCGTGTATGTGGACGTTTTTCACTCTTTCACCATGGCACAGTGATGGGCAAAGAGTGAAAACCGCCCACGTACACGGAAACCCCAACATATTGAACATCTTCACACACACACACACACACTTGGTGTGTGTCAATTACGAGCAAAAGCATGCATGTGCGTATGCCACATGCACACAAGCATGCATTTATCTTTCTACAGCTTTATCTCTGTATTGTATCCTCACAAGCAGCATCACAAGCTACTTACTGCAGTCAGTCCTGGGGAGACTTTCTCGAAGGGTGCAGTAAGGATGCTGGACAGTGTCCTGCCCTGAGTGGGTGTGTCACAAGCTACTCACTGTGGTCAGACTTTCTCGGAGGGTGCAGTGAGGATGCTGGACAGTGTCCTGCCCTGGGTGTGTGTGTCACAAGCTACTCAATGCGGTCAGTCCCGGGGAGACTTTCTCAGAGGGTGCAGTGAGAATGCTGGACACGATGGGCAGTATCCTGCCCTGGGTGGGGAGGGTGTCACAAGCTACTCACTGAGGTCAGTCCCAGGGAGACTTTCTCGGAGGGTGCAGTGAGGATGCTGGACAGTGTCCTGCCCTGGGTGTGTGTGTCACAAGCTACTCACTGCGGTCAGTCCCGGGGAGACTTTCTCTGTCGGTGCAGTGAGGATGCTGGACAGTGTCCTGCCCTGGGTGTGTGTGTCACAAGCTACTCACTGCGGTCAGTCCCGGGGAGACTTTCTCTGTCGGTGCAGTGAGGATGCTGGACAGTGTCCTGCCCTGGGGGTGTGGGGGTGTCACAAGCTACTCACTGCGGTCAATCCCGGGGAGATTTTCTCTGTCGGTGCAGTGAGGATGCTGGACAGTGTCCTGCCCTGGGGGGGGGGGGGGGGGGGGGGGGGGGGGGGGGTCACAAGCTACTCACTGCGGTCAGTCCCGGGGAGACTTTCTCGGAGGGTGCAGTGAGGATGCTGGACAGTGTCCTGCCCTGGGTGTGTGTGTCACAAGCTACTCACTGCGGTCAGTCCCGGGGAGACTTTCTCGGAGGGTGCAGTGAGGATGCTGGACAGTGTCCTGCCCTGGGGGGGGGGGGGGGGGGGGGGGGGTCACAAGCTACTCACTGCGGTCAGTCCCGGGGAGACTTTCTCGGAGGGTGCGGTGAGGATGCTGGACAGTGTCCTGCCCTGGGTGTGTGTGTCACAAGCTACTCACTGCGGTCAGTCCCGGGGAGACTTTCTCGGAGGGTGCAGTGAGGATGCTGGACAGGGTGGGCAGTATCCTACCCTGGGTGGTGACCGAACAGCCGGGGTTGGACACCAGCTCCTTGACCACGTCCTGCACCAGCGACACCAGGAACGGATCTGGGAAACAGCACAACAGCACATAAACCCAACTGCATGACACACACACACAGAGGGTGAAGTATGGTGTACTTTTGCGTAGTTTACAGCCATGAAATGATCAAAATTGCTACAGTCTTATCCAGCTCTGGAATTGCAAGATTACAATAGTTCATGAGTTCATTAACTTTAATTTTGTTTTCTTTGTTATTTTTATTTTTTTGGTTGCTATTACAGTGGAACCTCCCTTATAAATATAAGACCCCCAGGGAACGCTGATGGCCAGGGAACGCTGAAGAAGAAGAAGGAAACCTCACAACCGATTTTCTAATTTTCCTGGACAAATATGGACACTCCGTGACGGTAGGCGTCTCTGAGAGCATTACCTCCGGCATGACGAAGAAATATTGCCACGGACAATGGACCAATTTTGTTTTCGTGCGACGCCGTGAACTGGGCATCTACCTGTTGAAAGAAAACCAAAAATACACCCTTTTGAGCTGCTTTGAAAATAAAATGCTCGCAAGCAAATTAGAGAATTGAACATTTCAAATTAATTTAGATTATGCTAATTTGATGATACTCGCACATTTATTATTTCCTCTATAAAAATCTATGCTCCGGCTTTTTTTTATAAAGCCAATATAATTTTGTTCCAATTAAATAAACCAACCAAAAACCACATAAAAACAACCAAAATCCACATAAAAATATTTTCACTAGCCATTCTTATCATAATTTTACTTCAAAAGACCCTGTCTATTTCCTTTAATAAATGTGGAAAAGCGAATGTCAGAATCCACCTCTGGTATACCCAATGTGAAAGGGTTCAAAATAAGTCTGACCAATGGAATTTTTTTTTAAAGTGTGACCAATGCACCCTGCACAAACAATAATAATGAGGAACATTTATATAGCGCCCATCCTACTATGTAGACTACAGGGCGCTTTACATATAATAGAAATGGAATAAAAACATGAAACAAAAATCCAATGACATGAGCAGAAAATACACATAACAATCAGCAACAACTGCTATGACTACTACCACCACCACGACTACTACTTTGACTACTACTTATAATAGGCCTAATATAGCAATACAAGTAGGCCTATTATCGCTATTAACAATCAGCGATATTCCCCAACGACTCACCCCGACGACTAAGGACAGTATTTCAAGCCAAACAACCCTCCCCTTCCTCCACCCCATTACCCCAGATGGTAATGGTATGTGTGTGTGTGCGCGCGCGCACGCGCGTGCCTGCGTGTGTGTATGCATGGGTGGGTGGGGATGTATGTTTATGCCTATTTGCATGTGTGTGAGCGATTATTTGTTTCTGTTGAATTTCTTGCTTTTCATTTTTGTTGTTGTTAAGCGCATAGAGCTCCACATTTGGTGGAGGAGTGCACTATATAAATGATTCACTATTATTATTATTCCCCCCTCTCTCCTTTCCTGTTTCATTAAGACCACTAGGGACCAGGTTTTGGGGGGTCGCCATCACGATTCAGATCACCCCCCCCCCACCCCCCCCCCCCAATTGCTCACCGTGACAACCAGGGCCAGTGTCTCCAGACACAGGCCCAGGACCTCGGCGGAGAACTGGGTGGCCACGGTGACCAGCCCCTCCAGGATGGCGTCCAGGTAAGGGGCCAGCAGCGCGATGTTGCCCCGGGCCTTCAGGTGCTTGCAGAACCCAAACACCGCCCGCACGCCTCCGATGCGCACGCACGCCGGCTGCGTCGGGTGCAGGCCCCCTACTGTGGCTTGTAAAAACCTGTGTGAGTTGAACAATGAAAAATTAGGTACAGTCGAACCTCCCTTATAAGACCTCCCATTATGAGACTCCCTCCCACATAAGACCTACTTCTCCGAGACATTGCCCTTCTTTGTAAGTATTATAACTTACCTCCCTTATAAGACCTCATTTTGGATGATTTTTTAAGGTTTATAAGGGAGGTTCCACTGTATTAAGTACTTTATAGTCACAGAGGCATCTGTGAAATTCGGGTTGCTCCCATCTGAAGAGCGTGTTGCAGCCAGAGGCGCGCCACTCAAATTTGGGGTGTTTTTTGTGGGGTTTTTTTTTAATGGAACATCAGTCAAACTTCTTCTTTGTCACTTGCTCAGACAAGTTTCCGGTCAATTATGAGCACAGATGCATCATGCTGCCTTAACTGAGAAATCGTAACTTAGGCCAAGCATGAAAATGGAGGTTTCGTTTCTTTGCCAGACTACCAAAATAATTTTATTTACATCACTATAGTTATCTTATCAAGTGTCACTCGACACAAACAACTATCTTTTATAAATTTAAAATCCTCTTTAACGAAAAAACACACAAACTTGCGCTTTAAAGAATTCCCTCTACATATTATATGTATCGTCCACGTCCTTGTATTGTCTTTTTATGTCTTGTGTTTGCTTTATTTTCATTTTCCAAACTAACCCAAAACAAATGTCCCATATGTGCCTTCCCAGGTCGAGAGGATGTAAAGCACGAAATTTTGTTCGTTCGTTAGGCCAAGCATGTCCGTCTTTGGCTGGAGAGCAGCTTTGTAAGAATTTATTGAAAAGAAGCAGGAGAATGGGCCAGTTAGGCAAAAGGATAGTGCATAATAATCAAGGGGTACCTGAAAAAAACGCCTATCACACAAACGAATTAAGGCAGATAAGCCAGTACTTGCAGGCACCCCTCGAAATTATCTAAAATAAAAGTCTGGCTTGCTTTGTTGTTACAACACCAGGCTTACGATAAAACCCAGCCCCTAAGAGATCTTACCTGGTGGTCAGGTCTGTGTCCATGGCCTCAGTGTAACAGCTGGCCGTCCACAGGCAACGCCCCACCAGGAAAGGAGACACTGCACAAACAAATTACACCTGCAGGTCAATGATCTGGGAAATGGCGGCATCCCTGAACTTTTTACGACGTTCTTTTCCTTGCACACACAGTACATTTTGAAGGGTTCTGAAGTTGACCGCCACTCAGGCTGTTATGCGATGAGACAAAGGCAAGAGAATGGACCAGTAAGGCAGAAAGATAGTTGACGACAGCAAGCAAAGGGAAAAGACAGAGTCAAACAGAGTGACAGATTAGAGGAAATTGCAAGCACAGAACTTCCAGAAGGTGGGGGAATTATTTGTATGAAAGTCATCCAGCAAGCTGTGCTAAGCAAATCTATAATATCCAGTTATCCAATTCTCAATAAGTGCATCCCCGATGGTTCCCACCTGAGAGGTTCATGTCGTCGAGGACCACAGTTTGGAGGAACCCAGGTAGGTGGAAGAACTGCACCTTGCGCTAAAACCAGTCATCCAGCAAGCAGTGCTAAGTAAATTTATAATATCCAGTTATCCAATTCTTAAAAATAAGTGTATTCCTAAATGGTTCCCACCTGAGAGGTTCATGTCGTCGAGGACCACGGTTTGCATAAACCCAGGGAGGTGGAAGAACTGCACCTTGCGCTAAAACCAGTCATCCAGCAAGCTGTGCTAAGTAAATTTACATGGGTGCTCCTGGGAAATTAAAAAAATCCTGCAAGGCAGGGATCCAGGGAATACCCAGGCCCCGGCGGAGTGCAGGGACAGAGCCCCTCCTGAGGGTTCTGGGGGGCAATGCCCCCTGGAATCTGAAGGGAAACAATAGTTTCCAATGTAATTAACAGGCTCTCGTTGCACGTTCACTGGCTAAACTTCATGACCTCAATAACCAGCAAAACGCATATTTCTCAAATTCTCATCATCTGGTGCCGCCGGCTCCAGGTAATAAAAAAATCCTGGACTTCAGGACATCCTGAAAGCAGGAGCATCCATGAACTTATAATATCAAGTTATCCAATTCTTAATAAATGTATCCCCTATGGTTCCCACCTGAGAGGTTCATGTCGTCGAGGACCACGGTCTGAAGGAACCCGGGGAGGTGGAACTGCACCTTGCCCTGCTGCAGGGCCTCCACGATCATCTGCTGCACCGACCCCATGGCCAGCATGCACGACTCGTGCACCTTCCACCTGAACAACAGAAATGTGTGTGTGCAAGAGAGAGAGAGAGAGTGTGTGCGTGTGTGTGTGAGGGGGTGGTCGTAATAAATGTGTGTATGCATGTGTGTGTATGTGTGTGAGTGCATGCATACATGTGCATGTCTGAATGTGTGCGTGATGTATATTTCTTAACTGATAACCAGTCTTTCAAATTGTTTCTCCCTTTTTTGTTTTGTTTGCTGTTCAAATTAATTTGTTGAAAACATTTGATGTCAAGTTGCAAAAAAAAGAAACCACAATAACATACCTGCCTTGTTGGAGTAACATGACTACAAAACATGACTATCCGGTATTTCAGAAGAAAATTTAGGGTGTCTTTAAGTACTGGAATAAGCCCGCCAGCTGATAAAAAACCCACATCAGCTGCAAGTAACGTATCACCATACAAAATTTTACCGGTTATTTTATATTCACCGGCTCACAAGATACTGCACAGACACACACACAAAAAAGCAAAGAAGCAAACATAGAGAGCAAAACCCCACTTCAAATGGAGGCTTTGGACTAGGGAGGCTCCCAAATGAGATGTCTTCCACCGTGGAACATGGAAAAGTGAGCTCCTAAGCAAAGGAACCATGTGACCTGAAGTAAAGGGAGATCATTGGTTACTTCCGGAAAGGGGAGTTATCGTCCTTTGCTTTTTTGTTTGTTGTTGCTAGGGTAAGGTTTCCAACTTGCAGACCTGTTTACTCTTTTCGAGTAGTATTCTACTCAATTTGGACCTCTACTATTCTTCAAAATTGAAAATAATGCTCTTTAATTCTTGATTACTACTCATTTTCAGTGAACATTATTTGATGGTTTAATGAATAAAACTACACATTTTATCACCAAAACTACTCATTTCAGCTATCCAGACTACTCAAGACTTGTGTAGAGGGTAAACAGGTCTGAACTTGAGAGAGTCTCATGCTATTGTTTGAGTGTTGGTCAGTATGGTTATTATAGATAAATCTTTTCAAACCAACAAAGGCAGCCAACACTGACCAGAACTGGTTTCCTGCAGCTTTGGCAGCATCGGACTCCTGCAGGTGGCGGGTCACTGACTCGCACACCGCCGGAGCACACTCCTTCTGGAACTCGCTGCACAAAGCCTGCAATTATAACACACGGCAAAACTGAAAGCTGCTCCGTCCAACAGCAAGTTCCGCTAACCACGCTGCTTTGTAAGAAACACCATGGGCTGCTTTGCACACTGCATTGTGTGTGTGTGTGTGTGCAGCTTTTTTTTTAATGTCATCTTAACAGGGATGTGAGAGGGCCAAAAGCAAAAAAGCGTAGCCGATGGTATTGTCAAAGTACTCACACAAAACATTTTTTCTTTTTTTTAAAGGGGGGGAGAAGGAGGGAGGGTACGTGTGTTGTTCATTTTAGTCAAATAGAAAAAGCGTTTATGCGTAACTCTCACATCCCTGTCTTTGGAAGACCATTATGTCAAAACCTCCAGCCAGGAATATTCACAATCAATGAAGTTTCTGTTGAGAGGGGAGGGCATATTTAGGTCTAAGTTCGCACAAAATTACGCCATTGCTTATCTCATCCACAGAATTTTCTTTACCCATGTTAACTATCTTTATCTTTAAAAAAAAATGTCCCATACGTGCCCAGTGCCGGAGGACATAAAACTCATTTTTCTTCTTCCTGTTAATTCCAAAAACTGGAAGCCACAAGTTTCGGCACTACAAAAAAACGGAAGCCACGGTCGTGAAAGCCAAAAGACGTGACTGAACGTGTGCTACATTCAACCTCAAGAAAGCTGAGCTAATCACTCAATCTGCATGTCTGTCAATCTCATGTTAGAAAAAAAATTTCATCATAGCAGGGCTCCCAATCATCCCGCAAAACAAGGGGTCCCAGGGACTCCTTCACTTACAGTATAGAGGGTCCTAAAGGCGGGATAGAGGGTCCCAGTGGCATAGCGAATGCTAAAAATATTTTTTTCTTGTGCATCCCTGGGACCCCCTGCACATTCTTTTAGAGGGTCCTTTAGAATTTTAGTGCTTCATAGACCCCCAAATGGGGGTCCCTGGGAGCCCTGCATAGACTGGAAATAATGGCACAGTTGAAATATCCCTGGACAGTTTCTATAAATATAACACTGAACGAAAGAAACACGGGTGCAAACCTGACAAATGCGATCAAAAAGAGCAAACAATGACTGCAAGCGAATGCAATACAAAAGAAATCAAATGAAACAGGCAGATAAAGGGAGGGATACAATTGAGGGGTAAAATCCATAAGGTACTGCCCCGAAAGGACAAAAATATGGCAGGTAGTATCTTCTGGCTTTTAACGCTAAACATTCCTCTCTCACTGACCAGAAGCAGATCCTGGGCGGAGATGCGAACAGAGTAAGAAAAGCTGTCCTCATCCTCGTCCTCCACAAACTGATCAGGGTTGTTGGTCCACGACTGAATCTGTAAACATTCAGTTTTAAAATGCGTCAAACTACACTTAACAAGAACACAAACATTCATATTTCAAATGCGGACTATAAACCGCTACTACATTGGCCCATGTGGCTTATAGACTGATGCGGCTTATCTGTGGATTTGTTTCCATTCTACATTTATCAGTATGATTAAATCTGTTTCTGGCCACATTCTTCAGCCTATTTTGAGCTTCTTTAGACTCAAAACTGGTTTAAAATGTCTGAGAACATTAAATACTTATGTATTATGAAGTACCGGTTGACGTTTCTGCAGTCTTCACTTTTACGCCTGTCTTTTGGCTTACGTTTTTAACTTTTACGTCGTGCCCAGAGGGTTAAAGCCATTCAAAATATACACACCAGTAACATCAATATAGATCTTGAAAGCAAAACGCACCTGCTCTTCAGTCATTTGCATGTAGAGTATAACGTAGTAGATAATCTGGTCGATGGTGCCCTTGATGGTGCGCCTGAAGCGCACGATGTCGATGAGGGCGTGCACAAACTCAAACACGCTGTACACCAGGTTCTCAAAGCCTATCGCGTCTCCTGCAGAACGCAAACACTGACAGTAGAAATATCATTTTCAATTCTCATCATTATACAGTGGAACCCTCCCTTATAAGACCTTCAAAAATCATCCAAAATGAGGTACTGACCAGCAAGGGCATCACTCTCACTGTCAAGGGCGTTAATAACCCTAGTTGCAGAGGCCTATAAGGGAGGGGTCTTATAAGGGAGGTAATTTTAATACTTACAAAGAGGGGCAATGTCTCAGAGAAGCAAGTCTTAGGGGGGGGGGGGGGGGGGAGTCTTATGATGGGAGGCCTTATAAGGGAGGTTCCACTGTATCAATACAAAATTGGATCTACTAGAATAATTTTTTTATATCACGTTTTTAACCCATTTGGGCCATACAGCCTGGGAATGCAGAAGAAAGAGAAGAAATCAGGCTAAACTCTCCTAATGTCATCAATGCATATGGCCTGGGAATGCAGAAGAGAGAGAAGAAATCAAGTTAAACTCTCCTAATGTCATCAATGCATATGGCCTGGGAATGCAGAAGAGAGAGAAGAAATCAAGTTAAACTCTCCTAATGTCATCAATGCATATGGCCTGGGAATGCAGAAAAAGAAATCAAGTTAAACTCTCCTAATGTCATCAATGCATATGGCCTGGGAATGCAGAAGAGATAGAAGAAATCAAGTTAAACTCTCCCAATGTCATCAATGCATATGGCCTGGGAATGCAGAAAAAGAAATCAAGTTAAACTCTCCTAATGTCATCAATGCATATGGCCTGGGAATGCAGAAGAGATAGAAGAAATCAAGTTAAACTCTCCCAATGTCATCAATGCATATGGCCTGGGAATGCAGAAAAAGAAATCAAGTTAAACTCTCCTAATGTCATCAATGCATATGGCCTGGGAATGCAGAAGAGAGAGAAGAAATCAAGTTAAACTCTCCTAATGTCATCAATGCATATGGCCTGGGAACGCAGAAGAGAGAGAAGAAATCAAGTTAAACTCTCCTAATGTCATCAATGCATATGGCCTGGGAATGCAGAAGAGAGAGAAGAAATCAAGTTAAACTCTCCTAATGTCATCAATGCATATGGCCTGGGAATGCAGAAGATATAGAAGAAATCAAGTTAAACTCTCCTAATGTCAACAATGCATATGGCCTGGGAATGCAGAAGAAAAAAAAAGAAGATATCAAGTTAAACTCTCTTAATCTCATCAATGCATATGGCCTAGGAATGCAGAAGATATCAAGTTAAACTCTCCTAATGTCATCAATGACAGGTGCTGCCAATGCCACAATGGGAGAATAAGCATAGGAGTCGATTTTAGCGATTCTAGCTATATTCAGCACTTGGACTTTAGTCCTGAAGGAAGTGATTAAAGATGATCTACCACTTTACAAAATAAAAAAAAGCCCTATGTTTATAGCAATCCAAGTCAAAATAAGTTCTTTGGCTGATATTTTTTGTTCTGTGTGTGTGTGTGTGTGTGTGTGTGTGTGTGTGTGTGTGTGTGTGTGTGTGTATGCAAGACTGTGAAATCAACTAAAAAAGCTAATTTTAAAGTGAATTAAAAAAAGCCAACCACACACACAACCAATTTAAGTAAAATTCCATGCGAGATATCCTTCTTCTTCTTCTGCGTTCCTAGGCCATAATGGGTAAGGTACGTATGTGTCCGGTTTTAACTTTACGTTTTCACTGGTCTCCCCGCTGTGTACAGCCGACACATTCCGATTTCGGAGGAGCTCAAAGAAGAAAAATTATTTGGAAGATTTTGTTGGAGAAAAAAAAGGCAGGAGAATGGGGTCCAATAAGTCAGAAAGATAGCAGATGATAGAAAAGGAAAAAGGCAGAGTCAAAGAGAGCAGCAGATTAGAGGAAGTTACAAGCACAGAACTTCAAGGTGGGGGAACTATTTTTACGAAAGACCCCCCTGTATCCCCACGGGGAGAGACTCATGGAGGGGGCGGGGTCGTGCAGCTCCCCGTATGGAGGCATGAAGCCACACTGCCCCATGCGAGATATCCAAAAGTAAATCAAAGCAAAATAAGCCGTTAAAAAAAATAAAAATTGCTAGTTTATTATTCAAGGGCAGGTAAACGTGTCTCTCAAAGGAATACCATAAAAATGGCATAATAATTGTATATACAGTGATGGATATAATAAACAATAAACTTACCATCTGAGTCCACAGGATCATCTGCATCTTCGATTTTGTTCACCACTGTTCGCATGTAGCTGTCAACAGTTAAGGGTCCGTTTTCTTTCACCACAAACTTATTATTCTAGCCATAATGCCATTTAAACTCTAAGGCTGCATACACATTAGACGCAGAACCCCTATTTTTATATATGCCCCCCCCGTGGGGATACCAGGGGGTCTTTTGCATAAATAGTTCCCCCACCTTCTGGAAGTTCTGTGCTTGTAACTTCCTCTAATCTGTCACTCTCTTTGACTCTGCCTTTTCCTTTTGCTTACTGTCATCTACTATCTTTCTGCCTTACCAGTCCATTCTGCCTTTTTTCACGAAACACTTTCGAAAAGATTTCCTTGAGCCGAAGTCGGACTTGCTGGGCCTAACTATTTCTTAGTTAGGCGCATAACGGCAGCATGACGCATCTGCAATTGACCCAAAAAATGTCTGAGCGATCAAAGAAGAAGAAGAAGAAGAAATACAGAGGCGCCGCCGTATGGAAAGGTGTGCCTTATACTGTTATAGTAAAATAAAAGAAAGAAGAAGATATATATCTGCCACAAAGTCAAGGCCACAGTACAGAAGGATACAAATCAGCGCTTTGAGTGAAGATGTTCCAGATGCAGGGCAGGATCTGAGGCAGGAAGCTGGACATGGGTTTCTGGAATCCTTTCAGAACAGTCGTCAACGCCTGTCACATTCACAACACAACATGCCGGTGAAACAGATTCGGGATCATATCGACGCGCCCCCGTCTCTATGTCGCCCTCATTGTGCCCCCGTCTCTATGTGTCACCCTCATTGTGCCCCCGGTTCTATGTGTCACCCTCATTGTGCCCCCGTCTCTATGTGTCACCCTCATTGTGCCCCCGTCTCTATGTGTCACCCTCATTGTGCCCCCGGTTCTATGTGTCACCCTCATTGTGCCCCCGGTCTCTATGTGTCACCCTCATTGTACCCCTGTCTCTATGTGTCACCCCTCATTGTGCCCCCGTCTCTGTGTCTCCCCTCATTGTGCCCCCGTCTCTATGTGTCACCCTCATTGTGCCCCCGTCTCTATGTGTCACCCTCATTGTGCCCCCGTCTCTATGTGTCACCCTCATTGTGCCCCCGTCTCTATGTGTCACCCTCATTGTGTCCCCGTCTCTATGTGTCACCCTCATTGTGCCCCCGCCCCTGTGTGTCACCCTCATTGTCGCCCTGTCTTTAAATGTCCCAGCCTCTGTGTGTCACCCTCATTGTCGCCCTGTCTTTAAATGTCCCAGCCTCTATGTGTCACCCTCATTGTGTCCCCGTCTCTATGTGTCACCCTCATTGTCACCCTGTCTTTAAATGTCCCAGCCTCTATGTGTTACCCTCATTGTGGCCCCGTCTCTATATGTCCCCTTCTCTATGTGTCAAACTCACTGTTGCCCTGTCTTTATATGTCCCAGCCTCTGTGTGTCACCCTCATTGTCGCCCTGTCTTTAAATGTCCCAGCCTCTATGTGTTACCCTCATTGTGGCCCCGTCTCTATGTGTCCCCCTCTATGTGTCAAACCCTTGTCTCTATGTGTTACCCTGTCATTGTGGCCCCGTCTCTGTGTGTCACCCTCATTGTGCCCCCGTCTCTTTTAAGTCCCTCTCGATGTGTCCGTCCCCATCTGTATATGTTCCCTCGGGTAGGAGATAGGGATAGGAATAGGATTTGGGTTTCTGGTTAGGGTTATAGATAGCCCCATGGGTAGGATTTCAGATTAGGTGTAGGGTTTGTGTTAAGGTTTACGGTTAGGTTTTCGTGTCACATACAGACGGATAGATATTATGATAGGGACATGTAGAGACGGGGACACATAGAGACGGGGACACATCTTTCTGAAGAATCCCTCCACAAGTTTTTACTTAATTGTTTTTTTGTTTTTAATTAGGCTTGTAACTTAAATCTCAAACACATAAACACACACACACATTCATACATTTCCCAATCACACATACACATGGGTATGGAGGTATTTTAGTTTCCTTTTTCCACCATTTATACAAATGCTTATTTTAAAGTGTTTGAAAAATACAGTAGACACACAAAGATCTTGTTTGACAAATTAAAAAAAAAGGAAATTCCTTTTCTGGTAAAATTCAAAAACAGGAAATCCTTGTGTACCGAGATGATTTCCTTCTTGAGGCCACTGTCTGACGTGGGTCCATCAGGCGTCTTCAAACCCTGCAGGAATGCTTCCACAAACTGCGGCAACAGGGGGAACAGCAGCTCTTTCCCAGCAGACTGAAACAACAGTTCAAATGACATTAGCCTTCAAGCGTTAATAATGCCCTAGACACACACACCCTCCCCCTCTGTTGGTATTAAAATGTTTCAGACTGTCCATGCCGCTTCCATTCACAAAGAGAGAACAGAAATATTTTCCCAGTTTAGGAAATTACAAAACATCACTGATTAGCTGAGCCAAATTCTTCACTATGATAGTGGGGTAAAATTTCACTTCAGGCATATATTAGACTTCCCTGAGAGTTAAGCCTTAACTGTGGGAATGCATAAATGGTTTTTAATTTAAGGAAGCACATTTTAAAACTAAAAGCTAAAAAAAAAAATGCTGATGCCACTAGCTTTGCATTGCTGGTTTAGCAAATGCGAAAAGATTTAACTTTTTATTAGATTTATTTGTCACTGTCATCGTGAGATATTGTGCAAAAGAAGCTGCACTTTGCCCATGGTGATGTAATAATCATATTTATTTGAGTAGCGTATTTTACGGACTATAAGGCGATACTTTTTTTTCTAGACTGAGACCCCTGCGCCTCGTAATGTGACGGATACTATAGTAAGAAACTATAATAACAAAATCTGAATTGTGTGCAAAATTTCGGGGGCGCGTCTTATAATCAGGTGCTCCTTATAGTCCGTAAAATACTCTACTCAAATAACCCTCTTGTGCCTGACGCTCTGTGCTCTCAATCACCTCTGAAATCCTAACCCAAGGGACGTCACTCCGTACAAAAGGCGGGGCAGCGTCAGAAAAATAATAAAATAAAATATACCCTACCAGATTTTGTGTTTTTTTTTGTTTTGAATGCGTTGCCGAGATGTCTGTCTGAGTTGCAAAAGGAATTTCAAGATGTTATGGGGATGCATGGCTCCACAAAAAAAATCAAAATGCCAAAGTGTATTCGCAAACTGCATTCACTAGTCATTCACTGCCTACTTTTGCAGACTGTTGAAGCCTAAGACGACTGAAATGGAAATGTAGATCAAAACCATTCACTTACCCTTTCACTTCACGA
This sequence comes from Phymorhynchus buccinoides, assembly GCA_017654935.2. Taxonomy (NCBI): domain Eukaryota; kingdom Metazoa; phylum Mollusca; class Gastropoda; order Neogastropoda; family Raphitomidae; genus Phymorhynchus; species Phymorhynchus buccinoides. The sequence goes on from CM065696.1 coordinate 29,752,668, forward strand.
TCTTATAATTCCTATCTTTCACAAAAAAGGGAATTTTCATCGCTGTCATCACTCAGTGGATGCAATAACGACTCATCATCCATGATGTCAAAGTCGGGAAAATGCCGATGTCAGTAACACGACTTCAAAAATTCGCATCGATCGAACAAACACAAGCTCGCTGCCGAAATAGGTCAGAATACACTCCTTACTCATCACTTCGCGATCTCATAAGTCCCATCTTTCACAAAAATAGGACTATTCATCGCTTTCCTCAGTCAATGGACGCCATAACTGTTCGTCATCCATATTGGAAAAATCGCGAAAATGCCGAAGTCGGTCACTAATTTTCAAAAATTCATATCTTTCAAACCAATCGGCCTAGAAACCATTGCAAGCAACAGGACAGAAGTGTAATCTACAGCGAAAGCGAGGCTGAAGCGCTCACGTGACTGCCATGTGATAGAAACAAAATGGAAGCGCCCAAACCGGCCACGTGGAATCCGTACGTTCCCGAACGTTCTAGACGTTTCCGATCCGATTTTTTTTTTTGGAACGTTCACGACCGTTCACCGCACAAGAGAGTTAAACATGATTACTGCATCACCATGGGCAAAGTGCAGCTTCTTTTGCACAGTATCTCACGATGATTGAAAGGGGAGAGAAACAAAAAGAAGAAAGAAACTTACGTACCTTTTTATAATCATCCATGGCAGCTATCATGCCGGCAAAGACATTGAATATGTGAACAGCCCGGGAACGAGTTCTCACACTAAAAACCTGAAATCATTAACATGTTTTTTTGAATCGTCAAACATGTGTGTGCTTTTTCCTTGTAACATGCAATCATGTCGACAGACTAACTACAAATGTAATTTATAAAAGCTGTCAGGTCAGGTGATGCAAAGAAGGCATGTCAATTTCATAAAATATTTTGAGTATGAGGTTAATGCGTGCGCGTGTGTGTGTATGGGGTGGGGGTGGGGAGTAGGGGGGCAGGGGTGGGGATGGGTGGGGGGGGGGAGTGGGGGGATGGTTGGGGTGGTGGTGTTAAAGGGAGGTGGGTGTTGGTGTGTTGTGTTATGATTATATGCAATGCATTCTCTAATATGTATTCATTTTCATAGAGATGTATGGTGAGGATGTGTGAACCAGTTTGTTAGAAATGTTTGTACGAATGGTGAGTGAAAAGCGCATTGAGTTGCTTTGCAAGATTATGCGCTATATAAGCATTATTAATTATTATTAATTATTTAAATATGAAATTGTTAGTGTTACACTGAACACTGTTACTTAAACCAATGGATCAATCATTCAAAGGCAGCATGAAATAATTGTTTATTAGCTTTCGCCGGTTGTTTTCAATGCATTCAAAGACCTGGGTCTACAAATCCTCCACCCGTATATTCTAAACAAATCAATGATTTTAACTAGAAATTTCAAGAAAATGCACTTTGATGACGAAATTGCTTTAACATCCAAAGGGACAACAAAGCACATATCTCAAACTGTTTTCAGACAGTGAAGATAGAATAACACTAGAAGCAGGCAGCAGGCAGCGAATTCAATACAAAATAGTATTTGGTACTTTATAGTCACAGAGGCGTCTCTCTGAAATCCAGGCTGCTCCCATCTGGAGAGCGCGTCGCAGCCAGAGGCGCGCCACCCATTTTTTTTTAATTTGCATGCGATTTTTGTGTCACTGATCACGAAGAAAAGGGGATCGGTGGGTGAGTAAGCTTTGACCAAATGACAATTTTTTTCGTTGCCATTGGGTTTAACATGTGCTAAGTGCATGGGCACAGGGGACCTCGGTTTATCGTCTCGTCCGAAAGACCCATAAGGCCTAGTGCAGAATGAGAGGAAAAATCCCCTGTACCCAGGTTCGAACTCGGGTTTATCGTGACACGAGGCGAACGCGTTACCTCTGTGCCACACTACACCTATCACAAGAAGCAAGGATGCAATGAGTTACCTCAGCTCCAAGGAAAATGATCTTGTACAGCTCAGGAAGGACGAGCGGCGCCACCTGGGCTATCTGTGTGTCCGTGATGTCTTGGGAAAATTCTGAAACCAGTTTTCATTGGCAATAAGTTGCATAGGAATCATGAATTAACATTTTAAAAGCATTCAACAAAACAGTTCTTTATTCTTCACTCTCAGCATAAATTGCAGTTGATCCAACTTTAACCCTTTCGCCGCCAGCCATTTTTCAGCAAAAAATGTCCATTAAGCTTACCTGGGTATACAAAAAAATGTGTCTGTTATATTCGGGATTCCTCTGTGACATATATTTAAAGTAAGGTCTATCCTTACCTCCCAAAATGAAGAGAACAGGGACTTTGGATAACAGACCCTGATTTGATGCCTTTTAGTGACATGGGTGTTAAATCATTGTGGTGCAAGGTGAAATGGTTAATATAGATGGTGTCTTTTAAAACTTCAAACAGTAACAAAACAAGAAGTGAGTAGAGAGAAAGAAAACAGAAAAAGAAACAAAGAGACCAAAAAAAAAGAGTGGAGAGTGAGAGAGAGAAAGAGAGACATGACAATAGAAAAGTGTATGTAGAGAAAAGAAAAAATCATATTAAAACCGAGTTGGCCAAAACCCCATCAAACAGAGGCCTCCAAACTTTACTGACTGATAGACAAACTGAGACACGAATAACAGACAGAAAGACAGACAGGCTGAGAAAGAGAGATATGAAAAATTGAGACATGATTGATGAATAACAGACAGAAAGTCAGAGAAAGAGATAGATGAAAAATTGAGACATGAAATGATGAATAACAGACAGAAAGACAGACAGGCTGAGAAACAGAAATATGACAAATTGAGACATGAACAGACACTGAGAAAGAGAGATGAAAAATTGAGACATGAATAACAGAGACAGACAGACAGTCTGAGAAAGAGAGATGAAAAATTGAGACATGAAGACAGACAGCCTGAGAAACAAAAGAAGAGATAAAGAAGACAGAGAGAAGGAAAAAGCCGTGGTCACTGACCGGACAGAACCCTCATGGCTCCATGCACGGCGTCTGGCTCTCCGCTGGTCAGTCCCTGCATCAGGAGGGGGAACAGCTGCGGCCAGTGCTCCGGCCAGTCCCAGTGGGCGATGGCCGACACGGCGTACGCCACGCTGGACCGCACCTTGCTCATCGACTCCGACAGGCCCACGGGCAGGATCTGCCGGATCTGAGCTTTAGCCTGGACAAACGACCACGATGCTCAAACAAAATGCCGGAGAGAAAAAAAATATAGGGTAGATCATGTCAGCATGGGTGCCACTCCCTAAAATGAAAAAAACCTGAAAGGCAGGGATCCAGAGCCCTGTCAGACGATTTGGAGGGGGGGGGGGGGGGGAGGGGACATGGGGGGGGGGGGAACGAGACAGACAAGTCAGTTAAAATGACAGACTGAGACAGTTTTGAGTCTGATAAGCCTTGTAAAATTATTACATTGCCTTTGTAAACTTCCAAAACAGAACAACCAAGTTCAAAACACCCCAAATCGTTTGTGGTCAAATTTTCTTTTTTTGGATGAATTAAAAAAAAAAAACTGAAGTTCAGTTTCTGGTAAAATTAAAAATACTGAAATCAGTGTAAAACTGAAAGAGTAGCACCCATGCATGTGTCGTCTTTAGCAATGCCTATTCACTTCAATCAAGCATCAAAAGTTACGTCATTTGGTTGCTGTTGTTGTTGCCCTACCCTGGCTTAGACTCCACGGATCATCCCAACAGCCGAAGCAATTGAACACTATGGTACAAATGCACCAGCTAGGGATGAGAACATTACGTGTGTGACCGTTTTTGATTACCCCGCCACGTGGGCAGCCACACTCCGACTTCGGAGGATTTGGGACTGATGATGTTATGCTAGGAGCTTACCATGTAGCTAAAGACAATCCCCGCATGAACTATGCAGAACATAACATTTTGATGTAGCCTTGGTGTTCTAGCGTATGTCAATTGGTCTGACACAGCATATTTTCAAAGTTTAGATAGTGAGATAGGTTTTTAAGTTTGGAGTATGTACAAATACAATTCAACTCAAGACAATGCCAAACCAATCAAGCACAAACAAATAATAATACAAACTAACGCAATGAACACCACCTCGCAACATGCCAAAATTGCGACCATGATGCTGGCAAAAGTTTGAATTGATCATTTGAATCACACATTAAGAATGATATCAGACTAGAGTCACTGTGTGACGCTGAGTGTGATGCTGACAACACATGATAATTGTATAACACTAACAGTAGTTTCTTGTGTTTTAGAACCATTTGTTAGAGTGAAGCAGGTTTTCAACTTTAGTAAATGGAATATCTACATAGATCTCAGGCATGAAAGTGGATGAAGATCAAAAAAAAGGAAAAAATTTCGTCCGAGAAATCCTTCCACCCGGATTTTCACCTAACGTCAGAAGTCGGGGGGGGGGGGGCCTTCCAGTTCCACACACATTTTCAGTTAGAGCTAGCATCACTACTTTTGTTGAGCGGGAGCTACTCATTTCGCCTTCCTTCGCACAATTGAAGCGAGTGAGCTAAAGCGACTTCCGGTTAACCAGTTTGAGAATCGCCAAATAGAGACTTGTAGATATAAGAATACGGCAAGATCGGTCATTTACGCAGAATTTTTTTGTTCGTCGGAATTCTTTCATGCCTGGATCTGTATGTGTTGTGATGTATGTCAAGAAATTGTTGTCAAATCTCACAGCGTCTGTGGTCTCTGGGGCGCGGAATTTGTCCGACTGGTCGGACCAATGGGACTGGACATACTGCTTCAGCAGAACCGATGCTAACTGCCTGATCGCCAAGGGTCCATTTCGATCCACTGTAATTTCCGCCAAGAACACCCCAAATTCTGAAACAATATCATACAGGATTAAGAGTTGTAAACACAGGCAGTAAGAAGCAACAGTCCTTTCCCTGCCCACCCCCCATCCCACTCCAAAACCAAATTTAAGGCCGCTAGGACTTAGCATCGAGCTGGTGCATGCTGAACATGCACTGGCTGGCCAGGTCATTTACACTTAGATTATGGCATGCTCTCCACAAGTGTTGTCGATGTTCTTCTTCTTCTTGTCTTTGGGGCTCACTCAGTTGATCATTCCGGCACCCTCAGGGGAAAAAGACTGAAAAGGGGGGTGGGGGTGGGGGGTCCATCTGATTAAGGACATTAGGCCAAGTGCTGCATGGATGTAAAGGAATTCAAGTTGTAGTGACCCAGCCAGCTTGCACCCGTTCAGCGGCATTGAGCATGATGTCCCATCCTGGAGGATGTGGAGGGGTAGAGGGAGGGATGGAGGGAGGGGTGAGACTAGTGGGTTATTGCTAATCCTCTGTACTGCTGACAAACAAGGAGCAGAGGTAATCCTGCCAGTGATCACGTTTACTGGTAAATATCAATAAAATAATGATTACAATAACCAACTACTGATCATTCTAGTTTCACTCCCTGATGGTCCTTGGGGGAAATGCATTAGAACTATATTTCGGTGCAGCATCGTAGTCTTTTGAATAAAACTTTTTTAAAAGGCTGTGGCCACACAGTGATCGCGCTTACTGGTAAATATCAGTAAAATACTGATAGCAAAATCAAAACACTGAAAAAAAAAGTGTCAGTGAGTCCCAGGGACTGACAATTTTTTGCTCAGACTGATAAAGTGTTTAACATTTATAAATATTAATAGGGGCTCTGATATTGTGGTTTTCAATTTCACTGGTTTTTGTTTCCCTGGGACTGGTTATGATACTGACTACCAGCCCCGCACCAGGCTGCGTCACAGCCATGCTGAACGACCTTGGTCTTCCATCACTACAGGAGAAAAGAAGACAACACCGGCTCACATTCTTGTACAAGGTCGTCAAAGGCATCTCCCTGGCAATCATCAAGGCTGGAAAATACCTAACACCAGAAAGAAATAAGTGCCTCATCAGACCAACAACTTTGTTCCAAGGCAGGAAAACCAGGAGAGCAAGAATCTAGTAGAGAACACCTAGCTAGAAACAATTAGAGCTGTTTCAATATCCAGCCTGCAAAGACTTCAGCATTAAAGAACAGCTTCTTTCCCAGAACCATCCGGGAGTGGAACAGCCTGACCACCAAGGTTGTTTCCGAAGGGTCCGTGGAGGATTATAAGACCCTCCTCCAGCAGCCCCTGAAAGAAAGTAAACAATACCCTTCCAGTCCCCTCCCCCCACCTGTCCCCTTCAATTGGTGAAACCTGGGCCAAAGGAAAAGTAGAAAGGCCTGGATTCTGGCAGGCCATCATGGTGGGGTCAAGGGGCAGAGTTGTTTCTGGGGGTCAGGAGACGAAACCCCCGAAGCTGAAGACTTTTTATGTACACTTTTTACTAATACAATCAGAGCATTTAGAAACAATTTTGACTTTCTTTAATAAAACTTTTTTTTTCTCATTCCAGAGTAATCATTCTTCAATAAAATATTGCAGTCAGGATTTCCTGAAAAATAACAAAACCAAAATCAGGATTCCTGCCATGTGGTTTCATCCATGCCTTTTTCTCCTTGACCCCACCCCATCCCCCACACCACCCCAAACCAATTTTAGTTTAGGTTGCTGGGACATGGCATCATGCTGGTTGCAAGCTGAATGTGCGCTGGCTGGCCAGATCATAAACATACATTATGGTGTGCTCTCCCCTGGATTTCATTGATGTAATGCCACAATGTGGCTCTTTCAACTACTGATCATCAAGATCAAGAAGAAGCGATCAACTTCATCAAGAACTTTGCACGTGGCATGTATTGTATATCACTGATGATCACATTGTCGGGCATCATACAAATACCGTGCTTGATGATCAACCATATCATTTGACAAAGAGGGGACCTGATTGAGACTTATAAGATATTTAATGGCCTTATTATGTTAACATTGATATTAATATTTTCCAACTAACAGATTATAACAGAACAAGGAATTCAGAAATGAAAATCCTGATGGGTCATAGCAATACTAATATTCATTCATGAGAACAAATGCACTGACTAACAGAATTGCACAGATTTGGAATGTTCTTCCTACTCAACATAAATGTGCACCTAATAGAAATAGTAACTAAGGCCCCCCCAAAAAAAGTTGTGGTTAAGGTAACATGGCCCAAAAAAATGGGGTAGTGTTTGGGTTCGCTTTTTTTCGTTTGAAACATCTCCCGAATCGCTACTGCTGCTGGAGTCCGCCATTTTTTTCAGAGAAAGTAATAAGAACGCATGCGCAGTCACTGATAAGGCCCTAACTTTTTTCTTTTTTTTTGAGATCGCCGAGTGGTGTTGATAAGTCCAGTTGGAAAGGTTCAGCTAAACCACCTCGGCAAGTGATAAGTTTTCATTTCCTACAGTACATCCGGATGAATGTCCCAGAAAACATCCACGAACGTGTAAGATGCTTTGAAAGTGCTAATCACCCTCGTATTTTCAGAAATATGAGCGCATGGCTCCATCAGAGCTGATTCTAGGATTTTGAAAAAGTGGGGGCATTCCCCCCCCCCCCCCCCCCCAAAAAAAAAAAAAAAAAGAAGAAGGGGGGGGGGCAGGTCCAATGGATATGAGGGGAAGGGTGGGGGGGTGGGGTTGAGGCGGTCGATTCAATCTTCGCTAGCCATGGCCACTTCTTCAACCACTCGTCTTGGAACCTGTGTTCCCTCGCACTAGTGCCGTTATCTTCGGGCTGCTTCTCTGAGACGATGCAGTAGCTGTTTCTGCAACATCTTCTGCACACTTGTTTGGCAGAGGATTTCTTTTTTTTTACTTTGCCGCCACAAAAATCGAAGTCGAAGAGCGTCATTGTCCGCTTCATTTTGAAGAAAATTCAACATGGCGGGTAGGACTCTCGCAATTTCTTGTTGGTAAAAACTAAAAGAGATGAACGCGATTGGTTAATTTACACTAACAATCAATGAAATGTCGAGAAATCATACATTCCTGCTCGATGCTTTCGGTTTGTGTAGATGACGGATTTAGCAGACGACAAAGGAATTCCCGCAGCGATCGGTAAAAAGTGCGGGCAGTTCTGCAAATATGCGGGCATCAGCCCGCGTTTAGACTCGATTTTTGCGGGAAGGAACAGACTTTTGGGGGGATTGCACCAATCCCGCGCCCTAGAATCAGCTCTGCTCCATTAAAATGGCAAATGACGCCATTTTGCAACGACACGTGGACATTCAGCACGTTAGAGTTATGTCCCCTGATAGGCATTCCCCGATTGAACTTGCGTCTCTTTTTTTCTTTCTTTTTTGACGTGGCCAAAAAAAAATCATAGGGTAGGTCGGGATACCGTAACCACAACTACTTTTTGAGGGGGCCTAATACTAGTAATAGTAATACTAATGTAATTAAAAGTCTTTTGGACAGCAATCAAAAATGTAAAATGTTTTTTGAATATGATGAATATTGAATGAACATATCAAAATTATAATGCGTATGCGCAACTATAACAAATGTACAAAAAGAATGAAGGGGACACTTGATAGGCCGCGAGGCCTAGGCCTATGAGCCAGTCCCCCACTACTAGAGAGAGAGAGAGAGAGAGAGAGAGAGAGAGAGAGAGAGAGAGAGAGAGAGAGAGAGAGAGAGAGAGAGAGAGACTCAGAGAGAGAGAGAGAGAGAGTGTGTGTGTTGATGCTTTCTTCAACTGATTGTATTTTGTATTGTGTTCTTGGGTGCTGATGGTAATGGTGTGTGTGTGTGAGTGCGTGTGTGGATATGTGCGTACGTGCGTGCCTGCGTGTATGTGTGGGTGGGGGGTGTATACATCATTACATGCCTATTTTGCATGTGTGTGAGCGATTACTTGTTTTTGTTTTTGAATTTCTTGCTTTCAATTTATGTTGTTGCTAAGCGCATAGAGCTCCACATTTGGTGGAGGAGTGCGCTATATAAATGATTCACTACTACTACTTATCAAATCAAATTTAAGAATACTACACTTATAAGATCTTCCATGGTATTGATGACATCAATTTTGAAACTTTCTTTTCTGTTCCACAATTTAACATCACGAGAAAGTCAGAAGGCAAAATCTTTATTAGATATTGTCAAAGTAATAGAAGAAATTTTCATTTTCTTATAGTTATACTTATAGAGTTGCTGTTCATTGGAATGAACTAAGTACTAACATCGTTTGCAACTAATATTAACACCTTTAAAAATCTTCTAGATTCCAGTCAGAAATTTCAGTCTTTTTAATGATTTTGACTGATTGTCTTTCAAAAACTTGCTCAGACCCAAAATAATTTTTGCAACGTCATTGCCAAAGAGGGGACGTTATATAGGCCGCGAGGCCTAGGCTTGAGAGCCTGTCCCTACTACTACTACTACTTAGTCTACTACTACTAATACTATGAATGATGCCGTTGTGGTGTCAGGGATAGGTTACTTTAGGGTTAGGGATATGTTTAGGGTCAATATAGTCTCGAATACACAAAAAATAAAATGTGATGGTACGTCATGATCGATTTCGCACATGCGCAGACATGTTGAGAACAAATCCAATTTGAGAATACTACACGTGATTGATGGTGGTTCACTGGTTGAGGAGTCACTAGTCAGTCCACGAGTCAGTCGAGTGAAAGAAGAAGAAAGTCCCAAATGCTTAAAATTAATTAATTGCAAGAACAAATACACCAGTCCTACCTTCGGTGACTTCCAGGGCTTTGATCTGATCTTCTCCATTCGATCTCGTAACATGATCTGGTGACAAAATTGCTGTCAAACTTTCTAAAATCGTTTCTTTCAACGACTGGTTTCTGTCTCCCTCGGCTCCCGCCATTTTGCTTGTGTGTAACTAAAAATGTTTAACTGTAAACGAAACACGTTAAGTCTGTTGATCCCAAGGAATAAATAAATAAACGACAAGGATAAAAATGCAAAATGTTATCCAAAAAATCTAGTTTTCTATATAAAGACGTTGGTCACCACCACAGAAGAAGAAGAAGATTTCTGCCAGCATTGCTTTCAGAAGGAATTTTGTAGCAATTTGCTCGGATCATCAAATGACAGGAAACTACCCTAAATAAATATTGCTTTCATTCTCAACTTGAACTTACATAATGTTTTTGTTAACTATAATTATATCCATTAGGTTAATTACAACATATGACTATTATACGTCAAACACACAGACAACAATTCTGTTTCAACCAGTGGTGTTACTAATAATGCTAAAAGGGAGGAAAAGTGATTAAAAATAAAAATTGTAAACGAAACAAAACAAGAGGAAAAGCCTCCAAGGCTCACTCGCTTTGTGTTTTGGTGAATGTCCTTGACCTTTGAAGTGTGTTTGAAAACGAACAATCTGGCATTTAGATCTATCTCCAAAAACGTAAAGCAAGCAATACTAACCACTTTCTTTGTGTCCATTAAAGAAGTTGTACCCTTTCTGACTTGACCTTTGACCTTTGAAATCTAGCAGTAACTGATCAGATGTAGAAACTGACCCAGGACCTCGATCACAAACGGGCCTGTATGTTATGCATATTAATACCTGCAAGAGGCAAAGCCTTCAAGGCTCACTTGCTGTGTTTTGGGGGAGATACATCTAAATGCCAAATCGTTTACTTTTTTTAAAAACTCCATACCAATGTTGCTGGACTCATCAGCTTGATGTAACATCACTCTACAAAGTTTTAAGCGAATCCATTCAGCGGTTCATGTAATGTTGTGATAGACAAAAATTCAAGGGTAAAGATCAAGGTGATCATGGTCACCGAGGTTGACAACACTTCACATTCCATTTGATCCTAAGCTAGTCTACCTGTTTGCCAAATTTGGGGACTGTATCTGCCAGGTTATCTTATATATATTTTCGAATCTTATATATATTTTCGAAATCTGTCTGTGTGTCTGTCTGTCTGTGTGTCCCTTATGCACGGCCACAGTTCTCAACCGATCGACACCAAATTTGGTATCAAGCATCCTTGGCACCCTCCGAAGGTCATACCGTCCTTACTTCTCGGAAACCTCCGCCAAGGGGTCGTGGAGAGGGGGGGGGGCCACACGCAGCTCGGATTTACTAACGGCAAGTGCGTGTGAGCTGTGAGCATGGGGGGGGGGGAGGGGGTTGAGGGGAGGAGGGGGGGGGGGCTGGGGGGAGGGGGGGCTGGAGGGGGGAGGGGGGGATGGTCGGGTGTGTGTGTGGGGGGGTGTTCAGGGGGGTGGGCTGGAGGGGGTCACAGTTCTCAACCGATCGACACCAAATTTGGTATCAAGCATCCTTGGCACCCTCGGAAGGTCATGCCGTCCTTACTTTTCGGAAACCTCTGCCAAGGGGTCATGGGGAGGGGGGGGGACCACACGCAGCTCCACACGCACTTGCAGTTAGTAAATCCGAGCTGTTCGGGTTTGTTTCCTTTTTTTGTTTGTTTGTTTGTTCTTTTCTGTCTGTCCCATAGAGTCTTGAAACTTGGCATTTCTCAACCGATCGACACCCAATTTGGCATCAAGCATCCTTGGCACCCTCCGAAGGTCATGCCATCCTTACTTTTCGGAAACCTCCGCCAAGGGGTCATGGAGAGGGGGGGGGACCACACGCAGCTCAGATTTACTAACGGCAAGTGCGTGTGAGCTGTGGGGGGGGGGGGGGGGGGGGGGGGAGGAGGAGGAGGGAGGAGGAGGGAGGGGGAGGAGGAGGGGGGGGCTGGGGGGGGGGGGGCTGGAGGGGGGAGGGGGGGGATGGTCGGGTGTGTGTGTGGGGGGGTGTTCAGGGGGGTGGGCTGGAGGGGGCCACAGTTCTCAACCGATCGACACCAAATTTGGTATCAAGCATCCTTGGCACCCTCGGAAGGTCATGCCGTCCTTACTTTTCGGAAACCTCCGCCAAGGGGTCGTGGGGAGGGGGGGGGACCACACGCAGCTCCACACGCACTTGCAGTTAGTAAATCCGAGCTGTTCGGGTTTGTTTCCTTTTTTTGTTTGTTTGTTTGTTCTTTTCTGTCTGTCCCATAGAGTCTTGAAACTTGGCATTTCTCAACCGATCGACACCCAATTTGGCATCAAGCATCCTTGGCACCCTCCGAAGGTCATGCCGTCCTTACTTTTCGGAAACCTCCGCCAAGGGGTCATGGAGAGGGGGGGGACCACACGCAGCTCAGATTTACTAACGGCAAGTGCGTGTGAGCGTGGGGGGGGGGGGGGGGGGGGGGGGAGGAGGAGGAGGGAGGGGAGGGAGGAGGGAGGGGAGGAGGAGGGAGGGGAGGAGGGGGCTGGGGGGGGGGGGGGGCTGGAGGGGGGAGGGGGGGGATGGTCGGGTGTGTGTGTGTGTGGGGGGTGTTCAGGGGGGTGGGCTGGAGGGGGCCACAGTTCTCAACCGATCGACACCAAATTTGGTATCAAGCATCCTTGGCACCCTCGGAAGGTCATGCCGTCCTTACTTTTCGGAAACCTCTGCCAAGGGGTCATGGGGAGGGGGGGGGACCACACGCAGCTCCACACGCACTTGCAGTTAGTAAATCCGAGCTGTTCGGGTTTGTTTCCTTTTTTTGTTTGTTTGTTTGTTCTTTTCTGTCTGTCCCATAGAGTCTTGAAACTTGGCATTTCTCAACCGATCGACACCCAATTTGGCATCAAGCATCCTTGGCACCCTCCGAAGGTCATGCCGTCCTTACTTTTCGGAAACCTCCGCCAAGGGGTCATGGGGAGGGGGGGGGACCACACGCAGCTCAGATTTACTAACGTCAAGTGCGTGTGAGCGTGGGGGGGGGGGGGGGGGGGGAGGGGGGAGGAGGAGGAGGGAGGGGAGGAGGAGGGAGGGGAGGAGGAGGGAGGGGAGGAGGGGGCTGGGGGAGGGGGGGCTGGAGGGGGGAGGGGTGGGATGGTCGGGTGTGTGTGTGTGTGGGGGTGTTCAGGGGGGTGGGCTGGAGGGGGCCACAGTTCTCAACCGATCGACACCAAATTTGGTATCAAGCATCCTTGGCACCCTCGGAAGGTCATGCCATCCTTACTTTTCGGAAACCTCCGCCAAGGGGTCGTGGGGAGGGGGGGGGACCACACGCAGCTCCACACGCACTTGCAGTTAGTAAATCCGAGCTGTTCGGGTTTGTTTCCTTTTTTTGTTTGTTTGTTTGTTCTTTTCTGTCTGTCCCATAGAGTCTTGAAACTTGGCATTTCTCAACCGATCGACACCCAATTTGGCATCAAGCATCCTTGGCACCCTCCGAAGGTCATGCCATCCTTACTTTTCGGAAACCTCTGCCAAGGGGTCGTGGGGAGGGGGGGGGACCACACGCAGCTCGGATTTACTAACGTCAAGTGCGTGTGAGCTGTGAGCGTGGGGGGGGAGGGGGTTGAGGGGAGGAGGGAGGGGGGCTGGGGGGAGGGGGAGGGGGGTCTGGAGGGGGGAGGGGTGGGATGGTCGGGTGTGTGTGTGGGGGGGTGTTCAGGGGGGTGGGCTGGAGGGGGCCACAGTTCTCAACCGATCGACACCAAATTTGGTATCAAGCATCTTTGGCACCCTCGGAAGGTCATGCCGTCCTTACTTTTCGGAAACCTCCGCCAAGGGGTCGTGGGGAGGGGGGGACCACACGCAGCTCCACACGCACTTGCGGTTAGTAAATCCGAGCTGTTCGGGTTTGTTTCCTTTTTTTGTTTGTTTGTTTGTTCTTTTCTGTCTGTCCCATAGTGTCTTGAAACTTGGCATTGATGTACTTTCGCTTATGGCCGTTCTGATGATGGCGTACCAATGAAGGTCACGGTCAAGGTCAGGGAGATCGGTATGCCTTAAAAGTGGTAGGGGTCTAATGATTGAGTTTTACTGGCCCACGCATATCTCCCGAACTGCTTTACCGAATCGTTTCCAGTTTTGTGTGGTAGCGTGTCACCATGAGAGAAGGCATTCGTGCATAAATTATCGCCGTCATGAACTTCACCTTGGCGTATGACCTTGAAAACCGAAAATCTTTAAGGGGCTATAACGTCCACACCGTTGGTCTTAGGGACTTCAAACTTGGCATGTAGGTACTTTGGCTTATGGTTGTTCTGGTGATTGCATACCGATCAAGGTCAAGGTCAAGGTCATGGAGATCGGTAGGCCTTGAAAGTAGTAGGTGTAAATAAATTGTATTTTCAGCCACAAAAGTAAAAATATAGTATTTTGCGGACCCGGCGAAACTGGTACTCAGCCGTACCAGTACTTGGCGTTACCTGTACAAGGCGTTACCAGTACTAGGCGTTGCCGGTACGGGGCGTTGCGCTAGTAAAAGATATGGCCCAAACAAATAACTGACGATGCTCAAGGTCAATGGCAGGTTCCCAGGTTCTTTCCGCTCTCCCTCCGTCAGCGACCGACTCTCTCTGCTTTCAAAGCTAACCTCAAAACCCACCTGTTCCCCCGTCATTAAAGCTCCTCTCTCTTTATCTTCTCTCTCTTGCCATTAGGTCTGTTTCTGCTATATTCCATTTATGTTATCTGTGTGTGTTCGCGTTGTATTGCGTTTGTGTTTGAATGCGCTTTGAATGCTAACGTGTGTGTGCGCTTTGATTTGATTTCTATCAAGATTCAGCGCCGTATAAATACTGTATGTTGTTGTTGACCCCCATTTGGGGGTCTATGAAGCACTAAAATTCTAAAGGACCCTCTAAAAGAATGTGCAGGGGGTCCCAAAGGATGCACTAGAAAAATTCTTTTTAGCATTCGCAATGCCACTGGGACCCTCTATCCCGCCTCTAGGACCCTCTATACTGTAAGTGAGGGAGTCCCTGGAACCCCTTGTTTTGCGGGACGATTGGGAGCCCTGAATGGTCAAAGTTACGGTCAAGAGCGTAAAAGTCACTATATATACCATATCATCTTAGGCTAATGCACCACCATGCCAAATTTGGGGACTTCAACTGCGAAAACTGTGAAAGATATGTCCAAGACAAAAATAATACATTAAGGTCAAAGGTCAAGGTCATTGGTTAATTTCAATATGCAAATCATCTTTCTTGAAAGCTTGCATCAACATCTATGTGTATGCAAAGTTTGAACAATGTACTCCTTGTAGTTCCCGAGAAAACGCCAACGTTAAAGTTAGCACACACACACACACACACACACACACACACACACACACGGAGAAACATGAGAACATAGACTCACTTCATGTCGTTGACATGAGTGAGCCAAAAACACTGTCATTTTTATTAAAAACTAGCGCAACTCTGAGCACCGGTAACGCCTAGTAAGGTAACGCCTAGTAACGGTAACGCCAAGTACTGGTAACGCTGAGTACAGCAAATTTGAAGCGATTCGGTTAAAAAACGACAGAGTTATAAGGCCCCGTTTCCCGTTGGTGCTGCTCTGAGAGTGACGCGCTCTCCCGATTCTCTTCAAATTTACTGCCAGGCTTTGCCCCGGCCACAGCAAGCCTGACAGCAAATTTGAAGCAATTCGGTTAAGACTTGAAACAGCGGAGTTATTTGTGAAAAGGTGAAGCGGCGTATATCGCGCGCGTTTATTAATCGATTCGCTTCCGGTTTGGTACATCGATAGTCACCGTCCACGGTCATCTACCTTCCAAATTTGAAGGCAATCCGTCCAGAAATATCGGATATACGGGCGTCGAGAGGCCGGCGGATACGCATTTCGTGCATTTGCCAAACCGCGCAAATGACACGGCCGCCTCGGTTGCCGTTGCCAGCGCCCCGTTAGGGCTCATAGCAAATTTGAAGCGATTCGGTCGAAAAACGGCGGAGTTATAAGGCCCGTTTTGTGTTAGGGCTCATAGCAAATTTGAAGCGATTCGGTCGAAAAACGGCGAGTTATAAGGCCCGTTTTGTGTTTCAGACACACAGACAGACAGCCAGACAGACAGACAGACAGACACACACACTTGCCTTTTTATTATATGATAAGAGGAAAACCAAACCTCTATTTTAAGACCTCCAAGAAGTTGAGCCCCAAAGAGAAGAAGAAATGGTCGGTTTTATAGGAAGAATTCAACAACCGTTCCAGAAAAATCAGTCTGATAGGTCTTTTAACGGAGGGTCTTATAATAGAGGTTTGTTATCCTTAACCCTTTTGCCGCCAGCCTTTTTTCCAGCCAAACATTTCCATTACATTTACCTGGGTAGAGAACAAAATCTATCTGCAGTATTGGGGATGCTTCTGTGACAGATATAAAATAAGGTCTAACCTTACTTCCCAAAACTAAGACAATAGGGTCTTTGGATAATAGACCCCAATTTGATGCCTTTTAGTGACATAGGTGTTAAATCACTGTGGTGCTAACATGCGACTTTGGCGGTGAAAGGGTTAAAGTGCAGATACAAAGATAACATTTTATATTATTTGAATGGAAAAAAAAGATCATTGTCCATTTGCCAGTTCTATGTTTCTTTTGTTGCTGTTTGATTGCAATCCCGAAACGTTGATTAAAACAAACGCTATCTTACCCCAAGCAAAAAAAAGCTAGTTATTTGTACACCATAATTATTATGGAATCATTAATAAACTTTTGTTTCATTGATAAACAAATGTGCAGAGAAAACAAAAGAGTGTGTGTGTGTGTGTGTGTGTGTGTGTGTGTGTGTGTGTGTGTGTGTGTGTGTGTGTGTGTGTGTGTGTGTGTGTGTGTGTGTGTGTGTGTGTGTGTGTGTGTGTGTGTGTGTGTGTGTGTGTGTGTGTGTGTGTGTGTGTGTGTGTGTGTGTGTGTGTGTGTGTGTGTGTGTGTGTGTGTGTGTGTGTGATAATATTATGTGTTATGTGTGGAGTTTGTTACTTCATTCTTTTTGTTGCAATGTTGTTGTTTTTCAAGCCATGTTGCAGTCACATTGAGCTAGCTGAGGGAAAACTACACTTCTCCATCTGCCGTTTTGCAAATTACCCAACAGTGGCAAACTCTACTGCACACCATTAAAATTACCACTCTAATTGTTAGACTGAGGGAAACAAATCACTTCAGAGCTAAACACGCACACTTTTCTCATCTTATGCAACTATACACGTACTTTTTTCATGCTCTCACTTGTTTGAGGCACTGCACTTTTGAAGTTAGGGGAAGACGGGATAAAAAGCGCATGGGCGGGTAAGAAACCCACCCCAATTATCTCATGAAATGAAGCAAATTTCAGTCTCATTTTGCCCATGAGACGAGCGTTAATGGGCAAATTTGACTGAAATTTTCTTTATTTCATGAGATAATTGGGGTGGGCTTCTTACCCGCCCATGCGCTTTTTACCCCGTCTTCCCCTAAGTATGATATATGAACCCAACCCCGTGGGGATACCGGGGGGGGGGGGGGAGCTATCTATTCGTAACAAAATTCCCCCACCTTCTGGAAGTTCTATGCTTGTAACTTCCTCTAATCTGCTACTCTGTTTGATTCTGTCTTTTTCCTTTGCTTACCGTCATCTACTATCTTTCTGACTTATTGGCCCATTCTCAAGCTTTTTTTCCACCCAAAAAAATCTTCCAAATATTTTTTATTCTTTCAGCTCCTCCAAAATCGGAATGTGTCGGCTGTACGCAGCAGGGAGACCAGCAGGGAAACTGAAAACGGACTCATGGCCTTTGGGCCAGGGAACACAGAAGACTTGAAGAACCCAACCACATTAGGGGGGGCTTGACGTATTGTACCAGATCCAGAGCTTATAAAGAGTGATAAAATCTCTTCAAAGCTAAACATGCACAATTTCCCAATCTTATGTGATTACAGTAGAACCTCCCTCATAAGAACTCCCATTATAAGACTCCCTCCCACATAAGACCTACTTCTCTGAGACATTGCCCGTCTTTGTAAGTATTAAAATTACCCCCCTTATACGACCTCTCCCCTATACGACCTCATTTTGGATGATTTTTGAAGGTCTTATAAGGGAGATTCCTCTGTACACTTTCTCACACTCTCACTTGTTTGAGACATTGCACTTGTGAAGTTAACTATAATACAGTGGAACCTCCTTTATAAGACCTTCAAAAATCGACGAAAATGGAGTTTTACGTCCTCTTGGTCTGAATCAGACACATATGGGACATTTGTAAGTACAAATATGGTGGGAGCAATACTGGAGGCAATGCCCGGAGGCAGTACGAAACCAGTAAAGTCCCGATTCTTTATTAACACAGATAGCTGCAGCGGTGACCACGCCTCGGTTAAACTTCATCGGCTATGGCACCGCCACAAGTTAAGTGTAAACCTTCAAAAATCATCCAAAATGAGGTCTTATATTATAAAGGGAGGGAGTTGTATAAGGGAGGTAATTTTAATACTTACAAAGAAGGGCAATGTTTCAGAGAAGTAGGTCTTATGTGGGAGGAGTCTTATAAGGGAAGTTCTACTGTTTGTGAACACAAACGCAGACTGAGGGAGGGCTATGCCCTAAACTAATTTCTGTTTTCCTCTATATCAAGGATCCTCCCTCCCCCCTCCATCAAGGTTAGTTCCTCTGTCACAAGGATCCAGCAGTCACCATGTTTTTTTTGTTTAAAAAAAATAAATTAATATATATTCTCCGAAGTCGGAATGTGGCTGCCCACGTGGCGAAGTAATCAAAAACGGTCACACACATAAAATGTTCTCATCCCTAGCTAGTATAGTATAGTGTGGGACTGGCTCACGCCTAAGCCTCGCAGCTTATAAACGTCCCTTCATTGACACTGTTTTGTTTGCTTAAAGCACACCTTTTAAAATTATTGTTGTAATTCAATATCATGTTAAAAAAATAGTTGAATAAAATTTTGATCTTTGTCAAGGAGATTTTTGAAGGTATTTAGTGTTGGTGCTCTTTTTAGGTTGGGTGTTAGCCTAAATTCCAGAGGTCAGCAACTCGATTACTAAAACAATGTTCACGTTTGTTATTAACTAGACGCATTTATTAAGTAGGTGCATTTTGTACCGTTGTGTTCAAGTGCTTCAGCGCTGTTGGGATGATCCATGGAGTCTTTAAGCCAGGGTAAGACAACAACAACAATGTGTATTTTTTATATTTTGTTTTAGTTTTTCACCTACACACACGTTACTCTCAACATTTGCCTAGCTTCGTGAGGGCTTTATTAGTAGTGTTGCTGATCCCCTGTGCATCCACAATCCCTGTTGACATTGATCCCCGCCATGCCTGCATCAATGGTCAACTTAGGACGGTGATTTGACCGCCAGGGGGCAATCAAACCAGTAGGGGTTTATCGCAATATTCTTAGCTGGGCGTAGTGAGAGAGAGAGGACCCTTTTGGGCAATCAAACCAGTAGGGGCTTAGCGCGCGGTATTCTTAGTTGGGCGCAGTGAGAGAGAGAGAGGATCATTTTGGGCAATCAAACCAGTAGGGGCTTAGCGCGTGATATTCTTAGTTGGGCGTAGTGAGAGAGAGAGAGGATCCTATTGGGCAATCAAACCAGTAGGGGCTTAGCGTGCGATATTCTTAGTTGGGCGCAGTGAGAGAGAGAGAGAGAGAGAGGATCTCCGCCATGCCTGCATCAATGGTCAACTTAGGACGATGATTTGACCGCCAGGGGGCAATCAAACCAGTAGGGGCTTAGCGCAATATTCTTAGTTGGGCGTAATGAGAGAGAGAGGATCCATTTGGGCAATCAAACCAGTAGGGGCTTAGCGCGCGGTATTCTTAGTTGGGCGCAGTGAGAGAGAGAGAGAGAGAGAGAGAGAGAGAGAGAGAGAGAGAGAGAGAGAGAGAGAGAGAGAGAGAGAGAGAGAGAGAGAGAGAGAGAGAATCATTTTGGGCAATCAAACCAGTAGGGGCTTAGCGCGTGATATTCTTAGTTGGGCGCAGTGAGAGAGAGAGAGGATCATTTTGGGCAATCAAACCAGTAGGGGCTTAGCGCGCAGTATTCTTAGTTGGGCGCAGTGAGAGAGAGAGAGAGGATCATTTTAGGCAATCAAACCAGTAGGGGCTTAGCGCGTGATATTCTTAGTTGGGCGTAGTGAGAGAGAGGATCCTATTGGGCAATCAAACCAGTAGGGGCTTAGCGCATGATATTCTTAGTTGGGCGTAGTGAGAGAGAGAGGATCCTTTGGGGCAATCAAAGCAGTAGGGGCTTAGCGTGCGATATTCTTAGTTGGGCGCAGTGAGAGAGAGAGAGAGGATCCCTTGGGCAATCAAACCAGTAGGGGCTTAGCGCTCAATATTCTTAGTTGGGCGTAGTGAGAGAGAGAGGATCCTTTGGGTAAACAAACCAGTAGGGGCTTAGGGCGCAATATTCTTAGTTGGGCGTAGTGAGAGAGGATCCCTTGGGCAATCAAACCAGTAGGGGCTTAGCGCGCAATATTCTTAGTTGGGCATAGTGAGAGAGAGAGCATCCCTTGGGCAATCAAACCAGTAGGGGCTTAGCGCGTGATATTCTTAGTTGGGCGTAGTGAGAGAGGATCCCTTGAGCAATCAAACCAGTAGGGGCTTAGCGCGTGATATTCTTAGTTGGGCGCAGTGAGAGAGAGAGGATCATTTTGGGCAATCAAACCAGTAGGGGCTTAGCGCGCGGTATTCTTAGTTGGGCGTAGTGAGAGAGAGGATCCTTTGGGGCAATCAAACCAGTAGGGGCTTAGCGCGTGATATTCTTAGTTGGGCGTAGTGAGAGAGAGAGAGGATCCTTTTGGGCAATCAAACCAGTAGGGGCTTAGCGCGTGATATTCTTAGTTGGGCGTAGTGAGAGAGAGAGGATCCTTTTGGGCAATCAAACCAGTAGGGGCTTAGCGTGCGATATTCTTAGTTGGGCGCAGTGAGAGAGAGAGGATC
>CM065696.1:29773834-29878834 GCA_017654935.2 Phymorhynchus buccinoides
ACAGTGACTTTGATCTTGTAAGGCCATCATCAGAACGGCCAGAAGCGAAGTACATCAATGCCAATTTCAGACACTATGGACAGACAGAAAAGAACAAACCACACAAAAAAGGAACAAACCCCAACTAGCTCGGGATTTACTAACCGCAAGTGCGTTGTAGCTGCGTGTGTTCCCCCCCCCCCCTCCCCCGACCCCTTGGCGGAGGTTTCCGAAAAGTAAGGACGCATGACCTTCCGAGGGTGCCAAGATGCTTGATACCAAATTTGGGTGTCGATCGCTGAGAACTGGGGCCCCCTCCAGCACCCCCCTGACACCCCCCCACACACACACCTACCATCCATCCCCTCCCCCCTCCAGCCCACCCCTCCCTACAGCCCCGCCTCCTCCTCCCCTACCCCATCCCCCCCCCGCTCACAGCTCACCGCACTTGACGTAGTAATCCGAGCTGCGTTGGTCCCTCCCTCTCCACGAACCCTTGCGAGGTTTCCGAAGTTAAGGATGGCATGACCTTCGGAGTGTGCCAAGGATGCTTGATGCCAAATTGGGTGTCGATCGGTTGAGAAATGCCAAGTTTCAAGACTCTATGGGACAGACAGAAAAGAACAAACAAACAAACAACAAAATAAGGAAACAAACCCGAACAGCTCGGATTTACTAACTGCAAGTGCGTGTGGAGCTGCGTGTGGTCCCCCCCCTCCCCACGACCCCTTGGCGGAGTTTTCCGAAAAGTAAGGACGGCATGACCTTCCGATGGTGCCAAGGATGCTTGATACCAAATAGTTCGGTCGGTTGAGAACTGTTGAGGAACTCCAGCCCACCTCGAGCAGTGAACCGAAAACCCCCCCCACACACACACACCGCGACCATCCCACCCCTCCCCCCTCCAGCCGCCCTCCCCCCAGCCCCCGCCTCCCGGCCTCCCTCCTCCCCCCCCCCCCCTCCTCCCCTCCCTACTCGCTCCTCCCCCCTCCCCCCCCTCCCCCCCCCACACTGCACACACGCACTTGCGTTTAGTAAATCTGAGCCGCGTTGTGGTCCCCCCCATCTCCAGACCCCTTGCGGAGGTGCCGAAAAGTAAGGACGGCATATGCATGACCTTCGGAGGTGCCAAGGCATGCTTGAGCCAATATTGGGTGCGAGCGGTTGAGAAATGCCAAGTGTCAAGGGGGGGGGGGGGTCTCTATGGGGACAGTACAGACAAAGAACTAAACAAAACAAACAAAAAAAAAGGGAATCATCCAAAACAACCGGAACCAGCTCCGGATTTACATAACTGCAAGTGCCATTGCACGTGGAGCGGCTGTGTGGTCCCCCCCCCTCCCCATGACCCCTTGGCAGAGGTTTCCGAAAACGTAAGGACGGCACCTCACCGGCAATCATGGATCTTCCGAGGGTGCCAAGGATGCTTGATAACAAATTTGGTGTCGATCGGTTTTTTTGAACGAGTTGGAGTTTGAGGTGAGAACTGTGGCCCCCTCCAGCCCACCCCCCTGAACACCCCCCACACACACACACCCGACCATCCGCCCCCTCCCCCCTCCAGCCCCCCCCCTCCCCCAGCCCCCCCCCCCTCCTCCTCCCCTCCCTCCTCCTCCCCCTCCCTCCTCCCTCCCCTCCCTCTCCCTCCCCCACCCCCCTCCCCCCCACGCTCACACGCACTTGACCGTTAGTAAATCTGAGCTGCGTGTGGTCCCCCCCCTCTCCATGACCCCTTGGCGGAGGTTTCCGAAAAGTAAGGACGGCATGACCTTCGGAGGGTGCCAAGGATGCTTGATGCCAAATTTGGTGTCGATCGGTTGAGAAATGCCAAGTTTCAAGACTCTATGGGACAGACAGAAAAGAACAAACAAAAAAACAAAAAAAGGAAACAAACCCGAACAGCTCGGATTTACTAACTGCAAGTGCGTGTGGAGCTGCGTGTGGTCCCCCCCCTCCCCACGACCCCTTGGCGGAGGTCTCCGAAAAGTAAGGATGGCATGACCTTCCGAGGGTGCCAAGGATGCTTGATACCAAATTTGGTGTCGATCGGTTGAGAACTGTGGCCCCCTCCAGCCCACCCCCCTGAACACACCCCCCACACACACACCCGACCATCCCCCCCTCCCCCCTCCAGCCCCCCCTCCCCCCAGCCCCCCTCATCCCCCTCCTCCTCCTCCTCCCCCCTCCTCCTCCTCCCCCCTCCCCCCCCCACGCTCACACGCACTTGCCGTTAGTAAATCTGAGCTGCGTGTGGTCCCCCCCCTCTCCATGACCCCTTGGCGGAGGTTTCCGAAAAGTAAGGATGGCATGACCTTCGGAGGGTGCCAAGGATGCTTGATGCCAAATTGGGTGTCGATCGGTTGAGAAATGCCAAGTTTCAAGACTCTATGGGACAGACAGAAAAGAACAAACAAACAAAACAAAAAAGGAAACAAACCCGAACAGCTCGGATTTACTAACTGCAAGTGCATGTGGAGCTGCGTGTGGTAACCCCCCCCCCCTCCCCACGACCCCTTGGCGGAGGTTTCCGAAAAGTAAGGACGGCATGACCTTCCGAGGGTGCCAAGGATGCTTGATACCAAATTTGGTGTCGATCGGTTGAGAACTGTGACCCCCTCCAGCCCACCCCCCTGAACACCCCCCACACACACACCCGACCATCCCCCCCTGCCCCCCCCCCCTCCAGCCCCCCCCTCCCCCCAGCCCCCCCCCTCCCTCCTCCCCTCAACCCCCTCCCCCCCCCCCCATGCTCACAGCTCACACGCACTTGACGTTAGTAAATCCGAGCTGCGTGTGGACCCCCCCCCCTCTCCACGACCCCTTGGCGGAGGTTTCCGAAAAGTAAGGACGGTATGACCTTCGGAGGGTGCCAAGGATGCTTGATACCAAATTTGGTGTCGATCGGTTGAGAACTGTGGCCGTGCATAAGGGACACACAGACAGACAGACACACAGACAGATTTCGAAAATATATATAAGATTCGAAAATATATATAAGATAACCTGGCAGATACAGTCCCCAAATTTGGCAAACAGGTAGACTAGCTTAGGATCAAATGGAATGTGAAGTGTTGTCAACCTCGGTGACCATGATCACCTTGATCTTTACCCTTGAATTTTTGTCTATCACAACATCACATGAACCGCTGAATGGATTCGCTTAAAACTTTGTAGAGTGATGTTACATCAAGCTGATGAGTCCAGCAACATTTGGTATGGAGTTTTTAAAAAAAGTAAACGATTTGGCATTTAGATGTATCTCCCCCAAAACACAGCAAGTGAGCCTTGAAGGCTTTGCCTCTTGCAGGTATTAATATGCATAACATACAGGCCCGTTTGTGATCGAGGTCCTGGGTCAGTTTCTACATCTGATCAGTTACTGCTAGATTTCAAAGGTCAAAGGTCAAGTCAGAAAGGGTACAACTTCTTTAATGGACACAAAGAAAGTGGTTAGTATTGCTTGCTTTACGTTTTTGGAGATAGATCTAAATGCCAGATTGTTCGTTTTCAAATACACTTCAAAGGTCAAGGACATTCACCAAAACACAAAGCGAGTGAGCCTTGGAGGCTTTTCCTCTTGTTTTGTTTCGTTTACAATTTTTATTTTTAATCACTTTTCCTCCCTTTTAGCATTATTAGTAACACCACTGGTTGAAACAGAATTGTTGTCTGTGTGTTTGACGTATAATAGTCATATGTTGTAATTAACCTAATGGATATAATTATAGTTAACAAAAACATTATGTAAGTTCAAGTTGAGAATGAAAGCAATATTTATTTAGGGTAGTTTCCTGTCATTTGATGATCCGAGCAAATTGCTACAAAATTCCTTCTGAAAGCAATGCTGGCAGAAATCTTCTTCTTCTTCTGTGGTGGTGACCAACGTCTTTATATAGAAAACTAGATTTTTTGGATAACATTTTGCATTTTTATCCTTGTCGTTTATTTATTTATTCCTTGGGATCAACAGACTTAACGTGTTTCGTTTACAGTTAAACATTTTTAGTTACACACAAGCAAAATGGCGGGAGCCGAGGGAGACAGAAACCAGTCGTTGAAAGAAACGATTTTAGAAAGTTTGACAGCAATTTTGTCACCAGATCATGTTACGAGATCGAATGGAGAAGATCAGATCAAAGCCCTGGAAGTCACCGAAGGTAGGACTGGTGTATTTGTTCTTGCAATTAATTAATTTTAAGCATTTGGGACTTTCTTCTTCTTTCACTCGACTGACTCGTGGACTGACTAGTGACTCCTCAACCAGTGAACCACCATCAATCACGTGTAGTATTCTCAAATTGGATTTGTTCTCAACATGTCTGCGCATGTGCGAAATCGATCATGACGTACCATCAAATTTTATCTTTTGTGTATTCGACACTAAATTGACCCTAAACATATCCCTAACCCTAAAGTAACCTATCCCTGACACCACAACGGCATCATTCATAGTATTAGTAGTAGTAGACTAAGTAGTAGTAGTAGTAGGGACAGGCTCTCAAGCCTAGGCCTCGCGGCCTATATAACGTCCCCTCTTTGGCAATGACGTTGCAAAAATTATTTTGGGTCTGAGCAAGTTTTTGAAAGACAATCAGTCAAAATCATTAAAAAGACTGAAATTTCTGACTGGAATCTAGAAGATTTTTAAAGGTGTTAATATTAGTTGCAAACTTGATGTTAGTACTTAGTTCATTCCAATGAACAGCAACTCTATCTATAAGAAAATGAAAATTTTCTTCTATTACTTTGACAATATCTAATAAAGATTTTGCCTTCTGACTTTCTCGTGATGTTAAATTGTGGAACAGAAAAGAAAGTTTCAAAATTGATGTCATCAATACCATGGAAGATCTTATAAGTGTAGTATTCTTAAATTTGATTTGATAAGTAGTAGTAGTGAATCATTTATATAGCGCACTCCTCCACCAAATGTGGAGCTCTATGCGCTTAGCAACAACATAAATTGAAAGCAAGAAATTCAAAAACAAAAACAAGTAATCGCTCACACACATGCAAAATAGGCATGTAATGATGTATACACCCCCCACCCACACATACACGCAGGCACGCACGTACGCGCACATATCCACACACGCACTCACACACACACACCATTACCACTCACCCCACCCAAGAACACAATACAAAATACAATCAGTTGAAGAAAGCATCAACACACACACTCTCTCACTCTCTCTCTCTCTCTCTCTCTCTGACTCTCTCTCTCTCTCTCTCTCTCTCTCTCTCTCTCTCTCATCTCTCTCTCTCTCTCTCTCTCTCTCTCTCTCTCTCTCTCTCTCTCTCTAGTAGTGGGGGACTGGCTCATAGGCCTAGGCCTCGCGGCCTA
Organism: Phymorhynchus buccinoides; assembly: GCA_017654935.2. Classification (NCBI taxonomy): domain Eukaryota; kingdom Metazoa; phylum Mollusca; class Gastropoda; order Neogastropoda; family Raphitomidae; genus Phymorhynchus; species Phymorhynchus buccinoides. Next base: position 29,779,161 of record CM065696.1, read on the forward strand.
TCAAGTGTCCCCTTCATTCTTTTTGTACATTTGTTATAGTTGCGCATACGCATTATAATTTTGATATGTTCATTCAATATTCATCATATTCAAAAAACATTTTACATTTTTGATTGCTGTCCAAAAGACTTTTAATTACATTAGTATTACTATTACTAGTATTAGGCCCCCTCAAAAAGTAGTTGTGGTTACGGTATCCCGACCTACCCTATGATTTTTTTTTGGCCACGTCAAAAAAGAAAGAAAAAAAGAGACGCAAGTTCAATCGGGGAATGCCCTATCAGGGGACATAACTCTAACGTGCTGAATGTCCACGTGTCGTTGCAAAATGGCGTCATTTGCCATTTTAATGGAGCAGAGCTGATTCTAGGGCGCGGGATTGGTGCAATCCCCCCAAAGTCTGTTCCTTCCCGCAATAATCGTGTCTAAACGCGGGCCGACGCCCGCATATTTGCAGAACTGCCCGCACTTTTTACCGATCGCTGCGGGAATTCCTTCGTCGTCTGCTAAATCCGTCGTCTACACAAACCGAAAGCATCGAGCAGGAATGTATGATTTCTCGACATTTCATTGATTCCTAGTGTAAATTAACCAATCGCGTTCATCTCTTTTAGTTTTTACCGACAAGAAGTTGCGAGAGTCCTACCCGCCATGTTGAATTTTCTTCAAAATGAAGCGGACAACGACGCTCTTCGACTTTGATTTTTGTGGCGGCAAAGTAATGAAAAAAAATCCTCTGCCAAACAAGTGTGCAGAAGATGTTGCAGAAACAGCTACTGCATCAACAGTCTCAGAGAAGCAGCCCGAAGATAACGGCACTAGTGCGAGGGAACACAGGTTCCAAGACGAGTGGTTGAAGAAGTGGCCATGGCTAGCGAAGATTGAATCGACCGCCTCAACCCCACCCCCCCCCCACCCTTCCCCTCATATCCATTGGACCTGACCCCCCCCCCCCCATCTTTTTTTTTTTTTTTTTTTTTTTGGGGGGGGGGGGGGAATGCCCCCACTTTTTCAAAATCCTAGAATCAGCTCTGATGGAGCCATGCGCTCATATTTCTGAAAATACGAGGGTGATTAGCACTTTCAAAGCATCTTACACGTTCGTGGATGTTTTCTGGGACATTCATCCGGATGTACTGTAGGAAATGAAAACTTATCACTTGCCGAGGTGGTTTAGCTGAACCTTTCCAACTGGACTTATCAACACCACTCGGCGATCTCAAAAAAAAAGAAAAAAGTTAGGGCCTTATCAGTGACTGCGCATGCGTTCTTATTACTTTCTCTGAAAAAAATGGCGGACTCCAGCAGCAGTAGCGATTCGGGAGATGTTTCAAACGAAAAAAAGCGAACCCAAACACTACCCCATTTTTTTGGGCCATGTTACCTTAACCACAACTTTTTTGGGGGGGGCCTTAGTTACTATTTCTATTAGGTGCACATTTATGTTGAGTAGGAAGAACATTCCAAATCTGTGCAATTCTGTTAGTCAGTGCATTTTTCTCTCATATTAGTATTGCTATGGCCCATCAGGATTTTCATTTCTGAATTCATTGTTCTGTTATAATCTGTTAGTTGGAAAATATTAATATCAATGTTAACATAATAAGGCCATTAAATATCTTATAAGTCTCAATCAGGTCCCCTCTTTGTCAAATGATATGGTTGATCATCAAGCACGGTATTTGTATGATGCCCGACAATGTGATCATCAGTGATATACAATACATGCCACGTGCAAAGTTCTTGATGAAGTTGATCGCTTCTTCTTGATCTTGATGATCAGTAGTTGAAAGAGCCACATTGTGGCATTACATCAATGAAATCCAGGGGAGAGCACACCATAATGTATGTTTATGATCTGGCCAGCCAGCGCACATTCAGCTTGCAACCAGCATGATGCCATGTCCCAGCAACCTAAACTAAAATTGGTTTGGGGTGGTGTGGGGGATGGGGTGGGGTCAAGGAGAAAAAGGCATGGATGAAACCACATGGCAGGAATCCTGATTTTGGTTTTGTTATTTTTCAGGAAATCCTGACTGCAATATTTTATTGAAGAATGATTACTCTGGAATGAGAAAAAAAAAGTTTTATTAAAGAAAGTCAAAATTGTTTCTAAATGCTCTGATTGTATTAGTAAAAAGTGTACATAAAAAGTCTTCAGCTTCGGGGGTTTCGTCTCCTGACCCCCAGAAACAACTCTGCCCCTTGACCCCACCATGATGGCCTGCCAGAATCCAGGCCTTTCTACTTTTCCTTTGGCCCAGGTTTCACCAATTGAAGGGGACAGGTGGGGGGAGGGGACTGGAAGGGTATTGTTTACTTTCTTTCAGGGGCTGCTGGAGGAGGGTCTTATAATCCTCCACGGACCCTTCGGAAACAACCTTGGTGGTCAGGCTGTTCCACTCCCGGATGGTTCTGGGAAAGAAGCTGTTCTTTAATGCTGAAGTCTTTGCAGGCTGGATATTGAAACAGCTCTAATTGTTTCTAGCTAGGTGTTCTCTACTAGATTCTTGCTCTCCTGGTTTTCCTGCCTTGGAACAAAGTTGTTGGTCTGATGAGGCACTTATTTCTTTCTGGTGTTAGGTATTTTCCAGCCTTGATGATTGCCAGGGAGATGCCTTTGACGACCTTGTACAAGAATGTGAGCCGGTGTTGTCTTCTTTTCTCCTGTAGTGATGGAAGACCAAGGTCGTTCAGCATGGCTGTGACGCAGCCTGGTGCGGGGCTGGTAGTCAGTATCATAACCAGTCCCAGGGAAACAAAAACCAGTGAAATTGAAAACCACAATATCAGAGCCCCTATTAATATTTATAAATGTTAAACACTTTATCAGTCTGAGCAAAAAATTGTCAGTCCCTGGGACTCACTGACACTTTTTTTTTCAGTGTTTTGATTTTGCTATCAGTATTTTACTGATATTTACCAGTAAGCGCGATCACTGTGTGGCCACAGCCTTTTAAAAAAGTTTTATTCAAAAGACTACGATGCTGCACCGAAATATAGTTCTAATGCATTTCCCCCAAGGACCATCAGGGAGTGAAACTAGAATGATCAGTAGTTGGTTATTGTAATCATTATTTTATTGATATTTACCAGTAAACGTGATCACTGGCAGGATTACCTCTGCTCCTTGTTTGTCAGCAGTACAGAGGATTAGCAATAACCCACTAGTCTCACCCCTCCCTCCATCCCTCCCTCTACCCCTCCACATCCTCCAGGATGGGACATCATGCTCAATGCCGCTGAACGGGTGCAAGCTGGCTGGGTCACTACAACTTGAATTCCTTTACATCCATGCAGCACTTGGCCTAATGTCCTTAATCAGATGGACCCCCCACCCCCACCCCCCTTTTCAGTCTTTTTCCCCTGAGGGTGCCGGAATGATCAACTGAGTGAGCCCCAAAGACAAGAAGAAGAAGAACATCGACAACACTTGTGGAGAGCATGCCATAATCTAAGTGTAAATGACCTGGCCAGCCAGTGCATGTTCAGCATGCACCAGCTCGATGCTAAGTCCTAGCGGCCTTAAATTTGGTTTTGGAGTGGGATGGGGGGTGGGCAGGGAAAGGACTGTTGCTTCTTACTGCCTGTGTTTACAACTCTTAATCCTGTATGATATTGTTTCAGAATTTGGGGTGTTCTTGGCGGAAATTACAGTGGATCGAAATGGACCCTTGGCGATCAGGCAGTTAGCATCGGTTCTGCTGAAGCAGTATGTCCAGTCCCATTGGTCCGACCAGTCGGACAAATTCCGCGCCCCAGAGACCACAGACGCTGTGAGATTTGACAACAATTTCTTGACATACATCACAACACATACAGATCCAGGCATGAAAGAATTCCGACGAACAAAAAAATTCTGCGTAAATGACCGATCTTGCCGTATTCTTATATCTACAAGTCTCTATTAGGCGATTCTCAAACTAGTTAACCGGAAGTCGCTTTAGCTCACTCGCTTCAATTGTGCGAAGGAAGGCGAAATGAGTAGCTCCCGCTCAACAAAAGTAGTGATGCTAGCTCTAACTGAAAATGTGTGTGGAACTGGAAGCCACCCCCAAGCCCCCCCCCCCCCCCGACTTCTGACGTTAGGTGAAAATCCGGGTGGAAGGATTTCTCGGACGAAATTTTTTCCTCTTTTTTTGATCTTCATCCACTTTCATGCCTGAGATCTATGTAGATATTCCATTTACTAAAGTTGAAAACCTGCTTCACTCTAACAAATGGTTCTAAAACACAAGAAACTACTGTTAGTGTTATACAATTATCATGTGTTGTCAGCATCACACTCAGCGTCACACAGTGACTCTAGTCTGATATCATTCTTAATGTGTGATTCAAATGATCAATTCAAACTTTTGCCAGCATCATGGTCGCAATTTTGGCATGTTGCGAGGTGGTGTTCATTGCGTTAGTTTGTATTATTATTTGTTTGTGCTTGATTGGTTTGGCATTGTCTTGAGTTGAATTGTATTTGTACATACTCCAAACTTAAAAACCTATCTCACTATCTAAACTTTGAAAATATGCTGTGTCAGACCAATTGACATACGCTAGAACACCAAGGCTACATCAAAATGTTATGTTCTGCATAGTTCATGCGGGGATTGTCTTTAGCTACATGGTAAGCTCCTAGCATAACATCATCAGTCCCAAATCCTCCGAAGTCGGAGTGTGGCTGCCCACGTGGCTGGGTAATTTTAAAAAAACGGCCACACACGTAATGTTCTCATCCCTAGCTGGTGCATTTGTACCATAGTGTTCAATTGCTTCGGCTGTTGGGATGATCCCTGGAGTCTTAAGCCAGGGTAGGGCAACAACAACAGCAACCAAATGACGTAACTTTTGATGCTTGATTGAAGTGAATAGGCATTGCTAAAGACGACACATGCATGGGTGCTACTCTTTCAGTTTTACACTGATCTCGGTATTTTTAATTTTACCAGAAACTGAACTTCAGTTTTGTTTTTTAATTCATCCAAAAAAAGAAAATTTGACCACAAACGATTTGGGGTGTTTTGAACTTGGTTGTTCTGTTTTGGAAGTTTACAAAGGCAATGTAATAATTTTACAAGGCTTATCAGACTCAAAACTGTCTCAGTCTGTCATTTTTAACTGACTTGTCTGTCTCGTCCCCCCCCCCCCCCCCTCCAAATCGTCTGACAGGGCTCTGGATCCCTGCCTTTCAGGTTTTTTTCATTTTAGGGAGTGGCACCCATGCTGACATGATCTACCCTATATTTTTTTTCTCTCCGGCATTTTGTTTGAGCATCGTGGTCGTTTGTCCAGGCTAAAGCTCAGATCCGGCAGATCCTGCCCGTGGGCCTGTCGGAGTCGATGAGCAAGGTGCGGTCCAGCGTGGCGTACGCCGTGTCGGCCATCGCCCACTGGGACTGGCCGGAGCACTGGCCGCAGCTGTTCCCCCTCCTGATGCAGGGACTGACCAGCGGAGAGCCAGACGCCGTGCATGGAGCCATGAGGGTTCTGTCCGGTCAGTGACCACGGCTTTTTCCTTCTCTCTGTCTTCTTTATCTCTTCTTTTGTTTCTCAGGCTGTCTGTCTTCATGTCTCAATTTTTCATCTCTCTTTCTCAGACTGTCTGTCTGTCTCTGTTATTCATGTCTCAATTTTTCATCTCTCTTTCTCAGTGTCTGTTCATGTCTCAATTTGTCATATTTCTGTTTCTCAGCCTGTCTGTCTTTCTGTCTGTTATTCATCATTTCATGTCTCAATTTTTCATCTATCTCTTTCTCTGACTTTCTGTCTGTTATTCATCAATCATGTCTCAATTTTTCATATCTCTCTTTCTCAGCCTGTCTGTCTTTCTGTCTGTTATTCGTGTCTCAGTTTGTCTATCAGTCAGTAAAGTTTGGAGGCCTCTGTTTGATGGGGTTTTGGCCAACTCGGTTTTAATATGATTTTTTCTTTTCTCTACATACACTTTTCTATTGTCATGTCTCTCTTTCTCTCTCTCACTCTCCACTCTTTTTTTTTGGTCTCTTTGTTTCTTTTTCTGTTTTCTTTCTCTCTACTCACTTCTTGTTTTGTTACTGTTTGAAGTTTTAAAAGACACCATCTATATTAACCATTTCACCTTGCACCACAATGATTTAACACCCATGTCACTAAAAGGCATCAAATCAGGGTCTGTTATCCAAAGTCCCTGTTCTCTTAATTTTGGGAGGTAAGGATAGACCTTACTTTAAATATGTCACAGAGGAATCCCGAATATAACAGACACATTTTTTTCTCTACCCAGGTAAGTTTAATGGACATGTTTTTTTGCTGAAAAATGGCTGGCGGCGAAAGGGTTAAAGTTGGATCAACTGCAATTTATGCTGAGAGTGAAGAATAAAGAACTGTTTTGTTGAATGCTTTTAAAATGTTAATTCATGATTCCTATGCAACTTATTGCCAATGAAAACTGGTTTCAGAATTTTCCCAAGACATCACGGACACACAGATAGCCCAGGTGGCGCCGCTCGTCCTTCCTGAGCTGTACAAGATCATTTTCCTTGGAGCTGAGGTAACTCATTGCATCCTTGCTTCTTGTGATAGGTGTAGTGTGGCACAGAGGTAACGCGTTCGCCTCGTGCACGATAAACCCGAGTTCGAACCTGGGTACAGGGGATTTTTTCCTCTCATTCTGCACTAGGCCTTATGGGTCTTTCGGACGAGACGATAAACCGAGGTCCCCTGTGCCCATGCACTTAGCACATGTTAAACCCAATGGCAACGAAAAAAATTGTCATTTGGTCAAAGCTTACTCACCCACCGATCCCCTTTTCTTCGTGATCAGTGACACAAAAATCGCATGCAAATTAAAAAAAAATGGGTGGTGAGCCCCTTGGTGCGACGCGCTCTCCAGATGGGAGCAGCCTGGATTTCAGAGAGACGCCTCTGTGACTATAAAGTACCAAATACTATTTTGTATTGAATTCGCTGCCTGCTGCCTGCTTCTAGTGTTATTCTATCTTCACTGTCTGAAAACAGTTTGAGATATGTGCTTTGTTGTCCCTTTGGATGTTAAAGCAATTTCGTCATCAAAGTGCATTTTCTTGAAATTTCTAGTTAAAATCATTGATTTGTTTAGAATATACGGGTGGAGGATTTGTAGACCCAGGTCTTTGAATGCATTGAAAACAACCGGCGAAAGCTAATAAACAATTATTTCATGCTGCCTTTGAATGATTGATCCATTGGTTTAAGTAACAGTGTTCAGTGTAACACTAACAATTTCATATTTAAATAATTAATAATAATTAATAATGCTTATATAGCGCATAATCTTGCAAAGCAACTCAATGCGCTTTTCACCCACCATTCGTACAAACATTTCTAACAAACTGGCCCACACATCCTCACCATACATCTCTATGAAAATGAATACATATTAGAGAATGCATTGCATATAATCATAACACAACACACCAACACCCACCTCCCTTTAACACCACCACCCCAACCACCCCCACCCCCCCCCCCACCCATCCCCACCCCTGCCCCCCTACTCCCCACCCCCACCCCATACACACACGCGCGCACGCATTAACCTCATACTCAAAATATTTTATGAAATTGACATGCCTTCTTTGCATCACCTGACCTGACAGCTTTTATAAATTACATTTGTAGTTAGTCTGTCGACATGATTGCATGTTACAAGGAAAAAGCACACACATGTTTGACGATTCAAAAAAACATGTTAATGATTTCAGGTTTTTAGTGTGAGAACTCGTTCCCGGGCTGTTCACATATTCAATGTCTTTGCCGGCATGATAGCTGCCATGGATGATTATAAAAAGGTACGTAAGTTTCTTTCTTCTTTTTGTTTCTCTCCCCTTTCAATCATCGTGAGATACTGTGCAAAAGAAGCTGCACTTTGCCCATGGTGATGCAGTAATCATGTTTAACTCTCTTGTGCGGTGAACGGTCGTGAAAAAAAAAAAATCGGATCGGAAACGTCTAGAACGTTCGGGAACGTACGGATTCCACGTGGCCGGTTTGGGCGCTTCCATTTTGTTTCTATCACATGGCAGTCACGTGAGCGCTTCAGCCTCGCTTTCGCTGTAGATTACACTTCCGTCCTGTTGCTTGCAATGGCTTCTAGGCCGATTGGTTTGAAAGATATGAATTTTTGAAAATTAGTGACCGACTTCGGCATTTTCGCGATTTTTCCAATATGGATGACGAACAGTTATGGCGTCCATTGACTGAGGAAAGCGATGAATAGTCCTATTTTTGTGAAAGATGGGACTTATGAGATCGCGAAGTGATGAGTAAGGAGTGTATTCTGACCTATTTCGGCAGCGAGCTTGTGTTTGTTCGATCGATGCGAATTTTTGAAGTCGTGTTACTGACATCGGCATTTTCCCGACTTTTACATCATGGATGATGAGTCGTTATTGCATCCACTGAGTGATGACAACGATGAAAATTCCTTTTTTTGTGAAAGATAGGAATTATAAGATCGTGAAGTGAAAGGGTAAGTGAATGGTTTTGATCTACATTTCCATTTCAGTCGTCTTAGGCTTCAACAGTCTGCAAAAGTAGGCAGTGAATGACTAGTGAATGCAGTTTGCGAATACACTTTGGCATTTTGATTTTTTTTGGTGGAGCCATGCATCCCCATAACATCTTGAAATTCATTTTGCAAATCAGACAGACATCTCGGCAACACATTCAAAACAAAAAAAAACAAAATCTGGTAGGGTATATTTTATTTTATTATTTTTCTGACGCTGCCCCGCCTTTTGTACGGAGTGACGTCCCTTGGGTTAGGATTTCAGAGGTGATTGAGAGCACAGAGCGTCAGGCACAAGAGGGTTATTTGAGTAGAGTATTTTACGGACTATAAGGAGCACCTGATTATAAGACGCGCCCCCGAAATTTTGCACAACAATTCAGATTTTGTTATTATAGTTTCTTACTATAGTATCCGTCACATTACGAGGCGCAGGGGTCTCAGTCTAGAAAAAAAAGTATCGCCTTATAGTCCGTAAAATACGCTACTCAAATAAATATGATTATTACATCACCATGGGCAAAGTGCAGCTTCTTTTGCACAATATCTCACGATGACAGTGACAAATAAATCTAATAAAAAGTTAAATCTTTTCGCATTTGCTAAACCAGCAATGCAAAGCTAGTGGCATCAGCATTTTTTTTTTTAGCTTTTAGTTTTAAAATGTGCTTCCTTAAATTAAAAACCATTTATGCATTCCCACAGTTAAGGCTTAACTCTCAGGGAAGTCTAATATATGCCTGAAGTGAAATTTTACCCCACTATCATAGTGAAGAATTTGGCTCAGCTAATCAGTGATGTTTTGTAATTTCCTAAACTGGGAAAATATTTCTGTTCTCTCTTTGTGAATGGAAGCGGCATGGACAGTCTGAAACATTTTAATACCAACAGAGGGGGAGGGTGTGTGTGTCTAGGGCATTATTAACGCTTGAAGGCTAATGTCATTTGAACTGTTGTTTCAGTCTGCTGGGAAAGAGCTGCTGTTCCCCCTGTTGCCGCAGTTTGTGGAAGCATTCCTGCAGGGTTTGAAGACGCCTGATGGACCCACGTCAGACAGTGGCCTCAAGAAGGAAATCATCTCGGTACACAAGGATTTCCTGTTTTTGAATTTTACCAGAAAAGGAATTTCCTGTTTTTAAAAATTGTCAAACAAGATCTTTGTGTGTCTACTGTATTTTTCAAACACTTTAAAATAAGCATTTGTATAAATTGTGGAAAAAGGAAACTAAAATACCTCCATACCCATGTGTATGTGTGATTGGGAAATGTATGAATGTGTGTGTGTGTTTATGTGTTTGAGATTTAAGTTACAAGCCTAATTAAAAACAAAAAAACAATTAAGTAAAAACTTGTGGAGGGATTCTTCAGAAAGATGTGTCCCCGTCTCTATGTGTCCCCGTCTCTACATGTCCCTATCATAATATCTATCCGTCTGTATGTGACACGAAAACCTAACCGTAAACCTTAACACAAACCCTACACCTAATCTGAAATCCTACCATGGGGCTATCTATAACCCTAACCAGAAACCCAAATCCTATTCCTATCCCTATCTCCTACCCGAGGGAACATATACAGATGGGGACGGACACATCGAGAGGGACTTAAAAGAGACGGGGGCACAATGAGGGTAACACATAGAGACATGGGACCATAATGAGGGGGACACAGTGAGTTTGACACATAGATGAGGGGACACATAGAGACGGGGCCACAATGAGGGTGACACATAGAGACTGGGACATTTAAAGACAGGGTGACAATGAGGGTGACACATAGAGACTGGGGGACAGGGCAACATGAGGGTGACACATAGAGAAGGGGACATATAGAGACGGGGCCACAATGAGGGTGACACACAGAGGCTGGGACATTTAAAGACAGGGCGACAATGAGGGTGACACACAGAGGACGGGGCACAATGAGGGTGACACATAGAGGCTGGGACATTTAAGACAGGTAGAGACAATGAGGGTGACACACAGAGGCTGGGACACATAGAGACGGGGGCACAATGAGGGGTGACACATAGAGACGGGGGCACAATGAGGGTGACACATAGAGACGGGGACACAATGAGGGTGACACATAGAGACGGGGGCACAATGAGGGTGACACATAGAGACGGGGGTACAATGAGGGTGACACATAGAGACGGGGGCACAATGAGGGTGACACATAGAGACCGGGGGCACAATGAGGGTGACACATAGAGACGGGGGCACAATGAGGGTGACACATAGAGACGGGGGCACAATGAGGGTGACACATAGAACCGGGGGCACAATGAGGGTGACACATAGAGACGGGGGCACAATGAGGGTGACACATAGAGACGGGGGCACAATGAGGGTGACACATAGAAACGGGGGCACAATGAGGGTGACACATAGAGACGGGGGCATGAGTGTGTAATGAGGGTGACACATAGAGACGGGGGCACAATGAGGGCGACATAGAGACGGGGGCGCGTCGATATGATCCCGAATCTGTTTCACCGGCATGTTGTGTTGTGAATGTGACAGGCGTTGACGACTGTTCTGAAAGGATTCCAGAAACCCATGTCCAGCTTCCTGCCTCAGATCCTGCCCTGCATCTGGAACATCTTCACTCAAAGCGCTGATTTGTATCCTTCTGTACTGTGGCCTTGACTTTGTGGCAGATATATATCTTCTTCTTTCTTTTATTTTACTATAACAGTATAAGGCACACCTTTCCATACGGCGGCGCCTCTGTATTTCTTCTTCTTCTTCTTCTTCTTTGATCGCTCAGACATTTTTTGGGTCAATTGCAGATGCGTCATGCTGCCGTTATGCGCCTAACTAAGAAATAGTTAGGCCCAGCAAGTCCGACTTCGGCTGGAGGAAATCTTTTTGAAAGTGTTTCGTGAAAAAAAGGCAGGAGAATGGACTGGTAAGGCAGAAAGATAGTAGATGACAGTAAGCAAAAGGAAAAGGCAGAGTCAAAGAGAGTGACAGATTAGAGGAAGTTACAAGCACAGAACTTCCAGAAGGTGGGGGAACTATTTATGCAAAAGACCCCCTGGTATCCCCACGGGCGGGGGGGGGCCCCCGTATATAAAAATAGGGGTTCTGCGTCTAATGTGTATGCAGCCTTAGAGTTTAAATGGCATTATGGCTAGAATAATAAGTTTGTGGTGAAAGAAAACGGACCCTTAACTGTTGACAGCTACATGCGAACAGTGGTGAACAAAATCGAAGATGCAGATGATCCTGTGGACTCAGATGGTAAGTTTATTGTTTATTATATCCATCACTGTATATACAATTATTATGCCATTTTTATGGTATTCCTTTGAGAGACACGTTTACCTGCCCTTGAATAATAAACTAGCAATTTTTTGGGGGTTTTAACGGCTTATTTTGCTTTGATTTACTTTTGGATATCTCGCATGGGGCAGTGTGGCTTCATGCCTCCATACGGGGAGCTGGACGACCCCGCCCCCTCCATGAGTCTCTCCCCGTGGGGATACAGGGGGGTCTTTCGTAAAAATAGTTCCCCCACCTTGAAGTTCTGTGCTTGTAACTTCCTCTAATCTGCTGCTCTCTTTGACTCTGCCTTTTTCCTTTGCTTTCTATCATCTGCTATCTTTCTGACTTATTGACCCCATTCTCCTGCCTTTTTTTTTCTCCAACAAAATCTTCCAAATAATTTTTCTCCTTTGAGCTCCTCCGAAATCGGAATGTGTCGGCTGTACGCAGCGGGGAGACCAGTGAAAACTTGAAAACCGGACACATACGTACCTTACCCATTATGGCCTAGGAACGCAGAAGAAGAAGAAGGATATCTCGCATGGAATTTTACTTAAATTGGTTGTGTGTGTGGTTGGCTTTTTTTAATTCACTTTAAAATTAGCTTTTTTAGTTGATTTCACAGTCTTGCATACACACACACACACACACACACACACACACACACACACACACACACACACACAGAACAAAAAATATCAGCCAAAGAACTTATTTTGACTTGGATTGCTATAAACATAGGGCTTTTTTTTATTTTGTAAAGTGGTAGATCATCTTTAATCACTTCCTTCAGGACTAAAGTCCAAGTGCTGAATATAGCTAGAATCGCTAAAATCGACTCCTATGCTTATTCTCCCATTGTGGCATTGGCAGCACCTGTCATTGATGACATTAGGAGAGTTTAACTTGATATCTTCTGCATTCCTAGGCCATATGCATTGATGAGATTAAGAGAGTTTAACTTGATATCTTCTGCATTCCCAGGCCATATGCATTGATGAGATTAAGAGAGTTTAACTTGATATCTTCTTTTTTTTTCTTCTGCATTCCCAGGCCATATGCATTGTTGACATTAGGAGAGTTTAACTTGATTTCTTTTTCTGCATTCCCAGGCCATATGCATTGTTGACATTAGGAGAGTTTAACTTGATTTCTTCTATCTCTTCTGCATTCCCAGGCCATATGCATTGATGACATTAGGAGAGTTTAACTTGATTTCTTCTTCTGCATTCTTCTTCTGCGTTCCCAGGCCATATGCATTGATGACATTGGGAGAGTTTAACTTGATTTCTTCTATCTCTTCTGCATTCCCAGGCCATATGCATTGATGACATTAGGAGACTTGTTTATTCCCAGGCCATATGCATTGATGACATTAGGAGAGTTTAACTTGATTTCTTTTTCTGCATTCCCAGGCCATATGCATTGATGACATTAGGAGAGTTTAACTTGATTTCTTCTTTCTTCTGCATTCCCAGGCCATATGCATTGATGACATTAGGAGAGTTTAACTTGATTTCTTTTTCTGCATTCCCAGGCCATATGCATTGATGACATTAGGAGAGTTTAACTTGATTTCTCTTCTTCTGCATTCCCAGGCCATATGCATTGATGACATTAGGAGAGTTTAGCCTGATTTCTTCTCTTTCTTCTGCATTCCCAGGCTGTATGGCCCAAATGGGTTAAAAACGTGATATAAAAAAATTATTCTAGTAGATCCAATTTTGTATTGATACAGTGGAACCTCCTTTATAAGGCCTCCCATCATAAGACTCCCCCCCCCCCCCCCCCCCCCCCCTAAGACTTGCTTCTCTGAGACATTGCCCCTCTTTGTAAGTATTAAAATTACCTCCCTTATAAGACCCCTCCCTTATAGGCCTCTGCAACTAGGGTTATTAACGCCCTTGACAGTGAGAGTGATGCCCTTGCTGGTCAGTACCTCATTTTGGATGATTTTTGAAGGTCTTATAAGGGAGGGTTCCACTGTATAATGATGAGAATTGAAAATGATATTTCTACTGTCAGTGTTTGCGTTCTGCAGGAGACGCGATAGGCTTTGAGAACCTGGTGTACAGCGTGTTTGAGTTTGTGCACGCCCTCATCGACATCGTGCGCTTCAGGCGCACCATCAAGGGTACCATCGACCAGATTATCTACTACGTCATACTCTACATGCAAATGACTGAAGAGCAGGTGCGTTTTGCTTTCAAGATCTATATTGATGTTATTGGCGTGTATATTTTTAATGGCTTTAACCCTCTGGGCACGACGTAAAAGTTAAAAACGTAAGCTAAAAGACAGGCGTAAAAGTGAAGACTGCAGAAACGTCAACTGGTACTTCATAATACATAAGTATTTAATGTTCTCAGACATTTTAAACCAGTTTTGAGTCTAAAGAAGCTCAAAATAGGCTGAAGAATGTGGCCAGAAACAGATTTAATCATACAGTACTGATAAATGTAGAATGGAAACAAATCCACAGATAAGCCGCATCAGTCTATAAGCCGCATGGGCCAATGTAGTAGCGGTTTATAGTCCGCATTTGAAATATGAATGTTTGTGTTCTTGTTAACCCTTTTGCCGCCAGCCATTTTTTCAGCAGAATAATTCCATTAAACTCAATTGGGTAGAGGGAATAATGTATCTGCAATATTGGAAATTCCTCTGTAATATGTATAATATTAGGCCTATCCTTACCTCCCAAAATTACGAAAATATGGTCTTTCGATAACAGGCCCTGATTTGATGCCTTTTAGTAACCATGGGTGTTAAACCACTGTGGTGCATAAATGCAACAATGGCGATGAAAGGGTTAAGTGTAGTTTGACGCATTTTAAAACTGAATGTTTACAGATTCAGTCGTGGACCAACAACCCTGACCAGTTTGTGGAGGACGAGGATGAGGACAGCTTTTCTTACTCTGTTCGCATCTCCGCCCAGGATCTGCTTCTGGTCAGTGAGAGAGGAATGTTTAGCGTTAAAAGCCAGAAGATACTACCTGCCATATTTTTGTCCTTTCGGGGCAGTACCTTATGGATTTTACCCCTCAATTGTATCCCTCCCTTTATCTGCCTGTTTCATTTGATTTCTTTTGTATTGCATTCGCTTGCAGTCATTGTTTGATCGCATTTGTGAGGTTTGCACCCGTGTTTCTTTCGTTCAGTGTTATATTTATAGAAACTGTCCAGGGATATTTCAACTGTGCCATTATTTCCAGTCTATGCAGGGCTCCCAGGGACCCCCATTTGGGGGTCTATGAAGCACTAAAATTCTAAAGGACCCTCTAAAAGAATGTGCAGGGGGTCCCAGGGATGCACAATAAAAAAATATTTTTAGCATTCGCTATGCCAATGGGACCCTCTATCCCTCCTCTCGGACCCTCTATACTGTACGTGAAGGAGTCCCTGGGACCCCTTGTTTTGCGGGATGATTGGGAGCCCTGCTATGATGACATTTTTTTTCTAACATGAGATTGACAGACATGCAGATTGAGTGATTAGCTCAGCTTTCTTGAGGTTGAATGTAGCACACGTTCAGTCACGTCTTTTGGTTTTCACGACCGTGGCTTCCGTTTTTTTGTAGTGCCGAAACTTGTGGCTTCCAGTTTTTGGAATTAACAGGAAGAAGAAAAATGAGTTTTATGTCCTCCGGCACTGGCACAGGCACGTATGGGACATTTTTTTTTAAAGATAAAGATAGTTAACATGGGTAAAAGAAAATTCTGTGGATGAGATAAGCAATGGCGTAATTTTGTGCGAACTTAGACCTAAATATGCCCTCCCCTCTCAACAGAGACTTCATTGATTGTGAATATTCCTGGCTGGAGGTTTTGACATAATGGTCTTCCAAAGACAGGGATGTGAGAGTTACGCATAAACGCTTTTTCTATTTGACTAAAATGAACAACACACGTACCCTCCCTCCTTCTCCCCCCCTTTAAAAAAAAAGAAAAAATGTTTTGTGTGAGTACTTTGACAATACCATCGGCTACGCTTTTTTGCTTTTGGCCCTCTCACATCCCTGTTAAGATGACATTAAAAAAAAAGCTGCACACACACACACAATGCAGTGTGCAAAGCAGCCCATGGTGTTTCTTACAAAGCAGCGTGGTTAGCGGAACTTGCTGTTGGACGGAGCAGCTTTCAGTTTTGCCGTGTGTTATAATTGCAGGCTTTGTGCAGCGAGTTCCAGAAGGAGTGTGCTCCGGCGGTGTGCGAGTCAGTGACCCGCCACCTGCAGGAGTCCGATGCTGCCAAAGCTGCAGGAAACCAGTTCTGGTCAGTGTTGGCTGCCTTTGTTGGTTTGAAAAGATTTATCTATAATAACCATACTGACCAACACTCAAACAATAGCATGAGACTCTCTCAAGTTCAGACCTGTTTACCCCCTACACAAGTCTTGAGTAGTCTGGATAGCTGAAATGAGTAGTTTTGGTGATAAAATGTGTAGTTTTATTCATTAAACCATCAAATAATGTTCACTGAAAATGAGTAGTAATCAAGAATTAAAGAGCATTATTTTCAATTTTGAAGAATAGTAGAGGTCCAAATTGAGTAGAATACTACTCGAAAAGAGTAAACAGGTCTGCAAGTTGGAAACCTTACCCTAGCAACAACAAACAAAAAAGCAAAGGACGATAACTCCTCTTTCCGGAAGTAACCAATGATCTCCCTTTACTTCAGGTCACATGGTTCCTTTGCTTGGGAGCTCACTTTACCATGTTTCACGGTGGAAGACATCTCATTTGGGAGCCTCCCTAGTGCAATGCCTCCATTTGAAGTGGGGTTTTGCTCTTCATGTTTGCTTTGCTTTTTTGTGTGTGTGTCTGTGCAGTATCTTGTGAGCCGGTGAATATAAAATAACCGGTAAAATTTTGTATGGTGATACGTTACTTGCAGCTGATGTGGTTTTTTTATCAGCTGGCGGACTTATTCCAGTACTTAAAGACACCCTAAATTTTCTTCTGAAATACCGGATTGTCATGTTTTGTAGTCATGTTACTCCAACAAGGCAGGTATGTTATTGTGGTTTCTTTTTTTTGCAACTTGACGACATCAAATGTTTTCAACAAATTAATTTGAACAGCAAACAAAACAAAAAAGGGAGAAACAATTTGAAAGACTGGTTATCAGTTAAGAAATATACATCACGCACAAATTCAGATGCACATGTATGCATGCACTCACACACACACATACACACACATGCATATACACATTTATTACGACCACCCCCTCACACACACACACACACACACTCTCCTCTCTCTCTCTCACACACACACACGTTTGTGTTGTTCAGGTGAAAGGCGCACGAGTTGTTCATGCTGGCTATGGGGTCAGTGCAGCAGATGATCATAGTACACTCTCTCTCTCTCTCTCTCTCTCTCTCTCTCTCTCTCTCTCTCTCACACACACGCACGTACGCATTTCTGTTGTTCAGGTGGAAGGTGCATGAGTCATGCATGCTGGCCATGGGGTCGGTGCAGCAGATGATCGTGGAGGCCCTGCAGCAGGGCAAGGTGCAGTTCCACCTCCCCGGGTTCCTTCAGACCGTGGTCCTCGACGACATGAACCTCTCAGGTGGGAACCATAGGGGATACATTTATTAAGAATTGGATAACTGGATATTATAAGTTCATGGATGCTTCTGCTTTCAGGATGTCCTGAAGTCCAGGATTTTTTTATTACCTGGAGCCGGCGGCACCAGATGATGAGGATTTGAGAAACATGCGTTTTGCTGGTTATTGAGGTCATGAAATTTAGCCAGTGAACGTGCAACGAGAGCCTGTTAATTACATTGGAAACTATTGTTTCCCTTCAGATTCCAGGGGGCATTCCCCCCAGAACCCCCAGGAGGGGCTCTGTCCCTGCACTCCGCTGGGGCCTGGGTATCCCCTGGATCCCTGCTTTGCAGGATTTTTTTAATTTTCCAGGAGCACCCATGTAAATTTACTTAGCACAGCTTGCTGGATGACTGGTTTTAGCGCAAGGTGCAGTTCTTCCACCTACCTGGGTTCCTCCAAACTGTGGTCCTCGGCGACATGAACCTCTCAGGTGGGAACCATCGGGGATGCACTTATTGAGAATTGGATAACTGGATATTATAGATTTACTTAGCACTGCTTGCTGGATGACTGGTTTTAGCGCAAGGTGCAGTTCTTCCACCTACCTGGGTTCCTCCAAACTGTGGTCCTCGGCGACATGAACCTCTCAGGTGGGAACCATCGGGGATGCACTTATTGAGAATTGGATAACTGGATATTATAGATTTACTTAGCACTGCTTGCTGGATGACTGGTTTTAGCGCAAGGTGCAGTTCTTCCACCTCCCTGGGTTCCTGCAAACTGTGGTCCTCGGCGACATGAACCTCTCACAGTCTCAGAAAAGAACGTCGTAAAATGCATGGCGCTACAGAAGTTCAGGGATACCGCCATTTCCCAGATCGTTGACCTGCAGGTGTAATTTGTTTGTGCAGTGTCTCCTTTCCTGGTGGGACGTTGCCTGTGGACGGCCAGCTGTTACACTGAGGCCATGGACACAGACCTGACCACCAGGTAAGATCTCTTAGGGGCTGGGTTTTATCTGTAAGCCTGGTGTTGCAACAACAAAGCAAGCCAGACTTTTATTTTAGATAATTTCGAGGGGTGCCTGCAAGTACTGGCTTATCTGCCTTAATTCGTTTGTGTGATAGGCGTTTTTTTCAGGTACCCCTTGATTATTATGCACTATCCTTTTGCCTAACTGGCCCATTCTCCTGCTTCTTTTCAATAAATTCTTACAAAGCTGTTCTCCAGCCAAAGACGGACATGCTTGGCCTAACGAACGAACAAAATTTCGTGCTTTACGTCCTCTCGACCTGGGAAAGCATGTATGGGACATTTGTTTTGGGTTAGTTTGGAAAATGAAAATAAAACAAACACAAGGCATAAAAAGACAATACAAGGACGTGGACGATGCATATAATATGTAGAGGGAATTCTTTAAAGCGCAAGTTTGTGTGTTTTTTCGTTAAAGAGGATTTTAAATTTATAAAAGATAGTTGTTTGTGTCGAGTGACACTTGATAAGATAACTATAGTGGTTGAATAAAATTATTTTGGTAGTCTGGCAAAGAAACGAAACCTCCATTTTCATGCTTGGCCTAACGATTTCTCAGTTAAGGCAGCATGATGCATCTGTGTTCATAATTGACAGGAAACTTGTCTGAGCAAGCGACAAAGAAGAAGTTTGACTGATGCTCCATTAAAAAAAACACCCAAAAAAACACCCCAAATTTGAGTGGCGCGCCTCTGGCTGCAACACGCTCTTCAGGTGGGAGCAACCCGAATTTCACAGAGACGCCTCTGTGACTATAAAGTACCAAATACAGTGGAATCTCCCTTATAAGACCTTAAAAAATCATCCAAAATGAGGTCTTATAAGGGAGGTAGTTATAATACTTACAAAGAAGGGCAATGTCTCGGAGAAGTAGGTCTTATGTGGGAGGGAGTCTCATAATGGGTCTTATAAGGGAGGTTCGACTGTACCTAATTTTTCATTGTTCAACTCCCACAGGTTTTTACAAGCCACAGTAGGGGGCCTGCACCCGACGCAGCCGGCGTGCGTGCGCATCGGAGGCGTGCGGGCGGTGTTTGGGTTCTGCAAGCACCTGAAGGCCCGGGGCAACATCGCGCTGCTGGCCCCTTACCTGGACGCCATCCTGGAGGGGCTGGTCACCGTGGCCACCCAGTTCTCCGCCGAGGTCCTGGGCCTGTGTCTGGAGACACTGGCCCTGGTTGTCACGGTGAGCAGTGGGGGGGGGGGGGTGATCTGAATGGTGATGGCGACCCCCCAAAACCTGGTCCCTAGTGGTCTTAATGAAACAGGAAGGGAGAGAGGGGGGAATAATAATAATAGTGAATCATTTATATAGTGCACTCCTCCACCAAATGTGGAGCTCTATGCGCTTAACAACAATAATGAAAAGCAAGAAATTCAACAGAAACAAATAATCGCTCACACATGCAAATAGGCATACACATACATCCCCACCCACCCATACATACACGCATACACGCAGGCACGCACGTACACACACATACACGCGCGCACGCACACACACACACACCATTACCATCTGGGGTAATGGGGTGGAGGAAGGGGAGGGTTGCTTGGCTTGAAATACTGTCCTTAGTCATTGGGGTGAGTCGTTGGGGAATATCGCTGATTGTTAATAGCGATAATAGGCCTACTTGTATTACCATATTAGGCCTATTATAAGTAGTAGTCAAAGTAGTAGTGGTCGTGGTAGTGGTAGTAGTCATAGCAGTTGTTGCTGATTGTTATGTGTATTTTCTGCTCATGTCATTGGATTTTTGTTTCATGTTTTTATTCCATTTCTATTATATGTAAAGCGCCCTGTAGTCTACATAGTAGGATGGGCGCTATATAAATGTTCCTCATTATTATTGTTTGTGCAGGGTGCATTGGTCACACTTTAAAAAAAAATTCCATTGGTCAGACTTATTTTGAACCCTTTCACATTGGGTATACCAGAGGTGGATTCTGACATTTGCTTTTCCACATTTATTAAAGGAAATAGACAGGGTCTTTTGAAGTAGAATTATGATAAGAATGGCTAGTGAAAATATTTGTTATGTGGATTTTGGTTGTTTTTATGTGGTTTTTGGTTGGTTTATTTAATTGGAACAAAATTGTATTGGCTTGGGGGAAAAAAGCCGGAACATAGATTTTTTATAGAGGAAATAATAAATGTGCGAGTATCATCTTCAAATCTACCATAATCTAATTTAATTTGAAATGTTCAATTCTCTAATTTGCTTGCGAGCATTTCATTTTCCAAAGCAGCTTCAAAGGGTGTATTTTTGTTTTTCTTTCAACAGGTAGATGCCCAGTTCACTGCGTCGCACGAAAACAAAATTGGTCCATTGTCCGTGGCAATATTTCTTCGTCATGCCGGAGGTAATGATCTCAGAGATGCCTACCGTCACGGAGTGTCCATATTTGTCCAGGAAAGTAAGAAAATCGGTTGTGAGGTTTCCTTCTTCTTCTTCAGCGTTCCCTGGCCATCAGCGTTCCCTGGGGGTCTTATAAGGGAGGTTCCACTGTAATACAGACAAACCTCTATTTTAAGACTTCCAAAATGTCCGGAAAAATCAGTCGTAAATTGGAGGGGTCGTATGACGGAGGTTTTCACTGGCAGCCGTAGAAAGAAAAAGTTCAGCACAGTTCATACTCTCTTCTTCATGCACACATACAATGACATATTAAAACTGGATTTGGGTCTTTCCAACTCCATAGGATTGTGCAATCGATATTACAGTTTCACTTTGCCGATTTCTTTTAATCACCTCCACTCTCGTCCAAAGTCAGTGGTTTTCTTTTTCAAAGTCAGTGGTTTTCGTGCCTTTCCTACGCTTTCCGCCATCTTTTCTACAACAAGGGAAGCGACTCCGCTTTCAGGCCCTTGACCGTGGTTGTTTCCCTTTGCTCGAAGTCTATGCAGACGACAGCAACGGTCGTAAAAACAAACAAAATGGCTGTCGTAAGTCACGTTTTAGAGGAAGTCGTTTAAGAGAGGTCGTTTACATAGTAAAATGCATCTGTGCCAACAAATCCGGTCTCAAATGAGAGGTGGTCGCTTAACAGAGGGTCGTAAAATAGGGGTTTGTCTGTAGCCAAAAAAATAACAAAGAAAACAAAATTAAAGTTAATTAACTCATGAACTATAGTAATCTTGCAATTCCAGAGCTGGATAAGACTAGCAATTTTGATCATTTCATGGCTGTAAACTACGCAAAAGTACACCGTACTTCACCCTCTGTGTGTGTGTGTCATGCAGTTGGGTTTATGTGCTGTTGTGCTGTTTCCCAGATCCGTTCCTGGTGTCGCTGGTGCAGGACGTGGTCAAGGAGCTGGTGTCCAACCCCGGCTGTTCGGTCACCACCCAGGGTAGGATACTGCCCACCCTGTCCAGCATCCTCACTGCACCCTCCGAGAAAGTCTCCCCGGGACTGACCGCAGTGAGTAGCTTGTGATGTTACAATACTTCTTCTTCTTCTTCGATCGCTCAGACAGTTTCCGGTCAATTATGAACGCAGATGCGTCATGCTGCTGTTATGCGCCTAAGAAACAGGCCCAGCAAGTCCGACTTCGGCTGGAGGAAATGTTTTTGAAAGTGTTTCATGAAAAAAGGCAGGAGAATGGACCGGTACGGCAGAAAGATAGTAGATGACCGTAAGCGAAGGGAAAAGGCAGAGTTAAACTTCTAGCACCATCCAATACATCACTCTACACTCGCACCAAATGCAAAGACATTCACTGCCAAGTACCCTGCCATGTGTTTGTCTATTTTTAGAGCTTATGTCAGTGATTTTTCTGTTAAAGCAATGCAAGCACACTCGAAAAAATAGTTACTCCCCCCTTGTCAGTTGAGACATAGCGAACAACCAAGAACGTAAACAAATGCATGGCGCTGGAAGAGTTAAAATAATTAATCTGTAGAAAGATAAATGCATGCTTGTGTACACATACACACATGCATGTGCACACATGCATGCTTTTTCTCGCAATTGACACTCGCACCCACCCAGGGAAGATTTCTGCCCATCCTGTCCAGCATCTTCACTGCACCCTCAGAAAAAGTATCCCTGGGACTGACCGCAGTAGGTAACTTGTGAAGTGGGTAGCTTGTGATGCTGTAACAAGCTTGTAGCTTGCTCATCACTGTGCCGCCAGGGTGAAAGAGTGAAAACCGCCCACGCACACGGAGACCCCAACATATTGAACCACACACACACTCACACTCCAGGCATGGTAGACCTCCGCGAATCGCGGAAAATCCGCAAAACAGTTTGAAACAAAATTATTAAAGAATGCATTGAAATGGCATGAAAAAGTGAAAATTTCACTCATTTATTGAATTTTATTGAATTTTCTTCGGCCCCCCCTGGACCCCCAGCCATTTTCCTTGAAAACCACTTTGCCCCCATTACCATGCACACACAGAGTGATGTCTTGAGGCCACTGTCATAGGCCATTGACCTATTTAAATTGAAAATGTCCTATTGTGTTCTCCCCTGTTAGGACAAATGTCTGATTAAATTTTTAACACTGGCACACTTTGTCCTATTGATGAACTTCAAGAGCCAGAACATTGTCCTATTGGTTTCTCTCGTCTCGGGACAGTTTGTCCTATCACTTTTCTATCCTCAATGCATCACTGCACACACACACACACACACACACACACACTTTCTTTTTCTTTATACTCATCACCCAGTCCCTATCATTTACATTGATCTGTGCATGCATTTTCTCTCTCTCTCTCTCTGTCTCTGTCTATCTTCTTCCAGTAATGTCTGCCTGCCGTTTATAGGCAGTTATTGACATATACAGGGGTTCAAAGACGAAGATGCGCAGCACGAGATGAGATAGTATTTGAGAAAGATATTATATAATAGAAAAGCAATGATTATATTTAAAAGATACGAAGAGAGCAATTTGGTTGGGTATTATAGGTTTGGTTTGTTTTAACCCGTTTGCCGCCAGCCATTTTTCAGCCAAAATCTACCATTAAACTTTTTTTTTTTTTTTTTTTTTTTTTTTTTTTTGCTGTCCCATCTTCTGGGCCGTACAGTGGCGTTGTTCCCACGCCGCTCGTTCCGAATCCCAATTCGCAGCTACACCCGGGTTTGTTCAAGTCGCAGAATCCGAGACCAGCAGTCCAAGGGGAGCGAATCTATGTTAGGTCGCCAGGAGGCAACCAACCGAGGAGACACTGCACTTCTGCTGAGTCACTTCGGTGGAGTTCAGTGGAGCCTGTTCAGGACACCACCTACTAAGCCCCCTACTGACGACACTATTCTCTTAGTCGCGGAGCCAGCGTGAGTGAGGTCCTCCTCCGAGGGCGCCACCACGACCGTCCACCGACAGCTCCTCAGAACACACTGATCCCCATGACTTTGACCCGAACGCACCAAGGCATAGACTGGATTGGAAACCGAAACTGAGGTCACCATGTCTACCATTAAACTTAACTGGGTAGAGAAAATAAAATATCTGCAATATTGGGAATTCCTCTGTGACATATATAACATAAGGCATATCCTTACCAATAGGGTCTTTGGATAACAGGCCCTGATTTGATGCCTTTTAGTGACATGAGTGTCAAAGTACTCAAACCATTGTGGTGCTAAGATGCGACATTGGCGGTGAAATGTCGCCACCAGCCATTTTTTAGCAAAAAATGTCCATTAAACTTACCTGGGTAGAGAGAAAAAAACCGTCTGCAAAATGTCCATTAAACTTACCTGGGTAGAGAGAAAAAAACCGTCTGCAAAATGTCCATTAAACTTACCTGGGTAGAGAGAAAAAAAACGTCTGCAATTGTGTGGATTCCTCTGTGACATGTATAAAGTAAGGCCTATCCTTACCTCCCAAAATTATGAAAATAGGGTCTTTGGATAACAGGCCCCGATTTGATGCCTTTTAGTGACATGGGTGTTAAATCATTGTGGTGCTAAAATGCGACATTGGCAGTGAAAGGGTTAAAACATCAGGCATGGTAGACCTCCGCAAATCGCAGAAAACCAGCTAAAGTGAAAATTTGACACCCCCCCCAAAAAAAAAAAAAAAACCCCAACAAAACAATGGGGTAAAAATTCGCTTGGGTGCCTAAAAATTACTTGTGTTAAAACCTATGCAATCGCTTCGCAGAACCGGATGTGAATGACTGAACAAGCAACTTCCCGCCGAAGTTAGCAGTCGTGCCACACGTTTCCAGATTTGTGATCCTAGTGCTTCTTTTTCTTCTTCATTTTGACGCCCAACTTCATCATTTTAGTTTGAGTCGACACCTTTCAAATGAAATGCAGAATCGGTTGGATATTCTTCTGCGAAACTCACTTTGCCCCCACTACCATGCCTGAAAGATGAAAAGATGAACTTGGCTGAGTATTTTGGGGCCCTGACAATGTGTGCTGTAGCTGAGTGGTTGAAGCCTGTGTGTCAGGTGGCCCTGGACCTGCTGTCCACGGTGGTCAGGGGCAGCCCCGTGCCGCTGTCGGACGCCCTCACCTCCACCTTCCTGCCCGCCGTCCACTGCATGATGAAGACCGACGACAGCGCCACCATGCAGGTACAGTGGCATACTAGTGGAAGTTACAAGCACAGTAACTTGTAATTTTCGCTGATGGAACTGGTTTTGAAATTTTTAGTGTGATCACTGTTGTTGTTTTTGTAGCTGTATACTTTTATTATATGATGTCAAGTCAAGTAAAAATGATCTTCATTGAAGGTTAAAGAATAAGCTGTCTGTGTATGCTTCATTCTCTGTTGATTTTTTTTTAATGGTTTGTACGCTTTTAATTTGTGTGTGTTTCACTGTGACTTTCCTTTCGTGTTTTCGCTTTTTTTAATTTTATTTTTATGTAAAAAAGAATTAAGAGTCTGATAAAATGCCACCAGAAGCTGTAGATGATTGCCACTTTGGGTTATAATATATTCATGTTCTGAACAACCTGAGCTTTCTATGGCTTGACATGATTTCACCTCATCTGTAAAGTAGGTATACAGTGCTAATATAACTGGACATTTCATTTTCTTTCAGATTTTTTTTTGTAATATGGATGCATTTGTTTTATTTATTTATTTATTTATTTATACGACGAAGTAAAGTTTTGTCCTCTGGGCCTGGAGTTTATATGACAAGGGGCTGAACTTCGGTTTTGTGTGTTGACAGAGTGGAGGGGAGTGCTTACGGGCCTTTGTTTCTGTAGCCAGTGAGCAGCTGGTTGCCTTTAGAGATGACTTTGGTAAGAGAAAAGCTTTTTTTTTTCATTCTTTCTTTTTTTTTTTTAGCCCTTTCAACGCCAGCCATTCTTTAGCTAAAAAATTCCATTAAACTTACCTGGATAGAGAAAGGTTCTGTCTGCAATATTGGGGATTCCTTTGTGACATGCATAAAATAGGGCCTATCCTTACCTCCCAAAATTAAGAACATAGGGAAATTGGATATCAGACCCTCATTTGATGCCTTTCAGTGACATGGGTGTTAAATCATTGTGGTGCCAAGAGGCGAAAGTGGCCATGAAAGGGTTAAGAGAATGAAATTCATGGGAAGAGTCTGGTCATTTTTCCTTTTTACCTTTTTTTTTCCTTTTGTTTTAGGATTTAAAAGTTAAATGCGGTTTGTGTAAGTCTTCATATCTGTGAAGTATCACATTATGGTCCAATTGCTGTGATGATTTCCTTAGATCTGAACATTGCCCCTCTGCTATCACTAGATTTTTATCACCTGCTTGTGTGCAGCTGACTCCCCCTCCCCCTTTTTGACCTGGTAAATCTGTGCTGCGCTCATTCTGTTCAGTTGTTTCTTCTTCGATCGCTCTTCCTGTCAATTATAAGCGCAGATGTGTCATGCTGCCGTTATGCGCCTAACCATGAAGTAGTTAGGCCCAGCAAGTCCGACTTCGGCTGGAGGAAATCTTTTTGAAAAGTTTCTTGAAAAAGGCAGGAGAATGGACCGGTAAGGCTGAAAGATAGTAGAAGACAGTAAGCAAGGGGGAAAGGCAGAGTCAAAGAGAGATAGATTAGAGGAAGTTACAAGCACAGAACTTCCAGAAGGTGGAACTATTTCTGCTTAAGACCCCCCCGATATCCCCACGGGGTGGGGGTGGGGGTTCAGTTGTTTGAATAGGTCTGCATGTGAGGGAGAAAATAAGAAGGGAAATTAAGTGTGTGTATGTATGTTTTTGGGTGTAAGTACTGTGTGCGCATGCATATGTGCTTACTTATGTGCATGTGTCTTTCAGAGTTAATTTCTGTGTATGAATTAGAGAATGAGAGAGAGATTACGAGTGCATTTGCTCAGTTTATATGCGTGTGGGTGGAGTTGAGGCTTTTACTAGTGTGCATATCTTTTGCAATTATATTTGTTTTATTACTGCAATGGAACCTTATTAAGACTGAAAAATCATCCCCCCAAAAGGTCTTAATAGGGAGGGGTCTTAATAGGGAGGTAGACACTCTGTAGTCCGGATATGAAGGGGAAAAAAATCAGTGACAATTTTTAGGGTCACATCTTAGAGGGAGTCTTCTCTGTGTGTGTGTGTGTCTTTATGGGAATGTTTGTATTTTTTTAATTCTTTGTAAACCGCCATGAATAGGTTTTTCTAGATGTGTGTGCTCTATAAATGCTTATTATTACATGGTGCAACTTTTCCTGGTATTCCAGGATTTCCTGTTTTTGAATTTTACCAGAAAAGGAATTTCCTTTTTTTTTTAAATTTGTCGAACAAGATCTTTGTGTGTACTGTATCTTTCAAACACTTTAAAATAAGCATTTGTATAAATTATGGAAAAGCAAACTAAAATACCTTCATGAATCATTTTTTTTCTTCAGCTGCAGGGGGACATTACCAGACCTGCCTACTGCTACGATTTGGCCGTAGCAGCTACGAAAAATAGAGCTTTGCTACGGAGCTATGGCAACCTTAACGTTGCTACGGGAAAAAAAAATTGCTGCCGCATTTTATTTTTGCTTATGCCGTTCCCGGTTTTGTCGGTTTCTAAGAGCAGACGCCGTGTCACGCGATAACCTAGTCGCTTCCGTTTTTATCAAAGTGACTGCGCATGCGTTCTTATTATTTTCTCTTAAAAAAAATGGCGGACTCCAGCAGCAGTAGCGATTCGGGAGATGTTTCAAACGAAGAAAAACGAATGCAAACCAGAAAACAAAAATCATCTGGCACACCATCTTGTTCTAAGAAAAAACATCGGCCTGCCGCACAAGTTTTTAAAATAGCTTACACGGAGGAGTGGCCTTGCATCGTCAGAAGTTGACTCGGTGCGAACCATGCTCGCTGCAGTGCAACCTCTGCCATGTGGACTTCTCTGTGAATCATGGCAGTAGAGACGATTGCCGTCAACACGTTCAATCGGCGAAACATATTAAGCAGTGCGTTTCGGCTCAGGAAGAGAACAAATCGATTGCCGTTGTTTGTGTATGCTACGGAAAAATTTGCCATGCTACTGAAAATTGATGGCTGGGCTACTGATTGGGAAAATTCCAAGTAGGCAGGTCTGCATTACCCCTAAACCCCAGCCTTTCAGGGTTTTTTCATTTTGTGTAGTTGCACCCATGTTATTATTATTAAGGTCTTAGCCGTTTCACCGCCAAAGTCGCATTTTAGCACCACAGTGATTTAACACCTATGTCACTAAAAGGCATCAAATTGGGGTCTATTATCTAAAGACCCTATTGTCTTCGTTTTGGGAAGTAAGGGTAGACCTTATTATATATGGGGAGTTGGGGTACCGACAGTTGCTAGCAGACAATTGCTAGACGACAATTGCTAGTGGACAGTTGCTAGCTGTGACAATAGCTAGATGTACAATTGCTAGAAAGACAGTTGCTAGCTGAAAAATTGCTAGCGCGACAGTTGCTAGCTAGCTGACAAGAAAATTGCTAGCTAACACACACACACATACACACACACGCATGCACGCACGCACACATACACATGCACACACACACATGCAAAACATTTTGAAAGTTTATTTGACCGAGTATCAAGCTTTACAAATTAAAAATCAGCAGACCAAAACATGTATGAATTTCATTCTGTATCTCTTCCAAAGTTATAAATCTCTCTCTCTCTCTCTCTCTCTCTCTCTCTCTCTCTCTCTCTCTCTCTCTCTCAATTGTGTCTCCTCGAATGTGTAGTCACGCTCTGCAGTAACCAGACTTGGTATTTTCGCAAACATAAAACGAAACTGATGGGTCTCGAGCACTCAGTTTCTCAAAGTGATACAAATGGCCCTGTACTGATGCCTTTGGTTTTCCTTTTTCGGATTCGTGCCACACAGCAGTATTCTCCATGTTGTAGTTGGCAGTGACACAAAAGAGAAGTACGCTGTAAACTGAAAAAGGGTTAAAAGTTGCAAGTGATTACTGTTTACAAGATCACAAGTGAAAACAGATTACAAAACGCTGAACGCATGACTAAAGCGTGCATGTGAAAAAGAAAACTATAATTACAGTTAAGTGATAACAGTTTACAATGTCAATGACATCTCAGGAAAAATAATTTGAAAACAAAAATAACTTTTTATCTCAACATAACATCAGCTAGCAACTGTCACACAGCTAGCAACTGTCGTGCTAGCAATTTTTCAGCTAGCAACAGTCGCGCTAGCAATTGTCCGGCTAGCAATTATTCAGCTAGCAATAGTCGTAGCTAGCAACTGTCTTGCTAGCAATTATTCGCTAGCAACTGTCGTGGATCCATTATATATATTTTACAGAAGAATCCCCAATACTGCAGATGGTTTTTGTTCTCTACCCTGGTAAATTTAATGGAAAGTTTTGCTGCAATATGGCTGGCGGTGAAAGGGTTAATAGGGAGATTCCACTGTATCATTTGTTGTCCGCTTGTTGAATGAACACTCGATTGTAAAGCGCTTCTTCGTCGTCTTCTTGCAGGCAACAGTGGGGTGCACTACCTGGTGCAGGTGATCAACAAGATGCTGGACCCCAAGACCTCTGAGTACACCGCCACCTTCGTGGGCCGCCTGGTCGCCGTGGTCATCAGCCGCTGCGGACCCTCGCTGGGCGACAGCGTCGACCTCATCCTGCGCAGTGTGCTCAGCAAGATGCAGCAGGCGGAGACCCTGTCCGTCATGCAGGTAGACCCTGTTTAGTTTTTTGTTATCCTGTGCAGCAACCTCTGTTTATCATGCATATTGTTCTTTGTTATCCTGTGCAGTGTGCTCAGCAAGATGCAGCAGGCGGAGACCCTCTCTGTCATGCAGGTAGACCCTGTTTAGTTTGTTATTCTGCGCAGTGTTCTCTGTTATGCGTATTGTTCTTTGTTATCCTGCGCAGTGTGCTCAGCAAGATGCAGCAGGTGGAGACCCTCTCTGTCATGCAGGTAGACCCTGTTTTGTCTTTTATCCTGCGCAGTGTTCTCTGTTATCCTGCGCAGTGTGCTCAGCAAGATGCAGCAGGTGGAGACCCTCTCTGTCATGCAGGTAGACCCTGTTTTGTCTTTTATCCTGCGCAGTGTTCTCTGTTATCCTGCGCAGTGTGCTCAGCAAGATGCAGCAGGCTGAGACCCTGTCTGTCATGCAGGTAGACCCTGTTTTCTCTGTTATCCTGCGCAGTGTGCTCAGCAAGATGCAGCAGGCGGAGACCCTGTCTGTCATGCAGGTAGACCCTGTTTTCTCTGTTATCCTGCGCAGTGTGCTCACCCTGTCTGTCATGCAGGTAGACCCAGTTTTCTCTGTCATCCTGCGCAGTGTGCTCAACAAGATGCAGCAGGCTGAGACCCTGTCTGTCATGCAGGTAGACCCAGTTTTCTCTGTTATCCTGCGCAGTGTGCTCAGCAAGATGCAGCAGGCTGAGACCCTGTCTGTCATGCAGGTAGACCCAGTTTTCTCTGTTATCCTGTGCAGTGTGCTCAGCAAGATGCAGCAGGCGGAGACCCTGTCTGTCATGCAGGTAGACCCAGTTTTCTCTGTTATCCTGTGCAGTGTGCTCAGCAAGATGCGGCAGGGGGAGACCCTGTCTGTCATGCAGGTAGAACCTGTTTTCTCTGTTATCCTGTGCAGTGTGCTCAGCAAGATGCAGCAGGCTGAGACCCTGTCTGTCATGCAGGTAGACCCAGTTTTCTCTGTTATCCTGCGCAGTGTGCTCAGCAAGATGCAGCAGGCGGAGACCCTGTCTGTCATGCAGGTAGACCCTGTTTTCTCTGTTATCCTGTGCAGTGTGCTCAGCAAGATGCAGCAGGCGGAGACCCTGTCTGTCATGCAGGTAGACCCTGTTTTCTCTGTCATCCTGCGCAGTGTGCTCAGCAAGATGCAGCAGGGGGAGACCCTGTCTGTCATGCAGGTAGACCCTGTTTTCTCTGTTATCCTGCGCAGTGTGCTCAGCAAGATGCAGCAGGGGGAGACCCTGTCTGTCATGCAGGTAGACCCTGTTTTCTCTGTTATCCTGCGCAGTGTGCTCAGCAAGATGCAGCAGGCGGAGACCCTGTCTGTCATGCAGGTAGACCCTGTTTTCTCTGTTATCCTGCGCAGTGTGCTCACCCTGTCTGTCATGCAGGTAGACCCAGTTTTCTCTGTCATCCTGCGCAGTGTGCTCAGCAAGATGCAGCAGGCTGAGACCCTGTCTGTCATGCAGGTAGACCCAGTTTTCTCTGTTATCCTGCGCAGTGTGCTCAGCAAGATGCAGCAGGCTGAGACCCTGTCTGTCATGCAGGTAGACCCAGTTTTCTCTGTTATCCTGTGCAGTGTGCTCAGCAAGATGCAGCAGGGGGAGACCCTGTCTGTCATGCAGGTAGACCCTGTTTTCTCTGTTATCCTGTGCAGTGTGCTCAGCAAGATGCAGCAGGGGGAGACCCTGTCTGTCATGCAGGTAGACCCTGTTTTCTCTGTTATCCTGCGCAGTGTGCTCAGCAAGATGCAGCAGGGGGAGACCCTGTCTGTCATGCAGGTAGACCCTGTTTTCTCTGTCATCCTGTGCAGTGTGCTCAGCAAGATGCAGCAGGGGGAGACCCTGTCTGTCATGCAGGTAGACCCTGTTTTCTCTGTTATCCTGTGCAGTGTGCTCAGCAAGATGCAGCAGGGGGAGACCCTGTCTGTCATGCAGGTAGACCCTGTTTTCTCTGTTATCCTGCGCAGTGTGCTCAGCAAGATGCAGCAGGGGGAGACCCTGTCTGTCATGCAGGTAGACCCTGTTTTCTCTGTCATCCTGTGCAGTGTGCTCAGCAAGATGCGGCAGGGGGAGACCCTGTCTGTCATGCAGGTAGAACCTGTTTTCTCTGTTATCCTGTGCAGTGTGCTCAGCAAGATGCAGCAGGCTGAGACCCTGTCTGTCATGCAGGTAGACCCAGTTTTCTCTGTTATCCTGCGCAGTGTGCTCAGCAAGATGCAGCAGGCTGAGACCCTGTCTGTCATGCAGGTAGACCCAGTTTTCTCTGTTATCCTGTGCAGTGTGCTCAGCAAGATGCAGCAGGCTGAGACCCTGTCTGTCATGCAGGTAGACCCTGTTTTCTCTGTTATCCTGCGCAGTGTGCTCAGCAAGATGCAGCAGGGGGAGACCCTGTCTGTCATGCAGGTAGACCCTGTTTTCTCTGTTATCCTGCGCAGTGTGCTCAGCAAGATGCAGCAGGGGGAGACCCTGTCTGTCATGCAGGTAGAATCTGTTATCTATTCTATCATGTTACCGTTTCACTACGAATGAGTTATTCCTTCCAATTTGGAGCAAATGCCAATTTACCAAAGACCAAAAAGTTATAGTCTTAACAAGACTAGATTACTTCCCTTGGTCTACACAGCCAATACCACTAAGCTGCCGTGGATCCCACTCGCTACGTCACTTCCGGGGAGGCAACTTTAAATCATAATAAAAAAATTTCCAACTTGGAGCAGCCATGTTGTTCTTTGCTCTTGCTATTATTTCGTTTATCTTATTTATTCTAGCCGCCATCCTCCTCTGTTTGGGTTGCCCCTTTGCCTTGGGGCTACAGGTTTGTCGGCATGTAGTTGGTGTGAATTATTTTCACGTTTTTTCATTGCTAATAATTATTTGAAATATTTTGTTGTGCTTACAAGTTACATGCTTTGTTCCCCCGGTCGCCATGTCGGCCGTCGATCCTGTAGTATGGACTCGGTCTAGTGGGGTTTTCTAGTAAGCTATCTCGGGATGTTAAGGGGAAGCTTTTGGATACACCTCAGGCTTCTTCTTCTTCTAGTTTTCGCAAACTTTCTAGTTTGAGGCCTAGTCTGCCTCTTCTTCATCGTCGGGGAAGGTGCAAACCCCCCCCCCCCCCTCTCTCAGCCTGTTCTGTGTCTCCTGCGTTTGTTACAGAGCAGATTATTTCCTGGGTGGATTCTTCTTCTCTGGTATCAGATATGCTTGCAGAGTTTGAGAATGAGGGGTTAGTTTTGGTTCCGTTGGCCTCTTGGGCCGGTTTGTCAGTTGGGCCTGGTAGGCCCTGGACACGACAACTGACTTGACTACGGACAAACTACGCAGGGTACTCTCACGAGAGTCAAGGTATTAACCAGTGTGTACGTTCGCCTCTCTTTGCATGAACAATAATGATGTTCCTTTTCTTTACTCGGTTGGGCAGCTGGCCCAAAGAGAGCTGACTACGGACATCCCCATCTTCCCACGAGAGGAAGACCTCGGGCTGGACGGACGGTCCTCCTCCCAGCGTGACGTGGAAGCTGTTCGTTCCCACGACCGCTGCAGGAAGCCCCAGACGGACGCCGTACCTGTCTACGGCTCTCGTGCTCGTGATGGCGAATTTCTCCCCTCTCTCAGGGAATGGCAATTCCGTAGCCCGCGTAGGGCGAGTGGTAGCCCGCGTAGGGCAGGAGGTACGGACTCTCCCAATGATCGGCAGTCACGTAGCCCGAGTAGGGCGGGAAGTACTGACTTGCATTATACCCAGCAGAGCCGTTGCCCGCGTAGGGCCTTGCCTCGGCGGACTCTTGAACCCGGGAATATCGATGATCAACAGTTCCGTAGCCCGAGTAGGGCGAGAAGTACGGACTTGCGTTATACCCAGCAGAGCCGTTGCCCGCGTAGGGCCTTGCCTCGGCGGTCTCTTGAACCCGGAAACATCGATGATCAACAGTTCCGTAGCCCGAGTAGGGCGAGAAGTACGGACTTGCGTTTTACCCAGCAGAGCCGTTGCCCGCGTAGGGCCTTGCCTCGGCGGTCTCTTGAACCCGGAAACATCGATGATCAACAGTTCCGTAGCCCGTGTAGGGCGAGAGGTACGGACTTGCGTTATGCCCAGCAGAGCCGTTGCCCGCGTAGGGCCTTGCCTCGGCGGACTCTTGAACCCGGAAATATCGGTGACACCTTCCTCTACCCGCCACGGCCCGTGCGGCCCGTTCACGGACCAACCCTGTCCGTTACTCGTGCCGGCGGCACGCGGCCACCCGTCTCCACCGTCACGGGCACCCGTCACAGAACGGCACCATCAGCGGCGGACCGGCCGTTGCCTGTTCTGGAGCCTGTCTCACGTCATCCTGGCCCTCGTCGTGCGGATGAGTTTCAGCTTCCTGCGGATGCCTGTCTGACCAGACACCCCTCGAAGCGTCATGTAGCGCTGCCACGAGAGTCTTCTGTGGATGAAGAGTTTGAGTCGTTACCTCGTGAAGGCTTGGTTGACTTTGACTTAGCCGTCCAGGACGAAGTATTTCGCATCATGAGAACTGTGTATCAGGGGTCTCAGCGGTCCCCGTCGAGATCTGTCCACGTCGACGATCTATTCTCTCAGTGTGGCAATGGTGTGACTGATCCCCCTGTGTATTCAGACCCAATCCCTTCGTCGTGCAGTCAGCCCTACTACACCGACGTCAAGCCGATGGTGCAGCTCGAATCAGCTCAGACAGCGGGACAGCTACAGTTTTTTGGCGGTCTGCAAGCGCAGAAGGAGGCTCGTCTAGCGCTTCTCATCTCTCTGTTCGTTCGGCAGGCACTTCGTAAGACTACTCTACCCTGTGGTCTCAGCCGCCGCCGTTGCCTAACGGCGACGTCTCTCCTCCCCCCCTGCCGGAGCCTGTCCCGTCTCAACCCGGCGCCTTTTGTGTAGAAGGTCTTCTTCCCACTGTTTCAGCGGGCTATCCCTTTGTGCCTGTGCCTTCGCACTCGGTTGTGGCCCCGTAGGTACGTTCCTCCCTTTGTTATGGGCGCTGAATGAGGCAAACTTCGGCCTTCATGGGCCGGCCGGCCTTCAACATCTTGGAGAGATCCATGTACTCTATTCTTCGAGCCTCGTCGTTAACCACGTCATTGCTTCAGCCCCTGGCGCTCATCGCCGGCCCAACGAGCGTGCCTTGGGCGTTGCCATGGCTTCGTTCTACCAAGCTGTGAGCTCCAGTTCGTCCGTGGCCTCCTCTTCTAAGGTGCAACTAGCGGCCACGTTCAGAGACGCGGTCCTCAAGGACTGTAAGTTCCTCTCTCCCTGCTGGATCGTTCGGCCGTTCGTTCTGGCCCCACTGATCTTCGTTCTACTTTTCATCAGGTTTCCCTCAAGGACAACCTGGGGCGGTTCAAGGAACGGAGACTGGGCTGGGGTCGGGATCGCATCGTGGAGTTGGCTACCAGGTCTGCCGGCCGGGGGGTTGCTTCCCCCCAAGCCAAGCGCGTGCGCATGGACTTCAGGCCTCCTCCTCTTGTCTCCACGAGAGCCGATTCGTCTCGAGGGCGTACCTTTCGCTTCCTCAGCTACCAGCCGCCCCCGCAAGACCAGTCTGATTCGTAGCGATCGGCAGAGGAGTCTCTGCGCTCTGTCAATAGGGGAGCCTTTGTTCAGATTGTGCCTACGGAAACGGGATTCTTCTCTCGTCTGTCGTGGTCCCCAGGAAAAACGGAGAATTTCGCCCGGTCTTGGACTTGTCCCCCCTCAACAGGTTTTTTCGCACCGACAAGTTCAAAATGGAAACAACGGCTTCAATCCATCTCTCCATTCTCCCGAACGACTGGGCTAC
Organism: Phymorhynchus buccinoides; assembly: GCA_017654935.2. Lineage (NCBI taxonomy): Eukaryota > Metazoa > Mollusca > Gastropoda > Neogastropoda > Raphitomidae > Phymorhynchus > Phymorhynchus buccinoides. Next base: position 29,814,466 of record CM065696.1, read on the forward strand.
ACCTTCATCCTGAGGGACGCATATTTTCACGCGTGCATCCATCCTTCACGTCAGCGTTTCCTTCGCTTCGCCGTTAGGAGCTCGTTCGTCTGGCCAGGTCCCGGGCTATTCGTCTTCATGTTTACCTGGACGATTGGTTGTTGCTAACAACTTCGCAAGCCCTGTGCCTCTCACAAACGGACATTCTTGTTCGACTGTCCAAGACTCTGGGTTTTCGCATTCTCAACGGGAAATCAGAGCTGTCTCCGTCAGCCTCCTTCAGCTACCTCGGCATGAGTTCGTTACGGAGCGGTTTTCAGTGCAGCTGTCGGTAACTCGGGTCAAAGCCATCGTCGAGATTGTTTCGACGTTCGGGCCTAGACTTCGCTCTCTGCTTGTCAGCTTCTCCGTCTCCTGGGGCTTATGGAATCGGTAGCGGATTTGCTTCCTCTCGCACGGTTGCGCTAACGGCCACTGCAACGACTGCTGTCGCAAAGGAAACTGTCTCAGCTGCCTCTCGGGCAACTAGTGTCTCACGGCAGTTGGTTCCTCGAGTCAACGTAACAGTGGATGATTCTCGAGTGGCCCGACAGCTCAGTGCCTTTCCGTCCCATGCATCAGCAGCAATTTTCTTCTCACAGATGCCTCGACGTCGAGGTGGAGGCAGTGACCAGGGCCCTGAAGCCTTTTGTAGTCCTTCTCTCCGGGAAGTGCGTCACCGTCTGCGGACACAATACGACAGCTCTCTCATATCTTCGTCGCCAGGGAGTAACACCGTCTCCGGCTTTTTCAAGAAAAGCAGAAGAGTTTCTCCTCTGGGCTCGATCAAGACAGATCGTGCTTTCAGTCGGGTTGTTGGAGATGGAGTCAGTAGCCAGGGCTCTGAAGTCTTTCACGGCCCGTCTCACCCAAAACTGGGTCTCCATCTGCGGAGACGATACGACAGCTTTCTCTCTTATCTTCGCCTTTAGTGAGAGACTCAGTCTCCAGCTCTCTCTAGGACAGCAACCGAGAGTTGTTCAACCGTACCCTTGTTGCCTTCCTTCTGAACGAATTTTTTGGGTGGCAACGGCCCCGGCTTCGCCGTTCCTTCGAATGTTGTCTGTTCTGGCAGGCATGGTTTTACTTGCTCTGTTTCAGACCTTCGTTTTCACTGGTTACAACCTTGAGTTGTTCAACCAGTTATTTCGTTCACCCGTTCCAGTCATCCTTTTCGGTCTGGTTCCGTCCCGATCGAACCTTACTGTCCGGCTAACATGATCTTCCATGCCCAGCCGTCAGCTCAGTTGTTCGACTGGGTGGCGTTGGAATGGGTTAAGGCGACGTCACGTTTGCACACTGTTTCGCTTTTTGTCTACATGTTTTCCTTTTCGGTGGGGACATTTCCGCGTCATCTGGTTAGTTTTGACGTCATGCGATGGCAACTATGTTGCTGTTTCGGTCTGTCCCTACGTCAGGGGCAGTTTTCATTTTTTGCCTTCCTACGGGCTTGGCATGTAGAGTTGGTTATGAAGTGCAGTCACACATTCATACCGTGGCTTCTCAGTTTGCTAGTTCAGAGGTGGAGTCTGCTGTTTTGCGGATTCTCATCTTCACCTTTTAGTACTAGCTGTCTCTATCCCGTCATCGATCCTTTGCTTGCCCATTCTGAACAAGTCTTGTCCAGATGTGGGCCTTTTCGTTTTTGACTCTTACTCGCCACTTCGGTTGATATTTTTTCCGGTTCGAAAGGGCGTAGCAGCGTGTGGTGGCCCGGTCCGGCCACTCATAGTCCGTTTTGTTTCGGCCTTGGCTGCCCTGGGTGTCTCCATGCAGAGTTTGTCATCTCCTGGCTTCTTTTCCAGGATATTGTCTCGGTGGAGTCCACTCAGGTTCTGCCCCGGGATGATGCTTTCAGTACCCTTCTGTCTCTCGCGGGTACCAAGTTTAGGGCCAGTAATCACCCTGCTCAGTTTGCTTCTCCCTCGGTTACGATTTAAAGTCTTCTCTCTATTCTCGGCCCTGTTGTTTCTGATAGACTCCTGTGCCCCGTCAGAGCTCTTAAGTTTTTCCTTAAGAGGACCTCCCCCTTCCGGGGGCACAAACGCCGTCTGTTCTTTTCTTTGAATGAGAAATACATGAGGGATATTTCTAGTCAGCCATTTCTAAGTGGTTGGTGAACGCTTTTAACTTAGTGTATATAAGTGCCGACTGGTCATTGCTCACTAATCCTCTGTGAGCCCATGAAATCCGGGCTTTCAGCACATCCCTGGCTATGATTAAGGGAGTGGCGCTTTCCAGCGTTATGGAAGCTGCGTACTGGTAGTGACAGTCCACGTTTGCTAGCTTCTACCTTCGCCTTTTCTCCGCCAGAAGGCAGGACGACGCCGTTGGCATCGGGAAGGTGGTGCTTGCGCAGACTCCTTTTTTCTCTGGTCTAACGATAAGCTTATGCTATTTTTTGCTCTGGTGTTGGTATGCATATGTTTATGCTGTTTGGGGGTATGGATGTTTTGGTTATCTAGTTATTATGTCCTCTCCCTTACAGGTTATCCCTGGCGTTCCCTGTCAGGTTTGTCTTGTGGGTATTGTTTTTTGTTTGTTGGAGTGAAGTTTCAACAATGTTTTTCTTACCCACCTCCTCGCTGGGAATCAACTCATTCGTAGTGAAACGGTAACATGATAGAATAGATTGAATGATTTTAGTTAATATAACTATCTATTCTATCTATATACTTACCGTTTCACTACGATCAAAGGTTCCCACCCTCCTCCCTCCGACGAAAACATCATTGGGAAGGTTGGTTTTTAAAAAATTTATCATGATTTAAAGTTGCCTCCCCGGAAGTGACGTAGCGAGTGGGATCCACGGCAGCTTAGTGGTATTGGCTGTGTAGACCAAGGGAAGTAATCTAGTCTTGTTAAGACTATAACTTTTTGGTCTTTGGTAAATTGGCATTTGCTCCAAATTGGAAGGAATAACTCATTCGTAGTGAAACGGTAAGTATATAGATAGAATAGATAGTTATATTAACTAAAATCATTCATTCTCTGTTATCCTGTGCAGCATCCTCTGCTTATCATCCTGCATATTGTTCTTTGTTATCCTGCGCATTGTTCTTTGTTATCCTGCACAGTGTTCTCTGTTATCCTGTGCAATGTTCTCTGTTATCCTGCGCAGTGTGCTCAGTAAGATGCAGCAGGCGGAGACCCTGTCTGTCATGCAGGTAGACCATATTTTGTCTGTTATCCTGCGCAGTGTTCTCTGTTATCCTGCGCAGTGTGCTCCGCAAGATGCAGCAGGTGGAGACCCTGTCTGTCATGCAGATAGACCCTGTGTTTGTTATCCTGCGCAGCATCCTGTGTTTATCATCCTGTGCAGTGTTCTCAGGTATCCTGCGCAGTGTTCTTTGTCATCCTGCGTAGTGTGCTCAGCAAGATGCAGCAGGCGGAGGGAGACCTTGTCTGTCATGCAGGTAGACCCTATAAGAGTAGCCCGTCATCCCCATTTTTCATTCTCCATCCTCATTTACAATTTATGACATGCCTTTTTTTTTTAATTGTTTACTGGCTTTCACGCGTGAGACCACTTGAGGGGGCACATGTTGCCCATTCTGCAGTGCATATTTGCCTATATGGCCTTTTTATATAATTATTTGGTTTTTTTACGAGGATGTGTTGTCCTTTTTTACTGTTTTTTTTTAACCTGGGTCCGATAAGTAGAGTGGCTCAACGTTTCCAGCACTGTGTGAAATTATGAGTTATAGGGTACAATGATGAAGATGCAATGTCGTGAATTGTACTGTTTTTTGTGTGTGTTTTTTTCTTCAGGTTTTTGGACGTTGTTGAGAATCATTGATTGGTGTTTTGTTATACATGGTCGAACTTTACGCGGTGACAGTCCTGAGATAACCATAGTTGTTGACAGGACTATAACAGACTAAATAACTAATTATGTATTATATCGCGTTTTTGTTTGAATGCGTTACGCGAATGTCAATGTGTATGTGCGTTGCGATTCGATTTCGATCAATATTTTGTGCCGTATAAATATTGTATGTTGTGTGTGTGTCTGTGTTGCTGTTTTATTGAATTCTCCTTTACTCTGAAGGTATAAAACAGCCACACACGTAATGTTCTCATCCGTAGCTGGTGCATTTGTACCATAGTGTTCAATAGGGCATTTGCCGCGTGACAGTGACCTTGAATTTCACTGAGTTGAAATTAGAGAGGTCACAGGAACTCGGGCAAAACAAGCGCGGGCAATTTAGTAGTCCTGTATTGAGTACGAACACTCATGGCAAATGCCTTATTGCTTCGGCTGCTGGGATGATCCCTGGAGTCTTTAAGCCTGGGAATGACAACAACAACTCTAAAAGTGTAAGTGAGCAATTTTTTGGGGTTAATATATTATTTTTTTTAAATCAATTTTTTGTTTCGCTGACTGTGAACAGAGCTTGCTGATGGTGTTTGCCCACCTGATCAACCAGCAGCTGGAGGCTGTGCTGGAGTTCCTGACCAGCGTGCCGGGCCCCACGGGCAAACCCGCCCTGGAGTTTGTCCTCACCGACTGGTGCTCCAGACAGCACCTCTTCTACGGCAGCTACGAGCGCAAAGTCAGGTGCGCTCACTTTTGACACTGTTCGCCGTGTGGCTGTCGGGGCAGTGGGTGGATGCCTCATGCCTCCACAAGGGGAGCTGGACGACCCCCGCCCCCTCCACGAGTCTCTCCCCATGGGAATATAGGAGGGGGGGTGGGGGGTGTCTTTCGTAAAAATAGTTCCCCCACCTTCTTGAAGTTCTGTGCTTGTAACTTCCTCTAATCTGCCACTCTCTTTGACTTATACCTTTGCTTTCTGTCATCTGCTATCTTTCTGACTTATTGGCCCTTTCTCCTGCCTTTAAAAACCCCCCACGTTTTTAATTGTATATTTTTAACTGTGATATCACGTGGTCGGATTTTAAACTGTGATCTTATGTGCTCAAATTTTGACGTGGTGACAGCCCTGAAATGGCCGTAGCAGTCGACGGGGCTATAAACAACATCAAATCAAATCTCCTTTGAGCTTCTCCGAAATCAGAATGTTTCAGCTGTACGCAGCCCTAAGCCTAACCCTACCCCCCACTATGTACTGCAGTACACCGCGATTTGTCACAGTTGTGGTTCGTTGCGTTTTTCCGTCTTATAGGGGGGGTTAGGGTTAGGGATAGGGTTAGTATTCCAAAAAGGTTATTAGCTAAAAATGTTCCTAAAATACAGCTTTATGTATGGTAAGAAAGGCAAAAACAGAAAAATACAATTAACCGAGAAATGTAAGGGGGGGGGGTAAATCTTGACCTGTACAGGTGGGGCTGGTTGGTTTTGTTCCTGATTTGACGTAAATTGCCTTAGTTTTGGTTTTAGATGCAGGAAAGTGGATCCTTTTGTTACAAAGAGATAATGATTTTTTTCTCTCGAGATTTCGGTTATTGTTTGTTGGAAATTAATGCAGAATTACTTTCTTCAACCACTGACTTTTTTGGTGGCTTCTCCTTTTGTGTTTATTGTTTCTTTCTCAGCTCCATTTTGTGTTTTTAGCATATGCTTTATCGTGTTTTACGTTTTTTCTTATCTCCTTTGAACTGTATTATCTATCTATGGGTTTGTTTTGTTTTTATTTGCTTTTGCTTGTTTGTTTCATTAGCTAGATTATCAACATTTTATCATTGTTGGTTTGTTTGTTATTTTAAATCCAGATTGGTTTTTTTATTTTATTTTAATTGCTTTTGTTCGCTTGTTTCAGTAGATTATCAAAATTTGATCATTTTTTGTTATTTTTAATCCAGATTGTTGTTTTTATTTGCTTTTGTTTGTTTCACTAGATGATCAAAGTATGATCATTTTTTGTTATTTCAATCCAGATTGGGTTTTTTTTTGGTGCTTTTGTTTGTTTCACTAGATGATCAAAATTTGATAATTTTTGGTTTTGTTATTTTCAATCCAGATTGTTGTTTTTTGTTTTTATTTCCTTTTGTTTGTTTGTTTCACTTGATGATCAAAGTATGATCATTTTTGGTTGTTATTTTCAATCCAGATTGGGTTTTTAAATTTTATTTACTTTTGTTTGTTTCACTAGATGATGAATATTTGGTCATTTTTTGGTGCGTTTGTTATTTTCAATCAGTTCGTTGGCCCTGGCTAAACTTCTCCGTCACGCGATAATGACCAACGACCCGCGGTTCCACAACATCATCGTTCAGGGGGAGCCCGTGCCCACAGCGTCAACAGGCGTTCGCACCAGATCAAAAGCTAAGGAGGGTACGTTCGTATCTTTTCTTTTCTTTAAGATTACATTCCCAGTTAAATAACAAATTTATATATTTATTTTTTTGGGGGGGTGAGTGGGGCAGACAGAAAGAAAAGTGAAACAGGTGGAAAGAATGAAATAAAAAAATTTTACAGGTATTATTAGGTACTTTATAGTCACAGAGGCGCCTCTGTGAAATTTGGGTTGCTCACACTTGGAGAGTGTGTCGCCAATTTTTTTGGGCATGCCATTTTTGTGTGACTGATGAGGAAGGGGGGGGGTGGGGGTAAATTTTGACCAAAATGACAACTTTTTCATTGCCACTGGGTTTAGCGTATGCTAAGTGCATGGGCACACGGGACCTCGGTTTATCGTCTCATCCGAAAGACTCCACGTTCAGACTGTAAGGCCTAGTGCAAAGTGAGAGGAAAAATCCACTGTACCCAGGTTCGAACTCGGGTTTACTTGACACGAGGCGAACGCGCTACCACTGTGCCACTCTACACCTAAAACATGGCATAAATTTAACTCCACCGGTTGTTCACTCCTACTGGCGTTGCTTTTTTAAATAAGAGCAGTTTGTCTGCTGCTATCTGGAAGTGTCTGACTGGCGAGCGCATGCACGTATACACACACACACGCACACAAATGCATGCTTGCGCGCACACACACACCTCTCTTGCACATGCACACGCATGCTTGCACGTACGTACATACACACGCACGCCTCTCACACATACACACAAACGCATGCTTGCACGCACATACATACACATGCACACCTCTCACACATACACACAAACGCATGCTTGCACGCACATACATACACATGCACACCTCTCACACATGCACACAAACGCATGCTTGCACACACATACACACGCACACCTCTCACACATACACACAAACGCATGCTTGCACGCACGTACACAAACACACACACCACTCACACATACACACAAACGCATGCTTGCACCCACGTACACAAGCACACACCCACACCTCACACATACACACAGACGTATGCTTGCATGCACGTACACAAGCACACACACACACCTCTCACACATACACACAAATGCATGCTTGCACGCACGTACACAAACGCATGCTTGCACACACGTACACAAACACACATACACACAAACGCATGCTTGCGCGCACGTACACAAACACACAAACGCATGCTTGCACGCACGTACACAAACACACACATGCGCATGCTTGCACGCATGTACACAAACGCATGCTTGCACGCACGTACACAAGCACACACATACATACAAACGCATACTTGCATGCACATACACAAACACACATACACACAAACGCATGCTTGCACGCACGTACACAAACACACACATGCATACTTGCACACACATACACAAACACACACACAACAACACAAATACACTCAATGCCTTTGTTTTCCCAACAGCCCCGGAGCAGTGGACGGAGATCCCTGCCTTGGTGAAGATGTACAAGCTGCTGATCAACGAGCTGTCCCACCAGATCGAAACCTCCATGGCCAAGCAGGAGTCAGACGGCGAAGACGACGACGAAGATGATGAAGACGACGAGGATGAAGTGAGTTCAGTTTACTTCAGTAGTACAGTGAAACCCCCCCGCTATTAAGATCTTGAAAAATCAGCAAAAAGCGTTCGAATAGGGAGGTGGACACTCAATAGTCTGGATAGGAAAGGTGAAAAATCTGAACATTTTTGGGGGTCACATCTTACAGGAAGTCTTAATAGGGGTCTTAATAGCATGGGTGCTCCTGGGAAATTTCAAAAATCCTACAAGGCAGAGGTCCAGGGGCCGCCCAGGTCCAGGGACCCCCAGCGCCGCACCTGGGGGTTCTGGGGGGCAATGCCCCCTGGAATCTGAAGGGAAACAACAGTTTCCAGTGTAATTGACAGGCTCTCGTTGCAATTTCACTTCTGGTTAAACTTCATGACCTCTATAACCAGCAAAATGCATCTTCTCAAATTCTTATAATCTGGCGACGCCGGCTCCAAGCAATAAAAAAAAAAAAAGTCCTGAACTTCAGGACATCCTGAAAGCAGGAGCATTCCATGTAATAGGGAGGTTCCACTGTATATAAACGCACGTTGGAGGAGGGGGGGTATTGAAGTGACAAGTGGTTTCGTTTTAGAAGTTTCTTGTTTCTTTTTTTTTAGCCTGTCTGCGTAATGCTGTTTAAAATTGATAGGTACAGACAAACCTCTATTTTAAGACTTCCAAAATGTCCGGAAAAATTGGTCGTAAATTGGAGGGGTCATATGACGGAGGTTTTCACTGGCAGCCGTAGAAAGAAAAAGTTCAGCACAGTTCATACTCTCTTCTTCATGCACACATACAATGACATTAAAACTGGATTTGGGTCTTTCCAACTCCATAGGATTGTGCAATTGATGTATTACAGTTTCACTTCACCGACTTCTGTTAATCACCTCCACTCTCATCCAAAGTCAGTGGTTTTCTTTTTCAAAGTCAGTGGTTTTAGTGCTTTTCCTACGCTTTCCGCCATCTTTTTTACAACAAGGGAAGCAACTCCGCTTTCAGGCCCTTGACCGTGGTTGTTTCCCTTTGCTCGAAGTCTATGCAGACGACAACAACGGTCGTAAAAACCAACAAAATGGCGGTCGTAAGTCGCGTTTAAGAGAGGTCGTTTACATAGTAAAATGCATCCGTGCCAACAAATCCGGTCTCAAATGAGAGGTGGTCGCTTAACAGAGGGTCGTGAAATAGGGGTTTGTCTGTATTACATTTTGTAAAGAAAAGGTTTTTTTCTTGCGCAGGAATAATTATATGAAAAGGTGGGCTGTTGTGTAAGCAGGCTGTTGTTTAAAGTTTGTTTATTCAAGACAAACAGAATGTTTTCATTCTGAAAAATTGAGAAAGGGTAGATGGGAAAATGAGAAAGCTAGTGTTAGTTGTATTGAAAGTAAAGAAGAAAAAAACAATTTTATCCAGTTTGTTTTTCTTGTACCGTATTTTTGGGACTATAATGCAAGTTCCCATAGACTCAGCAGAGAGCTTATATATAGAGAGGGGGAACTTAACTCTTTTCCCTATTAGAGAAGTGAGGCCAACCTCCCTGGTTATCTTTCCCTGCAGGTATGAACCTGTAAGTAAGGAGGGCAACTCAAGTGTTCAAATTTCAATGTGAAACAGCCTCAAAGAGTTGTCTTTTCACGAGTCATGACAGATCTGTAATTAGATCTACATCAACTTGATCAAGTGGGTAATAATCACATTTCTTCCCGCCAAGAACGATAATTTGTAGCAGAAAAGAACATAGCCCATTGTTTTTTTAGTCATCATATCATTGTTCTTGACGGGGGAAATGTGAATATTACCAAAAGAACAAGGATTCGCCCTGAAGAGAAGAAGATTCCTCGTTTGAGTTTCAACATGATATCGTATGTCAGATGTAGCCTAAGCAGTTGATCTAAGACTGTTCGTCAATGTTTTATAGGCTTCTATGCTCGATTTCCAGCTTCTTTACCTTTTTTTTTATCTTGCTTAAATAGTTTTAACCTTGCATTCCAACATGTGGTTGGAACAGTCGCTTCGATTCAGAATCAAATTTCGATGGGGGCCACCATTGTTCCTACCTGTACGGAAAGATAACTCTTTAGGGTCGTCATCACCCTACCTTCAAGTTGGCTATCTCCCCTAAACTATCTCTGGACTCAGACCCCTACGCCTTATAGTACATGTATGACTAATAAAATAGTAAAAACATATAATAACAAAATCTGAAATGTGGGTAAAATTAGGGGGTTGCGCCGTATACATTATAGTATAGGCCAGTTGAAAGGCCTATGGTTCAACTGTAATACAGTGGAACCTCCCTTATAAGACCTTCAAAAATCATCCAAAATGTGGTCTTATAAGGGAGGTCATTTTAATACTTACAAAGAAGGGCAATGTAATTGAACTAAAAACATCAAAACGCTACACTCACACAAGCGCATGAAGGTGAAATAAAACAATAAACACGGTGAATAAAACCAAATTTTCGTCTTTAAAAAGACTTTGACGAGGTGAATACAATACACTAAACTAAAGAAGGGCAATGTCTCAGAGAAGTAGGTCTTATGTGGGAGGGAGTCTTATAATGGGATGTTCCACTGTATAGTGTCAATACCACCAGACAGTTTAAAAAAGTTCAAACTCTCATTGCGCTCTCCCAGTTTGCGTCGAGTGTATAGCCTTCATAGGCTCCTTCAACGAACAAATCCAGATCCAGATATAGTTGGGTTTTTTTTAAATTCCCTGTTTATGTGTCACAAGTTTTGCTTGTTTTCCATTTTTCCTGATAGCATAGTATGTATGGTTTATTTTGGTTCAGATTGTTTGTACCGGTAATCACGGTTCTCAGAATCAGCGTCATTGATGCCATTCTTCTTAGATTCAACACTTTATGACAAGATATTATTCTGTTGTTTGCTTGTACATGGGTGCTCCTGGGAAATGAAAAAAATCCTGTAAGGCAGAGGTCCAGGGGCCGCCCAGGCCCCGGGTCCAAGGACCCCCAGCGCCGCACCTGGGGGTTCTGGGGGGCAATCAGGCATGGGAATTGTCAGTCTTTTGGCTGATTTAAGTTGTTTTGATGGTCCTCTTCAGTCTTTTTTTGCAAGTTTCAGCTTTTTGGATGGTCCAAGAGGACATTTATGAGATAAAAAAAAAAGAAGCCCAATGAGTAAAACTTAAGTTATTGGTTATAAATTAATGCAAAATGAACTAAATATATCAGTCTTATATCTCTAATACTGTTTTTAAGGCTTAGATAACAGAAGAAGCTTCATTTTCTGGGGGCTGTATCCCAACACACACGGTTTTCAGTTGTTGTTTTTATTCCTTGTTCCTATGCCTGCTTCCCGCAGACCCCAATTTTCAGTCTTTTTTGTCTTCTCTAATTCCCATGTTATGCCCCCTGGAATCTGAAGGGAAACGACAGTTTCCAATGTAATTGACAGGCTCTTGTTGCACTTTCACTGGTTAAACTTCATGACCTCTATAACCAGCAAAATGCATCTTCTCAAATTCTCATAATCCAGCTCCAGGCAATAAAAAAAAAGTCCTGAACTTCAGGACATCCTGAAAGAAGGAGCATACATGTGTGTATGTTTTTTGTGGGGGGGGTTTCTTCTTACAACGGAGAATGTTTCAAATGATTTTCACAGAACGGCATTGATGCAGACGTCGATTTTGACGCGGAGGAAGCTTCAGGTCAGACCTTGGCCAGTCTTCTGGAAGAATTTGCTGGCAACTACGATGGTATGCATTATCTCATTCGCATCGCAACGAGTTTGAATTATTAAAAAAAACCTCACAAATCACTCCAGCCATACACACAAACAAACCAGACATAAACAAAAGGAGAAATGAAAGAAAATTACATGTTTTTACTTCAGGTTTAAACATAGGGAAATGGTAGATCAGACTTTTTGTTATATATATAGACTTTATATAGAAAAACACCACACCAATTGGCCTCCCCACAACAAACCACTACAAAAACAAACTCAGAGGTAAAATTGTGGTCTAAGGGAGCGAAGCGAGTTTAGAAGTGACCAAGGTATGGTGTGTACACAGATGTACTTCCCTTGATGCAAATGCATCAAATTGACATCTATTAAAAACATTTTTTATATGTCTGGAACGACTTGAATGAGTTCAATAATGCCAACAGTAGAATTGTGTAAATGTTTTGCTTCATCAAAAATCAATCTTTTTTTTGTTGTTGGCATGATGCAAAAATATCATAGGTGTCTTAGTATATGGTATAGTTTATGAAATACAAGCTTCTAAGGATATGTCTTTGCTTTTAAAAAAAAAGAGTGTTTGTGGTAAGTTCATAAGAAGGTCTTCATAAGATACTCAAATTCATAACATATGATGTGTCAGTCTTGTCTGTGAAGTGCTTACTGCTTGCATGTATTGTCTGGGCACAAAAATATAAAAAATCAAGAGCTTAAACTGTTAACAGAACTTGCATTTTTATAATATCTGCCTTGCCTTTTGAGCTCATTGGAGTCAAAGAAAAGAAAGCAAAGTTCTAAGGACTCCCACGAAGACAGAGTGTGGCTGCCCACGAGGTGGGTTAATCAAAGACGGTCACACACGTAATGTTCTCATCCCTAGCTGATGCACTTGTACCATAGTGTTCAAGTGCTTTGGCTGTTGGGATGATCCCTGGAGTCTTGTAGCCAAGGTAAGCCAACAACAACAACATAACGTCGGTGAAAGTCAGAAACCTCGTAACTCAATTTTGGTAGTTTTGAGAAAAATGAAAATAAAAAAAAAAATTAACCGTGTTTACCACAAGTTATTAACTATGATGAATATATTGTTCAAGACATTGCGAGTTCAGTCCTGCATTTTGTTAAAATTACTTCTTTTTTTATTTTATTTTATAATACTTGAAAAGAACGAAGATACAAGGTTTTTGTCCTTAAGTAGATCTCAATTTGGGACTTACGAGTTCTTCTTCAATTTACACAACCTCATTTACCCTAGATAGAAAGTCGTTAGATATGCGAGCTTTTGGTGGAATGTGGCGGTAAAAATGAGAGAGCTGACTATGTATCTAACTCAATAAATCGAGTTACGGGGTTTCTGAGTTTCACCGACGATAAGCAAGGGCAAAACATAAAGGAAGCATGTATAATGTCCTTATCTATACTAACCATACTCACCAACACTCAAAACAATTGCATAAACACCAATCAACTGGAAACCACACATGCCACAGCACAAAAACGAAACTACTAAGGGGATGACCACTCCTTGTGACTCGCTATGGGTTACTTCCCTTAGCCCTATATGTCACATGGTCCCAATAGTCCAAGTCACTTTACAAATTACACCAGCATCGAGTTACGGGGTTTCTGAGTTTCACCGACGATAAGCAAGGAGAAAACATAAACAGGGATGTGAGAGTTACGCGTAAACGCGTAAATGCGCTTTTTCTATTCGGGAAAGCCCCCCCCCCCAAAAAAAACGAAAGCAAAAAAACGTAATGACGATCGATTTCGCCGACGTTCCCGCACGCTTACAAACAACCCGAAAGCAGAATTTAGTTCGTAGTACTCTCCCTTGCCTGAAAATCGTAAGCTTCTTTGTGATTGGTCAATTTCGCCCAATGACTGCGCGATTCTCATACGCTTGGCGTTTGTTCGATGGCGGTGCAGGCGAGTGATCTTGAGCGATTGTTTTATCCGCAACAATGAAAACTATTCATCGCACTATCGATGTGAATATCGAGGAGACCGACAAAGGATGCCGATACAAATTTGACTGGGCTTGGCTGGATGAAACTGTGGAGGTCATTAAGATACGTGTCTGTCAGCGATTTCATCAATAAAGTTGAATCGGAAACTCGGGAAAGTTGATTGTGACGGGCAGCTATGCAAACAGGAGGAAAGGCTGCTGTGTTTGACCACGTAAAAAAAAAAAGGACCATGACAATGCGAAGATTCGAAGCATGAATTAAGCGTTATCTTTGAAATTTTTCAAAGGTGCTTCTTCAAACTCCAATGACTCGTTGAGTGAGAAACACGCACACGCACGCACACACACAGTTTCCCCTTTTCATACTCTCTCTCTCTCTCTCTCTCTCTCTCTCTCTCTCTCTCTCTCTCTCTCTCTCTCTCTCTCTCTCTCTCTCTTAGTCTTTAAACTTTGTCACATACTTATCTATACTAACCATACTCGCCAACACTCAAAACAATTGCATAAACACCAATCAACTGGAAACCACACATGCCACAGCACAAAAACGAAACTACTAAGGGGATGACCACTCCTTGTGACTCGCTATGGGTTACTTCCCTTAGCCCTATATGTCACATGGTCCCAGTAGTCCAAGTCACTTTACAAATTACACCAGCATCGAGTTACGGGGTTTCTGAGTTTCAGCATGTATAATTTCTTTCTTTTTTTTGTCTCACATTCTGGCATTGCTCCCATGCTGCTCTTTCCAATTTCCAACTCGCAGCCACACCCCTTTTTTGTGCGAAAGTTAAAGTTTTGCGTCCTCTCGACAAAAGCCATGTCATGATCATTATTTGTGGCGGTACCATAGCCGATGAGGTTTAACCGAGGCGTGGTTACCGCTACACCTATCTGTATTGTTAAAAAAACGGGACTTTACTAGAGTTGCACTGCCTCCGGGCATTGCCTCCAGTATTGTTCCCACCATCTTTGTATCTACAAATGTCCCATATGTGTCTGTTCCAGACCGAGAGGACGTAAAACACCATTTTCCATTCACAAAAGCCATACGGGACATAAAATTGTGTTTTGTTGTTATGAGGAACATTTGATACACATGCAGCCTGCAGCTGGTATCGCGTTTTCCTATTATTGCCTCACAGCCTTTTGTCAGTGTCTGATATATGTGCAGCCATGGGGCTTGAGGACGACGAAGAAGACGATCCTGACAACGCTAACGATCCCATCAACCAGGTGGATTTACAGGTATGTGGATTGATTGAACAATAGATGATTTTTTTTTGGGGGGGGGAAACTAGGGGAGAGCACTTGGTGAAAATTTGAGTTGATTACCTCGACTTACTCGGTCAAAACCATGGCGTTGAAGATTGAAACTGCTAGATGCCAGTCAGCGACTTGCAAACACTTTTTTTTTTTTAAATGAGGGGCGGCCAGTATCCATAAACTGATAGAACTTGCAAAAATAAATGGCATCAATTTTAGAATGACGCACAGTGTTCTAAGTGATGTAAGTCTACTCAAACATACGAGGCGAGAGCTGGGGATCTACCTGATGGTTGAGGAACTTCCCTTGTTTGACCGATTGAATTAGGCAAGATCACTCCCACACACCATGAAATTACTCCCCTTAATTATTTCCGAACAATTCCTATTAACAGGGATGTCACTGATAATGTAACAAAGAAAAGAGAAGAACATTAGTGAACATATTAAGGGAATGGATGAGAGAGCAGACCTGCCTACTGCTACGATTTGGCTGTAGCAGCTACGAAAAATAAGGCTTTGCTACGGAGCTACGGCAACCTTAGCGTTGCTACGGAAAACCCCCAAATTGCCGCCGCATTTTATTTTTGCTTTAAGTATATAATGCCATTCCCAGTTTTGTCTGTTTCTAAGAGCAGACGCCATGTCACGCGCGATAACCTAGTCACTTCCGTTTTTATCAAAGTGACTGCGCATGCGTTCTTATTACTTTTCTCTAAAAAAAATGGTGGACTCCAGCAGCAGTAGCGATTCGGGAGATGTTTCAAATGAAGAAAAACGAACCCAAACCAGAAAACGAAACTCATCTGGCACACCATCTTGTTTTAATAAAAAAAACATCGGCCTGCCGCACGAGTTTTCAAAATAGCTTACACGGAAGAGTGGCCTTGCATCGTCAGAAGTCGACTCGGTGCAAACCATGCTCGCTGCAGTGCAACCTCTGCCATGCGGACTTCTCTGTGAATCATGGCGGTAGAGATGATTGCCATCAACACGTTCAATCGGCGAAACATAGAAGCAGTGCATTTCGGCTCAGGAAGAGAACAAATCGATTGCCGTCGTTTGTGGATGCTACGAAAAAATTTACCATGCTACTGAAAATTGATGGCTGGGCTACTGATTGGGAAAATTCCAAGTAGGCAGGTCTGAGAGAGGCAGCTTTTGCTCGTTAAATTATCCTGTACAGTTTGCTCAATAATTACAACAATAAGGTCTGAACTTCACTTTGTCAAACCTGTTTTAGGCTTGGTGTATAAAAGACCAAGTGATCTTGTATTAGAACTTTTTTTTTTAAATTCAAGTAAGGACTTTTTTTTTTAAATCTGCATTTATAATTTAAATCTTAGTAATTGCCTTTATTTAGTAAATGCCTTTATTGGATAAAAAAACCCTTTTTTTTAAAAATTGTGCTGCTTTTGATCAATGTATGTGATATTTTGTGTGTGATTTTAGGCGTATCTCACCGAGTTCATCCAGATGTTATCCACCGACAACTGTTACAGTTTGTTCAGTGCCCACCACAACCCTGCAGAGATTCAGGTGTTGCGTCACATCAGTATCAACATCTGATGACCCTTTGACCTCTTCTTTACGCACCAGCAAAAATGATGAATCCCCTGTCCCCCCCCCCCCTGTCTCTCTCCGCTCTCCAGGTGCTAAGTGCGCCATTGCAAGCTTCTTGCGTTGTGATTTGCATGACGTGAACAGTTCAGTCACGTTCATTCTTTCCTCCACCATTATAACTGTTTTAATTGAAAAAGTTCAGTTTGAATTCTTATCAAGAATGGACATTTGCTGTACAGAGTGGTTACAAACTTTTTTAACGCAGTTATTCCAAATTTTATTCCATCTGAGGAGCGAATGAAGTGTGTTGTGTACATTTGTTTTGAATGAATGCCATGTTGATTTGAATGACAGTTTGAATGAGTTTGCTTGTAATGATCAATACGCGTTTTATGTGCTGGTCAGTTTTATTTATTTTTTCTTTATGTCTGGTGTGAATCTTTCCATGTTTTACTTTTGAGTCTGTGGGAAGAAGAAATCAATTTTAATGAAAGTGAAGTCTGAGAGCAGTATGTATGTTTTTGCTTGCACAAATGTAATTGATGCATATGTAGACTATGCTGAACAGAGACCCATATTAATTTCCACTATTCTATCTATGCCTGTATGACCTGTGAGCAGTGTGCTAGTTTAACCCTTTCGCCGCCAGCCATTTTTTGGCCAACAAAATTTCCATTAAACTTACCTGGGTAGAAAAAAAAATCTGTCTGTAATATTGGGGATTCTTCTGTGACATATTTAAAGCAAGGCCTGTCCTTCAAAATGAAGAGAACAGGGTCTTTGGATAACGGACCCTGATATGATGCCTTTTAGTGACATGGGTGTTAAATCATTGTGGTGCAACCCTTTCGCTGCCAGCCATTTTTTGCCAACAAAATTTCCATTAAAATTACCAGGGTAGACAAAAAATCATCTGCAATATTGTGGATTCCTCTATGACATGTATAATGTAAGGCCTGTTCTTACCTCATGCAGTCTGATAACAGACCCTCATTTGATTCCTTCTAGTGACATGGGTGTTCAATCATTGTGGTGCAACCCTTTCGCTGCCAGCCTGCCAACAAAATTTCCATTAAAATTACCTCATCCAATATTGTGGAATGACATGTTAAGAAGGCCTGTTCCTTACCTCCCAAAATTAAGAAAAAACTCTGGATAACAGACCCTGATTTGATGCCTTTTAGTGACATGGGTGTTCAATCATTGTGGTGCAAAAATGTGACATTGGTGGTGAAAGGGTTAATGAAATTCCAGGTAAGGTTCTTTCCTCTCTTTTTTCTTCTCATATACGCAAAGAAGAAAGTTAAGCACCCCACCACTTTTTTGCTGTAGATGAGATGAAATCGAGATTTATTGCAAATAATCAATGAAGAATGAAACAACATTGATTGGTAAATGAAAGTTTGACTATAAGAAAACGCATAATTTAATGTATGGTTTTAGAAATGCATTCTGATATTCTGAAACAAAAAGGGTTGTCATGTTCAATTTTTAAAAAAATACCATGTTTAATTATCAATGTAACAATTTCATATGGCTATCTGAAAAGTTAATTATTGTGGGAAAACGTCATGAGGAGTGTCCAAAACTCATTTGGCAAATCAAAGTTCAGTAGCGTGTGTTTCCTCCCTGTGCCTGGATGACTGCTTCAACCCTGCGTCTCATCCCTCCTGTCAGACTTGCAATAGCTAATTTGCTTTAAGGGGTGCTTAACTTTTTTCTTTGTGTATATTTGTTTTATTTAAGTTTGTCTTTTGTGGACCTTGACCTCTGTCACTTGCCTCACACATGACAATCATCAATGTGACGTGAAGTCTTTTGAGGGGGGGGGGGGGGGGGAAGCTATTCATATTTGCATTTTTGCAGGCATTTATATATGTGTTGCTGATTTACTGCTCAGATTGGTGGTGAGTCAAGTCTCAACAAATCGTCGGTGAAATTCAAAAACCTTGTATCTCGATTTGTGGGGTTTTTTTCAGTTAGATATACATAGATGATAGTCAGCTCTCTAATTTTTCCTGCCACCTTCCACCAAAAGCTCGTATCTCTAACGACTTTCTATCTGATCTCTAACGACTTTCTCTCTGGGGTAAATGAGGTGGTGTAAATGGAAGAAAAACTCGTAAGTCCCAAATTCAGATCTAGTTAAGGACAAAAACCTCGTATCTTCGTTCTTTTCAAGTATTAAAAAAAAAAAAAAGTAATTTTAACAAAATGGTGGATTAAACTTGCAATGTCTTGAACAACATATTCATCATAGTTACCGTATTTTTCGGACTATAACTCAGTATAAGGCGGTACCTTTTTTCCAAGACTCAGACCCCTGCGCCTTATAATCTGACTGATGAAATAGTAAGAATATATAGTACAAAAAATCTAAAATTTGGGGGGTACGCCTTATGCAAAGGTGCGCCTTATAGTCCAAAACATACGGTAATTAATTCTAAACGCGATTAATTAAAAAAAATTTTTTTAACAAAATGCTGGATTAAATTTGCCATGTCTTGAACAACATATTCATCATAGTTAACCCTCTCACTCTGATCAATCGAACCGAGAATCTATATTGAGTACCAAGTGATGGGAAGTAACTCCGAACGTCACACCAAATCTTTTATTTAAAAAAATCACCCAGAATAAAGTCTAACTCTCATTTAATTTCTGAAAGATGCATATTGAATAGCATTGATGATATTTTCATTTCAAAGCTAACACACTGTCACACAACAAACCATGAATTGGAATTAAAAAATATGTAGTGGCGCTCCAAGCATCGCGCCGAGTCAATACTGCGCATGTCACGTGGAAAGAAGAAAAAAATTTGGGGTCACTTCGAAAAATCTGTTCAAAAAGACTAGTGGGTGCTTTCCCTTGCTGTAAAAGCCCAAAATGGACCAGCGAGACTGAGGTAAAGGAAGCACTAACTTAGTATATTGCATTGTGGGTAGGGTGAAAGTGAAACTACTAGACCGGGCGTTCAGCGGGCGCTATGGGAGCCAATGGTGAGAAACAAATCGGTCAGATCTGGTGTCTGTAGCCTTGAGAGAGTTAATTAATTGTGGTAAGCGCGGTTAATTTTTTAAAAATTTTTTTTTTTCATTTTTCTCAAAACTACCAAAATTGAGATACAAGGTTTTTGAATTTCACCGACAAAATGTTGGAGAGAAAACTGGCTAGTTTATGTGTAACGGCATTAAATGTTGATAGAGAAAGAGAGAACGGACAGAGAGAAGAAATAATTGACAGTAAACGCTTCTCTTGTGTGAGTGTAATTGATGGTAGGGGAAAATCATAGGGCTTCATCTGAATCTGGTCACCAATGTAAGTGGATTTGTGTTTGTGCAGGAGTCGCACGCATGAGAGTGTGTGTGCCTGCGCTTGTGTGTGTGCGCAAGTGTGTGTGTGTGCCTGTGTGTGTGTGTGTGTGTGTGTAAATTAACATGATATTATCATGATATTATCTCAAAAGGTAAAGTATATTAATGTAATCTTTGTTCTTTCAGTTGTCAAAAACTGTGTGTGTGTGAGAGGTTTTAATTTTTACCTGTTATTGCTTTTGCTGTTAGCAATGAGTTTATTTGAGGAGAGAAAGAGAGAGAGAAAAAAATTCCTCATTTTACTTGTTATTCTGTCAGCAATAATTTCGTTTCCACTGAAACTGCATGCATGTGTTTTCACAGTAGATGCTGTTGAGTAAAATGTGATATGCCTCAAACTGGAAATAAAGCAAAATATTGCTCTGACTTCATTTTTTTTAAAAACATGAAATGGTTAGGTTCCTACGTGGCTGAATATTATGTTTATGTCTTGCTGTATTCAAAATGTTGGGCATTTTTGCAATTTGAAATAAAAATGATACTAAAGGCCTAATGTCTTCACGAGTGTTGTGGACTGACACGTACAACAAGAACTGAGAAGTACTGACAAGAAAAACAAAAAATTAAGAAGTCAGATAAACAAGCGAAACAAGAAATAAAGTCTGACAAACGTACACTCAAGCAAGAACTAAGAAGTCTGGACAAGCATACACTCCAAGTAAAACAAGAACTAACAGTGTTCCCGATTACGCAGATCTGTACGTAAATTACGTACAAATTTCAAGTTTGACGTATACATTTTTCAGTCAATACGTCATTGTGACGTACAGTTTTTCTCTCAGCCGATTGCTTCTTCAAACGTGTTCGCCGCGATCAGCTTGTCGAAGCCATTTCAGCTTGCAGGAAACAATCAACAAAATATACTGGGCCTATTCTTTCACTATTATACTACATGTATTACAGATTACTATGCTTGAAGCAGACGACAAAAATTCCCTTTGTTTCTCGCCACCCATGCTGCTCGCACGTGCACTGCTGCCAAGCCTAGCCTGCGCGTTTCTTGGAAGCGACATTGTTGAAGAGATTTGTCTTTATTTTCGAGCATATTGTCCATTTCTTATGGCTTTTATTTTGACCCTCAAAATTTTTCAAATGACCCTTAAAATTGGGGGGCAAAGGGTCATGATGACCCTTAAAAATTTGGAAGCATGGGGAACACTAAGAAGTCTAGACAAGCATACACTCCAAACAAAACAAGAAATAAGAAGTCTATGCAAGTATACACTCCAAACAAGAACTAAGAAGTCTATTATACAAGCATACACTCCAAGCAAAATAAGAACTAAGAAGTCTAGACAAGCATACACTCCAAACAAAACAAGAACTAAGAAGTCTAGACAAGCATACTCGCCAAGCAAAACAAGAACTAAGAAGTCTAGACAAGCATACACTCCAAGCAAAACAAGAACTAAGAAGTCTAGACAAGCATACACTCCAAGCAAAACAAGAACTAAGAAGTCTAGACAAGCATACTCGCCAAGTAAGTAAAACAAGAACTAAGAAGTCTAGACAAGCATACACTCCAAGTAAGTAAAACAAGAACTAAGAAGTCTAGACAAGCATACACTCCATGCAAAACAAGAACAAATATGTCTCTCAAACTCCAAGCAAAACAAGAACAAATATGTCTCTCAAACTCCAAGCAAAACATGAACTTCATGTGAAGTAAGCTTACAATAACATACTTTATGAAGAAGTAATAATAATAAGTTGGACAAACATAGACTCCAACCAAAACAAGAGCTAAGAAGTTGGACTAACATGAAACGTAAATTAAAAAAACAAGAAAGCACTGGCACAATACAAACGTCCATCAAGACAGACAAATACATTTTCAATTGTTGAAAGCCCAGGCAACACTTGAAACTGAGCAACTCTAAGGCTGTTCATCAGTAACAAAAGCGGGAAGACAATTTTCAGCAATCATATTTGAAGAGGCAACTTAACCTAAATTAATGGACTTATTTAAAGGTAGTTTTTAAAGCAGGAAGACGTTTTCAGCAATCATATTTGAAGAGCCAACTTGACCTCTTCTTCTTCGATCGCTCAGACAGTTTCCTGTCAATTATGAGCGCAGATGCATCATGCTGCCGTTATGCGCCTAAGTAAGAAATATTTATGCCCAGCATGTTCGGCTGGAGGAAATCTTTTTTGAAAGTGTTTCTATGAAAAAAGGAGAATGGACTGGAAAGGCAGAAATATAGCAGATGACAGCAAGCAACGGGAAAAGGCAGAGTCAAAGAGTGACAGATTAGAGGAAGTTACGAGCACAGACCTTCCAGAAGGTGGGGGAACTGTTTATACAAAAGGCCGCCCAGTATCCCCAAGGTGGAACTTGACCTCTAAGTTTATGGACTTCAAACATATTTAAAGGTAGTTTTTTTAATTAAGCAGGAAGACATTTTCAGCAATCGTATTTGAAGAGCCAACTTGACCTTTCGATCGCTCGGACAGTTTCCTGTCAATTATGAGCGCAAATGCGTCATGCTGCCGTTATGCGCCTAAGTAAGAAATATTTAGGCCCAGCATGTCCGACTTTGGCTGGAGGAAATCATTTTGAAAGTGTTTCTTGAGAAAAGGCAGGAGAATGGACTGGAAAGGCAGACATACTTGTAGACAGCAAGCAAAGGGAAAAGTCAAAGTCAAAGTGTGACAGATTAGAGGAAGTTACGAGCACAGACCTTCCAGAAGGTGGGGGAACTGTTTATACAAAAGACAACCCGGTATCCCCAAGGGGGAACTTGACCTCTAAGTTCATGGACTTCAAACATATCTAAGCAAGAAAAGAGATTTTCAGCAATCACATTAAAATGCGCCAAATTTAAAACTTTTTCTTCTTGAGAAAGTCTGAGTACTTGGCAATATGGAAACATCTACTGACACTAAACCTCAAGAAAACAACCCCACTTAAACATCAATACAGGTACATGAAAAAACCCACCCCACACATACCAAAGAGAAGGTATATTGACAGAAGTGTTGATGCACCTTTCTTTGGAGGGTCGGTCCCCAATGTGTCATTTTGAGAGAAAATGGAGTTTTACGTCCTCTTGGTCTGAATCAGACACATATGGGACATTTGTTAATACAAATATGGTTGGAACAATACTGGAGGCAATGCCCGGAGGCAGTACGAAACCAGTAAAGTCCCGATTAAAAAATAATTAATACAGATAGCTGTAGCGGTGACCACGCCTCGGTTAAACCTCATCGGCTATGGCACCGCCACAAGTAGTATATCTACAGTCCTTGACCCCAATGTGTCATTTTATCATGTTGAATTCATGATATAATAGAATATTGTCTCAACACTGGTTAAACCCTTCACCACAGTAGTAACCCTTTAAAGGGGGACCCGGCCTGACGGATGAGTTTTTGCAACAAATACGTCGAGATCACCAGGAAAACACCCTTTACAGAGATCGCAACACTCGCTTTGCTTTGGTTTCCTAGAAAACAAACCGTTAAATCGGCGATTCCTCCTTGGCGGAGGTGCTGGAAGTCAGATCCTTTCAGTGAAACAATAGAAGCCTTTTTATTTAGTTTCCCAAAAGGAGTTTTGCTCACAACAAAGGAAATAGCTCCTTTTTTTTTTTTTTACTGCACTACAAAGAAAAAAAAGCTTCAACCACTCGAGTGGCCTCCACTCACCCCATCCAAAATGGCTTCTCTGTCCGGCAACTTCGCCAAGGAGGAATCCCCGTTTTGACGGTTTGATTTATAGGAAACCAGAGCAAAGTGAGTGTTCTGATCCTTGAAAAGGCTGTCTTTCTGGTGATCTTGACGTGTTTCTGGCAAAACTGACTCATCCGTCAGGGTGCACCTTTAAAAAAAAAATCTTCTGACACTTTTCAATCCTTTAAAAAAAAGAGAAGGGAATGATCTACAAAACACAGTTTCTATAATATTTTGCTCTCAATAGGAATTGTTCGGAAATAATTAAAGACTAGACTGTTCAGAAAAAGCCTATTCTGTAAATAAAAATTACATTTTGGCCCAAAGCCTTTAGAGTACTGAAGGGGGTTGTGTACCCCTTAAGGCATGATAATAATATGACGTCAATTTGTGGATCTCCAGTTCGCTGTTGGAAAAGATTTAGATCACCAGCGTCTGTTAAAATGTTTCTGCTTCCACTGTATCAACGCTCTGGTTTGTAACTGAAACCGTTTCCTAGAAACAAATGGATTTCTGAAGACTATGACAAATTGGTCATTGCGTACTGGTACGAGTCAGTGCGCATGTACATACGGGTGTTGCATTTTTATCTATATATACACTTATATGTAACCATAGCAGCTTTCACCCCACACCAACTGCGTAAAGGAAACCATTTAGTAAAATGAGTAGATTCAGATCTTACCTTCTAACTCCATGAAAGTTGGTCTCTTTCGGTTGAAAAATGCTAGCCGGAAGAAATAAACGTCATTGGAAAAAATGACGCAAGCATGACGTGATGTCTTTATAATCTCTACAATTTCAAGGGGGGTGGGGGGTGGTGGGGGGGGGGGGGGGGGGGGGGGGGGCCGCACTGACCCAACCAACGCGCAGACTCATTACTACTCTATCAAAGGAAACAAAACGGGTAAAATATTGTCTTATGTGTTTAAAACAAAAAATTAAGTTGAAACTCACATGGAAGAGCATGAAATCAATAATGAACACAGTTTGGAACCTGTCTTATTTCACGGGGTGTGGGTGTGGGTGCTTTCGTGAAGAATGTGACTGACCCAACCAACGCGCAGATTTACTACACACACGGGTAAAATATTGTCTTATGTGTTTAAAACACTCACATGGAAGAGCATGAGAACAGATTTTACACACAAAAAAAAAAACCCAATCAATAATGAACACAGTTTGGAGGTGAACCTGTCTTATTTCACGGGGTGTGGGTGTGGGTGCTTTCGTGAAGAATGTGACACACACACACACACCAAAAGGTGTGAGGTTGTATCATTACCCTCAGTGGAAGGATTCCAATCCCGAATATAGAAACCCCCTCCTCCCATCCCCTCTCACCTGTTTCAACCAAATCCCCATGATCCAGCCCACAACCCCCACCAAACCCCTCACCCCACTCCCCCGCCTCTTCAAGTTCTGCCCCCTCTCCTCCCGTACCGTGACGTAAGCTGCCAGACTGGACAGTCCCCCAGTTTTATACACATCAGAATATTCAACAAGCTGAAGGAGTGTGTTTAAAGAAAGAGGAAGGAGAAAAAACAACAACCACTGTTTAAACTATCATTCTATTCTTACATAGCTACTCTCCTTATAGCTTAAAGTCAAAGAGTCTTGGTCAACGGAAGTGGTCTTGGCAAACACCACAAAATCATGTGACTGAGCACATTTTTAGTCGGCTGCAGTCTGCTAATGTCAGCTGACCGAAGGGCTTGAACTTGAAGAGAATTATACTTAGTCTACTTTGAGATGGAGAAACTGCTAGAAAAACAGCTGGATGAAACGTAAGGATTTTCTCTTGCCTGTCTACTGGTGTGGCCTTTGTTAATAATGTTCTCAAAATGTTGTTATTGTCTTTCAGAACACGTGAACGTCAACATTACACAGCCTTTGTTCATCTTCAATCGAATCTTCAAATCAAATGTTTTGGTCACGCCGTACTCTAATTAGACTTGGAGGCTGCGCAATGCCGCGTATAATACTACTTTAAAAAAAACCACCAAACAAAACCTGTCCTATCTTAGATTGTGTGTGTGTGTGTGTGTGTTTATGGACCATAGACGGCATAGACCCTGTTTTCGCAGTATCCAGGCAAGACCAACCCGGCTACCGTAGCGGTCCCCGAGGGCAAGCCCCGACCGGCACAGCTCCTGCCCTTCATTTACCACTCAGTTTGTTGTCATGAGGCTCAGTCAGGCTGAGGGTTTTACTGTAGTTTACAGATAGGGTCTGAGAACTTCTAAGTTTCCTCTTAGCTATGTGTGGCCACAATCAACACTTTGATTATTTTGCCACGGAACACCTGCATGGACACCCAGTGCTGTGAACGCTACCTCTGGCAGACCCTTTCAGGGTTAGTCAGTGGAAGGATTCAAATCCCAAATATAGTTCTCTAACCACCCCTTCCCCCCCCCTCTCCTCCCATCCCCTCTCCCCCAAATCCGGCCCACAACCCCCACCAAACCCCTTGCCCCCCCTTCCTCTTCAAGTTCTGCTGCCCCCCCCTCCTCCTCCCGTACCGTGACATCAGCTGCCAGATTGGAAAGTCCCTCAGTTTAAACACATCAGAATCTTCAGCAAACTGAAGGAGGATGTTTAAAGAAAGAAGAAGAAGCATAAAGAAACCAAAGACTGCTGCCTTGGTTAAAACCAACATCAGTATCAGAAATTATTCTGAGCGTTTTTCACCCAACTTTTGTACTTTTGTCGGGTAAGGGAAAGGGTTAGAATCAGTTTAAGGTTATTTTCATGCCACAGACAAAGTTTGATACATGAAAATAATCAGCAAGGAAAAACAAACGTAAACCCTCTATATTCAGAGTCGCCATCAGTGAACATTGCCGTACAACATGGGGAAAATGGTGACCGTTAAATACTAAGTTAGCATATATATACGGTAACGCTTCGAGCAGCTGTTTATTTTCTTAAATTATAATTATATACACAGTGACTAGAAGTACGTAATTCTTGCAACACTCGGACCATGTTCAGGGATAGTACCTCTTCCTAGTCGAATTTTTCATCAACAAATGCATTTTCTTATTTCGTATATTTAACGCATCTTGGTTAGGGATAGGGTTAGGAACATGTCAGAGTTAATAGTAGTAGTTTTTGAAGACATTGGTGCACAATTTATGTCTTGAGCGTCGTATCCGTAGCCTGGAGAATGTTTTGTACCCCGAGCCTCTGCCAATTATAAATCTTTGATTCTGACAAAAATAGGCCTAAGCTGATTCTAACCCTATTCCTTACCCGTTGAAGTACAAAAGTTGGGCGATAAAAGCTCAGAATAATTTCCGATACTGTCGTTGGTTTTAACCAAAAACGTTAAATCCTTTGGCTGCAGTACTAAAACATTGGGAAACGCCTGGAGCCTATATAATTTGAGAGCCAGTCTGTCACTTTAGTCTGATTAGATGAAGCTGAGCCATGATTTTCTATTTGAAGTATTTCTGTTAAAAAAAAGATCATTTATTGTAGTTTGTACAGCTTTCACTTTACTTCTGGCCCCAACTTCAGGCTAATGTCAACCAATGATAAAAGCCATTTGAGGAAAGGGCTGTGCACAAAGAGTCAGTACAAAATTAGGGGACATCCCGCTATCACTACGTATCGATAACACTACCAAGATAAATCAGTACGGCTATCACTATGTATGTATAAGTCTATAACACTATCGGGCTAAATCACTACGGCAACTAAGGGTTAGGGTTAAACTTAGGTAAGACTAAGAAATAGGGTTGGTTTCGGGTTAGGGTTAGTCTGTTGGAATTCAAACTGGCAGATTGGCACAGTCATCACCAATTATTCTCTATGGGTAGTAGTAACAACAGGTAGTTCTTTCGATACGTGGCCATAGCGCTACGCACCCCAAAATGATTTAATAAGCTGCTGTGGCACAGTGCTAATGTGGATTGGAGGCTGGGAGTGGGAGTTCCAAGGTTTGATTTGTATGAAAGGCTTGAGGTACTTTTTTCACTTCTAGTCCTTGACTGACTAACCAGAATGAGAATGCTTTCTAAGGCTCAATGAGACTGAGGAGGAGCTTAGTACTACTAATAGTAGATCGTGTCCTGTGTATGTCACTTAAAGCAGACTCCACTGAACTTCGCAGAAGTGACTCGGCAGCAGTGCAGTGTCTCCTCTGGTGGTTGCCTCTTGATGGACAAAGTAATTAATACATTATAGATTTGCCCCCAAGTATTTTTCAGGATCTGAAGACGATCCTGTTACAAGACGAAATGACCCTTGTTTGACCTTTTGTGTTGCAGCAGCCGTCTGCCAGGTGTGCAAGGAGTCATGTGTGTTGACTGCAACGGTTTGCTTCTAGGCAGTAAGTCGGTTGCTTTCACTTTTTTCACCAAACGGCAAATTCTGGTGCTTGTCTAGATCGTATCTTATATTTACTGAAGCATTGTGTGCGATTTTTCAAATCTCTGAAAACGAATGGCAGATTTTGTCGATAACTGTAAGTGGTCTATGGATTAGACTGTAACTAATGTGAATAGGGTAGTTGGTAAATGTGATCTGGAACAGCCTACCTTTCTCTGTCCATCATGCACAAACTCTGTCCTCTTTTAAGTCTCAGCTGAAAACTCCTCCTCTCTGTCTTACTCCTAACTGCACCGAGCCCTGTTTGATCCTGGTACCGTGGTCGTGGGTGCGTCTTGGGCGGTTGATGCGGGTGGTGTGATGTGGATTGGACTAGGCTGGCAGAACAACTGGTAGTTTGGTCTGGTTTGCATTTTGCTACCCGTGTCGGCTGACTGGGTCGCATTCATGATTTCGGTACGCGCATGCATGTAAAGTAACCTTTGGGTAAGAATGTCTTTTCTGTGTGTTTGTGTATGTGTGTGCGCACGCGTGAAGTATCGGATTTGTATTTAATATATATATTTCTGAATGTTTTGTGTTTATTACTATTGTTATTGTTGTCTAAAGTTAACTTTGTAAGCGCTCTGAGCTCTTTGGAGAAAGAGCGCAACAAATATCCATTATTGTGATTATTATTATTATTATTAAAAGAACAAGGAATGGTCATTTTTTAAACTTCTAGTGTCATGGTGGTTTTTTTTACATTCTTGGTTGTCCATTGCATCTACATCGACAAGAGGGGAGTAACTTTATTTTTTTGTTAGTGCGCATGTGCTGCTTTAATAATAATAATAATTTCACTTATATAGCGCGATACAAATCATGCTAAAAGCAAGCTCTCAGCGCTTTACAAACATTGATAAAACCATGTAAAAATATAAATTAACACATTGACACACCATGTTTCATAGCAATGACATAGAATAATAGTAACATTATTTAATAACATGAGAGAGAGAGGAGGCAGGGAGGAGGTGGAGGGGTCAGGGTAAGGGGGGGTTCAGGGTTAGACAGACAAAAAGGCGGAGACAAGTGGGCAGGGCAAACTTTGACAGGAGTAAGACGGAGAGGCAGAGAGAAAGAGAGAGAGGGGGGGCGGGAGGGAGAGAGAGAGAGAGAGGGGAAGGGAGGGAGAGAGAGAGAGGACAGGTAAGGAAACAAAGAGAACATAAGAAAAAATAAGAAAAATGCACTAAAAACCTTAAGCAATATACATTTACATTTCTAAGATAAAAGCACTAAAACCATTTCTAAGATAAAAGTTCTAATATTTTAAGCAATACAAATTCAATTCAACCCCCCCCCCTTCCCCGCCGCTCCCCCCCCCCCCCTCCTCCGTTTCCCTCTGTTAAGACCAGAACAATTCAACTAGCATAATAAACACATTAAAAACATTATTCACTGGAAGAATACATGGAGAAAAAAAAAGTATGCATACAAAGACACACAAACTCATGCGCATGACTGACATCAGGGCAAAACTGTGTTTTACAGATGTTTGTTGAAGAGGTGTGTTTTCAGGTGTTTTTTAAAGGTGGGTAGAGACTGGATTTGGCGGAAAGTTATTGGTAGAGAGTTCCAAGTGACAGGGCCAAAGACAGAGAAACTTCTTTTGCCGAAGGAGTTGAGAGAGAAGCGGGGGACAGAAAGAAACGGAAGAAACAGTGACATAAGCTCTAAAAATAGACAAACACATGGCAGGGTACTTGGAATTGAATGTCTTTGCATTTGGTGGGAGTGTAGAGTGATGTCTTGGGCGAATGTATTTGCCCATGGAGCTAGAAGAGTGAAATAAAATTATACTGTAATAAAAATTAAAATGCCAAGTCTGAGGTAGTGTTAAAATTGCAAAAAATACAAATTTGATAACTGAAGATTTTCAAGACAAGTCTTTTAAATTTGTTGCCCAAACTAGATTAAAACAAAATCTGGGTCAAGGCAGTACATTTTGGATGTTTATTCATTTTTCCGAGTCTTTTTGAAGTGTCTTCTGAGAAGACGGTGGTGGAGCAACTACACAACTTGGAGTCATACGCCTGCATCAAATCACACACACACACACATCCAACACAAAACATGCTATTGACTGATTTAGAAGAACAGTTACTGGTCTAGTCAATCCCAATTTTTTTAAAAATCACAAATATTGTGTTTTGAATGTGTTTTCAATGAAATGTAGGATATTTATACTTTGCAGAGTCTGTTTGATATGGGTTTTTTGGGAGTGATTGTTTTACATTCATTTTTGTTGTTGTTGTTGTTAGGTTTTGTATGTACATGGATTGTATTCACCTTGGTGCTCTGAATGTGTTTTCAGTAAAATATACAATATTTATACGTTGTCGAGTCTGACATGTTAAGCTACGTTTACTGTGGCGTTTTGAATGCGTTTTGGGTGAAATGAAGGATATTTGTACGTGGCCGAATCTGACGTTGTTGTTGACATATTCATTAACCCTTTCATCGCCACTGTTGCCTCTTGGCACCACAATGATTTATGTTACTAAAAGGCATCAAATGAGGGTCTGGTATACAGTGACCTTATGTTCTTAATTTTGGGAGGTGAGGAGAGGCCCTATTTTATGCATGTCACAGATGAATCCCCAATATTGCAGACGAAATCTGTTCTCTACCTGAGTAAGTTTAATGGTAAGTGTTGGCTGACGAATGGCTAGCGTTGAAAGGGTTAAAGTTTTGTCACTTACAATTACATGAATTGCATTTACATTTTTGGTTGTGTTTTTAGTGAGGGGCAGCATGTCCAAGTCTGCCTCAGGACCGGTGTCGGCTTTAACGGAGCTGGCCTCCACCTTACATCCCAGACAATACGGGGTGCCTGTGGTGGTTGTGGAATCTCAACAAGGGTGAGCACCGCTTTGTATTATGTGCAATATTGCTGTTTTTAATACCTTGTATGGTACAATGCAACCTCTCTATTAAGACTCCCTCTAAGATGTGATCTAAACCTTTTTCACCGATCCCCCCCCCCCCTTCCCCTTCATATTCAGACTACTGAGTGTCCCATGAAGGTAAACAAATAATGATTGATTAATTAGAGTTGGGTGGGTTTTTTCTTAAGCCAGCTTTACTACAATCATGCGGAATGTGTTCTAGTTTGTTTATAGCAGTCAACATTAACCCTTTCACCGCCATTGTCACATTTATGCACCACAATGGTTTAATACCCATGGCACTAAAACTAAAAGGCATCAAATCAGGGTGTGCTAAATGTTATCTGAAGACCCTATTTTCGTAATTTTGTGAGGTAAGGATAGCCCTAATGTTATACATGTTAGAGAGGAATTCCCAATATTTCAGATACTTTTTTTTTCTCTAACCAGTTAAGTTGGATGGTATTTTTTGGCTGAAAATGGCTGGCGGTGAAAGGCTTAAGGAAGAAAGACAATTAAAATGTGGATCAGGCTGTTTAAGCCATAACTAATAGGCTTGCAGGTGAAATGAGAGATGAGCACCTTCTTGGGACGATCCTGCAGTTTCGGTGTAATATAGGGCAAGTGCTTATTTTTGCTACTGCAAAACTTGGAAAATTAAGTATTTTATTCCATAACAACTATTTTTGTGGGAACACTTTTCACCTGCTGCTTGTATATATTTTTTTGGTTATACATGTATATTATTGCATGCATCAATTTTTCAGGCATGCTTGTGTTAATTTTCTTTTTTCTTTTTCGTAATGCATGGTGTTTTAAAGGAGTAATAAAAATTCATATTCAAATGCTGTGCCATATTGGTTCAAAAGCTATCTCAGTATCTGATTTTGTTTCTGAAATGAAAATCACAAAGCTGCTTTATCTATACCATTAACAGTTTTCTTTGTTGTTGTTGGTAATCATATTACCACAACCGGTAAATATGTATGTTTTGGGTCACATTAAAAAAAATAATGAAATGATATAAAAGAAAGCTTGTAAATATGATATCCTATATTGTCTACAGCGGAATAATAGACGATTTTCGGAGAAAAAAAAAGAGGGGAAAGCACTTCGTGAAAATTAGAGTTGTTTACCTCCATTACTCAGTCAAATACCATAGCAACAATGGCGTTGAAGCTTGAAACCGCACGATGCGAGTCAGCGACTTGTAAACATTTTTTAGAAAAATATGGGCTGGCCAGTGGCCACAAACTGATAAAACTTGCAAATTGTGACGTAAAAATATAAATGACATCAATGTTAGAATGACGCACAGTGTTCTAAGTGCTGTATGTCTGCTCAAACGCATGAGGCGAGACCCGGGGATCTACCTGATTGTAGAGTATTTTCCCCTGTTTGACTGATTGAATTAGGCAAGATCACTCCCACACACCATGAAATTACTCCCCTGAATTATTTCCAAACAATTCTTATTGCGAGTTCTGTTTGTACCTTTTGTTACAGGAAAACTCTCATAAAAAAGGAGGAGGTAACCACTGCAGTTTTCAGGGCTTGACGTTTTCCAGATTTTTAAAAACATCGAGGACACGAATCTTCAGGAAGTCGAGACATGAATCCCTCCCCCACTCCACCCCCACCTACAACTCTTGGCAGCTGTGCTTAACCATGGGCAAGAGTTGAATCCTTTTCGGTTTTGATTCCAGTGAAATTGTGCTGGAGAATGCAGTCTAAAATGCAAAACACAACCGCTGCTGTGTAAGTTGTTCACGAGTTAAGGAGCATTTCCAATTGATGCACTGGTGGAGGTGCACTTTAAAAGCATGTGATAGTACTGATACCATGTTTGATTATGTTTTGGTGAAATCGTACTTTGGAAGTACAACTTACTGCTGCCATGACAATTAAAATGATCACAGCATTTAAGTCTGCGTGTGAGTGATAGAGGTGATTTGAGAGACTGGAAGTTTTAGTGTAATGTTTCGTCGTATTCATGTATCGATACAAATGCACAGACACATCTGAGCTACACACATTTTTATGCATTTATTGTTTCACTGAGACTCCATCACTTAACATCACTTTACATTTTCAATTCATTTGCATGAATTATAATTTTTTTTAATACAGGTCATTTTGATTAACGATATTTACAATTACTAAAATGGCAAAAGCAAATATAAAAAAAAAAAATATTCAAAATGATTGTAAAACAAAACCAATTGACTTGTCAGATCTAGACGGTCCATTTCAGACCATTGTAACAAACCAGTGCCAAAGTTTGTCACAACCATAGGTCATAACAGTTGCAGTACTGGAGCGACGCAGAGGTAACACGTTCACTTCGTAAGCAACAAACCCCGGCATCGTTCCTGGCCGCAGCAGTTTTTCTGAACGCTAAGTCTTTCGGATCAGATGACAAAAACCGAGGTCCTGTGTGCCCATGTATTTCGTCTACGTTAAAAAACCCAGTGGTAATGACAAAGCTGTTGTTTGGTAAAATATTTACCCCCATTAGTCAAACAAAAAATGCATGCAACATTTTTTTTTATAAAATGGGTGGTGCAGCACTAGCTGCAACGTTCTCTCCAGGTGGAGCAACCTGAATTTCACAGCGACAACCTGTGACAATAAAATTAATACCAAGACCATACTACTATCTTTAAAACTCGGCACCATTTTCTTAGTGAACTCCGTGTACGAGTGAAAACAAAATTATACAGTTCTATTTGTAGCATGTCCAACTAAGAAATTTTTTGTCACGCTGTCTCTAAACTATCACCACTGTTCTGTATGCATTGCCTTTTTTCTACAGTGACCTTGTTCCTTATTATCCTGGGACGGTATTCATGTCGAGATAGCATGAGACTTAGCATGATGCTAACTTAGAAGCTCTTCCAAAAGTCCTATTAAATCCTATAGGACATTGGAAGAGCTTCTAAGTTAGCATCATGCTAAGTCTCATGCTATCTCGACATGAATACCGTCCCTGGTTCGGTTTTAACAAACGAAAAAAAGCAAAAGACAATTTCTGTGTCAAATACCATCACCACAACACATTGTCTTTCTTTTCCCTGGCAGCAGCAACGCTTCTTTTTGTTTGTGGCACAAGCCACAAACCTATAACTCACTTTGTCGGTCTGTTGGTCGGTCCAAAATTGTCGCACATATTGTGAAAGAAAAGCGTGCCACAAACGATTGCGAATCCGCGCTTGTTAATTGTTGTGTTTTAACAACAACAAAAGGGAAACAATTATGTCAAGTATTATTATTACTTTTATCTTTTTCCTTTCCTTGGGACCACCCTTTCTCAGCCTTTTGAGAGAATACACTTTCCGACTCTGGTGTGTTCATGCTCGGTGTAGTTGCTACTCGGAGTCAACATACAAATGTTTTAAAAACTATAAAAGAAAAGAAAAAACAGAAACAGACTGCAACGTCACTGGAACATACAACAAACAAACAACTACACGACAAGTGTAAAGTGACGTTATTTTATTCACAAGAGACAAAACCAAACCACTGGATATTTTGCTGTTTGCTTGTTTGTCTATGTTAATAAAGGCACATTCGCCGAAATATCCAGTGGTTTTGTTTTGTCTCTTGTGAATAAAATAACGTCACTTTACACTTATCGTGTAGTTGTTTGTTTGTTGCATATAAAAGTAAATAAAAAATACCTGGGGAATTTTCGGCCTGTTTCTGATTTTTTTTTTTTACAACAA
Organism: Phymorhynchus buccinoides; assembly: GCA_017654935.2. NCBI lineage: Eukaryota > Metazoa > Mollusca > Gastropoda > Neogastropoda > Raphitomidae > Phymorhynchus > Phymorhynchus buccinoides. Next base: position 29,848,830 of record CM065696.1, read on the forward strand.
TATGTGTCAAGTACTGTCACTATCTCCATTATCTTTCATCAGACTCTTAATGATTTTCATTAGAATCTCTCTTTTACTTTTCCCCGCTAACATCTCTCCCTTACAAGTCATCCCGTTTCTACTTAAATTACAAACGGACAAGGGAACAGAAAAACCTGTACACGCACATACACAAAGTGAACACTGTACAAAGCCAAAACGGTCCTCCCCAGCTCATATTCTTCTACAGCCCACACCTAGGGGAGCCGACTCTTCCCCGGGTCTGTTCGCGGATCCACTGGATGTAGTTGGACACGCGGGTGTAGCCCCCGAAGCAGGCCGACCCTTTGCACGTGGGCAGCAGGGACTCCCCCTTGGACAGGCGGACATGGGCGCGCCGGTTGACCCCCTCCTCCTCGTTGTCGGGGGCACCCCAGCTCACTATACCCTCCAGGACCCAGCGCCCATCGTCATCTGCAAGGAAAACGTCGCAACGTTGAAAGTATTGGGTCTCCCTCCTGCAGGGACTAATAGTTTTCCCACTTTCTGGAAGTTGTGGGTTATCAATTTCCTTTATCACTGTCTTTTTTCCCTTGTCTTACTGTCATCTACTATTTTTCAGCCAAACTGCCCCATTATCCTGTTGTTTTTTGTTTTTTAAATCTTCCAAATTATTTTCTCCTTTGACCTCCTCCGAAATCAGAATGTGTTGCCTGAATGCAGCGGGGAGACCAGTGAAAACTGAAAACCAGACATGTGTACGGCCGTATGACCTGGGAAAGCAGAGGAAGAAAGCATTGGGTGATACGACAAACTACGCATTGTATATGCAAAACCATCCATATACGACTACAACCACTAGTTTACAGATGGAAAATTAGCTGTTTTGGAAAGCTCGAGGGGCAGTGGGTGGATGCCTCGTGCCTCCATACCCCGGGGGAGCTGGACAACCCCGCCGCCTCCACGAATCTCTCCCCGTGGGAATACCGGGGGGGTCTTTTGTAAAAAAATAGTTCCCCCACCTACCGGAACTTCTGTGCTTGCAATTTCCTCTAATCTGCCACTCTCTTTGACTGCCTTTTCCCTTTGCTTTCTATTGTCTACTATCTTTCTGACTTATTGGCCCATTCTCCTGCCTTTTTAAAAGAAAATCTTCGAAATAATTTTTCTCCTTTGAGCTCCTCCGAAATCAGAATGTGTCGGCTGTACGCAGCAGGGAGACCAATAAAAACTGAAAACCGGACACATGGGAACGCAGAAGAAGAAGGAAAGCTGGGCTGAATTTGTTGATAGACAGATTTGATAAACACAGTCATCAGTTTTGAGTTGCTTGATTCTTGATATTATCTCCCTCACACACACACACACACACACACACACAAAATACGAAAATAAATCACCTTGCACTACCAGGGGACCTCCAGAATCGCCATCTGTAGTGTCCGACAGTGTGGAATTGCTCATGGCACAGAACATCCCATCAGTGATCACCACACTGTTGTAACCTGGATAGGAGTAAACCGAAACAGAAAAAAAAAACACGATTAAATTTCTACTCGAATTCTGAAAATGGAACTCAAAACGTGACAGAATGATATTCAGACACATTTACTAAGTCCTGTCTAAACATAGCAGAAGACGCACATGCTGGGCCTAACTCTTTCTTAGATAGGCGCAAAACGGCAGCATGACGCATCTGCGCTCATATGACAGGAGACTGAGCGATCGAAGAAGAAATTGAAATTTTCCAGTACAGACAAACCCCTATTTTACGACCCTCTGTTAAGCGACCACCTCTCATTTGAGACCGGATTTGTTGGCACGGATGCATTTGACATGTAAACGACTTCCTCTAAAACGCGACTTACGACCGCCATTTTGTTGGTTTTTATGACCGTTGTTGTCGTCTGCATAGACTTCGAGCAAAGGGAAACAACCACGGTCAAGGGCCTGAAAGCGGAGTCGCTTCCCTTGTTGTAGAAAAAATGACGGAAAGCGTAGGAAAAGCACGAAAACCACTGACTTTGAAAAAGAAAACCACTGACTTTGGACGAGAGTGGAGGTGATTAACAGGTCGGCGAAGTCAAACTGTAATACATCGATTGCACAATCCTATGGAGTTGGAAAGACCCAAATCCAGTTTTAATATGTCATTGTATGTGTGCATGAAGAAGAGAGTATGAACTGTGCTGAACTTTTTCTTTCTACGGCTGCCAGTGAAAACCTCCGTCATACGACCCCTCCAATTTACGACCGATTTTTCCGGACATTTTGGAAGTATTAAAATAGAGATTTGTCTGTACCGTATTTTTCAGGCTGTAAGGCGCACCCCCCAAATTATACATAAAATTCAGACTTCATTGTTATATTGTCTTACTATTTCATTAGTCTTATTATAAGGCACGTGGGTCTCAGTCTGGGCAAAGATTCTAAAAGGGTAAGATGGACTACTTAAGAGTTACGGCGAACCGGGCTGATAGAGTTATCGTTAGTGGGAACAGTACACCACACACAGTGGAGGCTATCTAAAAACTCAGACTGGAATTTGAACGGAGAATTCAACTGGCCTATCGACGTGTAAATAAGTACTGTTTTTAAGGGACATCACCAGTGTTTCTGTCCTCACTACTCATATAGGGAAAAGAGACCGGATGTTAGTCTTTTCTTTTCAGTGTCTTTGGTCAGGGGGAAAAAGTATCCTGATAATCCGAAAAATACGGTAATGTTCTTCACAAGAGATGCACGAGACACAACAACCAGCCAACACAGACCAAAACATAAAACATCCCTAGCAAGGACAATAAGAAAAAAACATTTCATTCTGATTCACCCCCCACCACCCACCACCCCCTGCGGGGATACCAGGGGATCTTTCGTAAAAATAGTTCCCTCACCTTCTGGAAGTTCTGTGCTTGCTTGTAACTTCCTCTAATCCATCACTCCCTTTGACTCTGCCTTTTCTCTTTGCTTACTGTCATCTGCTATCTTTCTATCTTACTGGTCCATTCTCCTGCCTTTTTTCTATACATTCGTACAAAGATTTCTTCAACCGAAGAAATGCTGGGCCTAACTATTTCTTAGTTTGTTCTGTGTTGTGTGTTGTCTATGTGTAACATATATTCAAGGCTAGAAGGCTATGACACTCTTGGATAGATGTTGATTTGTTTGTATGTTGTCCTCTCCACCATTGTTGATCTGTACTGTGTGGGTGAAGGGTCATAAAGGTGAAGTTGGCACATTCTTTTTTGAGAATGATGCTTTGTTTGTCTCACTTTGGCTCTGATCCACACATTGCTAGATGATTGGTATTGTAATCAACTTTGGTGGAGGGGAGTTAATTAAATAAAGAGTTTTCTCCCTTTGTTCAATTTCGTTATTTCTTAATTAGGTGCATAACGGCAGCATGACGTATCTATGCTCTTATGACAGGAAATGGTCTGAGCGAACGAAGAAGAATTCTGATTCACCTTGTTCCTCATAGTGCTGTTTGCACTGCAAGGGCGTTCACCACAGTCAGAGGCAGCTCCCGCAGTTCGTTGGACAAATCCTCATTAGGCGCATAACGGCAGCATGAACGCATCTACGCTCTTATGACAGGAAACGGTCTGCAGACCTGTTTACCCTCCTGGTTTTGCTGGAATTATCCCGGGAATTTGCAAAAATTCTGGGTAAAATAATAAATTCCGGGATTTAGAAAAAACGTCTATTATTTGTTTCCGTTTGTATGAAAAGACGCAAGGGTTGACCGAAACCTTGGAGTTCTGAGACGCGATTTTTCATTGGTCCGTGGACCCCCCCCCCCTCAACCAATTATAGTATTTCTTGTTGGCAGAGATTGTAGTTTTGCGCCAAACATGTCGTCAGACAAGCCAAGCGCAGGCGGCAAGCGCCAGAAATCTTCGACAAACGACAGCAGTGATAGGGTGAAACGGCCAAAAGTGAAGCAGAAGTTTTCTCAAAAGTATTTGAAAGTGCCAGGAATAACTGAGTGTGTGCACATAGTGCACTCGCAAGATACCTTTTAAATCAGTGTTATATCGCAAGTCGTGTACCGATGTGAATTCTGTCTTTTTTCCTCAAATTCCTGTTTTTTCTGTGGCAAATTCCAGGTTGTTCATTATAAGGGCAAACAGGTCTGGGTCTGAGCGAAAGAAGAATTCTGATTCACCTTGTTCCTCATAGTGTTGCTTGCACTGCGAGGCGTTCACCACAGTCAGAGGCAGCTCCCGCAGATCGTTGGACAAATTCTGGCTCTCCGTACGCCCCCAGCCTGTCACCACCCCCTCCTCCCCTCCCACCAGTCGCTGGTTGACGGACGGCAGGCAGGCCACGCCCACGTGGTATCCGATCTCCACGGGCGTGTCCAGTCGCAGGAGGGCGATGTCATTGTTCAGGGAGTGGCCGTCGTAGTGGTCGTGAATGATCACTCGGGCCACTTTGTACTGTGGACACGTGCAACATTAACCCCTTTACTGCCACCAACGTATTGCGTACTGACCTGATGACATGACTGATGATGTCATCAGATGAAGAGGAATAACTTTGATATGCTGGCTTTTGCTCTAACACAGTCAGAGAGTTATATCCCCAGGCCAGATTGGCTCTATCGGTTGTCTTTTTCATGGCATGATTTGCCCAATGATGTTTTCTTTAATTTTCTCTGGCAGCCAAGGGGTTAAAGTAGCACATACACTGTGATAGAACAAATCTTCTTGAAATAAGACTTGCTAAGTGAATGAAAATCTGTTTAACTCACTCGGGACGAATGAGCCGGATCCGGCTCATGGCTTGCACAACCGTTTATGACGAAATCCGGCTCATGAGAGTTTTCAAGAGGTTTTGATTTCTGGCATGTAACCAGCTTTCGAGAACCATGTGGAGATTACAAGGGGATGACACTACACGTATCTGTATTATTAAAAAATCGGGACTTTACTGGTTTAGCACTGCCTCTGGGCATTGCCTCCAGTATTGTTCAATACTGCCATGGAGTTCAAACTGCCACAGAAATTAACTGCCACGGGGCGATTGCTAGTAATAGTAATATAAAATCAATAATTACAAAACACTTCTTGAAACCCTGAAAGGATAAAAAATGTAAAGGTAGATTCGTAATCATCTTTCATAATAATTATTCATTTTAACGTCAATGATGAAAGTTATAATTTAACCCTTAGCATTTATTGGAATCGTACATTACATGGGTTGCATGATGAGTGAGCAAGATTGCAGAGGGCAGATGAATGATTAGGTGTGGTGTGAGAGTTACACGTTACACATTTGTTTAAAGGGTGGTGGTGGGGATGAACGGCGTGAGCATTTATTATTATTATTTTATTATTATTTGTTTTTACATATAATTATATGTACTTCTTCGTAATGTTTTTCTTCTTGATTGTTTTCTCTCATAATATTTGTAAAGCGCTCTGAGGGTGATTTTAAAAAAAAATCAAAGAGCGCTATAGAAGCTTTATTTATTATTATTATTATTACTAGCACAACGCCGAGTCCCAGTAACGCCTAGTAACGGTAACGCCTAGTAACGGTAACGCCGAGTACAGCAAATTTGAAGCTATTCGGTTAAGAAACGGCGGAGTCATATAGCGCGCGCGTTTCTGAACCGATTCGCTTCCGGGTTGGTACACGGATAGTCACCGTCCCCGGTGATCTTCCTGCCAAATTCGAAGGCAATCGGTCCAGACACACCGGAGATACGGGCGCCAAGAGGCCGGCGGATGCGCGTTTCGCGCATTTGCCGAACCGCGCAAATGACACGGCCGACTCGGTTGCCGTTGCCATCGGCCCGTTAGGGCTCACAGCAAATTTGAAGCGATTCGGTCGAAAAACGGCGGAGTTATAAGGCCCGTTTCGTGTTTCAGACACACACACGGACAGTTGGCTTATTACTATATGATTATCATTATTAAATGTAAATTTCTGTTTCATGTTTTTAATTAATAATTCTGATTTTTACTCTGATGTATTTTCTTATTTTACATGGCGGAAGACAATTTTCCATGTGCATTTGTACAAGGGACAATAAAGAAACTTATGACATGATTTATGACATAGAACAATACATATACACAATATAAGTTTCGAGCTTGTTGTTGCTCTAATTGTCTTTCTGTTTGATCGTTTTCAAATGAATAAAGATTTGCTTAAACCAACAATACACATGGGAAAAAAAGAAAGAAAACACACACACACATGCATGAGCACAGAAACGCATGCACAGACTGTCTCCCACAAACACAGATGGGGAAAACCACCCACCTTCCTATCGCTGGCAGCCCGGTTGATGGATTCCTTGCTCGAAGACATACCGTACGTCAGCCTCATGTGCTCAGTATCTCGAACCTGAAACCAGTTCATTGAAATGAGGACTTATAGCAAGTCTGACCCATGCGCTTTGTGCACATTAACTCATTCAACACTGGCCGATTGCTTCCTTTCACAACCGTTCAACACGAGAGTACGCGATTGCATACATCGTGTTTAAACATTCACACTGCACAACTCAGCAAACGCATGTAAACCAAACAGGTATAAAAGTGTACCTTTACAGTCCCGTAACATATTTCAACCAATGAAATGAGTTCTAGTCTATTTTAAGGATGGAAATGAATGAAAACGAGTCACTACCCCTCTCTTTGTCTTCTTTGTCATGCTTTTTTTTGCAAAACATCATTAATCGTCCAGTAATAAAAATGTTACTTTGGAACTTTAACAGACACTAGCTTTTATTATTATAAATAAAGACACAATTTTTGTAGAACTGTACCGTTAAGCATTCTTCAACAACAAAAAATTGTATGCAATGAATGCAAATCCACCTAGTGTTGAAAGGTTGTGCAAGGCATGTATGCTATCGTGTACTCTCATGTAGGGTCATATTGTGGCAGTACCATAGCCGATGAGGTTTAACCGAGGCGTGGTTACTGCTACACCTATCTGCATTGTTAAAAAATCGGGACTTTACTGGTGTTGCACTGCCTCCGGGCATTGCCTCCAGTATTGTTTCCACCATCTTTGTATTTACAAATATCCCATATGTGTCTGTTCCAGACCGAGAGGACGTAAAACACCATTTTTCTCTCTCTCTCTCTCATGTAGGGTTAAAAAACACAGCTATCTGTATTAATAAAAAAATCGGGATTTTACTGGTTTCGTACTGCCTCCGGGCATTGCCTCCAGTATTGTTCCCACCATATTTGTATTTACAATTGTCCCGTATGTGTCTGATTCAGACCAAGAGGACGTAAAACACCACTTTCGCCGACTCTCATGTAGGGATTCCATTAAATGAACAATCGCTCTCCATTTGTATATATAGCTTTTTTTTAATATGATATTGCCCAGACTCAGCCCATAATATGTTTCGGTGCCTCTGGAGTCGAGGGTTTGTACATTTTAAACTAAAACTAGGGATCCTCACTCTATCATTGTGGTAGATTTGCGTATTAAGTTAGTAGTAGTGGGCCAAGGGAGGCCACTTGTTGAAAGTATGGCTGCTGTGTTATGTCTGTATGATGTTGGAGCAGTAAATAAACAAGTCGTTCCTGACTCTACGGTGAGGTCTGCTTCAATCATCAAATAACATTTTGCATCCCGCAAAACACACCTCAATCGAAACTAATAACAGACAGATAAAACAAAGGGTTTTAGACCTATAATGTTAGGCTTTATATAAGTCCAATATTGCTCGATTTTACATCGACATAGAAAGACATAGAGGGAGAAGCAAATAAGTAAAGAGAGAGACGGAGACACTGGGACAAAGAGAAAGAGAGAGAGAGAGAGAAAAAAAGAAACAGACAGAAAGGGACAAATAAATTAAAAAAGTAGAAGCTGAGATGGCACAGAAGTCTGAAAAGAGAATTAAAGCAAAGACACTTAGAGCTTCTCAAAGACACTTAGAGCTTCTCAAAGACACTGACAGCTTCTCAAAGACACTGACAGCTTCTCAAAGACACTAGGAGCTTATAAGGTAAAGATTGCTCACAGCCTGACCGCTTACATTGCTCACAGTCACAGTAGTAGTGAAGCCAGATGTTACCTGCCACTACCTACTGGACCTAGGAATGCTAAAGGGTGAGTGGTAGTTGTTAGATTGCCCTGCTGAACATGCCACTCCTCCCTGGACCTATGCAAGATAAAGGGTGAGTGGTAGCTGTTAGATTGCCCTGCTGAACCTGCCAACACCCCTGGCCTTAAGCATGCTAAAGGGCGAGTGGTAGCTGTTGGATTGCCCTGCTGAACCTGCCACTCACCCCTGGCTCTAGGCATGCTAAAGGGTGAGTGGTAGCCGTTTTATTGCCCTGCTGAACCTGCCACTCACCCCTGGCTCTAGGCATGCTAAAGGGTGAGTGGTAGCTGTTTGATTGCCCTGCTGAACCTGCCACTCACCCCTGGCTCTAGGCATGCTAAAGGGTGAGTGGTAGCCGTTTTATTGCCCTGCCGAACCTGCCACTCCCCCTGGACCTAGGCATGCTAATACAAAGGGTGCGTGGTAGCTGTTAGATTGCCCTGCCAAACCTGCCACTCTTCCTTGGATCTAGGTATACTAATACAAAGGGTGAGTGGTAGCCGTTAGATTGCCCTGCTGAACATGCCAACACCCCCTGGCCTTAGGCATGCTAAAGGTGGAGTGGTAGCTGTTATATTGCCCTGCTGAACCTGCCACTCCCCCTGGACCTAGGCATGCTAATACAAAGGGTGTGTGGTAGCCGTTAGATTGCCCTGCCAAACCTGCTACTCTTCCCACTGACCTAGGCATGCTAAAGGGTGAGTGGTAGCTGTTAGATTGCCTCGCTGAACCTGCCACTCTTCCTTGGACCTAGGCATGCTAACACAAAGGGTGAGTGAGTATATAGGAAAAGCCTGTGAAATATGGCTTCAAGCCTGGGAGTCAAGCATCCAGTCTTAGCACAAGCTCCAAGTGTAGAGTGGCACAGTGGTAGCGCGTTCGCTTCGGGTCAAGTAAACCCGAGTTCGAACCTGGGTACAGGGGATTTTTCCTCTCACTTTGCACTAGGCCTTGCGGTCTGAACGTGGAGTCTTTCGGATGCGACGATAAACCGAGGTCCCGTGTGCTCATGCACTTAGCACACGTTAAACCCTGTGGCAACGAAAAAGTTGTCATTTGGTCAAAATTTACCCCCCCCCTCCTCCCTTCCTTCCTCATCAGTCAAACAAAAATCACATGCAAAATTATTATTTTTAAATTGGGTGGCGTGCCTCTGGCAGCGACGCGCTCTCCAGGTGGGAGCAACCCGAATTTCACAGAGACGCCTCTGTGACTATAATGTACCTAACCTAACCTAACAAACTGTCTTTGATGAAAGGTCATTGGTCGTCCGTACCCTGGTGGGGTTCTCAAAGGTTAACACTTTAAAAGTCTTCCCCTAGAGACTTCACCTTTAGCCCATTCCCTCGTCACATACCCTGGTGGAGTTCTCGAAGGTGACGCAGTGAGCGGCGGTGACGGCCCACCGGTCGTCCACGAGGGTGGCCCCGCAGGAGAACTCCACCTGCTCCCACCGCACCTCCATCAGCGCCGCCTGCCACGGCCACGCCTCGATCGACGAGGAGTGCCCCCCCATGATCAGCCGACGCTTGGGATATTTCCGCATTCCGCACACTGCGAACAAAAACTACGTAATTGTACGCTTGACCCAAAAAATACAGCCAAACCTCTGTTATAAGACTACGTACGAGAAGGAGAAGAAGACCCCCTGTTAAAAGACCACCTCTTATTTAAGACTGATTCCCTACCATCCAGTCCAGTCCAGTCCTCCATGCTCAGCTCCTTCGTCTTGAAGGTGCTGAAGCTCCCTGACTAAAAGCACTACTATCCCTCCCCCGGCTTTTTGATTTTGTTTACCTCTATTATAAGAACACCCCCCGTTAAAAGACCTCTTATTTAAGACTGATTTTTTGGGCACAGATCTAATGTACGCTTAACCAAAAAATACAGTCAAACCTCGATTATAAGAACCCCTCCTTTAAAAGACCTCCTCTTATTTAAGACTGATTTTTTGGGCACGGATGTAATGTATCTTGCTATAATTTATGCATAAAACCAACCTCCATTATAAGAACCCTCTAAATTAAGACCCTGACTTTTTTTTAGGTCTGGCTGTATTAACACTCTGCTGTAATTGTATGCTTGACCAACAAAAAATTATGTAAAATAGTATAAACTTTGTCATGGCTATGCCTTGATCGATGAAGACCGTATCCCCCTGATCAGCCGACGTTTGGGATACTTCCGCATTCCGCACACTACAAACAAAAACTAGAATAAACTCTCTGATGTAATTGTACGCTTGACCAAAAAACCAAGAGTATGAACTTTGTCATGGCCACACCTTGATGGACGAGGAATGCCCCCACACCCCCTCCCATGATCAATTGGGATACTTCTGTATTCCACACACTATAAACAAAACCACTATAAACTCTCTGCTGTAATTGCATGCTTTCAAAAAAATATTGAAATGGAGTACTGGGTAAAGGTCAAGATGTGCCACCCCCCCTACCTATCTCGGTGAATTCTATTCTTCCGTTATTGCCTTTCTTACCATACATAAAGCTGTATTTTAGGAACATTTTTAGCTAATAACCTTTTTGGAATACTAACCCTAACCCTAACCCTAGCCCTAACCCTAACCCTACCCCCCACTCTATAAGACGGAAAAACGCAACGAACCACAACTGTGACAAATCGCGGTGTACTGCAGTACATAGTGGGGGGTAGGGTTAGGTTTAGGGCTAGGGTTAGGGTTAGGGTTAGTATTCCAAAAAGGTTATTAGCTGAATATGTTCCTAAAATACAGCTTTATGTATGGTAAGAAAGGCAAAAACGGAAAAATAGAATTAACCGAGAAATGCAGGGGGGGTGGCACATCTTTACCTTTGCCGGAGTACTGTATTTTTCGGACTATAAGGCGATACTTTTTTTCCCAAGACTCAGACCCCTGCGCCTTATAATGTGACTGATGAAATAGTAAGAAAATCTGAAATTTGGGTAAAAATTTTATTTGGGGCGCCTTATACAAAGGTGCGCCTTATAGTCGAAAAATATGGTAAACTTTGTAGGAATGGCACTTCAAACACTGGAATTGACTCAAAAGGGAGTTGTTCATGGTTCTTCTACACACACTCTTTGCACGGCATCAAAAACCATATTGAAACCACAATCACACACAACAATACAAATGTTTTGAACAAATAAAACTGAAAATACTATTCCTGAAAGGAAACTAACAAAACATTTGACAATTCGCAGCTAGACTGCCATCCCATGAAATGGGTTCATGTAGGCACCAGAAAGGAAGCAGTTCACAGTTTTCAGTTATTTTCAAATTACAAGGTAAGCCCGCTGAAAGCGAATGCGATAAGCACCATACCTGGTATTCAGCAATACAGGTACTGGGAATGTTGGGAATGAATAAGGCACTTCTGGTAGATCATATCAGAAAACTGAAGTACAGTGGAACCTCTTATAAGACTTTAAAAAATCATCCAAAATGAGGTCTTATAAGGGAGGGGTCTTATATTTTGTTTAGTTATAAGGGTCTTCTTTAATACTTACAAAGAAGGGCAATGTCTGAGAGAAGTAGGTCTTATGTGGGAGGGAGTCTTATAATGGGAGGTCTTATAAGGGAGGTTCTACTGTATCAAGAGAGATGAAAAGCAAGGTTGTTTTGTGTGTGTGTCTGTTTGTGTGTGTGTGTGTGTGTGTGAAAGTAACAAAGAATTAAAGAACTCACAAGGTTGGCATCCTGATTTTTTTCAAAGCCAGATCCATTGAAAGCAAAATGAACACCAAAACCCCCCACAAAAACAACAACCTAGGAAGAAAGTAACAAGGAAAATAAGCAAAGAATAACTTAAAGAAACAAAGAACTAAAATACTCCACCCACCAGGTTCATGAGAAAGAATACATACCAGCCTCCACCTGCCCAACCAACACAAGAGCAGCCTTTAAAGAAACAAATAAATAAAGTACTCAACCAGGTTTACATCTGGACACCCTGATTCGTCCCCCATCCAAACAGTAGTAGGGGCTGTCACAGGAGAACTGCACCTAGCCTGCCCTACCAACATGAGAGGAGTCTACCTGAACGTGCGGAGGTGTGGCTGCGAATTGGGACTTGGAATGAGCGGTGTGGAAGCAACGCCACTGTACGGCCCGGAAGATGAGACAGCAAAAAAAAAAAAGTTTGCATCTGGACACCCCGATTCATCCCCATCCAAACAGTAGTTGGGGCTGTCACAGGAGAACTGCACCTAGCCTGCCCTACCAACATGAGAGGAGTCTACCTGAACGTGCGGAGGTGTGGCTGCGAATTGGGACTTGGAATGAGCGGTGTGGAAGCAACGCCACTGTACGGCCCGGAAGATGAGACAGCAAAAAAAAAAAAGTTTGCATCTGGACACCCCGATTCATCCCCATCCAAACAGTAGTTGGGGCTGTCACAGGAGAACTGCACCTAGCCTGCCCTACCAACATGAGAGGAGTCTACCTGAACGTGCGGAGGTGTGGCTGCGAATTGGGACTTGGAATGAGCGGTGTGGAAGCAACGCCACTGTACAGCCCGGAAGATGAGACAGCAAAAAAAAAGAAGTTTGCATCTGGACACCCCGATTCATCCCCATCCAAACAGTAGTTGGGGCTGTCACAGGAGAACTGCACCTAACCTGCCCTACCAACATGAGAGTAGCCCTTAAAGAAACGAGAAAATAAAGTACTCAACCAGGTTTGCATCTGGGCACCCTGACCTCTGATCTGGGGAGAGGCAGACAGCGGTACGTGGGGTCCCCGTCCAGGCAGTAGTACTGACTGTCGCAGGAGAACTCCACTTTGCCTGCCCTACCAGCATGAGAGCATAGCCTGCCCTACCAACATGAGAGCAGCCCTTAAAGAAACAAGAAAATGAAGTACTCAACCAGGTTTGCATCTGGGCACCCTGACCTCTGATCCGGGGAGAGGCAGACAGCGGTACGTGGGGTCCCCGTCCAGGCAGTAGTACTGACTGTCGCAGGAGAACTCCACTTTGCCTGCCCTACCAGCATGAGAGCATAGCCTGCCCTACCAACATGAGAGCAGCCCTTAAAGAAACAAGAAAATGAAGTACTCAACCAGGTTTGCATCTGGGCACCCTGATTCGTCCCCATCCAAACAGTAGTTGGGGCTGTCACAGGAGAACTGCACCTAGCCTGCCCTACCAACATGAGAGGAGTCTACCTGAACGTGCGGAGGTGTGGCTGCGAATTGGGACTTGGAATGAGCGGTGTGGAAGCAACGCCACTGTACAGCCCGGAAGATGAGACAGCAAAAAAAAAGAAGTTTGCATCTGGACACCCCGATTCATCCCCATCCAAACAGTAGTTGGGGCTGTCACAGGAGAACTGCACCTAACCTGCCCTACCAACATGAGAGTAGCCCTTAAAGAAACGAGAAAATAAAGTACTCAACCAGGTTTGCATCTGGGCACCCTGACCTCTGATCTGGGGAGAGGCAGACAGCGGTACGTGGGGTCCCCGTCCAGGCAGTAGTACTGACTGTCGCAGGAGAACTCCACTTTGCCTGCCCTACCAGCATGAGAGCATAGCCTGCCCTACCAACATGAGAGCAGCCCTTAAAGAAACAAGAAAATGAAGTACTCAACCAGGTTTGCATCTGGGCACCCTGATTCGTCCCCATCCAAACAGTAGTTGGGGCTGTCACAGGAGAACTGCACCTAACCTGCCCTACCAACATGAGAAGCCCTTAAAGAGACAAGAAAACGAAGTACTCAACCAGGTTTGCATCTGGGCACCCTGATGACCTCTGATCCGGGGCGAGGCAGACAGCGGTGTGTGGGGTCCCCGTCCAGACAGTAGTATTGACTGTCGCAGGAGAACTCCACCTGCTCCGACAGAGGAACCATGTCGGGGGGAAGGTCATAGGTCTTCTCCTGCAGAATGTCCTTGCCTCGTTTGGTGCTGTTCCATAACACAAATTAAGTGCTTTACTTTCATGCATAAGAAAAAAACTTTGTTTAGCGAAACGTGACGGTAAGGTTAAGAGGACACTGCGTGAAATAGGAATTAAAAGAATGTCTTCTTTTTCATTTATTTTGAGCCCCCCACCAAACATAGTTCTGTTATGTTGTTGTTGTTGTTGTTGTTGTTGTTGTCGTACCCTGGCTTAAAGACTCCAGGGATCATCCCAACAGCTGAGGCACCTGAACACCATGGTACAAATACACCAGCTAGGGATGAGAATATTAAGTGTGCGACCGTTTTTGGTTATCCTGCCACATGGGCAGCCACACTCCAACTTCAGAGGAATCCAGTTATACAATTCTTATAAAAGAGACTTTTACTTTACACATGTCCCATTTTCATCAGAGCTTCAGGTTGTTGTCAAACTTCACGGGTCATATGACCCCCTGATTACAGAAAATGATGGGTCAATTTCCAAAATAATGGGTCAATAACGTGTCAGCGTAGCACTATAGTTAAATTTTATTGCAGACATCATGGGTCACATGACTCCTTGCTGCACAAAATGAGGGGTCAAATCATCATCAATAGGGGGTCAATGACCCGGGCCCATGCACTAACAACCTGAAGCTCTCTTTCATGTACAGTGGAACCTCCCTTATAAGACCCCCTATTATAAAACTCCCTCCCATATAAGACCTACGTCTCTGAGACACTGCCCTTCTTTGTGAGTATTAAAATTACCTCCCTTATAAGACCCCTCCCTTATAAGACCTCATTTTGGATGATTTGTGAAGGTCTTATAAGGGAGGTTCCACTGTATTATATTTTTTAAACATTAGAAAACTATGAAAAGAGAATTATGTGAGAAGTCTTAAAGGTAACGATAGTTCAGGTTTACATATGTTTATTATTTTTATAACCACCAACCCCCCCCCCCCCCCCCAAAAAAAAAAAAAAAAAAAAAAAAAAAATTTATGGTTGAACCCTGCAGCTCACCAGTCACGCCCCCGGCAGAACTTGACGTGGCGATCCTCATCTGGGAGTAGGATGGTGCACACCAAGACTGAAAGGCACAAAAGGCGGAGAAGGGTTTGCATGGTGCATTCCAACATCACGTATTTTGGTATTTGATATTTGGTATATTCTAGTCACAGAGACTTATCTTTGTGAAATTCGGGCTGCTCTCCCCCGGAGAGCGCGTCGCCGCAAGTGCAGCGCCTACCCATTTTTTTTTTTGTTTTTTTTTTTGGGGGGGGTCCACAGGGTGAGCAGGGGGTGAGGGCACACTTGGAAAACCTAGCTATCAATTTGGCTATGCCAGGCAGCAGGATTTCTCCCTACTCTTACTGACTTTCAACTGCCGTGGGATTTTTACGTGCATAAAGCGCACGGGTCAGACTAGCTTTAAGTCCCCATCCGAAGGACTGGACATTCAGTTCGATTTTTTCCTGTCAAACTAGAAAGAAAGGGCGAGGCCGGGATTTGAACCCGGGTCACTCACACTGCAGTCACGCATTACATTTGACAGGCGAACGTCTTAACCACTCTGCCACCTTTCTCCCTTGACTCCCATTAACACCCTGACTGCCAGAGAAAATATACAGAAAAAAATCATTGCACAAATCATGCCATGAAACAGACAACTGATAGAGCCAATCTGGCAACATGGTCTGGGGATATAACTCTCTTGACTATGTTAGAACAAAAACCAGCACATCAGAGTTATTCTTCTTCATGTGATGATGTCATCAGTGATGTCATCAAGTCAGTATGTGATACGTTATATGGCAGTCAAGGGGTTAAGAAAAACAGTTGCTTCCATAGGCATATTTTATACCAGGCTTATACATCTGACAAATTGATAATGTAATTGTAACAGGATATAAAGTGTGTGTGTATGTGTGTGTGTGTGTGTGTGTGTGTGTGTGTGTGTGTGTGTATGTGTGTGTGCACGTGACTGTGTGCCTAAGAGTGTGCATGTGCATATACTTCCAATTCACCCAGGCAATTGTGGGAATACATCCAATGCTTGCTGATAGTAAAGACGGCACACGGCTACATGTAGCTGAATGGAGTTCACAACTGAATTGTCTTCCACCTAAACAGGTTGGATACTGTGAGGCTGCTTTTAGGGCTTACCTTTTCTACTTCACATTTTGTGTCTAGCCTTTTTGTTTTTTGTTAAATAATCATATATATATCATGCTACTGGCCACTGCAACTAGGGTTATTAACCCTTTCACCGCCAATGTCGCATTTTTGCACCACAACGGCTTAACACCTACGTCACTAAAAAGCACTAAATCAGGACCCGTTATCTGAAGACCCTATTTTTGTATTTTTGGGAGGTAAGGATAGGGTTAGGGTAAGGACATGTTATACATGTCACAGAGGAATTCGCAATATTGCAGATTTTGTTTCTCTACCCAGGTAAGTTTAATGGGGGTTTTTTTGTGTGCTGAATAATAGCTGGTGGCGAAAGGGTTAACGCCCTTGACGGCAAGAGTTAAGCCCTTGTTGGTCAGTATCCAAAAGGGCATTCACTCTTGCAAAAGGCAGCCATTCAGTGGCTTCAAATACGGTTATTGGCGAGAGTTATACCCTTGTTTGGTCAGTACTCAAGCATCTTCCCCCACCCACCAAGGGCATTCACTCTTGCAAAAGGTGGCCTTTGCAATGTTATTTTGTAATGCTGTTTCAATCTGTTTTTCTTGTTTTACCCCTCCATCTTGCATGCACATGGATACACAAACATGCACAAAGAAAAAAAAAAGGGTGAAGCTAACCAGGACTGCATTGAATCTGAGAACCCGACAGAGTACCGTTGTGCAAGCATATTCTCTCTGCCTCACCCACATGAAGTTTACGGAAGGATTTTTCCTTGCATCCAAATTTGACACTGAAACAAAACGACACCATCACCATTAGCAGCGGGTATCATTCTAAGCTAAAAACTAATATGATTTATATGTACCTAGGTAACATACAAAAGCAACAGAGGTAGCAAACATCAACAACAAAATAGCCACTATTAGTAATCGGCACTCAAAGGCGTAGTTATATACGTGTATGCATACATGACTGGCTAAGAAAAAATGCAACAGTCTTAACCCTTTCACTGCCAATGTCGCATTTTTGCACCACAATGGTGTCACTAAAAAGCATCAAATCGATCAGGGCCTGTTATCTAAAGACCATATTTTCGTAATTTAGGGAGGTAAGGATAGGCCTCATGTTATACATTTGCAATATTGCAGATATTGATTTTATCTACCCAGGAAAGTTTCATGGTATGTTTTGGCTGAAAAGTGGCTGGTGATGAAAGGGTTAACAAGAATGAATGGACAAAAATGATTATGATAAGAGGACACCAGCAAACGGTGAATTCGCATTTGACTTTGATCATTGAATTACTTTCATATCAGCTCTTAAGATGTTAATAAGAAAACACAATTTTATTACACGCAAGAACAACAAAATTGTCTTTGTTCTTTGCGCTCCTCCAAAAAACCCTGAAATATATTTGCAGTATATTTGCAGTAAACGATCACGAAGGAGATGAAGAATAACCAGAACAAATAATATGACCTCCTTTCGAAGTGTCTCGTCACACAGACAGACACTGAGACAGACATAAACAAACAATTCAAAGAGACTGAAAAAACCCCAAAAACAGTATGGCATACGTTTGTCCTGGATAGATTTCCGTTTTGTTGGTCTCAGGGATGACATAAGCAGAAGGGGGAGGCACGGAGCACATTTTCCCTCGCTCTAGATCCTCACAGGCTTTGGGCACACACCTGCGAGACAACAAAGTCGTAGATACAAAATATAAAACTATTACCGGTACATGGCATCACTTAATGTTCCTTGTCAGTACAGGCATGTGGTTCAGCCAAGATAAACTTCAAACAAATGCAGCAGAAGGATGCAATACTACTATGGGGTGTGTGATGTCATTGATGATGTTATAACTTTTGATGTCATAGCCCTGGAATGATGGTCTTTGGTTTAGACAAGCCAGGAACAAATATATCTCTAGACCATTTTCTGAGATTGAGTCTAACAGGTCTCTTTTACATTTTATGATAAGAAATTCGATAATTTCTCATTTTCCTTTGGTAGTGAATGGGCTAAGACTCCCTCTAAGTTGTGACCAACATTTTTTTCACCGATTTTCCTCCTCTTCATATTCGGACTATTATTAGGTATTAGGTACTTTATAGTCACAGAGGCGTCTCTGTGAAATTCGGGTTACCTGGAGAGCGCGTCACAGCCAGAGGTGTGCCACCCAATTTTTTTTTTGGGCATGCGATTTTTGTGTGACTGATGAGGAAGGAAAGGGGTGGGTGGGTAAATTTTGACCAAATGACAAATTTTTCATTGCCACTGGGTTTAACGTGTGCTAAATGCATGGGCACATGGGACCTCGGCTTATCGTCTCATCCGAAAGACTCCACGTTCAGACCGTAAGGCCTAGTGTAAAGTGAAACGAAAAATCCCCTGTACCCAGGTTCAAACTCGGGTTTACTTGACACGAGGCGAACGCGCTACCACTGTGCCACTCTACACTACCGAATGCATGTCCACCTCCCTATAAGACCCCTCCCTACTAAGACTTTTTTCGGGCTGATTTTTCAAGGACTTATAATAGGGAGGTTCCATATTGTACTTACTTTGGAGCAGCAGGCTTCCACAGACCGGTGCGTGAGCACGTGACGTTACCGGGGTTTTCCAGAGTGTAGGCCTTCTGGCACACGGCGTGGGCGGTGGTGTGTAGGGGGAAGTAATCCGACTCTCTGGAGATTGGGTCCGCATGGTAGGTCACATTCCCATGTTCCAGCTTCAGCCTCTCACAGCCTTTCAACTCTGTGGGAAAAAACACACGTACAGGAATATTATTACCGTATTTTTCGGACTATAAGGCGCACCGTTGTACAAGGCGCACCCCCCAAATTTTACCCAAATTTCAGATTCTGTTATTATGTTTTCTTACTATTTTATTAGTCATATTATAAGGTGCAGGGGTCTGAGTCTGGGAAAACAGTATCATCTTGTAGTTCGAAAAATACGGTAGTTTGTTAGCTTTGTTCTGTTGTGTTCTTCTGGTGCTGCAGCCAAAGGGATGGGTTGGCCTTTGGGGACCTTCCCCCCGATGCAAGCTGTCCTCAAATCCCTTTGGTCGAGAGAGTGGGGATGTGCCCTGGGTAAGGCATCTCCGCTATAAACTAATTCTCACCCAGCCCGCCGGAATATCATCTGCCCCCTCTGCTATCTGGTAGTCATAGTCAGAAACGGGATGACTGGCATACATACCGTAATTTACGGCCCATAAGGCGACATAGCGCATAAGGCGCACCCCCTGCTTTTTAAAAAAATCGTAATTTGAACAAAGATAGGGCGCACACACCCGATAAGGCGCAAAGAAACCAAAGAAATTAAAAAAAGGAAGAACGAAACGATCAGCGAAAGTAACATCATTAGAGGGCCACTGACGGAAGTGGAAGCCTAACAAATGTGAGTGAACTGTTGTCGGTTTGTTGTGGAAGCTACCAGAGCATGGCGAGTTGTTCATTTCAACTCTCGACCCCCTTACTTTTTTCTGTTTAGAGTATAGAAAGGGCACATGCGCCGGATTGGGCGCAGGGGTCAAAGTTCAGTAAAAAAAAAAGTTGCGTCTAATAGGCCGTAAATTACGGTACATATATTGTGTTCTATTTGTTGTCTTTTTGTTCTCTTTTGTGTTTGTTTTTTGGTTGGTTGGTTGGTTGGGGTTTTTCACACGCTGTTATGCAGTTTTATATGATCTTATTATACACTGTATTTTTGTACATGTACCGTATACAATTATTCTGATTCTCCTCTGTGTTCATACATAGAATGTTTGTGCTAAAAATCCAACAACAGTACAATAAAAAACAACTTGTTTGTATTCACATATACATGTATCCAGATTGAATACGTGAAAACCCTACTGGTCAAGGAATTATCCACATTTACCGTTTAGATGTCATGTAATGCATCACAGGCTTGATAACACTGTACATTGACAACATCAGATCAAGGGGAATAAACCTGCTTTTGTTTTCAAACAGTCGGGAGGTTCATATGTCCGGACCATTTTCTAGATTGACTTTACAATGTTAGTCATCTTTTCCATGTTATAATAATAATAAATAATAAAAAGGTTATCAAGTCAAGTCAATATGATCTTTATTGAGGATAAAGGAGTAAGCTTGACAGCTTTTTTTGCAGTTTCTGGAATGCAGTTTCTTGCTTTCGAACAGACAGGAGATTCTTATGTCCAGATCAATTTTTCAGATTGACTCTAAAATGTTCGTTATCTTTTCTATGTTCTAATTTTTTGTTTTATATTAGATTCTAAAAATTGTTTGGGTGGAGGGGTGGAGGTACAGTCATTTAATTAGAGGGGTTAATAAAGTCATGAGGGAGGTGTGGAAAGGGGAGAGAAGTGCTTGCTTTTGTTTCTGCATCAGGTTTGTTATTACTGCTTTGTGTGCGAGGGGTTCCTCCCTGTGTGGGGTTGGGGGGTGGGGGGTATGTATGAGTCGGTGTAATAGTTTAAAATTTTTTATCTTCGTAAAGCGCTGTGAGGATGGCATGCCATCGAACAACGCTATATAACTTTCATTTATTATTATTATGATTATTATTAATACCTAAAAGAGGACATATTTTTCACAAACAGAACTTTTCATCAAGTTCATCTCCCATACACACATTAACCTTTCCACAAAAGAAGCCTTCCCTTGCGCTTCTCTCCATCAACATACAACTCTATCTTCTCTTACAGACCAGGGCCTGTATTCACGTTGAGATAGCATGAGACTTAGCATCATGCTAACTTAGAAGCTCTTCCAAAAGTCCTATTAAATCCTACAGGACATTGGAAGAGCTTCTAAGTTAGCATCATGCTAAGTCTCATGCTATCTCAACGTGAATACAGGCCCTGATTGCATCACACCATCCCCCCCCCCCAACCTCCCACTTCCCACCTCCCCTCACCCACCACATTCAGGGGCCACCCCATGCCACTGCTTGCCGGTGCAGACGAGGGTGAAGTTGGTCCCGCGGCCGAGCACGGGCTGAAAGGACTCCTCACACTCGTACTGCACAGTTTCCCCGGCATGGTAGATGGACTTGACTGCAGAGTCGATCCTCAGCCGCGCACCCAGGAAGGTTGGGAGGGAGACGCACTTGGGGCTCGGTTCTGTCGGGAGTGCACGGGGGAAAAAGTTTCATCTAACGTTTATGAAAGAGGAGAATTGAAAGCAAAAAACCTCCCTGTGGGAATACTCTCTCTCTCTCTCTGTGTGTGTGTGTGTGTGTGTGTGTGTGTGTGTGTGTGTGTGTGTGTGTGTGTGTGTGTGTGTGTGTGTGTGTGTGTGTGTGTGTGTGTGTGTGTGTGTGTGTGTGTGTGTGTGTGTGTGTGTGTGTGTGTCTTTCATAAAAATAGTTCCACCTTGTGGAAGTTCAGTGCTTGTAACTTCCTCTACTCTGCCACTCTCTTTGACTCTGCCTTTTCCCTTTGCTTTCTGTCATCTAATATCTTTGTCTTACCGGGGTCCATTCTCCTGCCTTTTTTTAAAACAAAAAAATCTTCCAAATAATTTTTCTCCTTTGAGCTCCTCCGAAATCGGAATGTGTCGGCTGTACGCAGCGGGGAGACCAGTGAAAAATGAAAAACGGACACATACGTACCTTACCCATTATGGCCATATGGCCTGGGAACACAGAAGATGAAGAAGAAAGAAAAAAAAAGAAGTAAAAAGTTGCATTTGTGTGTGAGTGTGTGACAGGGTCTTGGTGAATTGGAAAAAGTTTTGACTATCTTGAACTTTGTGCATCCCGGCCTCTCAAATTTTCACATTGAACATTTTCACTGATAAGCAACAATCTGCCATTCTTGGAAAAGGAGAAGGGTTAGGATCAGCCTAGGATTATTTTTATAAAAACTGCAAGAAGCAGACTTTGAGATTCAGGGTCGTAAAAATGTTGTTTGTGTGTGTGTGTGTGTGTGTGTGTGTGTGTGTGTGTGTGTGTGTGTGTGTGTGTGTGTGTGTGTGTGTGTGTGTGTGTGTGTGTGTGTGTGTGTCTAAAGTACAACTTTGCTGAAGTTGTTCCCCCTTAACAATGGAAGAGAAAGAAAGAAGTCTTCTTTTAAAGAATGTGACTCCCATCCTACACCACAACCGGCACTGCATCTCAGTTTATCAATACATCTTGTCCACTGCGTTAATGCATTGCAATACACCATTACCACATTGCCTGCACAGCATCTCAGTTAATCAATACATCTTCGCCACTGCGTTAACGCATCGCAATATATACCCTTACTTACCACATTGCACGCTGGCTCCAACCTGCACCCAGATGCCATTCTCGCACTGCAGAACGGTTTCCAGCACTTTGCCAGAAGGGGCGTAACCCAGGTCACACTCGTAGACCACACGCTCGGACCGGTGGTTCTCCTTGACCCTCGTGAAAGGGATGGGGCGGGTGGGCAGGTTGGAGCATCGCATGGGCATCACTGCAAGGCAAGTGCAAGGGCAAAATGTAATGGGAGAAAAAGGGTGAGGTGGTGCACACATACCAGTACACGGATTCCCCTCATTCTGGCTCCTTTCAGTTTTCCACAGAGATATATTTGTTTCAAGTTATTTCTTTTAACAGAGGCAAATATTCTTATCATTGATTGTGGTTATTGATAGGAAAAGACCTTACAAGTGGTATACCACCATAAAACATTGATTGTGGTTAGGGATAGGAAAAGACCTTACAAGTGGTATACCACCATAAAACAATGTAAGCCTAATGGATAAAACACTTTAAATTGGTTTATGCTGGTGATGAGGGTTAACAAAAGGCATGAACTGAAAGGAGCTGAGAAAAGCTACTGTGATACATATTAGTGTTGCACATTTTTTCCAATTTTCAGGACATTGACCTATTGTCTTGGCCTCTGTCAGGATAATTGTCCTGCTGTGTCACAGTTGAAGCGGACTTTTTGTCCTACTGTTTTTGCAATCTAGGGGACTGCAATTTGGGTTGATTTTATACAAAAAATCACTTCATGATTATGTTGGGGCTGAGTTTTAGGTGTCCTATTGAAATTGCATGTTCAGGACAATTGTCCTCATGTCCAGGACAATTGTCCTCATGTCCAGGACAATTGTCCTATCGATATTCTTGACTCAGGACACGCTATCCTATTAGGGGTCCCAAAAATGTGCATCACTGCATACACAGACACTCAAAATTTCCCTCTCTCTCTCTCTCTCTCTCTCTCTCTCTCTCTCTCCAAACCACTAAACTCAACACGGAAGAAAACAAAGGAACAACATGTGGCAGCATTCAATTATTCAAAAAGAAAAAGCTAAAACAGTATGTCCATTAATCAACGCACGGATAGATGCAAATATGCATGCATACCCCCCCCCCCCCCCCCCCACCCCCCACAATCCACCCACTCACGCACAGGCATACATATACATGTGCATATCTGTATGATACACCAATAACTAAAGTATGTAACAGCAATGGCCCATACGGCCTTTGGCTGAGAGGACATAAAACATTAACTTTTTATCATCACATATGATGTGGCGGTACCATAGCCGATGAGGTTTAACCGAGGCGTGGTTACTGCTACACTTATCTGCATTGTTAAAAAATCGGGACTTTACTGGTGTTGCACTGCCTCCAGTATTGTTCCCACCATCTTTGTATCTACAAATGTCCCATATGTGTCTGTTCCAGACCGAGAGGACGTAAAACACCATTTTTCATTCATTCATTCATGTAAAACTTTAACTTGTCGTATGATACACAGTATCAAATCTTTTTTTTCCAAATCTTACCAAATCAGAGAGAGAGAGAGAGAGAGAGAGAGAGAGAGAGAGAGAGAGAGAGAGAGAGAGAGAGAGAGAGAGAGAGAGAGAGAGAGAGAGAGAGAGAGAGAGAGAGAGAGAGAGAGAGAGAGAGAGAGAGAGAGAGAGAGAGAGAGAGAGAGAGAGAGAGAGAGAGAGAGAGAGAGAGAGAGAGAGAGAGAGAGAGAGAGAGAGAGAGAGAGAGAGAGAGAGAGAGAGAGAGAGAGAGAGAGAGAGAGAGAGAGAGAGAGAGAGAGAACAACGAAACAAAATTTTTTAATTTATACAGTAATGAGAGTTATTTACACCCACACACCACATTTTGGGGGCTCTTTGGTCCATTTGTTCAGGTTCTTCAAGCAGCGAATGGCCTTGGGACCTTCCCTCACTCGCCCCCCAGAGCACCGGAACTCCAGTTTGTAATGACCTTGGTCATAAGAAAATAATAACTTAACATTTGTAAACAACAATCACGACTGCAATACAACGAATGATAAGAAGCATAAAATATCAGTTTTTATAGAGTCCCCTGAAGACGGAGTGTGGTTGCCCATGTGGCGGGGTAATCAAAAAACCGGTCACACACGTAATGTTCTCATCCGTAGGTATGGCACTTGTACCATAGTCTAAATGCTTCCGCTGTTGGGATGATCCCTGGAGTCTTTTAGCCAGGGTAAGCCAAGAAGAAGAAGTTTCATAGAGCACGAAAAGAACACAACTGGTGTGTCTGTTTCTTTTACTTCTAGACATTAATGTCAAAATATCATACATCATAATTCTTCTTCTTTTCCTTCGTCGACCGCTCAGACAGTTTCCTGTCATATCAGCATGGATGCATCATACTGCTGTTATGCGCCTAACCAACAAATAGTTATAGGCTCAGCATGTCCGTCTTTGGCTGGAGAAAATCTTTGCAAGAGTTTCTAGAATGTACAAAGGCAGGAGAATTGACCATGCAGTAAGGCAGAAAAAACCCAGTAATCTGAAGATGACAGAAAGCAAAGGGAAAAGGCAGAGTCAAAGAGTGATAGATTAGAAGAAGTTACAAGCACAGAACTTGCAGAAGGTGGAAGAACTAATTTGTAAGAAAGATCCCCAGTATCCCGGGGAGTGGGGGTGGGGGTGGAGGGTAGGGGGGTATGACATATACAATCGCAAGCCCATTCAATAGAATGTCATGCTTGAAAGTCCACTCGATGTGTGGATATTACAAGAATACCATGTCACGCATGATACAGACTGTAAGGCGATTCTTTATTCATAGCTAAAGAAATTTGATGAAAAAAATATTAAAGAATAAGGCCATGTACACACATAAGCGGATATTCCATGCGGAAACCCGTGCGCAATCCATAAATAAGTGAAACAAAGAAGGGAAAAGATTTGCGCACGCGGCCGAATTTCCCCTATATGCATAAACTTTTATTCTTCTTTCTTCCACTTATTTAGGGTTTTCCGTACGGAACTTACACGTCTAATGTGAACCCGGCCTTAAACGTTCATGTTTTACGTTCAATAACTAAATGCATAACACATCTAGTTAGCAATAAAAATCCATCTGAGTTGATAAGAAATCAATGTTTTACCTTTCCTGGTGAAGTAGGGGTGAATGGTCATATGTTCAGTGACGTTTGGAGTTTGACATGGCCGTTCTGCAACACAACACACAAACACTCACATCCAAGATCTGCTAACTCATCATCAATGTCATCATTGCTGTTGTATCATCATCAGCATTGTTATCTTTAACAACAAATTAAAACAAAGTCGAAATTGAAACCTTAAAATTTAAAAGAGACCTGTTAGACTAGGTGCAGTCTGGCGGGTGAGCAATTGTTTTCATTTTGCACCTCTGCGGTGGAACAGGTTTGGGGGGAAATGGAAGTTCAGTTTAACGTCGCATATCAGCTTTCGCCATGTACGACGGGCTGAACAAACCAACCATGGTATAAACAAAGATTTATGTTCCTGAATCACTCTTAGCCAAAAGGCAGAGAAGCGATCAGGATTTTCTACTTGGGGGAAAGAAAATGGCGCCCTTTTTAAATGATAGGAAGCCATTTTCTTTCCCCCCAAACCTGTTCCACCGCAGAGGTGCAAAATGAAAACAATCGCTCACCCGCCGGACTGCACCTTTAGACTCAATCTGAGAAAATGGTCTAGAAGTATATCTTTCATGAATTGTCTAAACCAAAAAAAAGAAACTAGCATTCCAGGACTATAATACCAAAAGTTACTGTCTGAATCACTTTTAGTGGAAGGACGTGAAAGTGAAGAACAACAACACCAAAAGTTATGACATCATCAATGACATCACAGTAGACACAGGGCAGGCAGTGAAATGGTTAAACCTCATTGTCAGCAGACATTACTTAATCTCCCTGTCAATTCTAAATGCATGCACCATGCTCAAACCATCATTTAATAATTTTTCACCTTTTGGTGGGCTTATAGATACTTGATTTGACCAAAGTCAAAACTTAAAAGTACAATCTCTCTCTGACTGCCCATCTTCAAGGCAGTACTAAAAACTCCAAGACGCTGAAAATGCAATTTGCAAATGTCGAGTTAAAAAGGAAGAAAATTACATCTAGTTAAAGATATAGAAAACATATCCATAAAGAAGAATTAAATTGGGACCAAAAGATTAATAATAATAATAATAATAATGGGAATTTATATAGCGCTCTTTCTCACATGAGCTCAGTGCGCTTTACATTGATAACAAGAACATTAAATTTAAAGGCAAACAAATAATTAATCATTAGAAAGTAAAATAAGCACGATGCTTACACACAACGTTCTCTTACTTCCTTACTCACACACACACACACACACACACACACACACACACACACACACACATATACACACACACATGCATGCGCACACGCACACTCGCACACAATTAATTATACAAGTAAAATAGTTACAACATGAACATTCTAAGAAGAAACATAGAGACCACATTCACATTCCCAATCAAGTTTGAATACAATACTGCAACTTGAAATAAAATCATACTGCCATCGACATATCAATTACATGACTAATTATAATAGACAAATTTTGCAAAAACAAAAATACCCTTCTACCTCATTGACAAGCATTTAAAGTTTACAAGACGTAGACATTCTACATACAAAATACGAATAATAAAATAATTATAAATAATTTTTTTACAAGATTTCTGCAATAAAACTGACCCCCCCCCCTACACACACACACACACACACACACACACACACACACACACACACACACACACCTCACTCACAAACACTAATCAATCATAATATGTCCGAAACAAGTGAGTTTTAAGGGCAGAGCGAAAGGCGGAAATAGAGTCAGATGAGCGAACATGTTGTGGGAGGGAATTCCATAAGTGAGGTGCTAAATAGTAGAAGGATCGTTCACCAAACGATTTCGTGTGGACCCGAGGAACCTTGAGTGTGCAGCAGTCAGAGGAAGAACGTAGGGAGCGAGCAGGTAAGTAGACAGTTACTAGTTCGGAGAGATAGACGGGACCAGAGGAGTGAACAGCACCGAAACAAAGGCAAGCTATTTTATACTTGATTCTAGCCTCTACTGGAAGCCAGTGCAAGTTACGAAGATGAGGTGTTATATGATCAGAACGTGGAATCTTGAGAGTGAGGCGTGCTGCACTGTTTTGCAGTTTTTGAACACGTTGCAGGAGATACTTAGGACAGCCACAGAGAAGAGAGTTACAATAGTCAATGCGGGAAAGAATAAAGGCAGAAATAAGAGTTTTCGTGGCTGCAACAGACAGAAAGTGTCGAACAGCACTGATTCGTCTGAGCTCATAATTGATGGAACGTATGAGATTAATAACCTGTTTATGCATTGTAAGATTTGAATCGAGGGTAACTCCGAGATTCTTTGCTGACTTAGAAAACTGAACACAAGCATTGCCAACTGTAAGAGTTAATGTGTCGTAGCCGATTTTTCAAGTAAACCGTTTTTGAGTTAGGTGATTTCCACTGTGCATAGATGCAGGCCATGGTTTAAGGTACTGCAGTTCAATTATACTTATCTGCATTGTTAAAAATTCGGGACTTTACTGGTGTTGCACTGCCTCCAGGCATTGCCTCTAGAATCGTTCCCACCATCTTTATATCTACTAATGTCCCATATGTGTCTGTTCCAGACCGGAGGACGTTAAACAGATTTTCATTCATTCAAGGTACTGTTCATTACCTTTGTCACAGAGCAGACCGTATCTGTCGGGCGGGCAGTCAGCGCAGATGGCCTGGGGGTTGCGCTGGCTGCACCGTGCGCAGTGCTGAAGTCGCTCACACAGCTGTGCGTCCGGTGAGCACGGTTCACACTGAGAACCCCAGGCTGTGGAGTAGGGACACCTGAAACCAGCAACACTATGGAATGAAATATGCCACCTCCAGGGTCGAGTTTCTCTAGATAACGGTCGCCGCACGAATAACGCTTACGCCAAACGGGGCCTAAGAAACACTTTAGAAAACGTTTGCGGAAGAATATTACAAGCTCTTGTCTGATTGGTCATTTAAAAAAAATTATTTTAAACAAACTTTAATGGACCAATCAACAACAAGAAACGTATTCACCCCCTACTAGTTCCGGATAGTTCGCCGCTTACTCAGTGTTTGGCAAGAACAAAACGCCACGCGAACAATCGTCAAACGAAGGGTGTTTCTTAGACTGTTTTCGCAGATTTGAGCGAGCAAAACGTAACGTTAGCCCTTGTGAAACGGCCCCCTGATTTTTTGTTCTTTGCGTTTGCCTAGAGTTTATCCCAAATTACAGTGGAATCCTAATAACTCAAAAACTGGTAACTCAAAAACACTGGATAACTCGCAATAATGTTCTGGTCCCAGTTTAATAGTCTTTATGTTGAAAAGTCTTTTTAACTCAAAATATTGGCTCGATGGCCCGATTTCTCAGAAATGTCCTTGCTACTTGCGTTCGATAAGGCAAACCAGGAATCAAAGCCGTGTTCTGTCAAAGCATCTCCCACCGCCGTCGGTAAGCCCTTTATCCAATCCTTGTATTTAAATTTTTCCGCCATTTCAACAGTCTTTGTTTTCTTTCTTGAAAGGATAAACAAGTCCTGCCTCGCACTGCGCTCGCTGCTTTGCCACTGAACAAGGATAAACAAGTCCTGCCTCGCACTGCGCTCGCTGCTTTGCCACTGAACAAGGATAAACAAGTCCTGCCTCGCACTGCGCTCGCTGCTTTGCCACTGAACAAGGATAAACAAGTCCTGCCTCGCACTGCGCTCGCTGCTTTGCCACTGAACAAGGATAAACCAGTCCTGCCTCGCACTGCGCTCGCTGCTTTGCCACTGAACAAGGATAAACCAGTCCTGCCTCGCACTGCGCTCGCTGCTTTGCCACTGAACAAGGATAAACAAGTCCTGCCTCGCACTGCGCTCGCTGCTTTGCCACTGAACAAGGATAAACAAGTCCTGCCTCGCACTGCGCTCGCTGCTTTGCCACTGAACAAGGATAAACAAGTCCTGCCTCGCACTGCGCTCGCTGCTTTGCCACTGAACAAGGATAAACAAGTCCTGCCTCGCACTGCGCTCGCTGCTTTGCCACTGAACAAGCGAAGCGAATGCAAAAGGCACGCTATGAGCTCAGTTCACATTTTTTGCTAGGCTAACAAACAATTCTTCCCGTGCAATGCAATAAGGCACCGAAATCTTTAAATATAATTTATTCTAAATTCAACTTTAACTCAAAATATTGGCTATCTCAAAATAAAATTTCAGTCCCTTCAATTATGACTTAAGCGATTTTGTTACTGTATTGTTCTTTATCCTACGAAATCGGAATTATATACCACCTGAAGCCGCAGGGAGACCAGTGAAAACTGGACACATATGTACCTCACCCATTATGACCATATGGCCTGGGAACGCAGAAGAAGATGAAGAACAATTGTTCTTTCAAATTGTTTTTTGTTATTGTCCTTAGGGAGATGCAAAGAGATGTAATAATAAGCGTGTATCGGCATGTCATCAGATTCCATTGTACATAATATAGTGGTCATTTGTGGCCATCTAAGAGATTGTTTTGAATAGTGGAGATGCCTTGCTCAGGAAACTTCCTCACTCTTGAACATAAATAGCCATGCAT
>CM065696.1:29883834-29893834 GCA_017654935.2 Phymorhynchus buccinoides
TTTTCGGGGAAATTAATCGGCCTTCTTGTGAAGAAAAATCTGTTTAAATTAACGTCCTCCGCTCTGAGACAGACACATATGGGACATTAGTAGATATACCTATATATTAAACCCAAAAAAGATGGTGGGAACGATCCTGGAGGCAATACCCGGAGGCAGTGCAACACCAAGAAAGTCCCGAATTTTTAACAATACAGATATTATTGAGTGGTCTTCTTGTGTTTCTAGGCGCTAGCTATTCCACCCCGTTATTCTTTCACACATCAGTCCTTCCTGGCAAATGTTAAGAATAGCCCCCTCCTCTGCCCCTTCCATTCATTAACCCTTTACTAACAAATGTCCCATATGTGCCTTCCCAGGTCGAGAGGACGTAAAATTCCAAATTACTACTACCATTCATTAACCCATACTATATCGCTTCTCGGCCTTTTGGCTAAGAGGTATATATTGTTAAAAACTCGGGACTTTACTTGTGTTGCACTGCCTCCGGGCATTGCAGCCAGTATTGTTCCCACCATCTTTGTATTTACAAATGTCCCATATGTGTCTTATGACCGAGAGGACGTAAAACATCATTTTCACCATTCATTAACCTGAAACCGTCTGAAATGAATGGAAAGGGCAGAGGAGGGGCTATTCTTCTTCTTCTTCTGTGTTCCTAGGCCATATGGTCATAATGGGTAAGGTACGTATGTGTCCGGTTTTCACTGTTCACTGGTCTCCCCGCTGCGTACAGCCGACACATTCGGATTTCGGAGGAGCTCAAGGGAGACTGAAAGTTATTTGGAAGATTGTTTTGAAAAAAGGCAGGAGAATGGGCCAATAAGTCAAAAAGTATAGTAGATGATAGAAAGCAAAGGGAAAAGGCAGAGTCAAAGAGAGTGGCAGATTAGATCGAGGAAGTTACACTGAGCACAGAACTTCCAGAAGGTGGGGTAACTATTTTTACGAAAGACTCCCCGGTATCCCCACGGGGAGTGCTATTCAATTTGCCTCCTCCCCCCCCCCCCCCCCCCCCCCGTCTCTTTTCAGTCCTGTTATGTCCTCTGCCCACAATATGATGATGAGATGATATAAGTATAGTGATCAAAGTAATAGTAGGTCTAATTATGTCTCCGGTGAGCAACATTGCAGTTTCCGTTTTCTCAGAACACTCGGGAAATCCGTTGTGTGCACCTGCAGCTGATGATGAGAGAACAGCTATATTTAGAACATACCTAATGCGCACATCCACACATAACATAGGATGCTCTACGTTCTGACTAGGATTGGTCTATAGAAAAAAAGTTTCAATGTCAGAAAAAAGTTTCAATCTCTCTCTCTCTCTCTCTCCTCTCTCTCTCTCTCTCTCTCTCTCTCTCTCTCTCTCTCTCTCTCTCTCTCTCTCTCTCTCTCTCTCTCTCTCTCTCTCTCTCTCTCTCTCTCTCTCTCTCTCTCTCTCTCTCTCTCTCTTTCAGAGAGACAGAGACCAGAGAGATACTGTCGCTCTGAGCCGGAGAGACAGAGAGAGAGGGGGGGGGGGGGGGGGGCGGCGGAGAGAAAACTTGAAACTTGAAAACTTAAACTTTATTTTCCAAGGATATGAGAGAGGGAGAGAGAGAGAGAGAGAGAGAGAGAGAGGTGGAGAGAGAGAGAGAGACAGACTGAGAGAGGGGGGGGGGGGGCGGAGAGAGAGAGGGCGGAGAGAGAGAGAGAGACAGAGAGAGAGAGAGAGGAGAGAGAGAGAGAGAGAGAGAGAGGGAGAGAGAGAGAGGGGGGCGGAGAGAGAGAGAGGGGAGAGAGAGAGAGAGACAGAGAGAGAGAGAGAGAGAGGGTAGGGGGCGGAGAGAGAGAGAGAGGGGGGGCGGAGAGAGAGAGAGAGAGAGAGGGCGGAGAGAGAGAGAGAGAGGGGGGGGGCAGAGAGAGAGACAGAGAGAGAGAGAGGGGGGGGGGGGAGAGAGAGAGAGAGTGGTGGAGAGAGAGAGACACAGAGAGGCGGAGAGGGGGGGGGGCAGAGAGAGAGAGAGAGTGTGGAGAGAGAGAGAGAGAGAGAGAGAGAGAGAGAGAGGAGAGAGAGAGAGAGAGAGAGAGAGAGAGAGAGAAAGAGACAGAGAGAGAGAGAGAGAGAGAGAGAGAGAGGGGGGAGAGAGAGATATATATATATATATATATATATATATATATATATATATATATATATAGATAGAGAGAGAGAGAGAGAGAGAGAGAGAGAGAGAGAGAGAGAGAGAGAGAGAGAGAGAGAGAGAATGAATGAATGAAAAGTAGCGTTTTACGTCCTCTCGACCGGCAAGGCACATATGGGACTATGAGAGAGAGAGAGAGAGTAAACACCCCCCCTCTCTCTCTCTAGTTGTTCATTCACACATTTTCCCTGTAGCCTGTCAGTCAAAATGTTTTTATTAATTTTGTCTTGTGACGGACCTGATGGAACCAGTGGTGGGCGTGGCCTGCCAGTCAGCTGTTGTCATGTCTGTGCAGTCAGATTGATCCGTGGTGGGCGTGGCCTGCCAGTCAGCTGTTGTCATATGTGTGTGCAGTCAGATTGAACCTTGGTGGGCGTGGCCTGCCAGTCAGCTGTTGTCATATGTGTGTGCAGTCAGATTGAACCTTGGTGGGCGTGGCCTGCCAGTCAGCTGTTGTCATATGTTTGTGCAGTCAGATTGAACCTTGGTGGGCGTGGCCTGTCAGTCAGCTGTTGTCATGTGTTTGTGCAGTCAGATTGATCCTTGGTGGGCGTGGCCTGTCAGTCAGCTGTTGTCATGTGTTTGTGCAGTCAGATTGATCCGTGGTGGGCGTGGCCTGTCAGTCAGCTGTTGTCATGTGTTTGTGCAGTCAGATTGATCCGTGGTGGGCGTGGCCTGTCAGTCAGCTGTTGTCATGTGTTTGTGCAGTCAGATTGAACCTTGGTGGGCGTGGCCTGTCAGTCAGCTGTTGTCATGTGTTTGTGCAGTCAGATTGATCCGTGGTGGGCGTGGCCTGTCAGTCAGCTGTTGTCATGTGTTTGTGCAGTCAGATTGATCCTTGGTGGGCGTGGTGGGCTTGGTGGGCGTGGCCTGTCAGTCAGCTGTTGTCATATGTGTGTGCAGTCAGAGCTGTGGTGGCGTGGCCTGTCAGTCAGCTGTGTCATATGTGTGCAGTCAGATTGAACCTTGGTGGGCGTGGCCTGTCAGTCAGCTGTTGTCATGTGTTTGTGCAGTCAGATTGAACCTTGGTGGGCGTGGCCTGTCAGTCAGCTGTTGTCATGTGTGTTGTGCAGTCAGATTGAACCTTGGTGGGCGTGGCCTGTCAGTCAGCTGTTGTCATGTGTTTGTGCAGTCAGATTGAACCTTGGTGGGCGTGGCCTGTCAGTCAGCTGTTGTCATGTGTTTGTGCAGTCAGATTGAACCTTGGTGGGCGTGGCCTGTCAGTCAGCTGTTGTCATGTGTTTGTGCAGTCAGATTGATCCGTGGTGGGCGTGGCCTGTCAGTCAGCTGTTGTCATGTGTTTGTGCAGTCAGATTAGTTGGTGGGCGTGGCCTGTCAGTCAGCTGTTTCAAGTGGGAGTGCATCAAGTGATTATAATGCTGTGAGGAGTGGAAAATACCGTCAGCTGTTGTCATCAGTGCAGTCAGATTGAACCTTGGTGGGCGTGGCCTGTCAGTCAGCTGTTGTCATATGTGTGTGCAGTCAGATTGAACCTTGGTGGGCGTGGCCTGTCAGTCATCTGTTGTCATGTGTTTGTGCAGTCAGATTGATCCTCTGTCTAGCTGTTGTCATGTGTTTGTGCAGTCAGATTGATCCGTTCACTGTTTGTCGCTATTTGAAGAGGGGAGGGCATGAAGTCTCTCTGCTGTGAGGAGTGGGAAAATACCGTCTTTCTCTCTCTCTGTCTACATCTCTCTCTCTCTCTCTCTCTCTCTCTCTCTCTCTCTCTCTCTCTCTCTCTCTCTCTCTCTCTCTCTCTCTCTCTCTCTCTCTCTCTCTCTCTCTCTCTCTCTCTCTCTCTCTCTCTCCTCTCTCTCTCTCTCTCTCTCTCTCTGTGACTTCAACCACAACACACGCGTGTGCTACACAGCTTTGTGTGCCAGTCAGTTGTGTTTCCGATCATGACTGCCAGATAGAAGAGAGGGAAATGCTGATTCCGGCGGGCTGGACTAGACTGAATTTGTTTATAGCGGAGATTTCTTGCCCAGGGTACAACCCCACTCTCTCGGCTAAGGGATTTGAGGGCAACTGCGTTGGGGAAGGTCCCCGAAGGCTAACACATTCCTTTCAGGCTGCAAGACAAGAGCCAATGCAAAGCCCCCTTCGTTTGAGTGAGTCATAGTTTTCCCTCAAAAGATTAAGCTGTAGCATGATTTTCTGTTACTGTAGAAAATCATCGATTACACAGCTCTCATGTTACTGATGGCCCCTACTATATGATACTTTTTATTTATTTATTTACTAACAGTGATAAATGCATGGAATAATCTTCCCGATGAAGCAGTCAATGCAAAGTCATTACATTCTTTCAAAAATGTTATAGACTTTTTTTTATATAAAAAATAAAATGTATTCAGTTAATATACGGATTTAAAGCAATACAACTCCTCCAAAGTCGGAGTGTGGCTGCTCATGTGGCGGGGTAATGTTCTCATCCCCAGCTGGTGCATTTGTACCATAGTGTTCAAGTGCTTCGGCTGTTGGGTTGATCGTAGTCTTTAAGTCATCAGTGAATGAAGCCTAACCTAATCAATACAAAAATCAAAAATACATTTAGAGGGCAAAAGGGTAAAAACGAAATAGCCTAAAGTGCCGTTTATGCAATGCTATGCTAACGTCAAGCAACAACCCAATGTTGATAGGTTAAGAACAGCCATTTCAGCAAAAGGCCGATCTACACAGCTGCTGTTTAGATACATATGTATTCGTAATCCTTCAAGTACATGCGAACTAAAAGGGAAACTAGGTGCACCAGTCACATGACCATTTTGATCACATGACTCGTACACGACCTGTGGACACCAAAACACTGAAATGGCGTCTGCTACAGCGGCATCAAACTTCTCAAAAGGCCATATTTTAATTCTGCTGTTGATAATATCAACATGCCAAGGGACCCACCACTACCTTCCCAACTGGAACTCCATTGACTCTAGACCTTTACCAAGCTGGTATGATGAATCCAAACTGGGGATTTTCATTCACTGGGGCGTGTTTTCTGTGCCCAGTTACTCCTCCGAATGGTTTTGGTGGGGGTGGAAAGGGCAACAGATCCCGGCCATTCGTCAGTTCATGCAGGACAACTATCGTCCAGATTTCACCTACGCTGATTTCGCCAAGGACTTCACTGCCGAGTTCTTCCAGGCGGATGAATGGGCAAAGCTGTTTGAATCGTCAGGAGCAAAGTGAGTAAAGATCATATAGATTACATCCGCGCACACAATAAATGAATAATATACCCATGGTCAAAAACCTTACACACATATTTGGTTGCCAGTGTGCATAGATGCATGAATGCTGCAAATACATACAGATGCACACACCGACACACATATTTTGTGCACACACACACACACACACACACACACACACACACACACACACACACACACACACACACACACACACAGTACACACACACACACACACACACTTTTGCTTCACACAGATAAACAGACCTACATAGCCATCTGAACGGATTATCTTAAACAAAATAAATGTCCATAAAGTTTAATAGTATTCATTCACCCTGATATTTATTGAAAACAAAAAAGTAGACAAAGTTAAGGTAAACTAGCAAAATGACCATGCCAAGATTGTCTGACTAATTCATCTTGTAATAAATAACTGATTAAAGGCGATGCTATGTGGCAGGTACATAGTGTTTGTCAGCAAGCACCACGAAGGATACACCAACTGGCCCTCCAAGTATTCCTTCAACTGGAACTCCATGGACGTAGGACCTCACAGAGACATTGTGGGTCAGTGAGTGGATGGATGGATAGATTGGATGGATGACCTATGGATGGATGGATGATGGATGGGTTGATGCACCAACTGGCCCTCCAAGTATTCTTTCAACTGGTACTTCATGGATGTGGGACCGCATAAGACTAAGAGTAGTTATTGTGGGTCTGTGTACAATGATCAACTTTACTGTGTTTAGTCTTTGCATTTATAACTATTCTAATCTTTTTAAATTTTTGTTTTGCATTGAGTCAATGGCAGCAGGAATCATGTGCATCTGCCCCATGCCCTCCCCCCTCCCCATTGTGTGTGCGTGCGTGTGCGTGTGTGTCACTATGTGTTTGAACCATGTGTGTTAAGCACAGAATATTATACTGTTTTGACTTTCCAGGGGCTATCATGTGAAATTCTAGTGCGTTTAAAATGAATGTTTTCCAGTGGATTTGATTTGAAAACAACAGATACTTTTTTTTTCATACTTAATTCTTACATTGAAACTGCAAAAGTACAATGACTTCATCATCAGTTAATTTGTTTGTTTCCTGAAGTCTATCACTGAATTGAACTTTCCACAGGTGAACTGGCCGATGCGGTGAAGAACCACAGCTCGCTGAAGTTCGGTCTGTACCACTCCCTGTTTGAGTGGTTCCACCCTCTGTATCTGAAGGACAAGGCCAACAACTTCTCCACACAGCACTTCGTACTGGTGAGTCGACTGTTGAGGAGTGAGAGTGAGAATATACTCTAGGCAGGGCAGGCTGTTGAGGAATGTCTGAGTGGTTCCACCCTCTGTACCTGAAGCCAACAACTTCTCCACACAGCAGTTCGTACTGGTGAGACGACTGTTGAGGAGTGAGAGTGGGGATGTGCCCTGGGCAAGGCAGGCTGTAGAGGAGTGAGAGTGGGGATGTACCCTGGACAGGGCAGGCTGTAGAGGCTGTTAGAGAGTGGGGATGTACCCTGGGCAGGGCAGGCTGTAGAGGAGTGTCTGAGTGGTTCCACCCTCTGTACCTGAAGGACTAAGCCAACAACTTCTCCACACAATAGTTCGTACTGGTGAGTCGACAGTTGAGGAGTGAGAGTGGGAATGTACCATGGACAGGCTGTAGAGGAGTGAGAGTGGGGATGTACCCTGGGCAAGGCAGGCTGTAGAGGAGTGAGAGTGGGGGTGTACATTGGGCAAGGCAGGCTGTAGAGGAGTGAGAGTGGGGATGTACCCTGGGCAAGGCAGGCTGTAGAGGAGTGAGAGTGGGGGTGTACATTGGGCAAGGCAGGCTGTAGAGGAGTGAGAGTGGGGATGTACCCTGGACAGGGCAGGCTGTAGAGGAGTGAGAGTGGGGATGTACCCTGGACAGGGCAGGCTGTAGAGGAGTGAGAGTGGGGATGTACCCTGGACAGGGCAGGCTGTAGAGGAGTGAGAGTGGGGATGTACCCTGGACAGGGCAGGCTGTAGAGGAGTGAGAGTGGGGATGTACCCTGGACAGGGCAGGCTGTAGAGGAGTGAGAGTGGGGATGTACCCTGGACAGGGCAGGCTGTTGAGGAGTGAGAGTGGGGATGTACCCTGGACAGGGCAGGCTGTTGAGGAGTGAGAGTGGGGATGTACCCTGGACAGGGCAGGCTGTTGAGGAGTGAGAGTGGGGATGTACCCTGGACAGGGCAGGCTGTTGAGGAGTGAGAGAGGGGATGTACCCTGGACAGGGCAGGCTGTAGAGGAGTGAGAGTGGGGATGTACCCTGGACAGGGCAGGCTGTAGAGGAGTGAGAGTAGGGATGTACCCTGGACAGGGCAGGCTGTAGAGGAGTGAGAGTAGGGATGTACCCTGGACAGGGCAGGCTGTAGAGGAGTGAGAGTAGGGATGTACCCTGGACAGGGCAGGCTGTAGAGGAGTGAGAGTAGGGATGTACCCTGGGCAGGGCAGGCTGTAGAGGAGTGAGAGTAGGGATGTACCCTGGGCAGGGCAGGCTGTAGAGGAGTGAGAGTAGGGATGTACCCTGGGCAGGGCAGGCTGTAGAGGAGTGAGAGTAGGGATGTACCCTGGGCAAGGCAGGCTGTTGGAGAGTGGGGATGTACCCTGGACAGGGCAGGCTGTTGGAGAGTGGGGATGTACCCTGGACAGGGCAGGCTGTTGAGGAGTGAGAGTGGGGATGTACCCTGGGCAAGGCAGGCTGTAGAGGAGTGTCTGAGTGGTTCCACCCTCTGTATCTGAAGGACAAAGCCAACAACTTCTCCACACAGCAGTTCGTACTGGTGAGTCGACTGTTGAGTGATAGTGGGGATCTACCCTGGGCAAGGCAGGCAGAGGAATGTTTGAGCAGTCCCCCCAAATTCACCCACTCTCCTTTTTCTCAGCCGCAAATGATAAATCATGTCAATTATAAGTTTTGTTTAAAAAACCCGAGGAGTGAGAGTGGGGATGTACCCTGGACAGGGCAGGCTGTTGGAGAGTGGGGATGTACCCTGGACAGGGCAGGCTGTTGAGGAGTGAGAGTGACAAACTAAAGGAATTAAAGACCCTCCACACGCCGATGTGTGAAATATCAGCGTTTTCACGTGTTTTCCCTCTCTCGCTGGTAAGAAATCTTAATATTCCGAGCACTCTTAATATCTTAATATTCTGGGTACAGGGGATTTTTTCCTCTCATTCTACACTAGGCCTTAACGGTCTGAACGTGGAGTCTTTCGGATGAGACGATAAACCGAGGTCCCGTGTGCCCATGCACTTAGCATACGTTAAACCCAGTGGCAACGAAAAAGTTGTCATTTGGTCAAAATTTACCCCCCCCCCCTCATCTCCCTCATCAATGACAAAAATCGCATGCAAAATTTAAAAAAAAAAAAAAAAAAAAAAAAAAATGGGTGGCGCGCCTCTGGCTGCGACGCGCTCTCCAGGTGGGAGCAACCAGAATTTCACAGAGACGCCTCTGTGACTATAAAGTACCTAATACCTAATACCTAATACGAGAGGGACAATAAACACCGGCATGGTGGATCTTACTGTTTATCTCTCGGAAATAATTAAGTAATTTCATGGTGTGTGTGAACGATCTTGCCTAATTCAATCGGTCAAAGACGGGAATATACTCTACCATCAGGTAGATCCCCAGCTCTCGCCTTGCGTGTTTGAGCAGACATACAGCACTTAGAACACCGTGCATCATTTATATTTGTACGTCACATTTTGCAAGTTTTATCAGTTTGTGGCAACTGGCCACCCCTAGTTGTTCTGAAAAACAATGTTTGCAAGTCGCTGACTCGCATCCTGCGGTTTCAAGCTTCGACGCCATTGTTGCATTGTTGCTATGGTATTTGACCCAGTAATGGAGGTAAGCAACTCTAATTTTCACGAAGTGCTCTCCCCTTGTTTTTGTCCCGAAAATCGTCTATTAGAACCTAGTTGGCCTGGGGTGACTTTCCATTTGGCCGAGAGAGAGTGGATGACCCCCGGGCCGCTGCATTGTTTTCTTTGGATGTTTGACTTGTCCCCTGTTCCAAGGCTGTGAAAACCATAGTCTGTTTCCCTTGACCAATCGTTTCTTTCTCCTGAGTCTCTGTTTCTATCTCTGCTTCTATCTCTGCCTCTCTCAGTCTCTCTCTGTCTCTCTCCAACTTGCAGCTGATCTCTAATTGATATGAGAATATGCACGCCTTTTGCTTATGTTTGTTAAAAGTTTAATGCATTGAGTTTTGTGAACATCTAATTTTGTTATTTCTCCAAAATATCATGTATTGATTCCCCCCCCCCCCCCCCCCCCCCCCTCATTGTTCCCTGGGCAAACAGCCTATTCATTAGAACCGTCCGTTTCTCTCTCTCTCTCTCTCTCTCTCTCTCTCTCTCTCTCTCTCTCTCTCTCTCTCTCTCTCTCTCTCTCTCTCTCTCTCTCTCTCTCTCTCTCTCTCTCTCTCTCTCTCTCTCTCTCTCTCTCTCTCTCTCTCTCTCTCTCTCTCTCTCTCTCTCTCTCTCTCTCTCTCTCTCTCTCCCTCCCAAGGACAGATTGGAAGACTAGGCGTTGCCTAAAATCTTTATCCTTGAAAAATAAAGTTCAAGTTTTCTCTCTCTCTCTCTCTCTCT
>CM065696.1:29898834-29901334 GCA_017654935.2 Phymorhynchus buccinoides
TCAGATGTCTGGTCAGTGGACAAAATCATTAAGCTTGGTCACATGCAATTAAGCGAGGATTTCAGTGTTTGGTACTTTATAGTCATATAGTGACATTCGGGTTGCTCTCACCTGGAGAGCGCGTCGCAGCCACTGGCACACAACACATTTTTTTTATTATTTGCATGCGACTTTTTGTGTGATTGATGAGGTGTAAAGTTGTACAACACAATTTGGACCAAATGACAACTTTTTCGTTGCCACTGGGTTTGACGTGTGCTGGTTTCTGCTGCCTGACTGACCCCTGACTGAATTTGAATCGAATTCTTCAGAAAAAAACGATAAGAAATTAAACTGATGTTACACACCCACAGGTACACGATGAAGCGGACATCAGACAGGACAGACGTGTAAAGTTGTACAACACACTGTGTCAGGTACACGATGAAGCGGACATCAGACAGGACAGACGTGTAAAGTTGTACAACACACTGTGTCAGGTACACGATGAAGCGGACACCAGACAGGACAGACGTGTAAAGTTGTACAACACACTGTGTCAGGTACATGATGAAGCGGACACCAGACAGGACAGACGTGTAAAGTTGTACAACACACTGTGTCAGGTACACGATGAAGCGGACACCAGACAGGACAGACGTGTAAGGTTGTACAACACACTGTGTCAGGCACATGATGAAGCGGACACCAGACAGGACAGACGTGTAAGGTTGTACAACACACTGTGTCAGGTACATGATGAAGCGGACATCAGACAGGACAGA
This sequence comes from Phymorhynchus buccinoides, assembly GCA_017654935.2. NCBI lineage: Eukaryota > Metazoa > Mollusca > Gastropoda > Neogastropoda > Raphitomidae > Phymorhynchus > Phymorhynchus buccinoides. Next base: position 29,899,599 of record CM065696.1, read on the forward strand.
CGTGTAAAGTTGTACAACACACTGTGTCAGGGACATGATGAAGCAGACACCAGACAGGACAGACGTGTAAAGTTGTACAACACACTGTGTCAGGTACACGATGAAGCGGACATCAGACAGGACAGACGTGTAAAGTTGTACAACACACTGTGTCAGGTACACGATGAAGCGGACACCAGACAGGACAGACGTGTAAAGTTGTACAACACACTGTGTCAGGTACACGATGAAGCGGACATCAGACAGGACAGACGTGTACGCGGTGGTGCTGAAGTGGCCGACGGGCAGCGGTCTGACCCTGGGCTCCCCTGCCCCCGGCAGCACCACGCTGGTCAGCCTCCTGGGACTGCCCGGCCACCTGGACTACCAGGCCAAAGGTCAAGGTCAGCAGGGGATGGTCATCTCCCTGCCCGCCGTCAGCTTCAGCCAGATGCCCTGCCAGTGGGCCTGGACCTTCAAGATGACCGACATCTCAAACTGACCGACAACAGATTTTGATATTTTGGTTAAATCCTGTTCTCGAACAATCCTAGCTCTGATTTCTGTCCAAGTACAGTCGGATCTCAGTAGTCTTAACCTCCCAGCTGCTTGACCCAAACTGCAAGGTCATTGTACTGGAGACTCTTTTAATGATAAATAAGAAGATAAATGACTAACTGGAGCATTTAGAAGAGAGAATGACCTTTTGTTAAAGACCCACCACGTCACGTGTCAAAATCACGGTTTCCACGTGTTTTCCCTCTTACAGCTAGTACGGAATCTTAAGAAATCTTCCTAGCATAAGAGGGAATGTGACACGTGACGTGGGGGGTCTTTAAAGTCAAATCACGTGCATTCTACCGTTGAATTAGTGCTATAAACCCCCTGGTACGATATTAGTAACTCGGTGGTACGAATTCTGTAACAGGTCTTGTAATTCGTACCTTTTGAAGAAAAAAGTATTTTTTACTATTGAGCCAAAAGTACAATCATTATTTTTATAATTGTAGTATATAGTTATAGCCCTCTACCAACAGTATCCATGTTGAAAGTTTTATAGCTTTTGGATTATCTGCCCTTGAGATAGAGATCTCTATCGTTAGGAGGTACTATATCAATAAGTGTCCCATACTATGGCTCATTTTAAAATTTGATTTTAAGCTAGAAAACTAACAGATTCTGCCTTTTTATGGCAGTGATTTGCATAAAGAAAACTAGGAAGTACTTTGGATATTATCTTTTCTGAAATAAATCCTTGAAGGCGATCGTAAAGCACTCAATCCACCACCAAAGTTTGAGAACCGGTTTTCATCATCTGTGGACAAGAACTACATGCATCATGATGGAAAGAAGCTGTTGGCTAGTGTTAATTACGGCATTCGGTGTTATCACCATGTGGAATATTTGACTTTATCATTCTTTCCATGACATGAAAATAGCCCCAAACTGATTCTAAAACTATACCATGTGTGCAACTACATAAAATGAAAAAACCCTGAAAGGCCGGGGTGAGAGAGAAAATGGAGTTTTACGTCCTCTTGGTCTGAATCAGACACATATGGGACATTTGTAAATACAAATATGGTTGGAACAATACTGGAGGCAATGCCCGGAGGCAGTACGAAACCAGTAAAGTCCCGATTTAAAAAAATGAATACAGATAGCTGTAGCGGTGACCATGCCTCGGTTAAACCTCATCGGCTATGGCACCGCCACAAGTGCATTTTTTGAAAGGCCGGGGTCCAGGGGTAATGTTC
>CM065696.1:29906334-29907655 GCA_017654935.2 Phymorhynchus buccinoides
TTTCAGACAGCCCCAATGAGCCCGGAGTGTTCATATTTTTACGCGGTTGAATGAGTGGGGTTATAAGCCAGAAAGCACTAGCTAGTTATTATTATTCTTAGGGGAAAGACAGAAGGTACTATCATTCTCGGGTGAAAGACAGAAGGTACTATCATTCTCGGGTGAAAGACAGAAGGTACTATCATTCTTCTCGGGTGAAAGACAGAAGGTACTATCATTCTCGGGTGAAAGACAGAAGGTACTATCATTCTTCTCGGGTGAAAGACAGAAGATACTATCATTCTTCTGGGATGAAAGACAGAAGGTACTATCATTCTTCTCGGGTGAAAGTCAGAAGGTACTATCATTCTTCTCGGGTGAAAGTCAGAAGGTACTATCATTCTTCTCGGGTGAAAGACAGAAGATACTATCATTCTTCTGGGGTGAAAGACAGAAGGTACTATCATTCTTCTCGGGTGAAAGTCAGAAGGTACTATCATTCTTCTCGGGTGAAAGCCAGAAGGTCATTCTTCTCGGGTGAAAGCCAGAAGGTACTATCATTCTTCTCGGGTGAAAGCCAGAAGGTACTATCATTCTTCTCTGGTGAAAGCCAGAAGGTACTACCATTCTTCTCTGGTGAAAGCCAGAAGGTACTATCATTCTTCTCTGGTGAAAGCCAGAAGGTACTACCATTCTTCTCGGGTGAAAGCCAGAAGGTACTACCATTCTTCTCTGGTGAAAGCCAGAAGGTACTACCATTCTTCTCGGGTGAAAGCCAGAGGGTACTATCATCCTTCTCGGGTGAAAGCCAGAAGGTACTATCATTCTTCTCGGGTGAAAGTCAGAAGGTACTATCATCCTTCTCGGGTGAAAGCCAGAACGTATTATCTTCTTCTCAGGTGAAAGTCGGAAGATACACTATAATTCTTCTCGGGTGAAAGCCAGAAGGCACTATCATTATTCTCGGGTGAAAGCCACAAGGCCAAGGTACTATCATTCTTCTTGGGTGAAAGCTAGAAGGCACTACTGTCACAAAAGGAATCAAGATGGCAGATAGTACCTTCTGGCTTTCACCTGAGAAGAACGACAGTACCTTCTGGCTTTCACCTGAGAAGAATGATAGTACCTTATGGATTTCACCTGAGAAGAACGACAGTACCTTATGGATTTCACCTAAGAATGACAGTACCTTATGGATTTCACCTGCGAAGAATGATAGTACCTTCTGGCTTTCACATGAGAAGAAGGATAGTACCTTCTGTCTTTCACCTGAGAAGAATGATAGTACCTTCTGGCTTTCACTTGAGAAGGAGAGTACCTTCTGGCTTTCACCTGAGAAGAA
>CM065696.1:29908155-29915655 GCA_017654935.2 Phymorhynchus buccinoides
TGAGTTTCTGTTTTCTGACGGTGTTGGTGTGTTGTACGTATGTGTCTGTTATAGTTTTGTAAATACCAAAAAGAAAAGAAAAAAATGGGGATTCGTTGGTGGACAGTTAATTACGCGCAACGCGCCGCTCGCGCCGGCCGCTTCCTTTTTCACTCCGCACACAGGACCAACACATTCTCTCTATCAACACAACACAACACACACAATACACAACACACCACACACACACACACCAGCACACACACACCACAACACCACCACACAACACCACAAACAACAAAGTAAGAATATTTTCTAAAACAAGAACCTAAACTCGATTATTCTTTCCGGAGTTTTCCTAGGTCTGGGAATAAAGTTCTCCCTGAAGGAAAAAAAAAAAAAAATGAATCTCTCCTCTCTCTGCCTCCTCTCTCCTCCTTCTTCTCTTCTCTCTCTCTCTCCTCTCTCTCTCGCTCTCTCTCTACTCTCTCTCTCTCTCTCTCTACTCTCGCTCTCTCTCTCTCTCTCTCTCTCTCTCTCTCTCTCTCTTTCTCTCTCTTCTCTCTCTCTCCTCTCTCACACCACACACCCACACACACACACACACACACCACACCACACCACACACACCACACACACACTCACACACCACGGGGATTGAACTGTAGTTACAGACAGACAAATGGATAATGAACGTGGGGGTGACAGGGGGGCGCGAGGGGGGGGGGGGGGGGGGGTGGGGGGGGGGTAAGTGAGGCCCGTTAGTTGTTTAATGGTAAAAAGAATGAATGTCTTTTTAGTAAAGGTCATAGGCTTTTTGTCTGCCTTTTCTGAGAGAAGAGAGAGAGAGAGAGAGAAGAGAGCGAGAGAGAGAGAGAGAGAGAGGAGAGAGATAGAGAGAGAGAGAGAGACTGAGAGAGAGATGAGAGAGAGACAGAGTGCAGAAGAGATGGGGTTGTGTGTGTGTGATTGCAATTGTGTGAGAAGTCAGTCATTTTTTTTAATTTTCAGAGAGGGAATACTGAATAAGAAAGAACAACAAACAAACATTTTGTTTTACATCAAGCCATATAAAACCACACAGTACACCAAGCCGCGTGCGTGCGCGAGCGCGCGCGGCGCGCGTGTGTGTCTGTGTTTGTGTGTGTGGGGTTGTGTCCTTTTCTTTCATTTAACAGTCTATACACTACAAGACACGAGTGATATTAGACAAATTCATACAAAAGGGGGAAATAATTATGATTGTGATGTGTGACGGACACGGAAATATTAAGTTGAAGTTGAAGTTGAAACTTGAGACGTGATTGAGGCATCAGAGGAGAGTTGATGCCTGTTCACCACATTCAATAGAGGTGGTAACCTCTGTGGTGACGGATAAGGCGAGAGAGTGAGAGAGAGAGAGGTTTGGGATGAGAGAGAGGAGGGGTGGGGGTGAGTGAGAGGGAGCTCGCTGCAGCAGAGAGAGAGGGAGAGAGAGAGAGAGAGAGAGAGAGAGAGAGAGAAGAGAGGAGAGGGGGAAAGAGAGAGCGATGAGAAGAGGAGAGAGAGGAGATAGAGAGAGAGAGAGAGAGAGAGAGAGAAGAGAGAGAGAGGGAGAGAGAGAGAGAGAGAGAGAGAGAGAGAGAGAGAGAAGAGAGAGAGAGAGAGGGAGAGAGGAGAGGAGAGAGAGAGAGAGAGGAGAGAGAGAGAGGAGAGTAGAGAGAGAGGAGAGAGAGAGATGAGAGAGATGAGAGAGAGAGAGGGATTAGAGAGAGAGAGAGAGAGAGAGAGAGAGAGAGAGATTAGAGAAACAAACAAAGGAGTAGAAAGGGAAAGGGGTGTAAACTGAAGAGTAAAAGACTAAGGGTGTCAGTACGGTTGTGTAGGAGGAGTATGAGCCCCCCTGACGCGTCTGACAAAACCGTTCAGACCGTTCATTCGTCACCTCTCCAAAGAAACCCCTGTCTGAGAAAGACAGTACAGTCGGTGTTTTATGCTGACTTGTTTACTTGTACAGGAATGACTGTGTGCAATAACTGTGTTGAAAAGTATAATGAACGAGTAAGGTCTATGGGAGTGCAACCAAAGGGTAAGTTGTGTACGTCTTGGGGAGAGAGAGGGGGGGGGGGGGGACGGGGCACTAGAAATGAGAACAAAAGAGGACATAGAGAGAGAACGTGTGGGTTGTGGTGTGTGTGAGTGAGAGAGAGAGAAGAGAAGAGAGAGAGAGAGAGAGAGACAGATGGAGAGAGAGAGAGAGAGAAGAGACAGGAGAGAGAAGAGACAGCAGAGGAGAGAGACATTAGACAAATGACGAGAAAGGAGACAGACACGTCACTTGGATCCAGTCAGAGGAATCACACACTCTCTCCTCTCTTCTGAGAGAGAGAATCTCTCCTCTCTCACAAAGCGTTACCACAACCAGCAGTTACACAGGGACACACAGGGGGGACACAGATACACACACGCGCACACACGCACGGCACACACACACACACAATCACAACACAGCAGTTTACCACACACAGACACACAATCACACACAGACACGCATGCAGACACAGAGAGGAGACACACACAGGACACACACAGGACACACACACCACACACAACACACACAGACACACACACACCCAAAGATTACCAGGAAGTTGTCTGTATGTCTGCTTCTTCCATCTTATTATTATCCTTTCTAGGATCTCTCTCATATGCCCGAGAGTTTGTGATCTGGCCTGAGATTCCAACTTTTGGGAAAAGTAAATGGAAACGGGGAGGGGGGGGAGAGGGGGGGCGGAGATTGAGTTACCAGGGAGGAAAATGTTAAGAGAGAGGTGGAGCAGGAGAGACGAGAGAGAGAGAGAGAGAGGAGAGAGAGAGATGAGAGAGAGAGGAGAGAGAGAGAGAGAGATGATAGAGAGGGGAGAGAGAGAGAGGAGAGAGAGAGAGAGAGGGGGATAGGGAGAGAGAGAGAGAGAAAGAAAGCGAGAGAGAGAGATGCTGGTGGTGGTGTGTGTGTGTATGTGGGTGAGAGGAGAGAGAGAGAGAGAGAGAGAGAGAGGAGACGAGAGACGCGGTGTGTGTGCTGTGTGAGAGCGAGAGAGGAGAGAGGAGAGCTGAGAGAGCGAGAGGAGAGAGAGAGAGAAAGAAAGGAGGCGACCGAGATGAATAGAGGGAGAGAGAGAGAGAGATGGCGGCGTGTGTGTGTGTGAGGTGCGAGTGTGGTGTGTGAGGTGCGGTCTGCGTGTGTAGTGTGTGTGTGTGCTGTGTGTGTGTGTGGGTGTGTGTGAGAGAGGAGAGAGACAGAACAGAAAGAGGTGTGTGTGCGAGCGCGCGCGCGCGTGTATATATATAGTGTGTGTGTGGTGTGTGTGTTGTGTGTCGTGTACCTGTGTGTGTGTGTTGTGTGAGAGAGAAAGAGATTGTGGACGCGAAAAACAGCAAGAAGGCGCAGCGGGAGAGACCAGTGAAAACTGAAAAGCCACCGGAAACATACACGTACCTTACCCATTATCTGGCTGTAATTTGTGGACCTGGGACACAGAAAGAAGAGAAGAAGAAGACTTTGCCTGCAAAAGCTGCAGAGAGTACTTAGTTTAAATGCTTGTCTCGCTTCGCCGGCCGGTAGGCTAGCCTAAGTAGGCCTAGTAGCGGCTTCTGTGTGTGTGCCGGGACAGAACTTCGACGGGCCGGGTGGGTAGGGTATTGACACACACAACAATACAATGCCCAGTATGAGTGGGGGGGTTTTAGGCCCAAGGCACGAATAGGCAGCTGATACTAGGCCTACAGCATAATTCACTTGCCTTGCTTGTGCAGTTCAGTTCACGATGAGTTGTGTAGATAGCAGCAGCAGCTAGCGTAGAGAAAGGAGGAGAGGAGAGTCGTTTTGTTGTTGTTTTTTAGTTGTAATAGAGACTCAAAAGGAGTTCTTCGCGGTTTCGCTATCATCCAATAGGGGTTGTATTTTATTTTAAAAGGGGATGACGGATTTGTGAGAGAGAGAGAGACCCAGACTGCATTTTGGCGGTTCGTTAGTCCGTATATGATGTTGTGGCTGAACCCGTGGGATTGTGCGTTTGGTTCTGTGGTGGGTCTTTCTTCTATTCTTGTTGTGAAGTAGGTAAGTTGGGAGGGGTATTTTGTTTTGGTGTGTGTGTGTGTGTGTGGGTGTTGTTGTGTGTGGTGTGGTGTGTGTGGCTGTCACTTCTCTCTCTCTCTCTTCTCTCTCTCTCTCTCTCTCTCTCTCCTCTCTCTCTCTATGGTGTCTCTGGTGTGTCGCTGTGTGCGCGTGATGTGTGTGGTGGGATGGTGTGTGTGTGTGTGTTGTGTGTTGTGTGGTGAGAGTGTGTGGTGTTTGTTGGTGATCTGTGTGACTGTATGTGTGTATGTGTGTGTGTGACTGTGCGTGTGTAGTGAAGAGAGAGATGAGAGAGAGGGGAGTGTCAAGTGCGATGCGCCCTGTGTTGAGTTTGTGGTGTGTGTGATGGGTGTGTGGAGAGGTTGTGGGTTGTTTATGTGGTGCTTGGGTGTGAGAGCAGAGGTGTGTAGTGTGGTGTGTGTGTTTGTGTGTGGTGTGTGTGTCTCTCTCTCTCTCTCCTCTCTCTCTCTCTCCTACTCTCTCGCTCTTTGCGCTCTCATATCTCTATCTCTGTGTCTCTGTGTGTTCGCTGTGTGAGAGTGCGTGTGCTGTGTGAGAGTGTGTGGTTTGTTTGTGGGACTGTGGTGTCTGTGTGACTGTATGTGCTGTATGTGCGATGCGTCTTCTGTGTGTGGACGTTGTGTGTTTGTGTAGTGTGTAGGAGGAGAGCTGAGTGTGTGCGTATCGGTGTGCTTTTTTGTGGTGGTGTAGTGAGAGTGCTTGTGTGGTTATGTGCGTGTGTGTGTGAGCGAGAGTGTGGTGTAGGTGTGTGTGTGTGTGTGTGTGTGTGAGTGTGTGTGTGTGTGTGAGTGATAGAGTGGTGTGTTGTGTGTGTGAGAGAGAGAGAGAGAGAGGACGGAGAGAGAGAGAGAGAGAGAGGAAAGAGAGAGAGTGTGAGACGAAAGAGATAGAGAGACGAGAGAGAGTGTGTGTGTGTGGTGTTGTGTGTGTGAGAGAGACGGATAGATAGATAGAGAGAGTGTGTGTGAGAGTGTGCGTGAGAGACGGGAGAGAGAGAGAGAGAGAGAAGAGAGAGGAATGAGAGAGAGAGGAGGGATGAGAGAGAGAGAGAGGTCTGTGTGTGTCTGCCCTTCAAGTTGTTGTCTTCTTGGTCCGATATCCTGAGACTGCATGACATAAGAAGGGCACCTATGTTTGACTGACTACCCTTCATTCAGCATTCTTTGAATTCAAACTCTTGTATTCCATTGAGTACTATTTGTTATCTGACTATCCTACTGTTTCGAAATGTGTGAATGACAACGTCTCTTTACTCTCTCTCTCTCTCTCCCTCTTCTCTCCTCTCTCTCTCTCTTCTCTCTCTCACTCTCTCCTGTCTCTTCTCGCTCTCCTCTCTCTCTGCTCTCCTCAGGTCTCTCTCTCTCTCTCTCATCTCTACTCTCTCTCTCCTCTCTCTCTCACTCCCTCTCTCTCTCGTCATGTTAGCTTATTCTTTCCCCTCAATTCAACAAATGTGTTGATCTCTCCCCCTCTCTCTAATCTGTGTCTCTCTTTAGTTTTCTCTCTCTCTCCCTCTGCTCCTCTAACTCCCTCTCTCTGTCACTCAGCAATCTCTCTCTCTCTCTCTAGTCTCTATCTCTCTCTCTCTATCTCTTTCTCCCTCTCGCTCTCTTCTCTAAAATCTGACCTCTCTCTCTTCACTATCTCTCCTGTCTCTCTCTCTCTACCTAACTAGCTTAACGTCAGAGCCCCCCTTCTAAGTAGTCTCTCTATCCCTCTCTCGCGACCCCCTATCGCTCTCATCTATCTCTCCTCTCTCCCCCTCTCTCTCTCTCTCTCCCTCTCTCTATCTCTATCTCTCTCTCTCTCAATCTCTCTCTCTCTCTCACTGTCTCTCTCTCTCTCTCTCTCCCTATCTCTCGCTCCCCCTCTCTCTCTCTCTCTCCCTCTCTCTCTCCCCCCCTCCTCTCTCCCTCTCCGGCCTCTCTCTCTCCCTCCTCTCACACTCTCTCTCTCTCTCCCTTCTCTCAATCTCTCCTCTCTCTCTCTCGTCCCCTCTCTCTCTCTCTCCCTCTCCTCTCTCTCTCTCTCCCTCTCTCCTCTCTATCTCCATCTCTCTCTCCTCTCTCTCTCTCCTCTCTCTCTCTCCTCTCTATCTCTCCCCTCTCTCGCTCTCTCTTTCTCCCTCCCCCATCTCTCCCCTCTCATTTCCTGATCTTTCTTCATCCTTCTACGTACCTGCCTGTCACGTTTTGGACCAATCTGTCATCAAGCCTGAACCAAAAATTGATAAGTAGAAAGCTCTTGCTCTGTGAAGGGGGAACAAACACCAACATAACACAAAGCAAAGCGAGTTCAAACAGCGACCATACTAGGTTAGAACAGTAATTATTACGTGCTTTGTGACAAGTGGGCGATGAGAGAGAGTGAGAGATGAGAGAGAGAGAGAGGAGAGAGAGAGCGAGAGAGAGAGAGAGAGAGAGAGAGAGAGAGAGAGAGCATTGAACATTGAGCACTAAACACTGATTTGTTTTAAAGGATAAAGATTTTAAGCGAAGCCTATTCTTCCAATCTGTTGAGAGAGAGAGAGAGAGAGAGAGAGAGAGAGAGAGAGAGAGAGAGAGAGAGAGAGAGAGAGAGGAGAGATGAGAGAGAGAGAGAGAGAGACACATGAACTGAAACTGGGTTTTTTTAAGGATAAAGATTTTAGGCGAAGCCTATTCTTCCAATCTGTTGAGAGAGAGAGAGAGAGAGAGAGAGAGAGAGAGAGAGAGAGAGAGAGAGAGAGAGAGAGAGAGAGAGAGAGAGAGAGAGAGAGAGTGTGTGTGTGTGTGTGTGTGTGTGTGTGTGTGTGTGTGTGTGTGTGTGTGTCAACGACACATTAACAGGGCTATTCCGCCTCCAAGTTGCACTACTAACCTTTTTATGTTCTCTTTCTTTCTTCTTTCTTTCTTTCTTCCTTTCTTCTATTTCATCCATTTTTACGACAAAGTCTGTTGCAGTCGATGTCTTCTTGCGTGATGCACTGGCTGCCGTCGCAATCCGAGTAATAGGAGCGTCGGTGAATGAACTGGTGTATTGGGCAATCGAGTCGTAGAGTTGTCCCATTATAAATACGCAAGACGTTCAATGCTGCACTTTGTCATCTCCAAATATGGAAAGTGACGCCATTCGCGTGACAATGTCGGTTTTCAGTGAAACTTTAGAATGTGTAAAACAAATTTTAATCATTCAATCTGAAATTAAACTGATTCTAGCCCTAACCCTAACCTTAACCCTAGCCCTAACCATAACCTAAACCTTAACCCTTTCGCCGCCAGCCATTTTTCAGCCAAAATGTACCATTAAGCTTAACTGGGTATAGAAAAAAAAATATATCTGCAATATTGTGAATTCCTCTGTGACATGTATAACATAAGGCCTATCCTTACCTCCCAACATGA
>CM065696.1:29920655-29935655 GCA_017654935.2 Phymorhynchus buccinoides
TTCCTTATATTAACATTTTTCCTTTTTGGTGTGTTGCAGGCAGTAAGGAGACCCGAGCAAGACAGACCATTTTCCAAGATTCTGGAGCCGCGCTTCTGTCTACAGATCCCCATTAGGAGAATCAAGCCCGTGTCCATCCAGTCGACCTCCACGCGTAAAAGGATAAACTACCTGGCAATAGTAGTATCCTTTCATCAACAATCTCGCCTTGCGGGTCGTCAATGTCCAGGGTGTGGTGTCAACAGTGTTAGGAACGAACTCCTAGACCTTCGTACTGAAGTTGTAAGAGAGGCTCTTCAGAATCACCTCTAATTGCAGAGAGAGAGAGGGTTGTGAATCTACTTTTATTTCTTCAAAACCGAAGAACATCGTTTTAATCAGGACAGAAACGTGTCTGAAGACAACAAACGGATATTGTTATTAATATATATCTGACCACCCTTCTTGGACTTGAAGTCGTCAATTCGGATTATCCCTTAACTCGTGGATTAGCAGGGCATACGATCATCACCTCCTTGAGTTTCCACTCGGATCCGACATCCGTGTTCGAGTTTTCTAGAAGCTGGATCCCAGAAAGCTCAGGGAACACGGCCATCTTCTCAAAGAAGGACAAAGGGGGGACATATTTCTATACACACCCTCTTCGATTGGTGATTCTAATAGGGGGGGGTTAAGAGAACCTCACGGGAGCAGATTAGACGAATGGTGAAGATGAGGATGGCGACGAGGTGTTACAGTGTGGTGGTGATGGTGATGGTGTTGGTGGTGATGTTCAGCCCCGGGGGTCGTGCGGTGGAGGGGGTTGCTGATGAGGGGGTGAGCCTAATGTGGGGCATCGCGGACACCACGGCTGCCGTGGGTCGCCTGTTCCGGTACCACATTCCCGGGGACGCCTTCCAGGGGAAGGTGGCTCGATACGAGGTCAGTGGTAGACGTACTGTTGGTTGTTGGTTGGTCGTTGACTCTGATGGGAAGAGTGGTCATGGTGGTGGTTGTAATGTTACAGAGAGAGAGAGAGTGTGTATGTGTGTGTGTGTGTGTGTGTGTGAGAGAGAGAGAGAGAGAGAGAGAGAGAGAGAGAGAGAGAGAGGGAGAGAGAGAGAGAGATCGGATCGGAAAGAAAGAGAGAGAGGTGTGGTTGTTGGTTTAAACAAGATTTATTCAAATAAAGGCAGCACATAAAGAGTAAGTAGATGGTAGTTATACAATGTTAGGTGTGTGGTTGTTGATGATAGAGAAAGTTAATGATGAGGGAGAGAGACAGAGAGAGGGAGAGAGACAGAGAGAGAGAGAGGGACCGGCAAAAAAGAGAGAGATGTGTGGTGTTGTGGGGAGAGTGGTGAGTTATAATGTAGATAGTGACGAGTCAGACAGAGAGAGAGGAGAGAGACACACAGAGACAAGAGAGAGAGGGGTGCAAAGAAGAGAGAGATGTGTGGTTGTTGAGAGAGAGATAGAGAGAGAGAGAGACAGACAAGAGAGAGAGAGAGAGAGAGAGAGAGAGAGAGAGAGAGAGAGAGGAGAGAGAGAGAGTAGGGACCGACAAAAAAGAGAGAGTGTGTGGTTGTGATGGGGAGAGTGGTGATGGTCGTGATAATGAGAGGGGGGAGAGAGAGAGAGAGGGGTGAGAAGGAAAGAGAGGTGTGTGTGGTGTTGATTGAGTGCGTGCATGCGCACGCTCTTTATTTTCCAGTTACAGAGACTGTTGGTGTGAACTGAACATGAAGCTGTTTAACTCTATGCGTCCATTCAAAACTAATTCTTTCAGAGCTTCAGATTGTCAGCGGGCCCGGGTCATTAAACCATATTTCACGGTGATTTGGCCCCTCATTTTGAGCAGCCAGGGGTCATCTGACTCATAAAGTCTGCAATAAAGACAAGTGCAATGCTACAGTGACACATTATTGGCCCATTATTTTGGACATTGATCCATCTTCTGTAAGCAGGCGCCATACTTCTTCGTCTTCTTCTTCGTTCGCTCAGACAGTTTCCTGTCATACGAGCGTAGATGCGTCATGCTGCCGTTATGCGCCTAACTAAAGAAATAGCTAGGCCCAGCATGTCCGACTTCGGCTGAAGAAATCTTTGTACAGAATTTATAGAAGAAGAAAAAAGGCAGGGAGAATGGACCAGTGAGATAGAAAGATAGCAGCTGACAGTAAGCAAAGATAGAAGGCAGAGTCAAAGAGAGTGACAGATTAGAGGAAGTTACAAGCACAGAAGTTCCAGAAGATGGGGGAACTATTTGTACGAAAGACCCCCCCCCCCCCCCCCCCCCCCCGGTATCCCCACGGGGGAAGGGGCCATACGACTCGTGAAGTTTAAAAACCACCCGAATCTCCGTTCTTTTCCGCCATAAGGACGCAAAACCTCCACTCAACCAACCAACCAACCGTTCTTTTCCAGTTTCTGATAAGATCATTGTCGCCTAACACTTTTGCCGCCAGCCATATTTCAGCCAACAAATTCCTTTAACCTGGGTTCACCGCCAGCCATATTTCCCAAAACTAACCCAATAAAATTCAATTTGATGCCTTTTAGTGACATAGGTGTTAAACTGTGGTTACGACTTTGGCGGTGGGTAGAGAACAAAAATCGCTTGCCCAACCAATTCCATTGTTTCAAGCTAAAGTATTCCGGGGATTCTTGTTGGTGACAAATGTATCTAAAATAATTATCACACGCACATCTCATAATGCTGCTTCGCCGCAGTTTTCTGACAATAAGTGAAGTTCAGTCTTCTGCGTGTGTGGTGCGGAGCATGCAATATGGGCGCAGATTACTTCCAGTGTTGGAGGGATGGGTTTTTGTGTCGCTTTTTGCCTCTTGGTTGTTTTTTTTGGTCTTTTTCTGTCAGCGAAATTGTTTTAGAGAGAAAGAAAAGTACAGAGAACGAATAGGAAATCATAAATGAAACGCCTCGCAGGATATGAACGAAACGTGGAAAGAAGGAATGGGGTTATAAAGTTTTGATGAGAGAGAGAGAAGCAGAGAGAGAGAGAGAGAGAGAGAGAGAGAGAGAGAGAGAGAGAGAGAGAGAGAGAGAGAGCATTGCTTTTCTCTCTCTTCTTAACCCGTTTCACCGCCAATGTCGCATTTTTGCACCACAGAGATTGATACTCCGTCTCCCTCATCCTCTTTATAGGTCATTCCAATCTATTCAGGAACCCAGGAACAGCAGTCATGCATGAACCGAGGGTGGAAAACTGACAGGACAAACTGTCCTGAGACGAGAGAAAACCAATAGGACAATGTCCTGGCTCTTGCAGAAATCAATAAGACAAAGCGTGCCGAACAATTTAACCAGGCATCTGTCCTCCTGACAGGGGAGAACACGATACATTTTCAATTTTAATAGGTCAATGGCCTATGACCGGCGCCTCGGGACATCACTGGTCACTTCAGCAGTCGGCACCTGAAAGGCTTTGGCAGGTATTTTGTTTTCCGTTAAGAAGAAGAAGAAAACCTCACTAATGTCTTGACGTCACTGTTTGGCCCGTTAGGTTCGATGATGGTTTGCTATTTTGAGAGTGTATAAAGGTGTGTTTTTTCCCTTGTTTTTTCCCCCTCCACTGAGGTGGGTTGTTAAAAACCGTGAGAGAGTTGCTCGTTTTGAAAGTCATATTAAGGCGATGGAGGGGCCGTTGAGTGTGTGTGTGTGTGTGTGCGTGCGTGCGCGTGTGCGTGTGTGTGTGAGCGCATATGTGTACGCGAGCGTGGGTGTGTAGGTGGGTATCTGTGTGTGCGCATGCGCGCGTGTGTGAGTGTGTCTTTGCGTACGTTATTGTGTGTGTGAGTGTGTGTGTGGGTGAGAGAGAGAGAGAGAGAGAGAGAGAGAGAGAGAGAGAGAGAGAGAGAGAGAGAAAGAGAGAGAGAGTGTGTGTGTGGGTGTCAGAGACAGACGTCAAAGAGAGAGAGAGAGAGAGAGAGAGAGAGAGAGAGAGAGAGAGAGAGAGAGAGAGAGAGAGAGAGAGTATGTGTGTGTGTTAGAGACAGACGTCAGAGAGAGAGAGAGAGAGAGAGAGAGAGAGTGAGTGAGTGAGTGAGTGTGTGAGAGCAGGAATGGTATAGTAAATAGGATTCCTAGTGTGCGCGCGCACGCGTGCGTGTGTGTGTGTGTGTGTTTCACCGTGTGCGTGCGCGTGTGTGTGTGTGTCATTGTGTGTGTCACCGTGTGCGTGCGTGTGTCAGAGACATACGACAACGATGATGATAGCATGGCCGAATTTAGGACTACAGGGCCAGAGCTCCGGAGCGACTGTGACACGTTTGGAATAGGAGGAGAGGGGATGGGGGTGGGGATGTGGTTGTTTTGGTTAGGGGGGAGGGGGAGGGGGGGGGAGGGGGGACCCTGGGGGAACCCTTTGTTGTCGTTGGCAGCCCAGTGGATGGGGAATCATGCATGGAGGGAGCCTTAAAGCTGAAAACATAGTCTAGGACTAAAACAACTGGCAAGCAGGCTGCGCTGGGAAGTTTTCAGAGAATTCTTTCAATTCAGAGAAAAATGAATGCAGAAAAACAAATGCATAGGTGCAACTTTTCCTGGTATACAAGGATTCCCTGTTTTTGAATTTTACCAGAATTGTTTTTTTTGTTTTTTTGTTGTTGTTGTTTTTTTTAAATTTGTCAAACGAGATCTTTGTGTGTCTACTGTATTTTGTAAACACTTTTTAAAATAAGCATTTGTATAAATTGTGGAAAAAGCAAACTAAAATACCTGCAAAATATTTTGTTGTCTTCAGCTGCTGGAGAACATTACCCCTAGACCCCAGCCTTTCAGGTTTTTTTTTTCATTTTGCGTAGTTGTACCCATGCGAATGTCAGAAGGGGGTTTAATAATATTATAAGCTTTCGGGGATGCTCTTTGCCCAAGTTTGAACAGTTTTACATACAGTATCCATCTTCAAGAGCAATGGTCAACCTATGGCGATATTTTTCACGCCAGAGGGCAGTCAATGCACTAGGGGCTTATCACGCGATTTTCTTACTTGGGCGTAGTGTGTGTGAGAGAGAGAGAGAGAGAGAGAGAGAGAGAGAGAGAGAGAGAGAGA
Organism: Phymorhynchus buccinoides; assembly: GCA_017654935.2. Classification (NCBI taxonomy): domain Eukaryota; kingdom Metazoa; phylum Mollusca; class Gastropoda; order Neogastropoda; family Raphitomidae; genus Phymorhynchus; species Phymorhynchus buccinoides. The sequence goes on from CM065696.1 coordinate 29,925,707, forward strand.
GAGAGAGAGAGAGAGAGAGAGAGAGAGAGAGTGAGTGAGATGGTAGGACCACTCACTGTCTCTCTCTCTTTCTTTATCCCCAACTAATAATATAGAGAGGATTAGCCCCACACGAGCGTCATGCCCTCTGGCGTGAGAAAAATCGCACTAAGTCTCTCATTGCCTCCTAGTCATGTCAAGGGAGACAACATCTCCCGAAATCGTATAATATTTTCAGAGAAAGATGCTTCTCCTCCATCATTCACCATGCCTGCCCAAAGCATTCACACATAAGAGAAGATAATCTCCAGACACAGAAAGAGCGATATGTAAAGGTCTTTTCAGTCAATGAATAACCTCTCCTCAGGGCACAGAATCAATGTGGATTTAGCCCAGAAACGGATGTAGGCCAACACGGTAATAGATCATTTTCTGTGGACGATCGACCTCGAATTTCACTGAAAGGCTTTGAATAATAATATTATATAACATTTGTAAAGCGCATTTCTTTCTACGCTACTCAATGCGCTTGCACCCAACATTCATAGGAACTCGTTCACCCAACAATATACACTATTCATAAAAGCACCAACATGGGAATAAATAAGTAAATAAACAATAGATAAATAGCACGTAGCACATACAGCACACACACACACACACACTCACACACTCACACTCACACTCACACTCACTCACACACTCACACACACACACACACACACACACACACACACACACACACACACACATACCCCACACACACACACACACACACACACACACACACACACACACACACACACACCACACACACACACACACACACACACACACACACACACACACACACACACACACACACACACACACACACACACACACACACACACACACACACACACACACACACACACACACACACACACACACACACACACACACACACACACACACTGACTCTTAGAAGCTCACAAGGACACAGTATGCAACCATAGTTGTGGTGGGGTGGAGGGGAATTACTGACAGAGCAAGAGATCTACAGAAGAGAATAGGCTTTTGTGAAGAGGAAGGTCTTGATTTGAGATTTAAAAGAAAAAAGAGTAGGCTGATTTCGGAGGTCTTCGTGGAGGGAGTTCCAGTGCTCTGAAACTGAAGGCTCTCTCGCCAACAGATTTCAGGGACCGCTTGGAAGAGCTGTGAAGAAGAGCTGAGAGTGCGAGAGCTTTGATAGGTACAGACAGGGAAAAGAAGAGAGATACTGTGGGGGTGTTTCATTGAAATGACGGAAAGCCAGAACTGCTAACTTAAACTGCCAGCGATGTTGCACAGGAAGCCAGTGAAGTTCAATCAGCATGGGTGTGATGTGCTCGCACTTCTTCTTCTTGAAGACAAGTCTGCGCAGCACCGTTCTGAACTCTCTGCAAACGAGCAATCTGTTCTGCTGGAAATCCAGCGTACAGGGTTGCAGTTATCCAGCCTGGACATCACCATGGCACAGACAAGCCTGATAGCTGCGTCTTTGAATTTATTTATTTAGGAAACTTAAATAGCGCATTACCTTAAAGTATAAGAGAGGTCATCAACTACGGGCGAAACAGTCGGGCAAAAGCGTAATCAGACACTACTATGTCTAGTCTATAGAACGACCGCCCGTGGCAAAACAATGCCCTATTACAGGGAAGTCCTAGAGGGTCACTGGAACAAGTCCCAGACTTTTTGTAAAGTTCGGTTTCATGCATACTTTCCCTCCTCAGCTGTACAGTGTGTGACATGACCGAGTGCAGGCATAACAGGGGAGGTGCAAATAAAGGGCTGGAAGGGAAAAAAAAGGACAGGATGAGGGAGGGGGGGAGGGGGAAGAAGGGGTGAGGAGCGGATGTTGGGGGATGGGGTGGGTGGGTGGGTGGGTGTCGAAGGCTGAGTCAGCGTCATTGTAATGTCCCGGGGCGGGGCGGGGCACAGCTACCAGGGTGAATGAATGACTGGCTCTGATGGTTGGTCACAGATGGGGCAGCCATGATCTCTCTGCAGATGCAAGGACGAAGAAGGAAGGGATTGAGGATTGAAATAGAAGAGGAAATAATTATAACATGGAGAAAGAGACTTATTATGGGTATTGTTGTTACTGGGTTTTTGTCTTGGGTCGGTACAGGTTCTGGGCAATTGTGTACTTTAATTACCACCACCACCACCCATCATGGGGAAATATGTGGTTTAGCACACGCATACGCACGCACACACTCGCACACACACACACACACACACACACACACACACACACACACACACACACACACACACACACACACACACACACACACACACACACACACACACTCTCTCTCTCTCTCACACACACACACACACATACACATACACACACTCACACACACACACGCACACACACACTCTCTCTCTCTCTCTCTCTCACACACACACACACACACACACACACACACACACACACACTCTCTCTCTCTCTCTCTCTCTAACACACATACACATACACACACACACACACTCTCTCTCTCTCTCCCTCTCTCTCTCTCTCTCTCTCTCTCTCTCTAACACACATACACATACACACACACACACTTAAATTTTTTCCCCACTTCTTCAGTCTTGCCTTTTCTTCACGATTGCCCCCCCCCCCCCCCCCCCCCCCCTCATGTTTACGACCCTCCATCTCAAAGTCTGCTTCTTTCAGTTTTATGAACATAACCCAAGGCTGATCCTAACCCTATCCCACTCCCCAACAGAATGTTGTTTCTCAATGAAAATTTTCAATGCGAAAATTTGAGGGGTGGGGGGGGAGGGGGGGGTGATTAAATTACAAGATAGCCCGGTTCTGGAACAAATCTGTTCGTCCTCGCCCCTTTCTCACCCCCCCCCCCCTTCCCCAAACATTCCCCCTTTTGTTCCAGAAAGCCTTTGTCCTTGAAGTCTTGAATCCCAAGAACTTGCAGGGATCAATCTTGTCGCAGGGCATCATAGGTCATTTGACCAGTTCAAAGAAAATATAATAGGTCATTTTCATAAAATGATGTCTATATAAAAAAAATTAAACAAAAGGAAATACAACTTGAGCGCAACAAAAACTGTTTTCTAGGGCGCTCTGTTGCAATGAATCACATAGTTTCACAATCGCAGACTGCATGTTAAAAGATTGACATGAGAAAAGTTTGTTTGTTTTGATTTATTTGTTAAATATATATTTGCTTGGCACGGGAAAAGCTAGTACAGTACTATACAATGTAAAGTAGTAATAGGGCAATTATTTTTACTGTCTATTGTTTCACCGAAGTCAGTCTGATCACTATGGAATTAGTTGCAGCGCACATCAAAATCCTCAAAGCTGCTAACAGACATAAAGTAAACATAATAATAAGTCATAACGACCTCTTGCCTGCAAAAAACAATAGGTCATTTCAAAATTTTATCAGTCAATGACTGATGACCGGTGCTAAGAATAATCCCTGTATCTGATCTCCTGCGAGGCAAAAAGAGTGGAAGAAATCCCTCTGTATTTGTTTGACTCCTCTTCTCCCCACCCCCATCCTCAGTTCATCTTTGTTCCTTCGGTTCTTAACCCTTTCACCGCCAATGTCGCATTTTTTGCACCACAAAGGTTTGACACCCATGTCACTAAAAAGTATCAAATCGGGGCCTGTTATCTGAAGATGTTATTTTCGTAATTGTGGGAGGTAAAGATAGGCCTAATGTTATACATGTCTTACAGGAAATTGCAACATTGCAGACTTTTTTTTCTCTTCCCAGGTAAGTTTTAATGGTATTTTTTGGGGCTGAAAAATGGCTGGCGGCGAAAGGGTTAATGTAGTGTCCATGTAATGATTTAAAGCCAGCGCAGCTGTCGGCCGCGGATTCAGCTGCAGTTTTGGGAAATATTTTTTGGGGGTTAGGGGGGGGCGGGAGGGAGGGGGGAGGTAACGGAAGGGGGTGGAGGGGGGTGGGGGGTGGACAAGGGGGTAATTAAATCGATTTGAAATAAATCAATGCAATTCTAAGAAGAGTTTCCTTCTTCCCTTTTCAGAAAGCCACCGAACAAAGATTTCGGTCTGTTGAATTTTTCTTGCTAAAAAACGAGGAGGACGACAGCAGCAGCACCGAGTTTCATTTGAAAATAGGGTAATAGTTCAAGATACACTGACGCGCCACGATTAAGTCCCTTGGGTTTTTTTCTGGGTAGCTGTGACCCACATACACATGTCCCCAACTTCAAATTGAGGCTGCTCTTTAAAATGATGTTTCGGTTTGAATTTGGGGGCATTTGTGTGGGAGTGAGACCTAGTCAAAACAAGATTTCTTTCCAGCTATTAGAGGGAAAACGCGTGAAACCCGTGATTTTGACACGTGATCTGGTGGATCTTTAAAGATACACTGACGCACCACGATTAAGAAGTCCCTTGGGTTTTTCTGGGTAGCTGTGACCCACATACACATGTCCCCAACTTACAAATTGAGGCTGCTCTTTAAAATGATGTTTCAGTTTGAATTTGGGGGCATTTGTCTGGGAGTGAGACCTGGTCAAAACAAGATTTATTTTCAGCTATAAGAGGAAAACCCCGTGAAACCCGTGATTTTGACACGTGATCTGGTGGATCTTTAAGAAGAAAACGGTCTCGAAATGGCCTAGAAAACGAGATTTTTCTCTTGTTCCCCATCCGACGCCATTTGTATCTTTAAATGGTTATTATATTTTCAAATTGATCAGAATAACAGAGGCAATCTCTTACCATAATATTCAGGCATACAAAACTGTCAATGGTATAGATACTATTTCAATTGATTCCATCTTTTGTGTTTCACATGTTACTAACACCAGAAATTCTGAGAGCAAAATTTATGTCAAGTATTGTAGAACCAATAAAAGAAAATGCTCTTATTCACACAGGGCTGCTAATCACTGGAATTGTTTATAATCTAACGTGAAATTTGCACCTAATACTAAAACATTCAAGAACCTTTTGGATACAAGTCCAAAATTCAAAGATATTTTTTGTGATTTTGATTAATGGATGGCATTGAACGTTATTATTTATAGGCATGCAACCAGACCCAAAAAATAACAAGTAATAAAAAGTACTCATTCAAAGAGGGGACGTTATATAGGCCGCGAGGCCTACAGCTATGAAAGCCTGTCCCTCTATAGGCCTTTGCAACTAGGGTTATTAACGCCCTTGACAGTGAGAGTAATTGCTCTTGTTGGTCAGTACTGACAAAGGCATTCACTCTTGCGAAAGGCAGCCATTTAGTGGCATCCAATAGGGGTTATTGGCGAGAGTTATCTCCCTGTCTGGTCAGTACTGAACCATCTTCCCCCACCCTCCAAGGGCATTCACTCTTGCAAAAGGTGTTCGTTGCAGACCCCAATACCTACCTACCTACCATAACAGGCGTACTTCTTAACCCTTTCGCCGCCAGCCATTTTTCAGCCAAAAAATACCATTGCATTTAACGGGGTAGAGAAAATAAAATATCTGCAATAATATGGCGAATTCCTTTGTGACGTATATATTAGGCCGGTATCCTTACCTCCCAAAATTAAGAAAATAGGGTCTTTGGATGCCTTTTAGTGACATGGGTGTTACACCATTGTGGTGCTAAAATGCGACATTGGCGGTGAAAGGGTTAAACATCATACTACCAATGCCACTTGGAAACTTCTGTCCGAAAACAAAAATGAAAAATCGCGAAGAGATCGTTTCCTTCTGGATTTAAAAGGAAAGTGGGATAATAGGCATGCTTCCAAGGCTTTCATTTCTGAATGGTCCCAACCTGTTTCTGGAACTACTTCCGCCTGAAGATGTTGTGTGGTTTTTTTTTAAAGCAGTAGAACATGGATTAGTGTCTTTGACAGTTCCTCGTTCCAACCCTACCTTGCATGAAAATGAGAGAAGAAGAATGTCATTTTAAGAAGCTTTTGGGGGAAGCTTCACAGACTCTCTGGAAGCCTCCCCCCCCCCCTCTCTCTCTCTCTCTCTCTCTCTCTCTCTCTCTCTCTCTCTCTCTCTCTCTCTCTCTCTCTCTCTCTCTCTCTCTCTCTCTCTCTCTCTCTCTCAGGGCTGAGTGAAAAAAAGCTGTAATTAATTAGCTTATCTCATTAACCTGAATAAAAAAACATTTCGTTCGCTCTCTCTCTCTCTCTCTCTCTCTCTCTCTCTCTCTCTCTCTCTCTCTCTCTCTCTCTCTCTCTCTCTCTCTCTCTCTCTCTCTCTCTCTCTCTCTCTCTCTCTTAATGTGCATGTGTGTGTGCTGCATGCCTTTTTTATTTTATATTACTAGCTTGGTTGATGTTTTATGTACTTCATGGTTCTTTCTGTCTGTCTTTGTGTATGTGCCTGTCTGTCCGTCTGTCTGTCCGTTTGTCTATCTTTCCATCTTTTTCCTCTCTCCGTCTGTCTGTCTGGGTTCTTTCTCGATAATTTGTTTGATTAACGAGATTTACTTGCAATTGATTTTCCACCTAGTGACGAATCGATTCTGAATCATTTTTATCTTATGATATCTTTACAATATTTTTCATCGTTTGTTTGTTTTTCGTTCTTGTTTTTGTATATTGTAGATTTTGTTTCCGTATTGATTTTGCATTGTATTTTTGAGGGCTGGATGAAAAAAAAGCCGGTTGTGCTTATTCCGTTTTTTCCCTCATTAAAAAACATTCGTTCGTTCGCTAGTTCTCTCTCTTCCGATTCAATTTGTATTTGTAGGCAACCTCTCTTTTTCTTTCCCTCTTTCTGATCTCGAATTATATGGACATTATATGGACACGTTAACCATCTCAGGCATTCGTGACAGTTTTCTAAGCCCAGTGAAAACCAGCAGTTAACTTGCTGTGCTTGGCATTTTAGTCGTTCTTACTCTTAGTTACTTAGGCTTTACTTAGTTCCGAAAGTTAAAGTTTCGGCCTCTCTCCTCCCCGATTGGGGAGTCTTTGGTACAAATAGTTCCCCCTCTTTCTGGGAGATCTGTGCTTGTAGCTTCCTCTAATCTGTCACTCTCTTTGACTCTGCCTTTTCCCTTTGCTTACTGTCTCGTCTGCTCTCTTTCTGCCTTATCGAGGTCCATTCTCCTGCCTTGTATCTATGCATTCTTACAAAGATGATTTTCTTCAGCCGAAGTCGGACATGCTGGGCCTGACTATTTCTTAGTTAGGCGCATAACGGCAGCATGACGCATCTATGCTCATTTGACAGGAAACTGTCTGAGCGAACGAAGAAGAAGAAGAAGAAGAAGAAGAAAAAAAAGGCCTCTCTCTCTCTTTTCTGTCTTTGTTCCTATGCTTTGTTCGCGCACGGAGAGCGAGGTTTCGGTTTGTAGCCTCCCAGCTGCCGCCTGTGTTTGCCTGCATATTAATGTTTAGGGATGGGGGTGTCGAGTAGAGTGTATTTTTATGATTAAGCCTACTAGGTGTGAGTGTGTGTGTGTGTGTGTGTGTGTGTGTGTGTGTGTGTGTGTGTGTGTGTGTGTGTGTGTGTGTGTGTGTGTGTGTGTGTGTGTGTGTGTGTGTGTGTGTGTGTGTGTGTGTGTGTGTGTGTGTGAGAGAGAGAGAGAGAGAGAGAGAGTGTGTGTGTGTGTGTGTGTGTGTGTGTGTGTGTGTGTGTGTGTGTGTGTGTGTGTGTGTGTGTTTTCTCCCCCTTATTATTCTAGACCTGTTTACTCTACTCTTTTCGAGTAGTATTCTACTCAATTTGGACCTACTACTCTTCAAAATTGAAAATAATGCTAGATTCTACTCATTTTCAGTGAACATTGTTTGATGGTTTAATGAATAAAACTACTCATTTTACACCCAAACTACTCATTTCAGCTATCCAGACTACTCAAGACTTGTGCATGGGGGTAAACAGGTCTGTTATTCGCACTTTACGCACAATATGTACAATGTTTGTTCTTCATGATTGGGGTGGTTGAGGAGCATGAATGATCTCTCCTCTGAGAGATTTGTTAGCAAATTTGTTGCTAGGCAACAACGGTCACTACAGCCCTCAGATCAGTTGCTAACCAGTGCACTTCTTATCCACTCAACATGAACGAACCACACACAGAAGCATTGGTTAGTATGAAATGTGTATCAATGTTTGACTGAGAGTTTTTTTCTTTAATTTTGGAGGTCCAAAAATGTCCTGTCAGTTACGGGAAGGTTGTCCTGTCAGTTACGATGGAAAACGCTTTTCAGTTAAGCACGAAGGAACAAACGTCATACAAATTGCTGACAGCAGTGAAGTTTAACCCTTTAGACACCCAACAGTGCTGATCTTTTGAACATTTGTCATCAACATTCACAGAGTTTAACAGTTGTTTTATCTAACCGAAAAACGAGGTACTTTTCATGTCCTGTCAGTTACGATTTTAAAATGTCAGTTATTCTGGAGACGTTTTGTGTAACATCTAATTTTTGGGTGTTTATTTGTAGAAACACACGTTGTGCTTTAAACGAAACCAATGTTATTATGCTTGACATTCAAATGTGGTGTAGAAAGCAACCGGTTTCCTTAAAAGTGGGCTCTGAATTTCCTGTCAGTTACGTTGGAATTGCGAGAGCGTGGTCCTTTGATGATGGCTTGTTCTGCTTTGTATGTGCGCATGTGTAAACTTTGTAACATGTTGTTTTGAATAAAGATCGTTTTATGGAAATAAAAAAGAGCTGAGTTAAGGGCCAGCCACACTGCGTACGGTTCGATCCTAGTGCGGTGCGATTGTGACGATGTCCGTGAGTCGTGGGTTTCACGTGAAATACTTCCGTCTAAAAAGGATTCTGAATCTACTATTTTCGCTCACTATACTGGTGTAGAACCCCAATTCACGATCCAAAATAAAATGTCCGATACAACAACACAAATGTGTACAGATATTTGATCAGGTTCGTGTTATACGGGGGACTACAAAATATAGTGAACATAACAAGTAGGATTTCACGAGAATCATGCCTCACAATTGTCACGATCGGATCGCATTTGCATCGAATCGTATGCAGTGTGACTGGCCCTTTTGGATTCTAGTGGTGTGTGTGTGTGTGTGTGTGTGTGTGTGTGTGTGTGTGTGTGTGTGTGTGTGTGTGTGTGACGTAAATGTATTTATCGTTGTTTTGTTTCGTGTTCCTTATGATTAGTGCGTTTTTTTTAATACATTTTTGCTCATATTTTGAACTTCTTTGTGGAGCGCTTAGAGCCCCGTAAGGAGAATAAGCGCTATAAAAATGGTCATTATTACTAATATTTTTTTATATTATTTTTAAAATACGATTTGCTGTCAATGGGATGCGATTGTGACGATGCGAGTCACGATTCACATGAAAATACTTTCGTCTAAAAAGAATTCTACCGTTTCGCTCAATAATATTCTCAAGTAGACCCAATACGTTTAATTCCACGTGAATCATGCCTCACTAATGTCCCCAATCGGATCGCATCGGGCATCGAATCATCGTATGCAATGTGACTGGCCCTTTCGTCTGCAGAGGATCAGATTGACTGAGGGGCGTGAATTCAATTGCTGAGGACGGACTGGATGGAGAGTGTTGCTGATGCGTCACCAAAAAACAAAAGTAGAAACCTTACCATTCCACTTTTGTGGTGTCTCCCACACTCATGAATTTAATCTCCCTCTTTCCTTCTATTCCTTACCACTGGGAAGTTGCCTCTGCGTTTTCAAGCCGCCCAAAACCGCCCTTAGCTTGCCTCCACTATGAGACCCCTTATAATAGCATTTTCATCACGCACTAAGTTCTGGCTAGTTGTACACACACTATGAAGAAGCTTCTCACTTGCAGTGATGTGATAGTATAACTGTATGGCGCTCTGTGTGCCTCCATTTCAAAAGAGATTTCCCCCCAACAATGTGTGAAAGAATCTGAACACTAGAAGAAGTTGTGTCTGTAACAAAATGTATGCGAATGCAAGAGGGCTAGTATAATTTTAGACTAGAGGTTGCCTCCTCCGCAGTCTGG
>CM065696.1:29940655-29948155 GCA_017654935.2 Phymorhynchus buccinoides
CCAGAGCAAAGTGAGTGTTCCGATCCTTGAATAAAGGCTGTCTTTCTGGTGATCTCGACGCGTTTCTTGCAAAATCTCATCCGTCAGGGTGCCCCCTTTAGCGAACCTTGTTGTTTTGACTGACACTCCTACTGTCATATCTGCCCTGGCTTATTACGCAGGTGATGTAACGATGACTAAAAGGCTGGAATGTGATTTTACAATTTTGTCTGTATTTATTTGTATGAGATACATCAATGACCGCCCACACGCTAAAAGAAAGAGAGAGAGAGAGAGAGAGAGAGAGAGAGAGAGAGAGAGAGAGAGAGAGAGAGAGAGAGAGGGCGGTATCGAGGTTAACAAATGAGGGCGGAATGGGGGGTGGGGGGGGGAGGGGGGGGGGGGGGGAGGGGAGGGACAGAGGACGTACCGTGAATGAATATGTTGATTAAGTTAATTAGCCTTGCCCAGGGTACATCCCCACTCTCTCGGCCAAAGGGATCTGAGGACGAGAGTTGGCGTTGGGGAAGCCCCCCCCCCCCCCAAAGGCCAACCAATCCCTTTGGCTGCAGCACTAGAGCCAGTGCAAATGCCCCTTAGAGAGTCATAGTCTTCCACGAAAGACTAAAGCTGTACCGTGATATTCCAACGCTGTAGACAATCATACACAGTACAGCTTCCATTTCTTCTTCTTCTTCTTCGATCGCTCAGACAGTTTCCTGTCAATTATGAGCGTAGATGCGTCGTGCTGCCGTTACGCGCCCAACTAAGAAATAGTTAGGCCCAGCAAGTCCGACTTCGGCTGGAGGAGGACATGTTTTTGAAAGTGTTTTGTGAAAAAAAAGGCAGGAGAATGGGCCCGGGTAAGGCAGAAAGATAGTAGATGACAGTGAGCAAAAGGGAAAAAAGGCAGGAGAATGGGCCCGGGTAAGGCAGAAAGATAGTAGATGACAGTGAGCAAAAGGAAAAAAAGGCAGGAGAATGGGCCCGGGTAAGGCAGAAAGATAGTAGATGACAGTGAGCAAAAGGAAAAAAAGGCAGAGTCAAAGAGAGTGACATACTAGAGGAAGTTACAAGCACAGAACTTCCAGAAGATGGGGGAACTATTTATACAAAAGACCCCCCGGTATCCCCACGGGGGGCAGCTCCCATTTAACCCTTTCACCGCCAAAGTCGCATTTTAGCACCAGAGTGATTTAACACCTATGTCACTAAAAGGCATCAAATTGGGGTCTATTATTCAAAGACCCTGTTGTCTTAGTTTTGGGAAGTAAGGATAGACCATATATTTTATGTCACAGAAGAATCCCCAATACTGCAGATAGATTTTGTTCCCTACCCAGGTAAATTTAATGGACATTTTTGGCTGAAATATGGCTGGCGGTGAAAGGGTTAATATTGGCCTTTTCTACAGGGTAATGTCGACCAATGATAAAAGCCATTGGAGTTAACCCTTTCACCGCCAATGTCGCATTTATGCACCACAATGGTTTAACACCCATGTCACTAAAAGGCATCAAGCCAGGGCCTGTTATCCAAAGACCCTATTTTCTTTATTTTGGGAGGTAGGACAGGCCTAATGTTATACATGTCACAGATGAATTCACAATATTGCAAATAAAGAAATGTCTCTACCCAGTTCAGATTAATGGCATTTTTGGGTTGAAAAATGGCTGGCGGTGAAAGGGTTAAAGACCATGTATAAGCGCTAAAATAAGCGGGAGATGGAGGGTGGGGGTGGAGGGGTGGGATTTTTTAAGAAACGAATACGTTGAAGTGATGGGTAGCCTGCGACACACGCGCGCGCATGACAGACAGACACACATGCGCACACACACATACGCACGCACGCACGCACACGCACACACACACACACACACACACACACACACACACACACGCACACGCACACACACACACAGATATATATATATATAGAAAGAGAGAAGGGGAGAGAAGAGGATTTATAAAAACAAAGGCGCGATTTTGTTTGGTTGAAGAAAAAATATAGGTTATCTTGGACTCCCCCCCCCCCCCCCCCTCTCTCTCTCTCTCTCTCTCTCTCTCTCTCTCTCTCTCTCTCTCTCTCTCTCTCTCTCTCTCCAGACAACATGACGTTATTGAAAAATAATAATCAAGCCTGTAAACAAGAAAACCTTTGTGTGTGGGGGGGGGGGGGGGGGGGGGGGTTAGACAAAAACAACATTAGGATGGTGCATACTATCATTTTATGCGATGCCAGCCTAACAAACAAACAGCATAGCCCCTCTATTTAGCTCTTTGACTGTTTATTATACACAGGGTTCTTGTTTGATCAGATTCCAGTATCAAGGAAGAATTGGAGTGGGCGGAAGAAAACACAAATGGGCATTGTTTTATGGTAGCAGTTCATGTTTGAATTCAGGTTTTCAAAATAAAAGGAAATTGTCATATCCACCCAACACTACCGTTAAGAGTTGAACAGAAACAAACAATAGCCCATCCCGCCACCCACCTCTTAATAACAAACGAAGCATTAACCCCCCCCCCCCCCCCCCCCCCCCCATTTATCAATAAGAGCTTATTGATCAAATCCATAAGAAATTGTGTCCTATAGACTAAGAATATCTGATTGCTTTGCATACTTGTTTTATATTTCTGTCTAATTCTATGTCAATCTCCCCCCTCTCTCTCTCTCTCTCTCTCTCTCTCTCTCTCTCTCTCTCTCTCTCTCTCTCTCTCTCTCTCTCTCTCTCTCTCTCTCTCTCTTTCTCTCTCTCCCTCACTCTGTTGAAATTGTGAAATATGGACCATGGTGTGTGTGTGTGTGTTCGCGCGCGCGCGTGTGTGCGTGCGCGTGTGTGCGTGTGTGCGTGCGCGTGTGTGCGTGCATGTGTGAATATGTGCGTGCGTGAGAGAGAGAGAGAGAGAGAGAGACAGACAGACAGACAGACAGACAGACATGACACACAAAACAGACGCGTCTCTTTACGCACATTCTCCACTCGAATCATTTGCCTTCTTGCCAATCCTTTATCATTGCGCGTTCAGTGCTGGTGATTAAAAACAAACGAGTCTTTATTGCAGCCTGTCTCTGTTAGCGGTGCCAGTGTCTGCGACTCCGGCGTCTGCTACCTTTTTTCATCTCCTAATCTTCACACCTTTTGGAGCCCGGTGTAGCATTCTCCAATTGGATTTGTTCTCAACATGTCTGCGCATGTGGGAAATCGATCATGACCTACCATCACATTTTATCGTTTGTGTATTCGACACTAAATTGACCCTAACACCTATCCCTAACCCTAATCCTATTCCTAACCCTAACACTAAACCTATCCCTAATCCTAACCCTAAACCTATCCCTAACTCTTCGCACATGCGCAGACGGTTTGAGAACAAATCCACTTTGAGAACACCACACCGGATCACGCTTCTCCTAACAGTACTTCTGCTCTTCTTCAGAAAACAGGAGTGTAGGCTTATATGCCACAGTAGAAACTGGAATCCAGTAGGATTCGGAATCCTACTAGTAGTACAAATCAGAATTCCGAATTCTAATTTCTACTGGATTTTTTTCCAATAGAAATCGGAATTCTGATTTCTACTAGTACAAATTGGAATATGAAATGGGATTTAGTACAAACTGGAATTCCGATTTGTACCGGCAATCAGTAGGGTAAGACGGGGTAAAAAGCCCATGGGCGGGTAAGAAGCCCACGCCAATTATCTCATGAAATAAAAGAAAATTTCAGTGAAATTTGCCCATGAGACGAACGCTGAACATTAACACTCGCCTCATGGGCAAAATGTGACTGACATTTGCTTTGTTTCATGAGATAATTGGCATGGGCTTCTTACCCGCCCATGGGCTTTTTACCCCGTCTTACCCTATGAAATGGAATTTAGTACAAATTGGACAACGAGGAAAAGGCTATCAAAACTTTAGATCGGGGTTCATAGAAGAAATAGGCCGATGGCGGAATCAAATAAGACCTTCATTCATTTTTCTAGTTTAAAAATCTCGGCCAAACTTAAATAGAAGCAAAAACAACATCTCCAAGCACAGAAGCAATAAGAGCAAAGAGAAATTGTGGGAGAGAATGTCATGTCTTGGATGGTGAAAGAAAAAGTAAAGTCCAAGGAATGTGGGTGAGGGGGTGGGGGGTAGGGGGGTCAAGTTCAGTGTGTGGTTGTCATAGTTAGAAACGAGACAGGCCTGAAAAGTGGTGTTTTTACCCAGTTTAGCCAAGAAAATAGAGGGATTGTTTTGTTTCATACAATTATTGCTTGGTGTTGGTTTAAACGATTTTTTTTTTAAATCAAAAATCAATATAGCAGCAACATAAACAAATGCAAAGGAGCACAACAAGCTTAAAGCTATATGGCCCACTGCAAAGAACACTCCCTTGGTGGGTGGGGGAAGATGGTTGAGTACTGTCCAAACAAGGGCATAACTCTCGCCAATAACCCTATTTGAGGCCACTGAATGGCTGCCTTTTGCGAGAGTGAATGCCCTTTTGGATACTGATCAACAAGGGCTTAACTCTTGCCTTCAATGGCGTTAATAACCCTAGTTGCAGTGGCCAATACAAGGCGCTCAAACACAGATATGTTGCACAATATTGACTGCCAAAAGTAATAAGACGCTGGAACAGAACAGAACAATGAAATAACAAGCAAAAAGGGAACGTTAAGGGAACATAACAAGCGAATGAATATACACAACACGAACAAGCAACAACAGCAAAATAATAGATACATCTCACAAGACTGTAACCTAGAATTTGAATTTGAATTGCTTGGCGTTGGATAACTTGGTTGTAAAGCAATAGCATTTTTGGGGGGTAAGAAGGTCTTTTACTCTGTGTCTACCCAACATGAATGAAAAGAGCGATTAGGCCTATTAGAAAGGGGGTGCAGTTTTCGGTGTAAAGCTTGTTCTAACTAAGGCTCTCGATCTAGATCTTGTAAATATTGTTACTAAAGATGTGTCTTTGTCTCTGCCTTTGTTTATATTTGTCTGCCCCCCCCCCCCCTCTCTCTCTCTCTCTCTCTCTCTCTCTCTCTCTCTCTCTCTCTCTCTCTCTCTCTCTCTCTCTCTCTCTCTCTCCCGAAGTTTGTGTGCATTGTGTATGAATGTCAGATGCCCTTCAGGCTTTTGCTTGGTTTATCAAGACCTTGTGAAACATTAATTCTTATAGAATATCTCATTTTAGTTGATCAAAACGTAGTAAATACCGCATTCTGAGCATATTTCGTATGTATGCATTCTTTGTAGTTATCACCCTTCCTTTACATATTTTTGAATGACAATTTGCTCAATGCTAACCCTCTATGGTACACATGTATACAGTGCTGTGTATGTTGATTCAAGTTGAGTTACCGCTATAGTTTGTGTTGAGTCACTAATGCTTTTTCACATTACCTACCTTTTAGTTTAATAGTTTGGTATATTTATAATCGACTTGTTCTGGATAATTGTTTAACCATCTGTTTCATCGACTCAATATCATATTGGATTATTTGTTGTTGTTTTTCTCTTTAATTTACCTATTTATTTATATATGTTCATTTATTTACTTACTAATTTGTTTATTTTTGCTTTAATGCTTAAATACACAAGAATGTGTGTTATTTTCTAGTTTTCGATACAAATGTTATGTGTCTTTATAACCCCTCCCCCAGCCTCCCTATGATACGGGCAGAAGGCCTAGTCATTAAAATTGTTTGAATTGAAATTGTTTGAATCTCTCTCCCTCTCTCTCTCTCAATCCCTGCAGTGTGGTGGTGGGGGTAGATGACATCTCATCTCATTCTCCCAATCGATCTATCCTACCCCCAGATCATTACAATTATTGTAATAACGGGCTGTCTGGCTGCCTGTCAGCAAGCACTCTGGGCCCTTCCACTTCAGTCCACACTCTTGTCATGTCTTGTAGACCGACGCCGTGAATGAATGATTGAAAAATTGTGTTTTACGCCCTCTCGGTCTGGAACAGACACATATGGGACATTTGTAGATACAAAGATGGTGGGAACAATACTGGAGGCAATGCCCGGAGGCAGTGCACCACCAGTAAAGTCCCGATTTTTTAACAATACAGATAGGTGTAGCAGTAACCACGCCTCGGTTAAACCTCATCGGCTATGGTACCGCCACTATGTAAAGGATAGACCCACACCGTTGGCCGACAACATTTTTTAACTAAATAACTTGCAACAGACAATGTGGCGGTACCATAGCCGATGAGGTTTAACCGAGGCGTGTTTACTGCTACACATATCTGTATTGTTAAAAACTCGGGACTTTACTGGTGTTGCACTGCCTCCGGGCATTGCAGCCAGTATTCTTCCCACCATCTTTGTATTTACAAATGTCCCTATATGTGTCTATGACCGAGAGGACGTAAAACATCATTTTCAGCAGCGTTGGCCGACAACGAGGCTTTAGGCTCGGTGTCCATCTGTGTTCTACCGAGGACCCAGCATGTTTGACAATCGTGTGACAGGTGGCACACGCCCTGTTGCTTTTGACTTGCTGACAGGTTTATGCACACAAGCAGGTCTGCTTCTTTAGGCTCGGTGTCCATCTGTGTTCTACCGAGGACCCGGCATGTTTGACAATCGTGTGACAGGTGGCACACGCCCATGTTGCTTTTGACCTGCTGACAGGTTTATGCACACAAGCAGGTCTGCTTCTTTAGGCTCGGTGTCCATCTGTGTTCTACCGAGGTCCAGCATGTTTGACAATCATGTGACAGGTGGCACACGCCTATGTTGCTTTTGACCTGCTGACAGGTTTTATGCACACAAGCAGGTCTGCTTCTTTTTAGGTCTCCTTTCTCCAAGACCCAAACAACATGGGCGACAGCGGACCAAATGATTAATACAACGCACGTCAGTCGGTGTGAATGACGTGGCAGCAGGTGTGAGAAAAACACAAAATGAAACAAAACAGATGCTTTGTATTAGCCTGGGCCTGTATTCACGTTGAGATAGCATGAGACTTAGCATCATGCTAACTTAGAAGCTCTTCCTAAGTTAGGACTTTTGGAAGAGCTTCTAAGTTAGCATGATGCTAAGTCTCATGCTATCTCAACGTGAATACAGGCCCAGGACACAAGATGTACACCGAGCCTTATACCGAAAATTATCTGCCCCTGTATCTTGACCTGAGATGCGATAGCCCCCTACATTGCCCTTGCCTGTCAGGAATTGGTAGTAGTATATAGCCACAGAAAATTATCCTTCTCCTGACTCGTCACCAGGGGGCATCGGCAGTTCGGGCTATAACATTCTCGCCCTTGTTCGTGTCGGCAAGGAGTGAGTAGTGTAACGCCTCATTGCCATTGATTTTCCCCACACCACTTTTCTGGTTTAGACCTCCTTCCCCCCCCCCCTCTCTCTCTCTCTCTCTCTCTCTCTCTCTCTCTCTCTCTCTCTCTCTCTCTCTCTCTCTCTCTCTCTCTGTCTCTTGACTCTGCCTCTCTCTTTCTCTCTCTCTCTCTCTCTCTCTCTCTCTCTCTCTCTCTCTCTGTTTCT
>CM065696.1:29950655-29952853 GCA_017654935.2 Phymorhynchus buccinoides
GTCCCCGTCTCTATCTCTATGTGTCCCCGTCTCTATATGTCCCTGTATGTGTCCCTGTCATTGTGTCCCCGTCTCTATATTATGTCCCTGTCTGTCCCCGTCTCTATGTGTCCCCGTCTCTGTGTGTCCCCGTCATTATATGTCCCCGTCTCTATGTGTCCCCGTCTCTATATGTCTCTGTATGTCCCTGTCATTATGTCCCCGTCATTATTATGTCCTCTATATGATGTTCCCGTCTCTGTGTGTCCCCGTCATTATATGTCCCCGTCTCTATGTGTCCCCGTCTCTATATGTCCCCGTCTCTATATGTCTCTATATGTCCCTGTCATTATGTCCCCGTCTCTATGTGTCCCCGTCTCTATATGTCCCTGTCATTATGTCCCCGTCTCTATGTGTCCCCGTCTCTATATGTTCCCGTCTCTATGTGTCCCTTCGTGTGTCCCGTCCCTGTCTCTATATGTCCCCGTCTCTATGTGTCCTCTGTATGTCGTCTCTATATGCCCCTGTCATTATGTCCCCGTCTTTATGTGTCCTCTATAATTATGTCCCTGCGTCTGTGTGTCCCCGTCGTCCCTGTGGGCCAGCCTTCACGTGGCGGGGGTGTTCGCGACCAAGCTGTGCCCACCCACCCCTTTTTCTTACCTTTCCTGTTGTTCTGCCTACCATGTCTTTTACTATCTCTTTTTCCCCCATAAAGTCTCCCGACAAGATCTGCAGTTTTCCATTTCGTCTGATTTCTGTCTCCCCGGATCTTCAATCTGTTCTTTCATCTTTCCTTACAAATCTATCTTTTGAATGTTCCTTTGATCTATCGGACAATTTCTGACATGCCAGTGGGTTTTTTTTTTAATTGTTCACTGGCGTCCACACGTGAGACCTTGCGCACTTGTGTGGGCACCTGTTGTCCATTCTGCAGTGCATATTTGCCTATATGGCCTTTTTTTTTTTTTCTTTTTTTTTACTAGTATGTGTTTGTTATCCCTTGTTTACTGTTTTAAAAAACCCACCTGGATCCGATAAATAGAGTAGAGTGGCTCAACAGCACTGTGTGGACTTATGTGCTATAGGGTGCAATGATGGAGGTGTCATGTACTGTATGTTTTGTTGTTTACAGGTTGTTGAACGTTGGTCAGATACATTGATGAGTGTTTTGTACTAAGTGGTCGAACTTTACGCGGTGACAGTCCTGAGATGACCATAGCTGTTGACAAGACTATAATGGAAAAAATAAAATAAAAATAAAACATAGAGACACAATTGGGGGTACAAAGATATGGGGGAACATAGAGACGGGGACACATAGAGACGGGAGACACATAGAAACACAATTGGGGACACACAGAGACGGGGGCACAATGCTACGTGACCGAAGAGGGCTGCTTAATTTGCACGCTCACATGCTGATGAGAGAACCATTGTCGGAAGTTGGGGGGGGGGGGGGGTATATCTGTCTGTCTGTCTGTCTGTGTGCGTTTATCAGAGCTCCCAGGGACGCCCGTTTGGGGGTCTATGAAGTACTAACATTCTAAAGGACCCTCTAAAAGAATGTGCAGGGTGTCCCAGAGATGCACTAGAAACATTCTTTTTAGCATTCGCTGTGCCACTGGGACCCTCTATCCCGCCTCTAGGACCCTCTATGCTGTAAATGGAGTCCATGGGACCCCTTGTTTTGCGGGATGATTGGGAGCCCTGGTTTCTCATAAATTGTTTTCCGTTCCAGTCCTGGTTCTCCTCGAACTAAATAATCTATTGTCCCCTCCATTTCTTGCTACCTGAGCTCTGTCAGGGCTGGGGTTTTCATGGATGTCGTGGCTTTGCGTTCTGTTGGGTTTAAAAGTTTCAAAGAAACTCGGGTTCTCTGTCTGTGTTTGGAGGGGGGGGGGGGGGGGGGGGGTCCCGCTTTTGTTTTCTTTTTAAGTTTCTAAAAGTCTCTGTACGCGTTAACCTTTTTCATTCTTTCACCATGTGATAGACCAGTCATAATAATTATAAGCTTGCGTAATCACATGGTGAAAAGAGTGACAAAATGTTCATGTGGACATTTTCTATTCTCTGTTTTAAAAACAAAAATGTGTTGAAGTTGTCTGTGCTTATAAGTTTGTGTGTGTGTCTGTGTCTGAGGTTTATTATGCCTTGTACTTGTAGATGGCCATAGTGGCACCGGGTTGATTTTGAGTCAATCGATCTTGTTCGATTGT
>CM065696.1:29953353-29955853 GCA_017654935.2 Phymorhynchus buccinoides
CGTGTGTGACCGTTTTTGATTACCCCGCCATGTGGGCAGCCACACTCCGTCTTCGGGGGATTTTTAGACCGATGATGTTATGCTGGGAGCTTGTCATGGCTTAAGACAATCCCCGCACAACCATTCAGAGCATAACAACAATTTGATGTAGCCTTGGCGTTCTACCTTATGTTAACTGGTCTCACACAGCCTCATGCTAAGGCAAATTGTCTATGAATAAATACAATCTTTAAGGCATTGTAGTGAATGTAATACACATGTACGCAAACCTGCTTGTACTGTCTATTATCTAACCGAACAAGTGTATGTTTTAGAGTACACAAGGCCTGTAGCTATCAGCTTGTTGATGCATTTTTGGCTCACTCGTGTTAAGGAAGTTAACACGAAGTGAGTCTATTATCTAACCGAACAAGTGTAATGGGAATGGTTTAGAGTACACAAGGCCTGTAGCTATCAGCTTGTTGATGCATTTTAGGCTCACTCGTGTGAAGGAAGTTAACACGAAGTGAGTCTATTATCTAACCGAACAAGTGTAATGGGAATGGTTTAGAGTACACAAGGCCTGTAGCTATCAGCTTGTTGATGCATTTTTGGCTCACTCGTGTTAAGGAAGTTAACACGAAGTGAGTCTATTATCTAACCGAACAAGTGTAATGGGAATGGTTTAGAGTACACAAGGCCTGTAGCTATCAGCTTGTTGATGCATTTTTGGCTCACTCGTGTTACGGTACCATGATTATGGTATTGTGCTTGCGGAACATAATAATATTTATGTGTATTTTTTCCATATATTTCATTGTAAATTGATTTTTTTGTTTACAGTTTTTGCTTTTCATCTTGTTTGCTTCAGTTGTATTTCTTATTTATTTATGACGACAGGATGAAAAAAAGTTTTCTTTAGCTTATTCCTTTATCGTCATTAAAGATCATTTTGACTTGACTTGACTTGACTTGACGAAGTGAGTCTATTGGGGTCTGCAACGAACACCTTTTGCAAGAGTGAATGCCCTTGGTGGGTGGGGGAAGATGGTTCAGTACTGACCAAACAGGGCGATAACTCTCTCCAATAACCCTATTTGATGCCACTAAATGGCTGCCTTTCGCAAGAGTGAATGCCCTTGTCAGTACTGACCAGCAAGGGCATCACTCTCACTGTTAAGGGCGTTAATAACCCTAGTTGCAGAGGCCTATAGCATGATAGTTGTTCGGTTGTGTGTGTGTGTGTGTGTGTGTGTGTGTGTGTGTGTGTGTGTGTGTGTGTGTGTGTTGCGTCCTTGGTCCAATCTCCAAACTTTAATGTTGGCATTTTCTAGGGAAATAGAACGCGTACATTGTTCAAACTTTGCATACACATAGATGTTTATGCAAGCTTTCAAACAATAATGATTTGAACAATTAAATACTTAAAACGACAATGTAGACAGATAACAAACAGATAACATTTGAGATTAGTGGGTTAGAGAGTATTCAACAGGCAACATGAGTTAAGAAAGTCATCAACAGTCACAGCCTCGATAGCTCATTGGGTAGAGCGTCTGTCTCTCATGCCAATAGTTCCGAGTTCGATTCTCGGCAAAGGCATTTAAAAAAAAAAGTTGTATCTATTAATGATAGTTTCATTTGTACTTTAAACACCCCCCTCATGTTTATGACCCTCCATCTCAAAGTCATTTTTTTGCGCGGCTGGTTAATCTAGCGGTTTTTTTGACACTCTAGTTGTGTGCTTTAAACACCCCCCTCATGCTTACGACCCTCCATCTCAAAGTCATTATTTTTTGCGCGGCTGGTTAATCTAGCGGGTTTTTTGACACTCTAGTTGTGTGCTTTAAACACCCCCCTCATGCTTACGACCCTCCATCTCAAAGTCATTATTTTTTGCGCGGCTGGTTAATCTAGCGGTTTTTTTGACACTCTAGTTGTGTGCTTTAAACACCCCCCTCTTGCTTACGACCCTCCATCTCAAAGTCATTATTTTTTGCGCGTGCTGGTTAATCTAGCGGTTTTTTTGGACACTCTAGTTGTGTGTGTGTGTGTATGTGCGCGCACGTGTGTGTGTGTGTGCGTGTGCGTGTGCGTGTGCGTGTGTGTGTGTGTGGGGGGGTGGGGTGCGTGCGTGCGTGTGTATGTGTGTGTGCGGGCGCGTGCGTGCCTGTGCAGGGCCACTGAGCGGGGACAACTACGAGCAGGTGATGAACTGGCGACTGGTGAACGTGGGCAACCAGTACGAGAAGATCGGGCTGATGAGGAACGACACGGTGGAGATCCTGGACCAGTTCTACCAGCCTTTCGTGGAGCAGTTCGCCGAGATGCTGCAGGACCCTCGCTTCTTGTGGAAGGACACTTACACTCCTGCTCTGGACTAAGACAGACTGGTATAGGGTTAAGACGGGGGTAAAAAGCCCATGGGCGGGTAAGAAGCCCATGCCAGTTATCTCACGAAATGAAGCAAACTTCAGTCACATTTTGCCCATGAGACGAGTGTTAATGCTTAGCATTCGTC
>CM065696.1:29958353-29963353 GCA_017654935.2 Phymorhynchus buccinoides
AAAGACCCTATTGTCTTAGCTTTGGGATGTAAGGATAGAGTTTATAACAGAAGAATCACCAATACTGCAGATGGATTTTTGTTCTCTACCCAGGTAAATTTAATGGAAAATGTTGGCTGAAATATGGCTGGCGGTGAAAGGGTTAAACTGCACGTGGGCACACAAGATGACGAGACAGTCATAGTTAACGAGACAAGGGGCATGACTGCAACAATTGTATTCTATATTTTAAAAAAAAGATTGTCTTAAAATTATAAAACAGAGCTCAAGTCTATCCAAGTTCTGAAGCACTGGGATTCTTGTTATCCTTTTTCTGTTTCATTATCTTATTTACTCCCCACGTGAGGATACCGGGGGGGGGGGGGGGGGGTCTTTTGTATAAATTGTTCATCCACCTTCTGGAAGTTCTGTGCTTGTAGCTTCCTCTAATCTGCCACTCTATTTGACTCTGCCTTTTCCCTTTGCTTACTATCATCTACTATCTTTCTGCCTTACCCGGTCCATTCTCCTGCCTTTTTTCTTCTTCACGAAACACTGTCAAAAAGATTTCCTCCAGCCGAAGTCGGACTTGCTGGGCCTATTTCTTAGTTAGGCGCATAACGGCAGCATGGCGCATCTCAGCTCATAATTGACAGGAAAACTGTCTGAGCGATCGAAGAAGAATGATTTTATTTTCTATGGATAATAGCTCCGCATTCTTTCAGATTACTTTGCATCCTGGGCCTGTATTCACGTTGAGATAGCATGAGACTTAGCATGATGCTAACTTAGAAGCTCTTCCAATGTCCTATAGGATTTAATAGGACTTTTGGAAGAGCTTCTAAGTTAGCATGATAATAATAATAATAATAATGATTTTATTTGATATAGCGCTATCAATCCACACTATCAGTATGCTCTGTGCGCTTTACAACTTGAAATATAAATAAAACATCATACTAAAATAAGAAAAAACGAATAGTATACACTTGATAAGACAATACAAGATAACATGGTCCACATACCACAACCGACAACACATTCATACGATAACAACAGATTAAAACTTGCTTACTAAAACATGATAGGCATATGACATACACTTCGTAATAGCACACATGAAAACGTAAGATAATATGATTTACAAACTTACAATAGACTACACATTCGGAGATAGTTAAATATTGCGTGTTAAAACATAATAACTATATAAAGCATATTTAATAGGATCATACATAAGCAATATACATGTAAAATGATGCACATACCCACAATAGACAAGACATTCCTAAGATAACAACAGATTAAGACGAGCCGACTAAAAACAACATAAGAACGCAAAATTACACGCCCACACCAACAGACGCGGGCATACACATATACTCCCGACATATACTATGATGCTAAGTCTCATGCTGTCTCAACGTGAATACAGGCCCTGGTTAATTAACAATGGCATTTTGCCAGTGTGTTGTGACATCTTGTTCAGTAATTCAACAAAATGGTACCTCGAAATCATCATCAACTGCGTTGCTAATATATTCTAACTTAGAAGCTCTTCCAATGTCCTATAGGATTTAATAGGACTTTTGGAAGAGCTTCTAAGTTAGCATGATGCTAAGTCTCATGCTGTCTCAACGTGAATACAGGCCCTGGTTAATTAACAATGGCATTTTGCCAGTGTGTTGTGACATCTTGTTCAGTAATTCAACAAAATGGTACCTCGAAATCATCATCAACTGCGTTGCTAATATATTCTAACTTAGAAGCTCTTCCAATGTCCTATAGGATTTAATAGGACTTTTGGAAGAGCTTCTAAGTTAGCATGATGCTAAGTCTCATGCTATCTCAACGTGAATACAGGCCCTGGTTAATTAACAATGGCATTTTGCCAGTGTGTTGTGACATCTTGTTCAGTAATTCAACAAAATGGTACCTCGAAATCATCATCAACTGCGTTGCTAATATATTCTAACTTAGAAGCTCTTCCAATGTCCTATAGGATTTAATAGGACTTTTGGAAGAGCTTCTAAGTTAGCATGATGCTAAGTCTCATGCTGTCTCAACGTGAATACAGGCCCTGGTTAATTAACAATGGCATTTTGCCAGTGTGTTGTGACATCTTGTTCAGTAATTCAACAAAATGGTACCTCGAAATCATCATCAACTGCGTTGCTAATATATTCTAACTTAGAAGCTCTTCCAATGTCCTATAGGATTTAATAGGACTTTTGGAAGAGCTTCTAAGTTAGCATGATGCTAAGTCTCATGCTGTCTCAACGTGAATACAGGCCCTGGTTAATTAACAATGGCATTTTGCCAGTGTGTTGTGACATCTTGTTCAGTAATTCAACAAAATGGTACCTCGAAATCATCATCAACTGCGTTGCTAATATATTCTAACTTAGAAGCTCTTCCAATGTCCTATAGGATTTAATAGGACTTTTGGAAGAGCTTCTAAGTTAGCATGATGCTAAGTCTCATGCTGTCTCAACGTGAATACAGGCCCTGGTTAATTAACAATGGCATTTTGCCAGTGTGTTGTGACATCTTGTTCAGTAATTCAACAAAATGGTACCTCGAAATCATCATCAACTGCGTTGCTAATATATTCTAACTTAGAAGCTCTTCCAATGTCCTATAGGATTTAATAGGACTTTTGGAAGAGCTTCTAAGTTAGCATGATGCTAAGTCTCATGCTGTCTCAACGTGAATACAGGCCCTGGTTAATAAACAATAGCATTTTGCCAGTGTGTTGTGACATCTTGTTCAGTAATTCAACAAAATGGTAGCTCGAAATCATCATCAACTGCGTTGCTAATATATTCTCTGTCCGTGTGTTTATGTGACTTGTCATCAAAAAGCAATACAGTGCAACCTCATAAGACCTCATTTTGGATGATTCTTGAAGGTCTTATAAGGGAGGGGTCTTATAAGGGAGGTCATTTTAATACTTACAAAGAAGGGCAATGTCTCAGAGAAGTAGGTCTTATGTGGGAGGGAGTCTTATAATGGGGGGTCTTATAAGGGAGGTTCCACTGCATTCTGAAAGGAAGGAAGCCCTCAAGAGTTCACAGACCCCCCAAAACAAACAAAAGAAACTCAATCCGTTGTCGGTCAGTTTGTGATGTCGGTCATCTTGAAGGTCCAGGCCCACTGGCAGGGCATCTGGCTGAAGCTGATGGCGGGCAGGGAGATGACCATCCCCTGCTGACCTTGACCTTTGGCCTGGTAGTCCAGGTGGCCGGGCAGTCCCAGGAGGCTGACCAGCGTGGTGTTGCCGGGGGCAGGGGAGCCTAGGGTCAGACCGCTGCCCGTCGGCCACTTCAGCACCACCGCGTACACGTCTGTCCTGTCTGATGTCCGCTTCATCGTGTACCTGACACAGTGTGTTGTACAACTTTACACGTCTGTCCTGTCTGGTGTCCGCTTCATCGTGTACCTGACACAGTGTGTTGTACAACTTTACACATCTGTCCTGTCTGGTGTCCGCTTCATCGTGTACCTGACACAGTGTGTTGTACAACTTTACACGTCTGTCCTGTCTGATGTCCGCTTCATCGTGTACCTGACACAGTGTGTTGTACAACTTTACACGTCTGTCCTGTCTGGTGTCCGCTTCATCGTGTACCTGACACAGTGTGTTGTACAACTTTACACGTCTGTCCTGTCTGGTGTCCGCTTCATCGTGTACCTGACACAGTGTGTTGTACCTGACACAGTGTGTTGTACAACTTTACACGTCTGTCCTGTCTGGTGTCCGCTTCATCGTGTACCTGACACAGTGTGTTGTACAACTTTACACGTCTGTCCTGTCTGGTGTCCGCTTCATCGTGTACCTGACACAGTGTGTTGTACAACTGTACACGTATGTCTTCTTCATCGTGTACCTGACACAGTGTGTTGTACAACTTTACACGTCTGTCTGTTTCATTGTGTACCTGACACACTGTGTTGTACAACTGTACACGTCTGTCTTGTTTGCTGTCTTGATTATAGTCCTTTTTTACGCACATACATACATGCATCATTTAAAAAAATCATAAAACCGAGACGTCTTTTTTACAGAGATGATTTAACAATTTAGAATTTATTTCTAGACAATAATTCGATGTCATGGTCACAAGGAATATTGTAAGAAAGGCATAGTAGATTCTGATACCATGGTTTCATGTTCCTTGGGCATTTTATGCACTTAACGTCGACCACAGGCAAAAGTTTTAAGCATTTTTAATAACGGAAATATATAATTTTCAAAATAAACGCACGTAAGAGCTTGTTGGATAAACACGTGACTAGATATAATCGTTGATGGAGTCATTGGGGTAGGTTATTGCACTTGTGAAAGCCCCGCTGAATAGAAAATGGTAGGAATTAACGGATTGTATTAGGTATTAGGTACTTTATAGTCACAGAGGCGTCTCTGTGAAATTTGGGTTGCTCCCACCTGGAGAGAGCGTCGCAGCCAGAAGCGTGCCGCCCAATTTTTTTGTTTTTTGCATGCGATTTTTGTGTGACTGATGAGGAAGGAAAGGGGGGGGTGGGGGGGGGTAAATTTTGACCAAATGACAACTTTTTCGTTGCCACTGGGTTTAACGTATGCTAAGTGCATGGGCACACAGGACCTCGGTTTATCGTCTCATCCGAAAGACTCCACGTTCAGACCACAAGGCCTAGCGCAAAGTGAGAGGAAAAATCTCCTGTACCCAGGTTCGAACTTGGGTTTACTTGACAGGAAGCGAACGCGCTACCACTGTGCCACTCTACACCTGTGTGCGCTGATAACACATCAAGGCTGCAATGAGCTGTATAGTGAGTCACTAGTCTTGACCAGATGCCCTGGCTAACAGAGACGCTGCTCTTTTAGCCGGAAAGCCTGGCTTATTTATTCATTTATTTATTTATATTTTAGTGACAGAGCTGAACGAAGCATGCGCACTAACACCACGGAGCTGCCCCACGTGGGGATGCCGGTGGGGGGGGGTCTTTTGTACAAAGAGTTCCCCCACCTTCTGGAAGTT
>CM065696.1:29980853-29983353 GCA_017654935.2 Phymorhynchus buccinoides
AAAGAGAAAGAGGGAGAGAGAGAGAGAGAGATGATTGATTGATTGAAATTTATTTATAGAGGGTAATAGAGTAAGCAATAACATGCTTTTTTACATCCAGCCCTCTGGACAGAATACATTTATAAAAGTAGAAAATGGAAAACGAAAATAAACACATACAAAGTAATATAAAGCATGCAAAAAAAAAACATCCCTATATTGTAACACATCAATAACAAAATCAAACCTATTATTATTGACTATACTCATTATTAACATTCAAAATGTGTGACGTAAGCGCATACACACGGGAAAATAAAACCCAATCCTACTTTTCACACTCAAAGAAGTGCACAAACATATAAAAAAAAAAAAAAAAACCTCAATCATACTTCATCATTAAAATGTACTTATTTGAAAAGAAACCCATGCACATAATAAGTCAAACATAATATTACTTTACCTACTCATCTTAACATGCACAATTTAAAATGTAAATACATGTACGTACCCATGGCAACATGAGACCTATTCCTACATTACATTATTCATTTGTAGCATAAACAATTTAAAAAGTAAACACACACTCGTAACAAAAGCAGACCAAGTCATATTGTTTGCAAGCGAATACACATATTAAAAAGTAAATACTACTCATAACGAAATCAAGCCTAAGCCTACTTTCTAGTCCTCATCTTTAACATGCACATAAGTAAAACTTAACTCATCACAAAATTAAGACTAATCCTTATTTTACATACTCATAACATGTAACCTACACATTTTAAATTTAAAGCCGATACACATAATAAAATCAAGCCTAAGCCCATTTTACATACTGATCTTAAAAATACATCAAACGTAAATGTAAGCACATACACATGACAGAATAAAAACAAATCCTATTCTACATACTCATTTTTAACATACACACATTTTGGAATAAACACTTATACATAGCAAAAAAAAACCCAATCCTATAATAATAATAGTAGCAATAATAATATACAATAATAATAATAATAATAATAATAATAATAATAATAATAATAATAATGCATAATAATAATAATAATAATTCATATAGCGCTAAAAACATATAGTAGTATGCCCGTTGCGCGTTACAAAAGCAACAATGAAAGATGGAAAACATTAATTAAAATCAACAAGAAAGTCATACCACCAACATTCGAATGCAAAGAAATAAAGTAACGATAACATGATTTTCACTCACAAAGACATCCACCCTCGTTCGCCAACACTGTCACTCTCTGATAACACATCACACTCACAAAAACTAATAAAAATGTAAACAAGTAACAGGAAGGAATGCACCAATTAATACGTGCGTACACACGGCCCATACTCTCTCTCTCCCCCCTCCCTCTCTCTCTCCCTCTCTCTCCCTCCTCTCTCCCCCTCTCTCTCTCTCTCCTCTCTCTCCCTCTCTCTCTCTCCCCCTCTCCCCTCTATCTCCCTCTCTCTCTCTCTCTCTCTCTTTCCCTCTCTCTCTCATCATACAGGATCCCCAATACAATAATATCAAAGAAACACTTTTCGTTACATAAATATAAACATTCTGGCTAAGTCACAATAGACAAAATATAACAATATAAGCCTAAAAATGAAAAAACTAAATTTGTATACTAAATAATTATGTTATGACACTAAACACCACACACGCGCGCGCGCGCGCCACACACACACACACACACACACACACACAACACACACACACTAAGAGAACCGGGAGGAAGGGAGAGGAGAGAGAGAGAGAGAGAGAGAGAGAGAGAGAGGAGAGAGAGAGAGAGAGAGAGAGAGAAGAGAGAGAGAGAGAGAGAGAGAGAGAGAGAGGGAGAGACAGAGACGAGACAGACAGAGAGAGAGAGAGAGAGAAATAGATAGACTGAGTGAGAGAGGGAAGCATAGCTTTAACAATCATAACATTATAAACACTGATACATGACAAAGTCGAGCCTAGTTACTTGTAGGCCTACTTCGCATATTCAACTAAAAAATAAACCTAATAGTAAACACACACACACGTTATAAAATCATAGTAAATACATATCCATAACATCATCGAACTTAATCTTACTTTATATAAGTAATATTATTTTATTTTTAGCATGCACAAATTTGTAAATTAGCATATACACTCGACAAAATCAAACCTAATCCTACCTTATACACTCAAGTTTCAAATATACATTCAACTAACAGACAAGCAAAATAAATCATACGTTTCATCATCATTTTTAACAAATATAAAAAACGACACTAATATTTTTTTATATATAACATGAGAAAATCAAGCCTAAGCCAACATTACACACTTGTCTGTAAAATGAAGAAATTAGAATAAAACACATACACATTATTAAATCAAACTTAATTATATTTAACATAGCCAATTTTAACATACCTTTATACATGACAGATCAAATCAAGTTAATGTTAGATGCGCAAAATATTTATGAGTGAAAAAGTAAACACATGTAGGCATCATGATAAATAACAG
>CM065696.1:29988353-30000853 GCA_017654935.2 Phymorhynchus buccinoides
CATTAATTATGTCCAAGTCAAAGTACAACCACCCAAGTGTTTGCTTGCTTTATTCCGTATTAGGGATTGTTCTGTGACGTAGGGGAAGACGGGGTAAAAAGCGCATGGGCGGGTAAGAAGCCGACCCCAATTATCTCATGAAATGAAGCAAATTTCAGTCTCATTTTGCCCATGAGACGAGCGTTAATGTCTAGCATTCGTCTCATGGGCAAATTTGACTGAAATTTTCTTTATTTCATGAAATAATTGGGGTGGGCTTCTTACCCGCCCATGCGCCTTTTACCCCGTCTTCCCCTAGGTGTTGATATCACTGTGGTGCTAAAATGCAACTTTGGCGGTGAAAGGGTTAATGTGGACTATAAGTTCAAATGAATTGTTGTTAGCCCTTTGGACTTGTTTTCGCTTCTTTGTCAGTTTGGTTGGTAGGTTTCGTTTGTTCCCATTTTGTAAGATGGACCCATATTGCTCCAGGAAAAGACAAGTTGAATTTGTTTTTGCTTTACCTTAATTCTTTACATCTTTGGGTTTTTTGTTTCTTTTTATATTATTTTTTATTTTGCCCTGTGGATTGAGGTAGTGTGGGATTAGTTAAAGTCTTTTTTTATAAAGTATGTTTTCTTTCGTGTTTTGTGTTTTACTTTTGTGTCTCGTTTCTTTGTGAATGTTTATCATGTTATATCTTCATGTTCTTGTGGTTTGCTTTGGGGTCGTCGACCGACCCTTCTTTGATTTACCTTTGAGAGAATGAGAAAAGTCACACACACATACATTGTGACACACTCACACACACATACACACACACACACACACACACACACACACACACACACACACACCACACACACACATACACGCACTACACACGCACGTGCACGCACACACGCACACACACACACACACACACACACTCACATATACACTACACACGCGCGTGCACGCGCACACACTCACACACATGCACGCGCACGCGCGCACACACACACAACACACACACACACACACACACACACACGCGCGCACGCACGCACGCACACACACATGCACACACCCGCCGAGCAAACCAGGATGTTCCTTGTGGAGGGAATTTCTATTTAATTTTTAATGGCATGGGGTTTTTCGGGGTGTGGGGGGTGTGGGTGTGTGGGTGTGTGTGTGTGTGTGTGTGTGTGTGTGTGTGTGTGGGGGTGGGGTGGGGGGTGTTCGCAAAAGTTATGAAGATATGAGACAAAAATGTTCTTTTTTTTCTCTTAACTAGACACGCGCCGAATAAGCGGGACTTTAAAGACCCATCAGATCACGTGTCAAAATCACGGGTTCCACGTCTTTCCCCTCTTATATCTGGTAAGAAATTTTGTGTTGACCAGGTTTGACGTCCATACAAATGCCCCCAAATTGAAAACGAAACGTCATTTTAAAAAGCAGCCTCAATTTGAAATTGGGGGCATTTGTATGGTGGTCACAGCTACCCAGAAAAAACACCAAGGGACTTGATCGTGGTGGGTCACCCTCCCCTCTCCCTGTCGACTAGAGCTGATTAGTTAATGACAGTAAACTTCCAGTGTTCCGGTGTTCTCTCTTTTTTTCTCAAACAGAAAGAAACACAGGGACGATAATGGTCGACTTATGGCGATTATTTGCCCACCAGGGGGCAGTCAATCCACTAGGGACTTATCACGCGATTTTCTTAGTTGGGCGTAGTGAGAGAGAGAGAGAGGGTGGGACTCCCCCCTCTCTCTCTCTTTTTTTTTATATCCCCAACTAAGAATATAAAGAGGATTAGCCCCACTCGAGCGTCATGCCCCCTGGTGGTAAAAAAAACACCCGCTAAGTCGCTCATTACAGTTACGTTTCCGCTGTAGTAGACCTCTAGTTAACGTGCTTTACCACGAGGTATCGGTAGAAAGACGTGCTCTACACGAACCAATGGCGAATCAAGGAAGCAGTCTCTCCTTTGATCTTCACGTCTGCTGCCTAGGCCTAGGCCTACAGTTCGTTCAAAATGAAAGGTAAACGGGGAGAAAATTGGCAAGTTAACCCCTTAACCCCCCCCCCCCCCCCCCCCCCCCCCCCCCCCCCAATTGCCCCTATTCTGACAGGAGCCCTAGTGTTTTCAGTTCTTCAGAAGTAGTTCTGCTCATTACGAGTTGATTTGAGCGCGCACACGTTCCAATTTCGCGTGCTTAAATAGTTAACCTAAATTTTGTACCGGCGTTATGAGAAATACGCACTCCCATGAAATAAATACACTTGCGCATGCGCACTGGAACCGTTACTATTTTGTGTGGGAAATAAAAGTCAACTATTTTGTTAAAATATATAGTTTTAAGTGCTCAGTCTACACGGGAAGAACCAAGAAATAGAGCGGGAGGGCGTAAATCTACATCTTTGCCGAGAAATCGATGTACAAACCCGTGCCACTTAGTTTCGTATTTTCCAAAATGGTGGACGATATAAACAAGCAACCATGCAGACAAAAATAATTTAAAATAAATTTGAGAAAAATATCACTGACTGAATATTTAGTAATGAATCCTCTGTTCTTCCGTCAGACCACAAGATGCCTCTGAATGTATTCAGGGGCTAATCTTTCCCAAACAGCAAATAATTCGAATGAGGAAAGGGTATTTATTTCACGGGTGAGGTATTTTATGCAACACCGGTTAATTTGGAGAACAGGGTAGTTGGTTGTGCGTGCGCGCGCGCGCGCGCGCGCGCGCGCGCGCGCGCGCGTGTGTGTGTGTGTGTGTGTGTGTGTGTGTGTGTGTGTGTGTGTGTGTGTGTGTGTGTGTGTTTATATTCGTTCGTCATTCGACCTCAGTGAACGGAGGCAAGGCAAGGCAAGAAATGTATTTCATACCCCATTTGGGCACAGAAATATAAAAACATACACACATAAATAAATTTCCAAGAATCAACCCAAGAGTGATGTCCAAAATCATTTCAAAGAAAACCCATATCATAATATTACAAATAATGTAATGTATTACTAAATTAAAAACAAAATGGGAAAAAGACATGATTGATAACATTTATCTGAAAGAACCGTTAACAACTGTAATAAAGTGCTTTAGTTTGAGTAATATTTTCTTATTTTTTGTAGAGAACAAAGCTTTGAATTTATAAGCGTTAGGGCGAGAAAAAAAACAAACTTAGGGAGGTACCTTCTCCTGTCAGTGTCAAAGAAAGGACAAACAAATAAGTAGTGAAACTCATCTGCCACATCATGTACATTACATTTTTCACAAATTCTTTCATGTCTGGGTGTACCAGTATAGCGCAACGTGTTCACAGGCAAGTTATTATTAGTAGTTCTGAATTTTAACACAGTAATCATATAGCTATATGGCAAGACGGAGAGTTGGAGTGGAGTGAGAAGGGGGGGAGGGGGGGGGAGGGTGAACGCCCCAACAGCTTTGTCAACTGAAGGGTTGTTTTGACGCCATGCACAAAGCTTTATTTGTTATGGTTTCTTCCATTCATCTAAGCCCACCCTAAGATAAGTTATTGAGCAAAATGTAATTTAGCTACACCCCCTCCTCCCAAACACACACCTCTCTAATGCCCCCTTTTCATGTAGGGGAAGACGGGGTAAAAAGCGCATGGGCGGGTAAGAAGCCCACCCCAATTATCTCATGAAATGAAGCAAATTTCAGTCTCATTTTGCCCATGAGACGAGCGTTAATGTCTAGCATTCGTCTCATGGGCCAAAATGACTGAAATTTTATTTATTTCATGAGATAATTGGGGTAAGCTTCTTACCCGCCCATGCGCTTTTTACCCCGTCTTCCCCTATTCGTCTTTCAATCTCAATAGAGTCTAGTCCTCATCGTTCTTTCTATTTCATTGAAACAACTCTAACCTAACTCTCACCCTATCCCTTACCCAAGCAAGGCAAAGTGTTTGTTCTTTTATGAACATTTCAAATGAGAAAAGCTTGGTGGGGGTAGCAAGGGAAAAACAACAACACACACCTTTGTCACAAAAGAGTGTTGCGTAGCCTACTTCATCGTGATGGTGAATGTAACGACCCTACTTCATCGTGATGGTGAATGTAACGACCCTACTTCATCGTGATGGTGAATGTAACGACCCTACTTCATCGTGATGGTGAATCGTAACGACCCTACTTCATCGTGATGGTGAATGTAACGACCCTACTTCATCGTGATGGTGAATGTAACGACCCTACTTCATCGTGATGGTGAATGTAACGACCCTACTTCATCGTGATGGTGAATGTAACGACCCTACTTCATCGTGATGGTGAATGTAACGACCCTACTTCATCGTGATGGTGAATGTAACGACCCTACTTCATCGTGATGGTGAATGTAACGACCCTACTTCATCGTGATGGTGAATGTAACGACCCTACTTCATCGTGATGGTGAATGTAACGACCCTACTTCATCGTGATGGTGTCCTACTTCATGTGATGGTGAATGTAACGACCCTACTTCATCGTGATGGTGAATGTAACGACCCTACTTCATCGTGATGGTGAATGTAACGACCCTACTTCATCGTGATGGTGAATGTAACGACCCTACTTCATCGTGATGGTGAATGTAACGACCCTACTTCATCGTGATGGTGAATGTAACGACCCTACTTCATCGTGATGGTGAATGTAACGACCCTACTTCATCGTGATGGTGAATGTAACGACCCTACTTCATCGTGATGGTGAATGTAACGACCCTACTTCATCGTGATGGTGAATGTAACGACACTACTTCATCGTGATGGTGAATGTAACGACCCTACTTCATCGTGATGGTGAATGTAACGACCCTACTTCATCGTGATGGTGAATGTAACGACCCTACTTCATCGTGATGGTGAATGTAACGACCCTACTTCATCGTGATGGTGAATGTAACGACCCTACTTCATCGTGATGGTGAATGTAACGACCCTACTTCATCGTGATGGTGAATGTAACGACCCTACTTCATCGTGATGGTGAATGTAACGACCCTACTTCATCGTGATGGTGAATGTAACGACCCTACTTCATCGTGATGGTGAATGTAACGACCCTACTTCATCGTACTTCAACGTGATGTAACGATCCTACTTCATCGTGATGGTGAATGTAACGACCACTACTTCATCGTGATGGTGAATGTAACGACACTACTTCATCGTGATGGTGAATGTAACGACCCTACTTCATCGTGATGGTGAATGTAACGACCCTACTTCATCGTGATGGTGAATGTAACGACCCTACTTCATCGTGATGGTGAATGTAACGACCCTAC
Source organism: Phymorhynchus buccinoides (assembly GCA_017654935.2). Lineage (NCBI taxonomy): Eukaryota > Metazoa > Mollusca > Gastropoda > Neogastropoda > Raphitomidae > Phymorhynchus > Phymorhynchus buccinoides. The sequence goes on from CM065696.1 coordinate 29,993,621, forward strand.
TTCATCGTGATGGTGAATGTAACGACCCTACTTCATCGTGATGGTGAATGTAACGACCCTACTTCATCGTGATGGTGAATGTAACGACCCTACTTCATCGTGATGGTGAATGTAACGACCCTACTTCATCGTGATGGTGAATGTAACGACCCTACTTCATCGTGATGGTGAATGTAACGACCCTATCTTCATCGTGATGGTGAATGTAACGACCCTACTTCATCGTGATGGTGAATGTAACGACCCTACTTCATCGTGATGGTGAATGTAACGACCCTACTTCATCGTGATGGTGAATGTAACGACCCTACTTCATCGTGATGGTGAATGTAACGACCCTACTTCATCGTGATGGTGAATGTAACGACCCTACTTCATCGTGATGGTGAATGTAACGACCCTACTTCATCGTGAATGTAACGACCCTACTTCATGTAAATGACCCTACGTGATGGTGAATGTTCACTTCATCGTGATGGTGAATGTAACGACCCTACTTCATCGTGATGGTGAATGTAACGACCCTACTTCATCGTGATGGTGAATGTAACGACCCTACTTCATCGTGATGGTGAATGTAACGACCCTACTTCATCGTGATGGTGAATGTAACGACCCTACTTCATCGTGATGGTGAATGTAACGACCCTACTTCATCGTGATGGTGAATGTAACGACCCTACTTCATCGTGATGGTGAATGTAACGACCCTACTTCATCGTGATGGTGAATGTAACGACCCTACTTCATCGTGATGGTGAATGTAACGACCCTACTTCATCGTGATGGTGAATGTAACGACCCTACTTCATCGTGATGGTGAATGTAACGACCCTACTTCATCGTGATGGTGAATGTAACGACCCTACTTCATCGTGATGGTGAATGTAACGACCCTACTTCATCGTGATGGTGAATGTAACGACCCTACTTCATCGTGATGGTGAATGTAACGACCCTACTTCATCGTGATGGTGAATGTAACGACCCTACTTCATCGTGATGGTGAATGTAACGACCCTACTTCATCGTGATGGTGAATGTAACGACCCTACTTCATCGTGATGGTGAATGTAACGACCCTACTTCATCGTGATGGTGAATGTAACGACCCTACTTCATCGTGATGGTGAATGTAACGACCCTACTTCATCGTGATGGTGAATGTAACGACCCTACTTCATCGTGATGGTGAATGTAACGACCCTACTTCATCGTGATGGTGAATGTAACGACCCTACTTCATCGTGATGGTGAATGTAACGACCCTACTTCATCGTGATGGTGAATGTAACGACCCTACTTCATCGTGATGGTGAATGTAACGACCCTACTTCATCGTGATGGTGAATGTAACGACCCTACTTCATCGTGATGGTGAATGTAACGACCCTACTTCATCGTGATGGTGAATGTAACGACCCTACTTCATCGTGATGGTGAATGTAACGACCCTACTTCATCGTGATGGTGAATGTAACGACCCTACTTCATCGTGATGGTGAATGTAACGACCCTACTTCATCGTGATGGTGAATGTAACGACCCTACTTCATCGTGATGGTGAATGTAACGACCCTACTTCATCGTGATGGTGAATGTAACGACCCTACTTCATCGTGATGGTGAATGTAACGACCCTACTTCATCGTGATGGTGAATGTAACGACCCTACTTCATCGTGATGGTGAATGTAACGACCCTACTTCATCGTGATGGTGAATGTAACGACCCTACTTCATCGTGATGGTGAATGTAACGACCCTACTTCATCGTGATGGTGAATGTAACGACCCTACTTCATCGTGATGGTGAATGTAACGACCCTACTTCATCGTGATGGTGAATGTAACGACCCTACTTCATCGTGATGGTGAATGTAACGACCCTACTTCATCGTGATGGTGAATGTAACGACCCTACTTCATCGTGATGGTGAATGTAACGACCCTACTTCATCGTGATGGTGAATGTAACGACCCTACTTCATCGTGATGGTGAATGTAACGACCCTACTTCATCGTGATGGTGAATGTAACGACCCTACTTCATCGTGATGGTGAATGTAACGACCCTACTTCATCGTGATGGTGAATGTAACGACCCTACTTCATCGTGATGGTGAATGTAACGACCCTACTTCATCGTGATGGTGATTGTAACGACACCGACCTCATGATGATGATGATGATGAAAATGAGGACGTCGACAACAACATTGATGACGGCAATAATCATGACAACGCCGACGATGACGACGACAACGACTACGACTACAATGCTGGCTGATGACGATGACTGAGCAGGAAGCTAACGATGACGACGATTACGATGGTGACGACAGCGATGATGATGATAACGTGACAACGGTGAAGAGAACAATGATCCTAATAATGACAAGGGTGATGATGATAAATGGCAGTGAGGAACAGTAGGATCACAATGAAGAAGACAACAATGATGACCGCGACGATGATGATCAACAGGCCTACGTTATGGCAACATATCATTTAACCTACATGGAAAACCGAAATGATCAGAGGGCAGTATTGAGGGTAACGAGAGTGAGAGAGAGAGAGAGATGACGTGAGAGGAGAGAGAGAGAGACCCTACTTCGCCGAGAGAGAGAGAAGACACACTGAACGACACTTGTTTATTGTCATTACCACCGGGATGGTCTATTGAATGTAACGAGAGAGAGAGATGAATGAGACGAGAGAGAGAAGAGAGAGATGACGACGACCTAGAGAGAGAGAGAGAGAAGAGATGAGTGATAACGGAGAGAGAGAGAGAGGAGGAGAGAGAGAAGAGATGAGAAGAGAGAGACGATCGAGAGAGAGACAAGACTGGTGATGATGAGAGAAGAGAGAGAGAGAGAGAGAGAGAGAGGACAACAGACAGAGACAGACATACTGATGACAGACAGGCAGAAAACAGAATCAGACAGAGAGACAGACAGACACAGTGAGACAGATGACACATAAAGAGCAGACAGGCGGACAGTCAGACAGTCAGACAGATTGGCATTGTTGTACTGTTGAAGACAGCTCCCAGCGGTGTAGTGTCCGTGTAATGGAACACCTGCACTGTCACTGTTATCAGCCTCGCACGTGATAGCCGCTGGCCCAATCAAACGGGCGTGTACAATGAAGAAAACCAGACATTAGACAACAGAGAGAGAGAGAGAGAGAGAGAGAGAGAGAGAGAGAGAGAGGAGTTGGATATGTTGTGTTGTGTGTGTGTGTGTGTGTGTGTGTGTGTGTGTGATCACAATTGCGAAGACAACAATGTGACCGTGCGTGCGGTCAACAGGTGTATGTGAACATATCATTTAGAGAGCGCGTGAGAGACCTTGGGGATTCTTGGGGATCAGGGGGGAGTAACTCGGGATATTTTTAGATGAGAGAGAATGGATGAGAGTACACTTTTGTAAACAAAGAGAGCATGATTTGTTTGTTTGTTAGAGAAGAGAGTTTCTTGCGTATGTGTGTGACGTGTCCGCAAGACAATTATTATCCTAGATATGTATGAGGACAAATAAAACAAAGTTGAAGTTGAAGTTGAAGTTTTTGTTCTGAACTTCTTGTGTATGTGTCTTGTCATTCTGCTTCTGTCGTTTTCTGTCTATCTCTCTGTATCTAGTAGTTTCTGTCTGTCTGTCTGTCTGACTGTCTGCCCCCCTCCCCTCCCTCTGTCTCTCTGAGTTGATGAATAATGTCTTTCAGCCCCTGGCATCAATATGGAGAATTCTGTTTTGGAGTTTCTGGAACCAACAGCAGACACAGACAGATAGGTGCCGAAGGGGGCCAGGCCTCCCTAATGCTAGTACTAGTCCCCGCCTTAAAATCGATATATGAATGAATGGGCTCTTCGTGGAACTTCTGCCTGCCTGTCTGTTCGCTTGTATGTTTGTTTGTCTGTCTGTATGCATGTCTACTTGTTCAATTTGTCAGTCTGTCTGTCTGCGTGTCCCGTTCGCTTCTCTCTTTGTTCGCTCTCGTCTCTCTCTCTTCCTATACCACCGTGTCTCTGGTGATGATGAGATTAACGTCCTGTTAGCAGGTAGCTCCTATTAAGGACGCGTTGTCTGAAGACAGGGTCTTCCTTGGACCGGTGTGCCTGAGTTTGACTTAGGTAGGGGAAGACAGTAAACTGCATGCGGGTAAGAAGCCCACCCCAATTAGAGAAATGAAGCAGATTTCAGACATGAGACGAGCGTTAATGTTAGCATACTGGGCAAGAGTTAGACTGAAATTTTCTTAATTTCATGAGATAATTGTGGTGGACGAGCGTGAATGTCTAGCATTCGTCTCATGGGCAAATTTGACTGAAATTTTCTTAATTTCATGAGATAATTGTGGTAGGCTTCTTACCCGCCCATGCGCTTTTTACCCCATCTTCCCCTACTTAGATACTGCCTGAGTTAGACTATGTTAGATACTGCCTGAGTTAGACTATGTTAGATACTGCCTGAGTTAGACTATCTTAGATACTGCCTGAGTTAGACTATCTTAGATAGTGCCTGAGTTAGACTATCTTAGATAGTGCCTGAGTTAGACTATCTTAGATAGTGCCTGAGTTTGACTATCCGATAGTGCCGGAGTTTGACTATCTTAGATAGTGCCTGAGTTTGACTATCCGATAGTGCCGGAGTTTGACTATCTTAGATAGTGCCTGAGTTTGACTATCCGATAGTGCCGGAGTTTGACTATCTTAGATAGTGCCGGAGTTTGACTTTGATACTTAGATAGTGCATGAGTTTGACTATCTTAGATACTGCATGAGTTTGACTATCTTAACACATTCTACCCCATCCGTGCAGCCGCATTTATCTTCCCTGGCCCAGCTGTGCAGAGAGCTTTGAGCATAACGATAAAAATGTTTAGAAAAATTGCTATTTGTGAAACAATTCACTGTATGTTTAAAAATGTTACGTGTTATTGTCAATGCGTGATTTTTGTTTACAAAGTTTCATGGAATTTGGAATGCGGTTTGTAGTTCTAAAAATAACTCTTTTACACACACAAAACAGTAATAAAGAAAAGTTTTGTTCTTCATGCAATGATCGAAAGTAGAGCTTTCTACTTCACCTACATTCGCTAAAAACTCAATACAATCGCTATTTTTGTCATTATAATGGTCTTAAATCAATCCAAAAACAATTTTACTTGTCGTTTCATGACTCGGACACAATAGATATCAACCCATCATCGAAACAAATTGTAAAAATACGAGAAATCTGCTCCAAAATCGATCAACTTCTAAGCATGACTGGAAAGGAAGTGTCTGTTCAGGCTAAACTACCAAAGTGAACAATTTGTGTATGTGTCTAGTCATTCTGCTTGAAGATGGGTTTTATTTTTAACTGTAAACGGGCAGATATGTTCTCTGTATACTAGTAGTTTGACTATCTTAGATACTGTCTGAGTCTGACTATCTTAGATACCCCCTCCCCTCTATCTAGTCTGCCTGAGTTGATGAGATACTGCCTGATAGTCTATTCAGATACCCCTGGCTATCTTAGATACTGGAGAACTTCTGTTTTGGTTAGTATGTTGGAACCCTGAGCAGACACTTAGACAGATAGTTGACCGAAGCCTGAGGACTATGGATACTGCCTGAGTTGACTATGTTAGATAGTCCCCGAGTTAAAATCTTAGATACTATGAGTTGACTATCTTAGCTCTTCCTGAGTTAACTATGTTAGCCTGCCTGTCTGACTCGCTTAGTATGCTTGAGTTAGTCTGTCTAGTACTGCTGATGTCTATCTTAGTTCAACTGCCTGAGTTGACTATCTTAGATACTGTCTGAGTCTGCTTGATCCCGTGCCTGAGTTAGACTATTTTAGATACTGCCTGCTCTAGACTCTGAGTTAGACTATCTTAGATACTGCCTGAGTTAGACTACTTAGATCTCTGCCTGAGTGATGACTATCTTAAGATACTGCCTGAGTTAGACTAGGTTAGATACTGCCTGAGTTAGACTATGTTAGATACTGCCTGAGTTAGACCGGTGTGCCTGAGTTAGACTATCTTAGATACTGCCTGAGTTAGACTATGTTAGATACTGCCTGAGTTAGACTATGTTAGATACTGCCTGAGTTAGACTATCTTAGATACTGCCTGAGTTAGACTATGTTAGATACTGCCTGAGTTAGACTATCTTAGATACTGCCTGAGTTAGACTATCTTAGATACTGCCTGAGTTAGACTATCTTAGATACTGCCTGAGTTAGACTATCTTAGATACTGCCTGAGTTAGACTATCTTAGATACTGCCTGAGTTAGACTATCTTAGATACTGCCTGAGTTAGACTATCTTAGATACTGCCTGAGTTAGACTATCTTAGATACTGCCTGAGTTAGACTATCTTAGATACTGCCTGAGTTAGACTATCTTAGATACTGCCTGAGTTAGACTATCTTAGATACTGCCTGAGTTAGACTATCTTAGATACTGCCTGAGTTAGACTATCTTAGATACTGCCTGAGTTAGACTATCTTAGATACTGCCTGAGTTAGACTATCTTAGATACTGCCTGAGTTAGACTATACTTAGATACTGCCTGAGTTAGACTATCTTAGATACTGCCTGAGTTAGACTATCTTAGATACTGCCTGAGTTAGACCTTAGATACTGCCTGAGTTAGACTATCTTAGATACTGCCTGAGTTAGACTATCTTAGATACTGCCTGAGTTAGACTATGTTAGATACTGCCTGAGTTAGACAATGTTAGATGTGCCTGAGTTAGACTATGTTAGATACTGCCTGAGTTAGACTATGTTAGATACTGCCTGAGTTAGACTATTTAGATAGTTTCATGAGTTTGACTATCTTAGATAGTGTTTGAGTTTGACTATGTTAGATACTGCCTGAGTTTTACACTTAGATACTGCCTGAAGACTATCTTAGATAAATGAAGACTATGTTTGTTCTTTATGCAATGATAGAAAGTAGTTTAGCTTTAAGTACTTCACTCACCTACATTCGTTAAAAACTGCGTGATTTACAATCGTTTATGGATTTTGTGTATTATAATGGTCTTAAATCAATCCAAAAACAATTTTACTTGTGCCTGAGTTTCATTACCTACTTAAAGACACAATAGATATCTGGTCCCATCATCGAAACTTGTCGTTTCAGACTAAAAATACGAGAAATCTGCTCCAAAATCGATAAACTCTAAGCACGACTGGAAAGGAAGTGTCTGTAAACAGGCTAAAGCTACCAAAG
>CM065696.1:30010853-30013353 GCA_017654935.2 Phymorhynchus buccinoides
TGTTTGCCACCATTTATCTCCATCTTTCTTCTTCTTCTTCTCATTGACAAATCTGCCACAGATGATTCTACCTAAGAAGTGGATAATGGCGGCGACGACAATGGTTGTTGGCCACCCTTTATCGCCATCTTTTTTCTTCTTCTTCTCATTGACAAATCTGCAACAGATGATTCTACCTTGGAAGCGGGCAATGACGGCGATGACAATGGTCGTTGGACACCCTTTATCTCCATCTTTCTTCTTCTCATTGACAAATCTGCCACACGATGATTCTACCTTGGAAGCGGATAATGACGGCGATGACAATGGTTGTTTGCCATCCTTTATCTCCATCTTTCTTCTTCTTCTCACTGACCTTCTACGCTCAACGATACTTGGAGCGCACCACTCCAGAGGCCATCTGTCACGTTTTTCCCGCCCACAGGACCGACCAACGCTTGTCGAGTGAAATGTCACGTCCCGGGAGAGAGGGCCTCGGAACAGGATGAATGGATTCGCCATCTGCTGCTGCGCTCCACCCCCCCCCCCCCACCCCCCACACACATTCCACCTCAGCTCTCCCCATTCCATCTTCCCGTCTCCTCGCCGATTCATGATAATCCTGATGATGATGATGATGATGATGATATGTGTGTGTGTGTGTGTGTGTGTGTGTGTGTGTGTGTGTGTGTGTGTGTGCGTGTGTGCGTGCGTGTGCGTGCGTGTGCGTGTGCGTGTGCGTGCGTGCGTGTGCGCGCGCGTGTGTGTGCGTGTGTGTGCGCGCGCGCGCGTGCGCGTGCGTAATAAGTTTGCCTCCTCTCTTCTTCCATCGTTTTTTAATCACAGTTTATGTTCAGTTTTGTGGTAGGACTTTGCTAGATTTAAGAGGGATAACAATATCTTCCACCCCCACACACCCCACCCCCATACACATACACCGTACACACGCACACACATAAACGCGCGCGCACAGACACGCGCACACATACACCCACACATTTTTTTCACACACTCGTTTGCCTGACATAGTGAATTACACAGACAAGATCTACACACTCAAACACAGAAATACACAAGAGCATAAACATACATGGACACACGAAGGTGCATGCAGAGCTTTTATAGTGAATAACGCATATATACTCTCAAAAATGGAATATGTTTGTTTATTGGCTACATTAACATGAAAAGAAATGCCTCAACACACAGAAGATGAAAGATTTTCCGTGTGAAACAAAATCTAACAGCTGTGAATATTAATTTACTAAAGAATTAAAGCCATTTCTACGATTTTGACGCTCACGCAATGATTCATTCAGTAGGCGTTCAAGACTGCACTTGGTCATCTCCAAACATGGAACACTCCATTTTTTGTGTATTTGACGGTTTAAGGTTTTGGTTAGGGTTAGGGATAGGGCTAGGGTTAGGGCTAGAGTCAGTTTAATTTCATGGTTAAAATATACACATTCTTAAGTGTTGCTGAAAACCGACATTGTCACGCGAATGGCGTCACTTTCTATATTTGGAGATGACCAAGTGCAGCATTGAACGTCTTGTGATTCATTCTGGGACAACCATCAGACTGTTGACAGCGCAGTGAGAGAAGAAGCCCGTTTCAACGTCCTCCGGCCTGTAACAGGCACATGTGGGACATTAAATATAACAGATGTCCACTGGTTCACGACATACACGGATTCTATATTTAGGCACAAACGGGAGTTCGCAAGAGAGAAAGCGTTGTGACCTTGACTGAGTTGGCCGTCCCCTCAATGTGTAGTGTCCATGCGACATACAGCTGGGACACAAAATAAATAGCCCATAAAAAGGAAATTTTGTTTTCATGGTCAAACTTCAAGGTCAGGGTTAGCACGCCAATGATTCGTGCTAGGCGGTGTCTTGTACTCAAGGTGATGCACCACCATGCAAAATTTGAAGTGATTCCGTGTCAAAACGCTTCGCAAGATATCCTCGCGAAACACCATTTTAGAAACCCTTACCATTTTCAAGGTCTATGGATGTCCTTGACCTTGAGAAGTACCCATATTCGGAATAACCATTAGCGAATACACCTCCACACCACGTTTTAACATTATTATTTTACAGAATGGATGAAATTGTAAATGTTTATTTAAGTTTCAATGTTTGTTCTGCATCTCTATTAGCTAAGAGTATGGGTTTTTTAAAATAAAATATACCTAAAATATTATTCTAAATTATCTGCGAGAAGGCCAAGAACACAATGACATTAATAAGAATGTTGTTGCCTGTCTGTCGTTTCCGACAATGACTGCCAGATAGCAGAGGGGGCAGGTACTATTCCGGCGGGCTGGGCGATAATTAGTTTATAGTGGAGATGCCTTACCCAGGGCACATCCCCACTCTCTCTGCCAAAGGGATTTAAGGACGAGAGTTGGCGTTGGGGAAAGGTCCCCAAAGGCCAACCAACGCCATTGGCTGCAGCACCAGAGCCGGTGCAAGGACCCCCTCGTTCGAGAGTCATAGTCTTTCACGGAAGACTAAG
>CM065696.1:30020853-30040853 GCA_017654935.2 Phymorhynchus buccinoides
GAGAGAGAGAGAGCGAGAGAGAGAGAGAGAGAGAGAGAGAGAGAGAGAGAGAGAGAGAGAGAGAGAGAGAGAGAGAGAGAGAGATAGAAGAGAGAGAGAGAGAGAGAGAGAGAGAGAGAGAGAGAGAGAGAGAGAGAGAGAGAGAGAGAAGAGAGAGAGAGAGAGAGAGGAGAGAGAGAGAGAGAGAGAGAGAGAGAGAGAGAGAGAGAGAGAGAGAGAGAGAGAGAGAGAGAGAGAGAGAGAGAGGAGAGAGAGAGAGAGAGAGGAGAGAGAGAGAGATAGCAGTAGAGAGAGAGAGAGAGAGAGAGAGCCAGAGCCAGAGAGAGAGAGAACCAGAGAGAGAGAGAGAGAGAGAGAGAGAGAGAGAGAGAGAGAGACAGAGAGAGAGCCAGAGAGAGCTAGAGCTGGGGGTGGGGTGTTGTTAAAACTAAAAGGGGGTGGCTGCTAGTGTGTTTATTCATTCCATTGATTTCTGTTGTCTCTAGCCTGGGGGGTGTTTAGGAAGGAGACAAAAGGGACAGGGGAATGCGCTCCGCATGTGGACTGGAGTAGGTGGGTACGTGAATACTAATCAGAACAGACAAGAAATGTCGACCTGTGCTGTACTGGTTCTATAGAACTTTGCAATTTGGTTTTATTTTTTGTGATATTCTATTCTATTTCAGATTATTTACTTTGTCTTATTTCTACAAGAATGTGAATAGTATAGGATCGAAATATTTATTCTTGTTCTTCTTCTTCTGATTGGGGATGCCTATCCTGCCCTACGCCCGAAGCATGTACGTACGTGTGAGTGTGAGAGCGTGCGTGCGTGAGCGGGCAAAAACAAAATGTATTGAATTCCTGGTGTATTTGCCATAGTACCCATTCAGAAATAAGAAAGATAAAGAAAACGGGTAGAAAAGTTCACTTTCTGTTCTAGAAATAATGTTCACTGTTCTTGTCATGTTAGAAACATCCGATTTATTTTAACACTATTTCTTCTATCCACCCGTGTTTGACATAAGTTTGTTGTCTAAAGAATTGTTGACGACTGAATTCATGAAAATTCTCGTTTTGTTCAGGAGATTTTCGGTTTTCAAAAAGAAATAGAGATAAGAGATAAGCTTGAAGATAAGAAGTGATAAAAGAAAAAATGGTGGTGGCCGATCATTTAATCACTTGCCATAGGGGGGTGGCTCCAACTGGCCAAGGGACGCTACTGCCTGTGATTCTTAAGCTCGGTGTCCATCTGTGTTCTACCGAGGACCCAGCATGTTTGACAATCGTGTGACAGGTAGCTCGCGCCTTGTAAGTTGTTGCTTTTGACTCGCTGACAGGTTATGCACACAAGCAGGCCTGCTTCTTTTGGTCTCCCTCTCCCAAGACCCAAACAACATGGGCGACAGCAGACCTGTCGGTGTGAATGACACGGCAAGCAGGTGTGAGAAAAAAACACGGAATGAAACAAAACAAATGCTTTGTATTAGCCAGGACACAAGATGTACACCGAGCCTTACTCTTTTCCATGACAGACCCTATCATAAACTGACTGTAAATTCAACCCTTCAGCCTCATTTCGGATTTCCTGTTTAGCTGGAAAGATCCAGGGACAGACATGACTGTGAGCGTTGACTGATGCTATGGCGCGCCGAATGATCAAAACTCTATCTAGCAGTTCGACAGAGTTTAAAAACCCTATCGAACTGTTTGATACAGTTTCTAAACTATAGCTAGCAGTTAGATAGAGTTTCAAAACTCTATCGAGCAGCTAGATAGAGTTTCTCGTCGTAAAACTCTATCGAACGCGCCATTTTGATACTTTTTTTAAACGAAGCATTTCATTGGTAGATGGGACTAGTATCTTTGACTGTGACCTACACCTATGTCTTGTTGGGTTGGCCGGAGATTACCAGCATTTGCTGACCTAAGAACTCGTTTAGCGGCTTCAATTACAGATGAAACGCCGGGAAGATTCGCTCGTTGAAATCGTTCAGCTGCCATGTTTGTTTGACTACATGTAGGGGCCTAGGCCTATCGTCTTATTCAAATTCACGGGTCACTGCCCTGCCAAGGCCACAAACTTGTCGCTGAAGCCATGTACCAATCATAAATCGCGATAGAAAAACTATATCTCGATACGGTTATTTTGTGGAAACCCTATCTAGCTGTTCGACAGAGTTTTCAAACTCTATCGAACAGCTAGATAGAGTTTTGTATCTTTGGCGCGCCATATGATGCTGGTAACCTTCCCCCCAACTCCCGCACCCTCACTCCCCCTCTTCTATCCTGCATCCTCCATCCCCACCCTCATCCACCCCCCTTTTGCGGTCCTTTCCTCCTCTCATGCTGGTTTACAATCCATTGACATTTTGCAGTGTCCCATCCTTTGATGCAGGCGGTTGTGTGTGAATGTGGCCTTTTGTAAAATGATCTACTTGTTGCAGCGACAGATTGCTACGAGCAGCTTAGCTAGTCGATGAAATTGGCGTCCTAGATTGACCATTAACATCGTTAAAACAAAACAAAACAACCCTCTCCCCCCCCCCCCACACACAATAACAACTAAGAATGCGACATTTGCATGCGTATGTTTATAGCAATGACACTGGCCTTTTTCTTATACTGTTAGTTAATGCTGTGAAAGATGGTATGGATTTATTGTCCTATATTCACATGGGGAATCTGAAACAAAGGTCCAGCAAAATGCCCCCAACTCAAATTGAGGCTGCTCTTTAAAATTATGTTTCTTTTTTAATTTGGGGGCATTTGTATGGGAGTCAAACCTGATCAAAACAAGATTTCTTACCAGCTATAAGAGGGAAAACACGTGAAACCCGTGATTTTGACACGTGATCTGATGGGTATTTAAGGAGGAGGAGGAGGAGGAAAGGACGACAACGACGACGATGGCGACTGTGGAAAGTAGGGGGTAGTAAATGAGGGGGAGAGGGGTATGCAGATGTTTTTTTGTTTGTTTTTAGAACTTGATGCAGCAAATGGCCATTTTTTGAAACATTGCGTGTATCAGTGAGGTACGCACATTCTTGTTTAAAAGCATTGTTTCATGATGCCTATTCTTATTCATATTACAGAACGTAATGTTTTTTAATAATGCATCAATGTCTAAATTGTGACACAGTGGGATACAACTGTTACAGCCTCACAGGAATAAATAAATAATTGGGTGTAGAGGAGAAGGGGGGATTTAGAACTGTATAAAATGTCATGCAGTTCTAGTGAAAGGTCAACCTGGCCAGTAGTAAATGTGAAATTTCAGCGGTGTGCCCCGGGAGACACTGACTGAGCGATGCATCGGGTTGCATGGTGTGGATTTGTATTGCGTAATGTCATGGATGTCCATGGTAATATCACGTTGCTCTGTTACGTTATATGTTATGTTAAAGACACCCCCCCCCCCCCCACACACACACACACACACGTCACGTGTCACATTCCCTCTTATTCTTGGAAGATTTCTTAAGATTTCTTACCAGCTATAAGAGGGAAAACACACGTGTGTAAACCATGATTTTGACACGTGACGTGGTGGGTCTTTAAGAAGCAAGGCCATTGCTTTGTCATGTTAATACAGTGGAACCTCCCTTATAAGACCTCCCATTATAAGACTCCCTCCCACATAAGACCTGCTTCTCCGAGACATTGCCCTTCTTTGTAAATATTATTATAATAATAATAATAGTAATAATAATAATAATAATAATAATTGTATTTGCCATAGCGCTAACAACCACACTATGAGCATACTCTGTGCGCTTTGCAAATTGAAATATAAATAGAACATCAGACATGAAGTAAAATCAGAAAATAACAAATAACGAATAGCATACACTTGATAAGAAATACAAGATAACAACCGACAACACATTCATGATATAGCAACAGATTAAAACTCACTTACTAAAATATAATAGGCATATAACATGCACTTCGTAATAACACACATGAAAACGTAGGATAACATGATTTACAAACTTACAATAGACTACAGATTCGGAGATAGTTAAATCTGAAAGTATTAAAATTACCTCCCTTATAAGACCTCATTTTGGATGATTTTTGAAGGTCTTATTATAAAGGAGGTTCCACTCGATTTTTCTCGATTTTGGATATGTTGTTACTGACGATTTATAGAAGAGAATGCAAAAGTAATTTCTACTCTTGCAATGTGTTCTTTGCGAAAACCGGAACAAATCAAGTTACTACGCGACTTATATTAACCGTGAGCCCGACCAAATCTCCCCTTTCAACTTCACCCCTGGGGAAAGGGTGGATGCCTCGTGCCTCCATACGGGGAGCTGGACGACCCTGCCCCCCCCCCCCCCCACGAGTCTCTCCCCGTGGATACCGGGGGGTCTTTCGTAAAAATAGTTCCCCCAACTTCTGGAAGTTCTGTGCTTGTAACTTCCTCTAATCTACCACTCTCTTTGACCTCTTCCCTTTGCTTTCTATCATTTACTATCTTTAGTCCCCGAGCCGAAGGTTCGGGGAGCTATTGTTTTTGTCTGGTCCGTCCGTCCGGTGTCCGTCCGTCCGGCGGCGTGCCTCCGTCCGTCCGGCTATTCGTCCGTTTTTCTCAAAAACTATTCAGTCTATCATCATCAAATTTGGTATACTAGTTTGCCAAGATGCAAGCTATCCACTGATGTATTTAGTTTTACATTAAGGTCAAGGTCGCGCCAGTTACGGGGTTCAACCCCCGAAACACATAATCGCTAATATCTCGCGAAGTTTTGCATGTATTTTAATGCAGTTTTTTTTCCACATTTCTTGATGAATGGTCTATAACACGCGCGCCTTGTGGTTCGCGCGCGCTCAAATCACGGGTCCGAACCCCAAGGCTATATATATATAAAAAAAACTATTCAGTTACGTGCTGGTTTGATGCGTTTTTATGTAGTTACGTGCTGTTTTGATGCGCTCAAATCACGGGTCCGAACCCCAAGGCTATATATATATAAAAAAACCTATTCAGTTACGTGCTGGTTTGATGCGTTTTTATGTAGTTACGTGCTGTTTTGATGCGTTTTTATGTATGTGTACAGCCGACACATTCTGATTTCGGAGTAGCTCGGCGATGCTGCGAGGGGACTTTGCAGCCGCTCGGCGTTGCACTTGTTTTGACTTATTATTGGCCCATTATACTGCCTTAAAAAAAAATCTTTCAAATAATGTTTCCTTTGAGCTCCTCCGAAATCGGAATATTGTGTCGGCTGTACACAGCAGGGAGACCAGTGAAAACTGAAAACCGGACACATACGTACGTACCTTACCCATTATGGATATATGGCTTGGGAACACAGAAGAAGAAGAAGAAGAAGAAAGTTCACCCCGCCCCTGTCATTTCATCTCTCATTTCTTCGTCACTCAGCATTCTCATCAAATTTACCTTTTTCTACTCAACACAGTAATAACAAGGGCATCGCCGAGCGGCAGCAACGCATTGTAAGTGCATCGCCGAGCAGCAGCAAGGCATTGTGACAATGCAAACCCGGCCAGAGTTATGTCCTCTCCCCCCCCCCCCCCCCCAATAAACAATCTCTCTCTCTCTCTCTCTCTCTCCCCCCCCCCCCCCCCCCCCCCCCTCTCTCTCTCTCTCTCTCTCTCTCTTCATAGTTTACGACACGATTCAAAAGCAGTAGGCCGGAAACATGTCTGCCGCTCGGCAACATTGTAGTTCTGGGGGATAATTTATATACGAATGTTTTATACTGTTAGTGTCACATCCTGACACAACATTTGAAGAGCTGATGTCTTCTAGTTCACGAGATACAGCTTGGACAATAAATATATAGCGCAAAGAAGGAAATTTCGGTTTTCAAGGTCACACTTCAAGGTCAAGATCATCATGGCGAGAATTTATGCTCGGATGTTTTCTACTCTAGGGTATACAGTACCACACACAATCTGAAGCGCTTCTATTAAGTACAAATGTGGAAAATATGGCTTAAAACCCAATTTGTAGACACCTACCACTTTCAAGGCCTACCGATCTCCCGGACCTTGACCTTGATCAGTATGCCACCATCAGAACGGGCATAAGCCAAAGTACCTACATGCCAAATGTGAAGACTCTAACACCAACGGTGTGGGAGTTATGGCCCCTTAAAGATGTTCGGTTTTCAAGGTCAAACGTCAAGGTCAAGGTCAGCACGGTGTTGATTAACGAAAGGAAGCTTCCTTTTCTAGCTGTCTACCCCTCTGCCAATTTTAATCAAAATCCAAACAGTAGTTTTTAAGATAATCGATACACAGACAGACACACACACAGACAGACACACACACACACAGACACACAAACTGATCGCAATACCTGGGCCTCTGGCCGGGTAATGACTACCAGGTATAAGTGACAATCTCAAAATCTAAGAAATGCTGGAAATGCGAAAAAAACCTTTTTGTTGCTGATGTGTGCTGTGTGCTGACACGCTCTATAATAATGCTCGCCTTTGTTCCTTCCCTCTTTGAAGGAGTGTCTGTGACCGCGGTACCAATTAGTATTAGGTATGAGGTATTATTAGGTACTTTATAGTCACAGAGGCGTCTCTGTGAAATTCGGGTTGCTCCCACCTGGAGAGCGAGACGCACCCATTTAAAAAAATAATTCTCCATGCGATTTGTGTGTGACTGATGAGGAAGGAAAGGGGGTGGGGGGTGGGGAGGGGGG
The DNA here is from genome assembly GCA_017654935.2 of Phymorhynchus buccinoides. NCBI lineage: Eukaryota > Metazoa > Mollusca > Gastropoda > Neogastropoda > Raphitomidae > Phymorhynchus > Phymorhynchus buccinoides. Next base: position 30,027,521 of record CM065696.1, read on the forward strand.
ATTTTGACCAAATGACAACTTTTTCGTTGCCACTGGGTTTAACGTGTGCTAAGTACATGGGCACACGGGACCTCGGTTTATCGTCTCATCCGAAAGACTAAGATGCACTGAGTGAGATACTGTAAAGGGCCAGTCACGCGTCAGCTAAAAATCGCACGACTGTGCGATGCGATTCGATCTCGTGATCTCGCTCTGCGCGAATCACGTTTGTTCTTGGAGACCACATGATCGAATCGTGTCGTACAGTCGTGCGGTTTTAGTGGACGTGTGGCTGGCCCTTAAGAAGAGGTCTCTCTCAGTGAAGTGTCATAGTGCCAGTTCTTGTTCTCGAAACAAAATGATTCATGAACACAAAAAGCAAGCCCAAGTAGAGTCTAGGTAGGTAGCCTATGCATAATTACGAGGGAAGAAAAAAAAAGTGTCTGTGCGTGTGTGTGTGTGCATAATTATGTGTGCGTGTGTACGCGCAAATAAAAATGCAAGCGAAATTGACTATGCCAAGTCGCAGGTTGCCAATAAAATATCGCGCGTGTGTGTATGTGTGTAAGCGTGTGTGCGTGCGCGCGCACGCATGTGTGTGTGTGTGTGTGTGTGTGTGTGTGTGTGTGTGTGTGTGTGTGTGTGTGTGTGTGTGTGTGTGTGTGTCTGTGTGTGCGCGTGGCAATTAGGTTCGGTTGCATAGGTTGATCATTTATTGAATGTTCATTCTTAGAACCAATTGTCATCTTCGTCAACTTACTACAAACTTTAAAAAGACCCTTTGCATTAAGTACCGGTATTTGTTTTTTAAACCCAGGCCACACACATGGTTAGCTGTATGATCAAAGCAGAAGCGTTATTATAATACAACATACAGCTCCATAATTTCGAAAAACCTTCTTAGGCCGACTTACTTACTTAAACTTACCTTTTTCTCTGTGTTTATGACTTGGGTCTCTTTGATCATGGAGGCCAGCGGAATGTGAAGCATTCTTTTAACCGTCGACCAAAAGCATTGTTGAAGTTGTATCATCGTGCTACAGTTAAGGTCTCACAGTGCATGTGAACATTTTTTTGGCACAGTGGTGTGGAAGTGATCTTATGACTGAATGTCACTGTGTTGCCATGGGCAAATAGGGGGAAATGTTCGCGTATATTGAGACCATTAAGCCTTTGGCTTTTTACGATAAGAACGATTTATGTTGTGCTGCCATCAGCTAGATGGTGTAGGTCGAACGGTATTGGCAGGGCATCGGTTTTTTTAAAAATGTCATCATCGTCGTAATCATTGTAGCCATCATCATCGTCTTCGTTGTCGTCGTAGGCATCATCATCATCATCATCCTCCTCCACATGACCATCATCTAATAGCATTATTGTTTCACCATCATCATCATCATCGACATCATCATCGTCGTCGTCGTCGTCGCAGCAATAGTACTAGTAGGCTTAGTAATAGTTGCAGGGAAAACTATGGAGGTCTGTTTTGGGTGGTAGCAGCAGCACTGAGCAATAGTGGTAACAGTAGTGTTGGAAGCACTTGCAGAAACAGTAGCAGTAACGTAACAGCAGAATCAGTAGCAGCAGAAAAGCAGCAGCAGTAGTAGCAGTACTTTGATAATGCACATATTAAAGACGAGACAGTCATACTTAGTGGTTGTAAGGTAGGGCTCCCAATCGTCTTGCAAAACAAGGGGTACAGGGACTCCTTTTACGTACAGTACAGAGGGTCCTAGAGGCGGGATAGAGGGTCCCAGTGGCATTGTGAATGCTAAAAATAACTTTTCTAGTGCATCCCTGGGACCCCCTGCACATTCCTTTAGAGAGTCCTTTATAATTTTAGTACTTCATAGACCTCCAAATGGGGGGGTCCCTGGGAGCCCTGGTAAGGTATTGCAATTTTGTACAAAAGCAAAAGTGATGTCAAAGTCTTTCCTGAAGATTTTAAAAAGTCCATTCCTTCCATTTCTGGGCTTTATCACTGAAAGGATAAAAAAAAAAAAGCTTCATTCTATTATGATAAGAGGAGGAACGGAGCCTGGAATAATGCGTTGTGGAGAGAATAGTCTAACTGAGCTTTTTTTAAACTTGGACCCGCAGAAATGACAGAGCTGAAGACGTGCAGGCGGCTTTGTGTACCACCTGACTGACTAAAAAGCTTTCCGAGGGAAATGAAAGGGGTTCTTTTGTTCCGAATATTACTAAAAGCCAAATAGCCCAGATGAGAGTATTAGATTATCTGGAGGACTAAAGAGGAGTACGCAGTGTTAGGAGTTGGAGATGGGGTTGGGGAGTAGAAGGAAAACGCTGCTGTCTCTACTCTCTAGTTGTTAATCTGCAGGGGATCGTATCGATATGCTCCCGTCTCTTATGTGTTACGCTCATTGTGCCCCCGTCTCTGTCTCACCTTCATTGTGCCCCCGTCTCTATGTGTCACCCTCATTGTGTCCCTGTCTATATGTGTCACCCTCATTGTGCCCCCGTCTCTATGTGTCACCCTCATTGTGTCCCCCCGTCTCTATGTGTCCCCCTCATTGTGCCCCCGTCTCTATGTGTCACCCTCATGTGTGTCCCTGTCTCTATGTGTTACCCTCATTGTGTCCACGTCTCTATGTGTCACCCCTCATTGTGCCCCCGTCTCTATGTGTGACCCTCATTGTGTCCCTGTCTCTATGTGTCACCCTCATTGTGTCCACGTCTCTATGTGACACCCCTCATTGTGCCCCCGTCTCTATGTGTCACCCTCATTGTGTCCCTGTCTATATGTCTCATCCTCATTGTGCCCCCGTCTCTATGTGTGACCCTCATTGTGTCCCTGTCTCTATGTGTTACCCTCATTGTGTCCACGTCTCTATGTGTCACCCCTCATTGTGCCCCCGTCTCTATGTGTCACCCTCATTGTGCCCCCGTCTCTATGTGTGACCCTCATTGTGCCCCCGTCTCTATGTGTCACCCTCATTGTGCCCCCGTCTCTGTGTGTCACCCTCATTGTGCCCCCGTCTCTATGTGTCACCCTCATTGTGTCCCTGTCTCTATGTGTCACCCTCATTGTGCCCCCGTCTCTATGTGTCACCCTCATTGTGCCACCGTCTCTATATGTCATCCTCATTGTGCCCCCGTCTCTATGTGTCACCCTCATTGTGTCCCTGTCTCTATGTGTCATCCTCATTGTGCCCCCGTCTGTATGTGTCACCCTCATTGTGTCCCCGTCTCTATGTGTCACCCTCATTGTGCCACCGTCTGTATATGTCATCCTCATTGTGCCCCCGTCTCTATGTGTCACCCTCATTGTGTCCCTGTCTCTATGTGTCATCCTCATTGTGCCCCCGTCTGTATGTGTCACCCTCATTGTGTCCCCGTCTCTATGTGTCACCCTCATTGTGTCCCTGTCTCTATGTGTCATCCTCATTGTGCCCCCGTCTGTATGTGTCACCCTCATTGTGTCCCCGTCTCTATGTGTCACCTTCATTGTGTCCCTGTCTCTATGTGTAACCCTCATTGTGCCCCCGTCTCTATGTGTCTATGTGTCACCCGTCTCTATGTGCCCAATTCTCTGTGTCCCTGTGTCTATGTGTGCCCTCATTGTGACCCTGTCTCTGTCCCCCGTCTTCGTTTGTCCCCTTCTCTATGTGCCAAATTCTATGTGCCCCTGTGTCTATTTGTCCCCTCATTGTGACCCTGTCTCTGTCCCCCGTCTTCGTTTGTCCCCTTCTCTATGTGCCAAATTTTCTTTGTCCCTTTGTCTATTTGTCCCCTCATTGTGACCCTGTCTCTGTTTGTCCCCTTCTCTGTGTGCCCAATTATATGTGTTAATGTCTTTATGTGTCCCCTCGGAGGAGGTTTAGGGTTAGAATTATGAATAGAGTTAGGGGTTAAGATTAGTGTTTCTGTTTGTTTTAACATTATGGTACGGAATGGGATTAGGGTTTGGGAAAACCCCCATACAGATTGAGAGATAGAAGACATGGACACATAGAGATGTGGACATATTGGCCACTGCAACTAGAGTTATTAACGCCCTTGACGGCAAGAGTTAAGCCCTTCGTCAGTATCCAAAAGGGCATTCACTCTTGCACAAGGCAGCCATTCAGTGGCCTCAAATAGGGTTATTGGCGAGAGTTATTCCCTTGTTTGGTCAGTACTCAACCATCTTCCCCCACACATCAAGGGCATTCACTCTTGCAAATTAGGTGGTCGTTGCAGTGGTCAATAGAGACAAAATTGGTAAAACATAGAGACGAGGATATATGGAGACGGGGACATACAGATACGAAATTGGCGACACACAGAGACGGGAACATAATTATAGAGACGAAATTATGGATTTCACATATATAGAGATGGGGGCAGCTCGCCACGTAGCCGTCAGCAGGGTTCTGTGCAGCTGTAAATGGTTATCGACCATCGTCCACTCTCTTGTAGCAACATACCACTGCTACTGCTATTTCTTGTGTCCGTAGCAGCACTACTGTACCGAAATGAAGCAAAGAGTGTCATGACTGCTGTTAGTGTTATCTATGGCATTCCAAACGTCAAACAATTATTTGCATGAGTTTTAGTGGTAAAATGAGGCATTTTCCTCATTCTGTGCACATAATTCATTATGTGGTGCACACAATTCATTCTGTGGTGCACATAATTCATTCTGTGGCACACACAATTCATTCTGTAGGACAGAATTCATTCTGTGGCACACACAATTCATTCTGTAGGACAGAATTCATTCTGTAGTACAGAATTAATTCTGTGCACAAAATTTATTCTGTGGGATACACATTTCATTTTCTGCGCAGAATGAATTCTGTGTCCCACAGAATAAATTTTGTGCACAGAATGAATTCTGTTATCCCACAGAATGAATTCTGTCGTACAGAATGAATTCTATCCTACAGAATAAATTATGTCCTATAGAATGAATTCTGTCCTATAGAATGTATTCTGTGGGAAACACAATTCATTCTATGGAGAACGATGCTCCCTTGAGGAGCTTAGTAGGTCAATGTCTAACACTTTGTATGCGAATGAGCCTCGTTCTCCATAGAATGAATTGTGTTTCCGACAGAATGAATTCTGTTAGTACAGAATTATTCTGTAGGACAGAATTCATTCTGTGCACAAAATTTATTCTGTGGGACACAGAATTCATTCTGCGCACAAAATGAAATGTGTATCTCACAGAATATATTTGGTGCACATAATGAAATATGTGTCTTATAGAATGAATTATGTCCTACAGAATGAATTCTGTCCTACAGAGTGAATTGTGTGTGCCACAGAATGAATTCTATGCATACAATGAATTGTGTGCACCACAGAATGAATTGTGTGCACAGAATGAGGAAAGTGCCTCATTTTACCACTAAAAATCGTGCAAATAATTGTTTGACATTTGGAATGCCATAGTTATCGTTGTATTATTGAGTGTCATGACTTAGTGTGTTTTTTGTGTGTGTTTTAGTAACCTTCACACATCATACTTTACTATAGCAAACTAACACCAACATTGCCTTCACACATCATACTTTACTGTAGCAAACTAACACCAACATTACCTTCACACATCATACTTTACTGTAACAAACTAACACCAACATTACCTTCACACATCATACTTTACTGTAGCAAACTAACACCAACATTACCTTCACACATCATACTTTACTGTAGCAAACTAACACCAACATTACCTTCACACATCATACTTTACTATAACAAACTAACACCAACATTACCTTCACACATCATACTTTACTATAACAAACTAACACCAACATTACCTTCACACATCATACTTTACTGTAGCAAACTAACACCAACATTACCTTCACACATCATACTTTACTGTAGCAAACTAACACCAACATTACCTTCACACATCATACTTTACTGTAACAAACTAACACCAACATTACCTTCACACATCATACTTTACTGTAACAAACTAACACCAACATTACCTTCACACATCATACTTTACTATAACAAACTAACACCAACATTACCTTCACACATCATACTTTACTGTAGCAAACTAACACCAACATTACCTTCACACATCATACTTTACTGTAGCAAACTAACACCAACATTACCTTCACACATCATACTTTACTATAACAAACTAACACCAACATTACCTTCACACATCATACTTTACTGTAACAAACTAACACCAACATTACCTTCACACATCATACTTTACTGTAGCAAACTAACACCAACATTACCTTCACACATCATACTTTACTGTAGCAAACTAACACCAACATTACCTTCACACATCATACTTTACTGTAACAAACTAACACCAACATTACCTTCACACATCATACTTTACTGTAACAAACTAACACCAACATTACCTTCACACATCATACTTTACTATAACAAACTAACACCAACATTACCTTCACACATCATACTTTACTATAACAAACTAACACCAACATTACCTTCACACATCATACTTTACTGTAGCAAACTAACACCAACATTACCTTCACACATCATACTTTACTATAGCAAACTAACACCAACATTACCTTCACACATCATACTTTACTGTAACAAACTAACACCAACATTACCTTCACACATCATACTTTACTATAACAAACTAACACCAACATTACCTTCACACATCATACTTTACTGTAGCAAACTAACACCAACATTACCTTCACACATCATACTTTACTGTAGCAAACTAACACCAACATTACCTTCACACATCATACTTTACTGTAGCAAACTAACACCAACATTACCTTCACACATCATACTTTACTGTAGCAAACTAACACCAACATTACCTTCACACATCATACTTTACTATAACAAACTAACACCAACATTACCTTCACACATCATACTTTACTATAACAAACTAACACCAACATTACCTTCACACATCATACTTTACTATAGCAAACTAACACCAACATTACCTTCACACATCATACTTTACTATAACAAACTAACACCAACATTACCTTCACACATCATACTTTACTATAACAAACTAACACCAACATTACCTTCACACATCATACTTTACTATAACAAACTAACACCAACATTACCTTCACACATCATACTTTACTATAACAAACTAACACCAACATTACCTTCACACATCATACTTTACTATAACAAACTAACACCAACATTACCTTCACACATCATACTTTACTATAACAAACTAACACCAACATTACCTTCACACATCATACTTTACTATAACAAACTAACACCAACATTACCTTCACACATCATACTTTACTATAACAAACTAACACCAACATTACCTTCACACATCATACTTTACTGTAACAAACTAACACCAACATTACCTTCACACATCATACTTTACTGTAACAAACTAACACCAACATTACCTTCACACATCATACTTTACTGTAACAAACTAACACCAACATTACCTTCACACATCATACTTTACTATAACAAACTAACACCAACATTACCTTCACACATCATACTTTACTATAACAAACTAACACCAACATTACCTTCACACAACATACTTTACTATAGCAAACTAACACCAACATTACCTTCACACAACATACTTTACTGTAGCAAACTAACACCAACATTACCTTCACACATCATTCTTTACTGTAGCAAACTAACACCAACATTACATTCAGACTGTTAGTGTCACTGTTGTATTGTGCAATCTTCATGTTGCCCTTTACTTAAAAGGGCTTCTGTCGTTAATTGTGTTGAAAGTTGGAAACAAGCGTGAGAGATGTATGATGAATCTTTTTCTGAAGAAATGGAAAATCGTTGTACAGCATAATCATTTTTTTGGAATGACTAATTCTAACTAAGATACATTTGCACCGGCTACTAGTATTGCAGCCTAGGGATTAGTTGTCCTTTGGTGACCATTTCCAACGTTAGTTATCCAAAACTCCTTTTCGGCGAGAGAGTGAGGATGCTCTGTGGGGCAGGGATTTCTCCATTGGACAATCCTATGATTGATATTTTGCGGTTTCCATAGGGACCTCTTTGAGGAGTGCCATGAGATAGTTCGTGAGAAGATTAGTTTCTATTGTTCTCTGTCAGACGTGACGGAGAGACGAAGACTAAAGACTTCTTAGAAGTGAAATCGGCTGATCACCTTGGCTTGGTTTGTCTTCATCCCCGCAGAGGATGGCTGTGACAGGGTTCATTAGCTTGAACGTATTTGCTGTTCGCTGATAACCTTTTAGATTAGGAAAAGGTTGTCTTTCCTTCCTTCATTCCATCATCTGCATTCATTGTTGTAGGAATGACAAGGAGAGTTCTGAGAGACTGGGGGGGGGGGGGGGGGGGGGGGGGTTGATTACCGATTGGTATCTTAGGAAAGTGGGGTAGATGACTAGATGGTATAAATAGTGCTGGGACGGTATTCATGTCGAGATAGCATGAGACTTAGCATGATGCTAACTTAGAAGCTCTTCCAAAAGTCCTATTAAATCCTACAGGACATTGGAAGAGCTTCTAAGTTAGCATCATGCTAAGTCTCATGCTATCTCGACATGAATACCGTCCCAGGACAGTAAAATAGAATCACCGTCCATGCCAAATATTCCATAAGATAACAAAAGATAAACAAAAATGGACATAGCTTAAATATACAACCGTGTTGGACGACTGAAGAAGGCAAAAGTTGCCGAAAGTTTTAGAACATGAGGTGAGATCGTTCATGTTTATGCAAATAGCCCCCCTCTGGTGAAAATGTGTTCCAAGTATTCCATAATTAGGCCTAAACTAACAAAATAAGAACGAGAATACATGTTTACATAAATGCCTCGATGAAGCATCAAAGAGAAACAAGAAATTGAATGAGAGAAAAAAAGATGCAAAAAGTACAGGAAAGGGGGGTGGGCGTGGAATATTTATTTTGAGAGTTGATGATTTTATTAATTTGTTACTCTGCTGGAACCTAGAATAAGCTTTGATGCTGGTGGTTTTAAAAAAAATAATTAATTCAAATGCATTTTTCTGGTCTTAGCCACTGCTCATCAGACACTAAACGGTTAGTCGTGGACGAAATAAAAAGAATGGGGAACGAAGCATTCCAGTCAGTGGTTGGGATCCAAGATAATCTTTGTGTTTAACCCCTTGACTGCCACCAACGTACTACGTACTGACCTGGTGACATCACTGATTATGTCATCAGATGACGAGGAATAACCCTGATATGCTGGCTTTTTCTTTTGCACAGTCAAGAGGTTCATATCCCCAGACCATGTTTCCAGATTGTCTCTATCAGTTGTCTTTTTCATGGCATGATTTGACTGATTAGGTATCATGATTAGGTGCTGGCCTGATGACATCACTGATGATGTCATCAGATGAAGAGGAATAACCCTGATATGCTGGCTTTTGCTCAACACAGTCAAGAGGTCCATATCCCCATACCATTTTTTGCAGATTGGGCTCTATGATCAGTTGTCTTTTTCATGGCATGATGTGCCCAATGATTTTTTCTTTGATTTTCTTTGGCAGTCAAGGGGTTTAAGGGGATGGTTTGAAGTCACTTGCCAGGTTTTCATGTTGGAATAGCGTGCGAATCAATCCTACACACGGCCGCTTCCCTTCTGGTCGATGACCTCACGGCAAAGCGAAGTTTTCGTCAATATTCCTGAAGACGCAGTCAATCGCAAAGATTAAGAACGATGTCTGGGATCACACAAAGACCCCTCTCTTGAAGGAAATTGGCAAGTCAGCAGGGTCTTCATCCTCAAAGACAATTCGTGACAAGTGCTTTCGGGCCTCCCTTCTTCTTCTTCGATCGCTCAGACAGTTTCCTGTCAATTATGAGCGCAGATGCGTCATGCTGCCGTTTTGCGCCAAACTAAAAAATAGTTGGGCCCAGCAAGTCCGACTTCGGCTGGAGGGAAATCTTTTTGAAAGCGTTCCTTGAAAAAAAAAAGAAAGACAGGAGAATGGACCAATAAGGCAGAAATATAGTAGATGGCAGTAAGCAAAGGGAAAAGGCAGAGTCAAAGAGTGACAGATTAGAGGAAGTTACAAGCACAGAACTTCCAGTGAAAGCCTGCTTAACGCCCTTCGGTCTGGAACAGACACATATGCGACATTAGTAGATGTAAAGATGGTGGAAACGATCTTGGAGGCAATGCCGGGAGGCAGTGCAACACCAGTAAAGTCACGAATTTGTAGCAATACAGATGTTACAGAACTTCCAGAAGGTGGGAGATCTGAACGTAAGGGATATGGTAAGGGAGTGCCCCCCTTACCATATCAGTGATATTGACTGCTTCACTGAAACCCTCTCGTAATTTAATCGAGACTTTCCTGGTATTGCAGTACCTCCAGGATCGACGCACTATCTGTACTTTTACAAATGTTCCACATTATGTACCTGCAGCAGGTCAGAGGAGGTTAAACGCATTTTATTTTTCAACCCTCTCGTAAGTTTTTCTGGGCTTTTTATTTTATTTTTTAACCGTATGTCAACAAAATGAAAATGAAAGGCATCAGTGTTCGTGCTGTTGCAATATTTAAAGAATTTAGTTTTTTTAATTTTATTTTAGGAAACCGTTTTCGATTCAATTTGTTTGGAATTTAAGGGACGTGATTACAACATTGGAAGAATTTATCTAGTTTGTTTTTATTTAAAGGAATTCGTTTTCGGTTCTATTTTAAAAAAACTTAAGGTTACATATTTTAGGTGGTAATATATAATACCCCACCCCTCCATACACACACATAAACACACGCGCGCGCTCACACAAACACAAACACTCTCTCTTTTTTTCTCTCTGGAAATAAATATTGCAAGCAAGCAGTAATCCCATACACAGCCCGTGCTGTTCTAAGCCATGTGACACCGTTGATGCAACATCTGCGTAATATCAATCATGACCGAAGCTCCATAGTTTTAATCCCTTTCCATCTGTGCCCTGTCATATTGGGGGGGGGTGGGGGTGGGGGTGGGGGAGGACTGGAGGTGGGGGAGAGGGATGGGGGCACATTTCCCTTTTTTTTTGCTACGTAATGAGAAAGGGCATTCCAAATAGTGTGGGAACCATTTATTTTTATTTTTAGGAGAGATTGTGTAGTATATTTTCCTTCTTATCTTAGTTATAATATGTGCATGCTAGAAAGCAAATTTGTTTGCTGTGTGTAAAGACAATAAAAGAATTGTGGTTGGTGACTGATTCCTTTGTCTTATGGGGTGGGTGGAGTGCTGAATAGTGCGAGTCCCGGTAGGGCCGGACCAAAGGATTCGTAAGGGTGTCCAGGGAACTGCATAGGTTCGGGTTAAGGGACAATGCCCCTTTTGGGGGCCCAGAGGGCGAAGCCGCCGGAACATTTTGCAATTTAGTTATTATGAAGGCAAAAATCGAGTCATTTTCTTACTTTTCACCCCTGTATAAGATACATCGGGGTAGAGGGGGGTTCTGGAAACCCACGAATCCCCTCAGATCCGCCCCTAAGTACGTTAGGGAGAAGGGAGTTTCCCTCTCAGTCCTTCGCTACTCCACACTACCCAACTCTCACATCTCTACTTCTCTTTGAAATAAATAATCTACCCTCTCCTCGCCACTCTTCTTGCATCTCTTATCTTCTTTCTCCTCGTTGCTCGCATTTGCCCTTTCTCCCATACTATTCTGTATAGCAGGCATCGTGAGAATTGTCAGGATTTGCGAATTTCAGAGAATATTGTTTTTTTACTATCTATTCTAACTAAATACTTACCAACACTCAAACAATAGCATTAGACTTCCTCAGATTGGAAACCATACCATAGCAACATCTTTATATTAAAAGCCAAGTGTGTGTGTGTGTCTTGTCTGTGTGTGTGTGTGTGTGTGTGTGTGTGTGTGTGTGTGTGTGTCTGTCTGTCTGTCTGTCTGTCTGTGTGTGTGTGTGAAACACAAAACGGGCCTTATAACTCCGCCGGTTTTCGACCGAATCGCTTCAAATTTGCTGTGAGCCCTAACGGGGCGATGGCGACGGCAACCGAGGCGGCCGTGTCATTTGCGCGGTTTGGCAAATGCGCGAAACGCGTATCTGCCGGCCTCTCGGCGCCCGTATCTCCGGCATTTCTGGACCGATTGCCTTCGAATTTAGCAGGTAGATGACCGGGGACGGTGACTATCGATGTGCCAAACCGGAAGCGATTCGATTCAGAAACGCGCGCGATATACGCTGCTTCACGTTTTCACAAATAACTCCGCCGTTTTTTAACTGATTTGCTTCAAATTTGCTGTCAGGCTTTGCCCCGGGGAAACAAAAAAAGGCAAAGGACGATAACTCCCCTTTCCGGAAGCGCGCATGATCTCCCTTTGCTTCCGATCACGTGGTCCCTTTGCCTTCATAATTTTTTGACGGAGGTTTTGCTTCTGATTCTGGTGGGGTAGTCGTGAATGTCAGACACCATTTAAAGGTAATTTCTTAATGAATAATTATGCCTTGTTGGTGAGGTTTGGAACTGGGTTTAGAGTTGGCCCACTGCTGTGTGTGGCCTTGGTGGCCCCATTTTTTCCGTGGTTTTCAGAGGATTGGACCCCCCCCCCCCCTTCCCCGTGGGGATTCCGGGGGGCGGGTCTTCCGTACAAATAGTTCCACCACATTCTGGAAGTTCTGTGCTTGTAACTTCCTCTAATCTGTCTCTCTCTTTGATTCTGCCTTTTCCCTTGCTTTGTGTCATCTGCTACCTTTCTGACTTTTGTCCCATTCTCCTGCCTTTAAAAAAAAAAAAAATCTTTCTACTTTGAACTCCTCCGAAATCGGAATGTGTCGGCTGAAGGACACCCAGTGAAAACTGGAAAACGGATACATACGTACCCATTGTGGCCTTATGGCCCAGGATCGCCGAAGAAAAAGAAGAGGATTGGACCTTGGAATTGGCAATTGTGAATCCTGATGCAGGGGCAATTATGTTTGGGGTTGAGGTCGTTAGAAAACCGATCGTGTTTGAAATTGCTGGATCTGTCTCGTGTAATCCGGTCTCCCTCCCTATAATACCCACGCCCTGTCTAACAATTCCACCCGTGGGGATACCGGGGGAGTCTTTCTGTAAAAAATAGTTCCCCCACCTTCTTGAAGTTCTGTGCTTGTAACTTCCTCTAATCTGTCACTCTCTTTGACTCTTGCCTTTTTTCCCCTTTGCTTTCTATCATCTACTATCTCTCTATGACTTATTATTGGCCCATTCTCCTGCCTTTTTTCCCTCAAAAAATCTTCAAAATAATATTTCTTCTTTGAGCTCCTCCGAAATCGAAATGTGTCGGCAGTACGCAGCGGGGAGACCAGTGAAAACTGGAAAACTGACACATACGTGCCCGTTGTGGCCTTATGGCCCAGGAAC
>CM065696.1:30045853-30050853 GCA_017654935.2 Phymorhynchus buccinoides
ATCCCTGTTCCTGGTATCCCCACAGGGACATGAAGGCGACAACACGAGACACACTATTGGTTTAAATAGCATTTTTATTTTTGAAAATCACAAACAGGACGGAACATAAATTCTGCTTAACGTCCTCCGGTCTGGAACAGACACATATGGGACATTAGTAGATATAAAGATGGTGGGAACGATCCTGGAGGCAATGCCCGGAGGCAGCACAACAACAGGAAACACCTGAATATTTGACAATACAGATGTACTATTATGCGGTAATCACAAACAAAAATCAATATTCATTAGATAGGGCAACAAGAGAACTTGTTTTGCTTTTCTGCCAAGGACATTGATTGATCAGACTGATGGATGCATAGCTGATGCAAAGATGGTTATTTATAATTATTACAAGATGCTCAGCTATGATAATGGCAACTTACCTTCCACACTTGGTTACTCGGTGTTCGATTGACGTTGTGTTGTGGATATAATTGTTGTCTTGAGCTGCATGATGCACTGTGTAGAGCATAAGACAGCCAAATGTTATGCTCCAAGTTGTAAATGTTAAAATATCTCACCTGACTGTCATCAGTTAAAGGGTCACCCTGGCGGATACGTTTTTTGCAAGAAACATATCAATATTACCAGGAAAACACTCTTTACAGAGATCGCAACGCTCACTTTGCTCTGGTTTCCTAGAAATCAAACAGTCAAATCGGCGATTCTTCCTTGGCGGAGGTGCTGGAAGTCAGATTCGTTCAGTGAAAGAGAAGGCACGTGGCTTGTCTTTTCTAATGGCCGCCTAAGTTAGACCAAATCGTTTGCACGAAATGTCCACAATACAAAGCCTTTTTCTACAGTTTTTATACAGTTTACCAAAAGGAGTTTCGCTCAGAACAAAGGAAATATCTCCATTTTTGTTGTTGCTGCACTACAAAGAAGAAAAAGCTTCAACCACTCTCAGTGGCCTCCACCCACCCCGTCCAAAATGGCTTCTATCTCCGGCAACTCCGCCAAGGATGAATCGCCGTTTTGACTGTTTGATTAATTTTCTAGGAAACCATAGCAAACTGAGTGTTCTGATCCTTGAAAAGGCTGTCTTTCTGGTGACATCGACGTGTTTCTTGCAAAAACTCATCCGTCAGGGCTCCCCTTTAAGACCTACTGATGAAAGTGAAGCTAGATAATGTTTTAATGCTTACTAGCGCAACGCCGAGTACCAGTAACGCCTAGTAACGGTAACGCCTAGTAACGGTAACGCCAAGTACTGGTAACGCTGAGTACAGCAAATTTGAAGCGATTCGGTTAAGAAACGGCGGAGTGGTATAGCGCGCGCGTTTCTGAACCGATTCGCTTCCGGTTTGGCACACCGATAGTCACCGTCCCCATCTACCTGCCAAATTCGAAGGCAATCCGCCCAGAAACGCCGGAGATACGTTATTGTGGCTCGCCATTTGATACATTTGACACCACCACCGTCTACAACTCATTAATACCTATCTGTATTGTTAATAAAATCGGGACTTTACTGGTGTAGCATTGCCTCCGGGAATTGCCTCCAGGATCGTTCCCACCATCTTTATATCTACTAATGTCCCATAAATGTGTCTGTTCCAGACCGGAGGACATTAAACAGATTTTCTCTCTCGCCGTCTACAACTTCGAACTTTTTTTTAAAGAAACCGTTCTGCCAAGTTTCGTTAAGATTGCTCGTATGGTTTAGGCGCTCCTACGGAACATGTTTTGATCACATACAGGCGCGCTCACACTCACACATACATACATACATACATACATACATGCATGCATGCATGCATACATGCATGCATGCATACATACATACATACATACATACATACATACATACATACATACATACATACATACATGCATGCATACATACATACATACATACATGCATGCATGCATGCATGCATGCATGCATGCATGCATGCATGCATACATACATACATACATACATACATACATACATACATACATACATACATACATACATACATACATACATACATACATACATACATACATACATACATACATACATATATACATGCATATCAATTACTTTATTGCAATTTTTGTAAAATCTACAAATATGCATCATTGTCCAGAAAATTTCAAACAAAATGTAACACTAATAGTAACATACATGCATACATACATACAACATACATACATACATGCATACATACATACATACATACATACATACATACATACATAAATACATACATACATACATACATACATACATACATACATATATACATGCATACAATTACTTTATTGCAATTTTTGGACAAATATGCACATTGTCCAGAAACAAACAAAATGTAACACTAATAGTAACAACATACATACGTACATACATACATACATACATACATATCACGTACACATACATGCATACATACACACGGACAGACAGAGAAACGCAGAGGCCCTCGTCCCCATTCCAATGTACTCCTTACAGAACTGGGAGCTAAAAAGAAAAAGACTTGGCAACGCAATTTATCCCACACCTGGGAGGCAGTTCGGTTGGAGATGGGAAATGACGTGAGGTTGGGGGTGGGGGTGGGTAACGGAGAGAGGTGTACGGTATTAATATGTTTTCTTCTTCTTTCACATCTCCGGTAGATCCTTCTGCCCATCACTTTTGTTTTTCTGCCTGGGTGAGTAGAGAGCTGAGGGGATCTGAGTTGTCAGGTCTGTGGTCGTCCCTAGTTTGTTAGGGCCTGCAGGCTCATCCCCCCCCCCCCTATCCCCCCCCCCCATCCCCCCCCCCCCCCCCCACCCCCCCACCCCCCTTTGTTGGACTCATCTTCTCTGGGTTTCTTTTGTTTGTTTGTTGTCTCCCTGTGTGTCTTTCTCTCTGGTATGGCTTGTACCCACGTGTCGTCATATCCGGCCACAAGAAGAGCGCCATATTATGGGAGACCGCCATCTTAGTCCAAAACAAAATTCTGATCGCTTCTTGGCCTTTTGGCTAAGACAGTGATTCAGGAACATACATTTTTGTTTATACCCTGGTTGGTTTGTTCAGCCCGTCGTACATGGCGAAAGCCGATACGCGCGTTAAACGAACCTTAGTCAGACGTTTGAAAAATGCCAGATCGATGCTGCGTATTTCTGTTCCAATTCGAAACTTATCTAAACTGTATTTATAACATCTGGATGTTTTCTTTACACATTTAGATAACATTTTCACTTTGTTTACACACAAATAAGGACTAAGATGGCGACATTCCGTTGGAAGGGTCGAGATGCGCACGCAGGGGGGGGGGGGGATTGGTATTTCGTATTTCGTATATTCTAGTCATTATAAGTTACAAGCACAGGGGGGAACTATTTATACCGGGGGGGTCTATTGGTTTAATACTGAGTGTTATATATATCCTTGCTCCCTATCCCCAAAAGTCAGTGTCCCGGAAGGAATTGTGGCACTGTTGTATAGTTTTAGTACCACCCCCCCCCCCCCCCCCCCCTTCCCCCCCCGTCTCTTTTCTGAAGGGGGCTTTGCCATATGGAAATAAACATTTCATTTCATTTCATTTCTGATTTTCAGAACCCATAGATTCTCTCCTTTGGCATTCCTTTATATAGTCTTATTTCAAATTTTGCCTAATATCATTGCTTTAATAATTCGATGGCTTAGAGTCAAAGCGGACTATCTTAAGATAGTCCATTGACTTATTATTGATGTTACTGCAAAAACTAATAACTTGTATAAAAAAAAAGACTACAAAATTAAAAAAAAATGGGGATTATGCTTTTTATATTTCAGCAGTCTTGTTTTGGTACAAGTTATTAGTTTTCAAAATAGCTTCAATAATACATCAATGGACCATCTAAGGATAGTCCGTTTTGACTCCAAGCCATCGTTATATTCTTTCTTTCTTTATATTTCCCCTTTGTAACTTAATTTAAGATAGCTAACTCTGACTAAACCCTCTATGTGAGTGTCTGCGTGGCTCATTTTTTTAAGCAGTTCTATTCCTTCAAACTTTATCTGTTTTACTGCCTGGAACCACATAGCGAGCGTGTTAACCCTTTCACCGCCAGCCATATTTCAGCCAAAAATTTCCATTAAATTTACCTGGGTATAGAACAAAACCCATCTGCAGTATTGGGGATTCTTCTGTGATATATATAAAAGTCTATCCTTACTTCCCAAAACTAAGACAATAGGGTCTTTGGATAATAGACCCCAATTTGATGCCTTTTAGTGACATAGGTGTTAAAATCACTGTGGTGCTAAAATGCGACTTTGGCGGTGAAAGGGTTAATTTCAAGCGAAATCCACTCTCAGACAAGGATACGAAATAATATTATGAAAAAGATATTTTTGTGTGTCTGCAAAAACGTGTTCTAGACCCATTTACTGACATTTTTTGTACAATCTTTTTTTCTGCATGTATATATTATTGTGTGTCTGTGCTCCCTCCCCCCCCCCCCCCTCCCCCTATCTGTCTCTGTTTCTCTCTCTCTCTCTCTCTCTCTGTCTCTCTCTCTCTCTCTCTCTCTCTCTCTCTCTCTCTCTCTCTCTCTCTCTCTCTCTCTCTGTCTCACTGAATGTGTGTGTGTCACTGTGTGTGCGTGCGCATATGTTTGTGTGTGTGTGTGTGTGTGTGTGTGTGTGTGTGTGTGTGCGTGCGTGCGTGCCTGCTTGCGTGTCTGCGCATATAAGAAAATCCAACTTTAGCCAACTATTAGAAAGTACTTCCTAATCAGTCCCGCAAATAAACGCACCACCCCTGATAGTTCAATCTCACGATCAAGATTTATTTCTGTACCTCAAATCCAATTCTTGAACTTGGGTTTACTGTGTCGCCTGAGAAAGATCTCTCTCTCTCTCTCTTACAAAGAGTCTTTGCGACCACAGTTCTGAAGATACAGCAACATTTTGTATGAAGTTGTGACTGCGCGGATCCGCTTTTTTTTTTTTTTTTTTTTTTTTTTTTTTTTACTGTTCAGAACATTTGCACATGAATAAA
>CM065696.1:30053353-30055853 GCA_017654935.2 Phymorhynchus buccinoides
CAAATAACTTTTCTCTCTTGAGCTCCTCCGAAATCGGAATGTGTCGGCTGTACGCAGCGGGGAGACCAGTGAAAACTGAAAACCGGACACTTCTGTACCTTACTCATTATGGCCATATGGCCTGGGAACGCAGAAGAAGAAGAAGAAGAAGAAGAAGAAGAAGAGGAAGTTGCAAGCACAAAACTTCCAGAAGGTGGGGGAACTCTTTATGCAAAAGACCCCCCGGTATCCCCACGGGGGAAACCATTCTGTATACTGCTGGCTACTGAATTGGACTGGTTCCACTGGATGTTTTTCCAAGAATTAAAGATGGCAGAAGGTACTCGCATTCTTCTCGTTTTAACCGCCTTCATGACATCACTGCCTTACACAAACTCCATTACAGGCCTGGGGCTGCCTAGAAAAAACAATGATAACAAATAAGAAGCGCAACAAAACTCAACACTTCCAATGATTCAGATTTAACAACATTACTGGTTGATCCAAGTTTATTTTTCGCTTTGAAATTGTGGTTACTTGCATTAAAATCGAAATCATTAGTCTCCTTATTACTATCACTGTTAATGAAAACATAAGAGTTTTCTGAGGCTTGTCTAGGTCCAATTGTGGGGACATTATTAACATCACAAATTGAGATAGAAGTTCCAAGGGTATGTGAAACGGTAGCTGGAACAGTAATGAAGAGAAGTCACTCGAAAAACGTGGTTTGGATTGGAATAAACCCCAAACCCATAGATTTAGACAAGTTTTATAAAATAAAAAAATCGCTGTTTCAAGAATACTCGGAATAATAATGCCCTGACTGGCGTTCTCCTGTTCCGAGTGTACTCGGGATTCGTCCGGAATGAGTTAACCCTTTCACCGCCAGCCATATTTCAGCCAAAAATGTCCATTACATTTACATGGGTAGAGAACAAAATCCATCTGCAGTATTGTGGATTCTTCTGTGACATATATAAAAGGTCTATCCTTACTTCCCAAAACTAATACAATAGGGTCTTTGGATAATAGACCCCAATTTGATGCCTTTTAGTGACATAGGTGTTAAATCACTGTGGTGCTAAAATGCGACTTTGGCGGTGAAAGGGTTAAACCCAGATGATACAATCACAGACTTACTAAGAGATCTGTGGGTACAAGTATTATTAGACTTCTTCTTTCCCCTTTGTAAGTACATTTCGGATTTCACCCGAGAAGAGTCGAAATACATTCGAGCACAAAAGCCTTGATTTCTACCTAGGGGGTGGAATTCGCCCATGAAGAAGCTCCCCTAGCACTTTTCTTCTATTGGCCACTGCAACGACCACCTTTTGCAAGAGCGAATGTCCTTGGTGGGTGGGGGGAAGATGCTAGAGTACTGACCAAACAAGGGAATGACTCTCGCCAATAACCCTATTTGAGGCCACTGAATGGCTACCTTTTGCAAGAGCGAATGCCCTTTTGGCTACTGACCAACAAGGGATTACCTCTTGCCGTCAAGGGCGTTAACCCTTTCACCGCCAGCCATTTTCAGCAAAAAAAACCAATTAACCCTTTCGCCGCCAGACATTTTTCAGCCAAAAAATACAATTAAACTTGACTGGGTAGAAAAAATAAAATATCTGCAATATGGCGAATTCCTTTGTGACATGTATAACATTAGGCCTATCCTTACCTCCCCAAATTAAATTAAGAAAATAAGGTCTTTGGATAACAGACCCAGGTTTGATGCCTTTTATTGACATGGGTGTGTGTAAACCATTGTGGTGCTAACATGTGACATTGGCGGTGAAAGGGTTAAACTGAATTGGGTAGAGAAAAAACCCTGTCTGTAATCATATTATTAATTCCTTTGTGACACTTGTAGCATTAGGCCTATCTTTACCTCCTAAAATTAAGAAAACAAGGTCTTCCGATAACAGGACCCATGCCTTTTAGTATTAAACCATTGTGGTGCTTAAATGCAACGTTGGCACTGAAAGGGTTAAAGGCCTCCCACGTCACGTGTCACATTCCCTCTTATGCTAGGAAGATTTCTTACCAGTTATAAGAGGGAAAACACGTGAAAGCCGTGATTTTGACACGTGACGTGGTGGGTCTTTAATAACCCTAGTTGCAATGGCCAATACCTTAGCCACCTTATATGTACCGAAGCATTGTAGGTCTTTGCTTGTTCTGCCGACTGACATGCCAAGCTTGACCTTGCTTGTTTGGCCAATTGGCGGGGCTTGGCTTTATTATCGACTTTTCGCCAGTTGTTGCACCTGTCCGTACTTCTCACCTTCTCGCGGCTTTACTTCTTCTTCTCATCAGTCACCCCCCCTCCCCCCCCCCCCCCTCCCGTCCCCCTACCCCCAAGTTCTCATCTATAATCTTTTCTACCTCCTACCGTGTTTTCTTGCTACACCACCCCCCCCCCCCCCCCCCCCTTCCCCTTTCTTTATTTTCGCTCTGTCTGTATGTCCGTCTGTTTGTGTTTCTCTCTCTCTCTCTCTCTCTCTCTTCTCTCTCTCTCTCTCTC
>CM065696.1:30058353-30060853 GCA_017654935.2 Phymorhynchus buccinoides
GTGTGTGTGTGTGTGTGTGTGTGTGTGTGTGTGTGTGTGTGTGTGTGTTTAAACTGTTATTTTGCTAATACGTGTACTACTTCTTTTTCTTCGATCGCTCAGTTTCCTGTCAATTATGAGCCCAGATGCGACGTCATGCTGTCGTTATGCGCCTAACCAAGAAATAGGCCCATTCAGCAAGTCCGACCTCACTGGAGGAAATCTTTATTTTGAAAGTGTTTCTTGAAAAAAAGAAAAGAAAAAAAAGGCAGGAGAATGGACCGGTAAGGCAGAAAGATAGCAAAAGACAGTAAGCAAAGGGAAAAGGCAGAGTCAAAGAGAGCGATAGATTAGAGGAAGCTACAAGCACAGAACTTCCAGAAGGTGGGGGAACTATTTGTACAAAAGACCCCCCGGTATCCCCACGGGGTATGCTTCCTAAATGTTTTCTCACCCACCCCTCTAAATATATATGCACATAGGGTTACGCAGCTTTCCCCATCTTCTCACGGGTGACTCAGTCTCCCCACTCTCGTAGGCCTATTATCAATCTACGTTTCTTTCCTATTATCTCCCACTCCCCTGCAAGCCGGCGACTAGTCTGGGTAGAAGTTACGTTAACCACAGTAGGGGAGTGGGTACATGGTTTGCCGCGAGGAATGAGCGGAACTTTAAAGGAGGAGAACGTTAACGTAATTATTGATAACGATGTCACTTTGCTTGGCGTGCCAACTGCCAACGGCCAAGTCGTATGGGGAGCTTTAGTTATTAGTCCCCGAGCCGAAGGTTCGGGGAGCTATTGTTTTTGTCTGGTCCGTCCGTCCGGTGTCCGTCCGTCCGGTGTCCGTCCGTCCGGCGTGCCTCCGTCCGTCCGGCTATTCGTCCGTTTTTATCAAAAACTATTCAGTGTATCATCAAATTTGGTATACTAGTTTGCCAAGATGCAAGCTATCCACTGATGTATTTAGTTTTATATTAAGGTCAAGGTCGCGCCAGTTACGGGGTTCAAACCCCGAAACACATAATCGCTAATATCTCGCGAAGTTTTGCATGTATTTCAATGCAGTTTTTTTCACAACATTTCTTGTTGAATGGTCTATAACACAGTTGTCATGAATTTTTCTGTGCGTTCGTGTGCGCATGATCGCGCGCGCTCAAATCACGGGTCCGAACCCTAAGGCTATATATAAAAAACTATTCGGTTTCGTGCTGTTTGCATGCGTTTTTATGTAGTTACGTGCTGTTTTGATGCGTTTTTATGTATGTGTACAGCTGACACATTCCGATTTTGGAGTAGCTCGACGATGCTGCGAAACACATAATCGCTAATATGTCTCTAAGAGAGAGAGAGAGGGAGAGAGGGAGAGAGAGAGGGAAGAAATACAGAATACAATTATAAAATGAACGAATTAACCCCTTGACTGCCATAAACGTATCACGTGCTGACTTGATGACATCACTGATGACGTCATTAGATGAAAAGGAATAACTCGGATATGTTGGTTTTTCATCTCGCACAGTCAAGAGAGTTATAACCCCAGACCATTTTGCCAGATTGGCTCTTATCAGTCGTCTTTTTCATGTCATGGTTTGTACAATGATTTTTTTCTTTAATTTTCTCTGGAAGTCAAGGGGTTAATACATTAAAGCTAGAGAGAATGGATAGATGAAGAAAACAATGAAAGACAGACGGTGAAAGAAAGGGCAGGTGTGGTGGTGGTGGTGGTGGTGGGTGGTGGGGGGGGGGGGGGTCGATTTTATTTCCCCATTCTAGCTTATTTTATATCAGATTAAAGGAATCCTGTTTGAGACCCTGTTCTGAAAATAGTTCTTCTTATCAAGAGGTGATTATTTTTTTCCCTTCCAGAATTGGTCGTGCCTTTGAAACACGTAACAGCTGAAAAGTTGAATAGGGTAAAAAGCAAAATGGAAGGTTTTTGTTGTTGTTGTAGGGTACGGCAAAAAAAAGTACTCTTTGTTCTCTCTCTATCTGTCTGTCTGTCTCTTTCTCTCTATCTGTCTGTCTGTCTCTTTCTCTCTCTATATATGTATATATGTCTGTGTGTGTGTGTGTGTGTGTGTGTGTGTGTGTGTGTGTGTGTGTTGTGTGTGTGTGTGTGTGTGTGTGTGTGTTATAGCTCTCTCTCTCTGTGTAGGTCTGTCTCTGTCTCTCTGAATGTCTCTCTCTCTCTCTCTCTCTCTCTCTCTCTCCTCTCTCTCTCTCTCTCTCTCTCTCTCTCTCTGTGTGTTCTCTCTCTGTGGTGTGTGTGTTGTGTGTGTGTGTGTGTGTGTGTGTGTGTGTGTGTGTGTGTGTGTGTGTGTGTGTGTGTGTGTGTGTGTGTGTGTCGCTCTCTGTCTCTGCATCGCTCTGTCTCTCTCTCTCTCTCTCTCTCTCTCTCTCTCTCTCTCTCTCTCTCTCTCTCTTCTCTCTCTCTCTCTCTCTCTCTCTCTCTCTCTCTCTCTCTCTCTCTCTCTCTCTCTCTCTCTCTCTCTCTCTCTCACCGTATGTCTGTATGTGCGC
>CM065696.1:30065853-30080853 GCA_017654935.2 Phymorhynchus buccinoides
GATAGTTCCCCCACCTTCTGGACGTTTTGTGCTTGTAACTTCTTCTAATTCTGTCATTCTCTTTGACTCTGCATTTTCCCTTTGCTTACTGTCGTCTGCTATCTTTCTATCTTACTGGTCCATTCTCCTGCCCCTTTTTCCTATAAATTCTTACAAAGATTTCTTCAGCCGAAGTCGGACATGCTGGGCCTAACTATTTCTTAGTTAGGCGCATAACGGCAGCATTTCTTAGTTTTACGTCCTCTTGGTCTGAATCAAACACATATGGGACATTTGTAAATACAAATATGGTTGGAACAATACTGGAGGCAATGCCCGGAGGCAGTACGAAACCAGTAAAGTCCCGATTTTTTTAATATTAATACAGATAGCTGTAGCGGTGACCACGCCTCGGTTAAACCTCATCGGCTATGGCACCGCCACAAGTAGTGATGCTAGGAAACTGAGCGAACGAAGAAGATATTTTGTTGTTGTATGGGTGAACTGACGCCACGGACTTCATGTTTGGGCTATTAGAAAAAAAAATCTGCAAAGTTTCATAAGATAGGTTCTGTATATTTGACAATAATATTTCAAAAATCAGATTAACTGGGATAACGTTTATATGACTTGTCATTTGGCGAAACCGTTATAACGTGCATCAACGTTAGGACATGGAGGGGGTAATTCTGCCAAGTTTTGTTGTTGTTGAAAGTAATGTATCTTACATTTAATGAAACACACATAGCAAAATAAAACAACAAAAACAAGTTTCGTTAGGACTGGTTTGGTAGTTTAGGCGCTAGAGCATGGAAGAAAGTATGTTCCGCATGCAGACAGACGGACGAACACACACGCGGCGCACATACACACACACGCACGCACGCACGCACGCACGCACGCACGCACACACACAGACGACACACACACAGACACACACACACACACACACACACACACACACACACACACACACACACACACACACACACAGACACAAACACACACACACACACACACACACACACACACACACACACACACACACACACACACACACACACACACACACACTCACTCACTCACTCACTCACTCACTTACACACACTCACACACACACACACACACACACACACACACACACACACACACACACACACACACACACACACACACACACACACACGCACGCACACACACACACACACACACACACACACACACACACACACACACACACACACACACACACACACACACACACACAGAGAGAGAGAGAGAGAGAGAGAGAGAGAGAGAGAGGGAGAGAGGAGAGGGAGAGAGAGAGAGAGAGAGAGAGAGAGAGAGAGAGAGAGAGAGAGAGAGAGAGAGAGAGAGAGAGAGAGAGAGAGAGAGAGAGAGAGCGCGAGCGAGCGCACACAAAGGCCCTCGTTCCAATCGCAATGTACTCCCGTTCTCATAGAGCTGGGAAGTACGTAGGAGTCACCAAAGCGCAAACTTTCAATTTCAATAACCACTATTTAGGTCCTGTTGAAAAGTAAAACATTATGGCGTGCACTACTCACAAAACAGCATCCCTTATTTCAGTTCCTGCCCAGCCAAGCCTACCCAAGGATACATTTTAAATTGTATGCTAATGTAATGATGATGACTGGAAAATAACACGGGGATAATAGTTTCTTTCGGTGATAAGAATTATTTTCCTTTCACTGATAAGAATGGTCGGAGACATTGGCATTTCCTGTCCGCCATGTTGCCTGCATGAGTTGGACCCCCCCGACGTCCTCCTCCTCTGAAGTGAAGTTTAACTCTCTCCCTTCTCTCTCCATCTTTCCCTCTGACTGCGTATAGTTCTGTCTACCTGCCTGCCTGTCTGTATTTGTATTTTTACCAACCGTGATCGTAGAGAGCGGATTGGTAATGTTTTCACTCGTGTCTGAGGTGGTGTTTGTATGTTTGTATGTTTGTTTGTATGTTTGTATGTATCCTCTCTAGCGTTTGAACGGATGGACTTAGGGTGCTCACATTTTGCATGCGGGTAGGTAGTAGGAAAATCTAGGCCAAGTTCGATAATGAAGGTTATGGGTCAAAGGTCAAGGTCACTGGAGCCGAATAACGCTGCCGCGCGGTATCCTCTCTAGCGTTTGAACGGATGGACTTAGGGTGCTCAAAGTTTGCATGCGGGTAGGTAGTAGGAAGGTCTAGGCCAAGCTCGATAATGAAGGTTATGGGTCAAAGGTCAAGGTCACTGGAGCCGAATAACGCTGCCGCGTGGTATCCTCTCTAGCGTTTGAACGGATGGACTTAGGATGCTCAAATTTTGCATGCGGGTAGGTAATGGAGAGATCTAGCCCAAGTTCGATAATGAAGGTCATGGGTCAAAAGTAAGTCAAGGTCACTGGAGCCGAAAACGCTGCCGCGCGGTTGGTGATTTAGCGTCTTAACGCTCTAGTTATGTCTGTCTGTCTGCCTGCCTCATCTGGTGGTTTTTCTGTCTGTCTGTCTCATCTATTATTTTTCTGTCTGTCTGTCTGTCTGCCTGTTTGTCTGTATTTGTATGTTTCTGTCTGTCTGTCTACCTGCCTGACTTCCTGTTTTCTTTCTGTCTGCCTTTCCAGCCCCCCCCCCCACTCCTCTGTTTTTGTTTCTGCCTGCCTGTCTGTTTGTCTGTCTTCCTCTCCCCCTCTCTCCCTCTCTCCAGTCTATCTCTCCATTTTTCCCTATATTTTTATCTGTCTGTTCCTCTTTACCCATTTAACTGCCTGTCCGTCTGTCTGTTTGTCTATCTGTCCGTCCGTCGGGAAAGAGGTAGTTTAAAGGAACACCCCCGTCGAGGTCACCCTTTCTTACCAAACATAAAGCTGTATTTTATTAACCTTTTCAGCTAATTATCTTTTTGGAATAATAACCCTAACCCTAACTCTAACCCTACCCCCCCCCGCCCCCTCCCCTATAAGACGAAAAAACGTAATGAACCACGACTGTGACTAATGCCGCGGTGTACTGCACTACATAGGGGTGGGGGGTGGGTGGGTCCTATTAGATAATGGCCTTTATCATGACTGCAATTAATTATTGTACAAAGATAATTAGCTGAAAATGTTCATAGAATTCATGTTTGGTAAGAAAGGCAAAAACGAAAAAATGGAATTAACCGAGAAATGCAGGGGGGGTGGCATATCTTTACCTTTACCGTGTGTGTGTGTGTGTGTGTGCGTGTGCGCGCGTGCGTGCGTGCGTGCGTGCGTGCGCGCGTGCGTGCGCGTACGGACGTACATCTGTGCGGTGCGTGTGAGTGAGAAAGTTTTGAAAAGCGTGACAAGAACCTTATATTTACTAGAGGTGCGTGAGAGAACTTGGAACTTGGTGAACGAACAACAAAGTGAAACAGTACCAAAGAGACCATGGCTGAAGTGTAATGGAGGGTCGGGGCCCCAATCATTCACAGTCTGTGCCACGATTCTCTAATGTACTCCCCATCTCCCCCCCCTCCTCTCCCCCTTTGACCTTTGGAGGTCTGGGGGGCACCACCACCACGACGACAATAGAGAAAAATAAAAAGGGGAAGGATGGGGGAGGGAGGGAGGGGCAAGGGAAGATAGAGCTCGTTATAGTCTGAGAAAGAGAGAACACTGAACATTGAAATGTTTTGATGAGTATGTCGTGGGCCCACATCATTGGAGTACGTGTTTACAAGCAAACGTTAATAACAACTAGCGCAACGCCGAGTACCAGTAACGCCTAGTAACGGTAACGCCTAGTAACGGTAACGCCAAGTACTGGTAACGCTGAGAACAGCAAATTTGAAGCGATTCGGTTAAGAAAAGGCAGTGTTATAAGGCCCCGTTTCCCGTTGGCGCTGCTCTGAGAGTGACGCGCTCTCCCGATTCTCGTCAAATTTCCTGCCATGCTTTGCCACGGCCATAGCAAGCCTGACAGCAAATTTGAAGCGATTCAGTTAAGAAACGGCGGAGTTATTCGTGAAGCGGCGTATAGCGAGCGCGTTTCTGAACCGATTCGCTTCCGGTTTAGCACACCGATAGTCCCCGGCCCCGGCCATCTTCCTGCCAAAGTCGAAGGCAAACGGCCCAGAAACGCCGGAGATACGGGCGCCGAGAGGCCGGCGGATGCGCGTTTCGCGTATTTGCGAAACCGTGCAAATGACACGGCCGCCTCGGTTGCCGTTGCCATCGCCCCGTGAGGGCTCACAGCAAATTTGAAGCGATTCGGTCGAAAAACGGCGGAGTTATAAGGCCCGTTTCGTGTTTCAGACACACACACACACACACACACACACACACACACACACACACACGGACAGTTGGCGTTTTACTATATGATGAAGTTACTGAGTGAGAAATATATATAAGTGCTGGTTTGCTTTTATTGTGGACTTTCAATCTGGTGCAAAGAGGACAACCTTTCTCTTGTAGAAAGTCTTCTAGCTCAGTTTGAATGTTCACTGTGGACATTCTTTGCAGGCCGATATGCAGACTGAAGAGTCTTTCTCAAAGACGAAACAGCTGTCTTTGCATAGGCATTGTCTATCTCCCCCATTGGGAGAAAAAGTAAATCAGCACATTATTTTGTTTTATTCTTTTCAGAACACAGCAAATCGTAAAGTTAAAATTAAATTGATTGAGTTTCTCTCTTAGGTTCACAAACTTATACATTGGACACAAACAAAGTTTTATTTAAGCAAACTATATATATAAGAGGAAAGTTTAATGGTGTGGTTGTTTTTTCTTCTTCAATTCTTGTACGTTTATATTTAGCGTCTTGCTATATTG
This sequence comes from Phymorhynchus buccinoides, assembly GCA_017654935.2. Lineage (NCBI taxonomy): Eukaryota > Metazoa > Mollusca > Gastropoda > Neogastropoda > Raphitomidae > Phymorhynchus > Phymorhynchus buccinoides. The sequence goes on from CM065696.1 coordinate 30,070,623, forward strand.
ACACAATTTTGAAACAAATATTTGTAAAGGTAAAGATGTGCCACCCCCCTGCATTTCTCGGTTAATTCTATTTTTCCGTTTTTGCCTTTCTTACCATACATAAAGCTGTATTTTAGGAACATTTTTAGCTAATAACCTTTTTGGAATACTAACCCTAGCCCTAAACCTAACCCTACCCCCCACTATGTACTGCAGTACACCGCGATTTGTCACAGTTGTGCTTCGTTGCGTTTTTCCGTCTCATAGGGTTAGGTTTAGGGCTAGGGTTAGGGATAGGGTTAGTATTCCAAAAAGGTTATTGTCTAAAAATCTTCCTAAAATACAGCTTTATGTATGGTAAGAAAGGCAATAACGGAAAAATAGAATTAACCGAGATAGGTAGGGGGGGGGGGGGGTGGCACAGTTTATTTATGAATTCTTTAGCGACCCCCCGCCCCCGACCTTTCTTGTTTTCTATTGGGAGAAAGAGCTGTTGGTCTCTTTGGACCCAGATGTAGGCATTATCTCTGCGTCTTATGTTATATTGTCACGGTTTTGAAAAAAAAAAAAGATTATTTAAAATGAATATTTAAAATAGTTTATTTATCTATTCCGTTTAACAACGACGAAGTTAAAGTTTTACGTCCTCTCGGTCGATTGCCCCCCCCACCCCCCTTTTATACTGATATCTCTCTCTCTCTCTCTCTCTCTCTCTCTCTCTCTCTCTCTCTCTCTCTCTCTCTCTCTCTCTCTCTCTCTCTTTTCTGTACTTAGAGTGTGTGTGTGTGTGTGTGTGTGTGTGTGTGTAGTGTGTGTAGTGTAGTGTGTGTGTGTGTGTGTGTGTGTGTGTGTGTGTGTGTGTGTGTGTGTGTGTGTGTGTGTGTGTGTATGTATGTGTGTGTGGTCTATGATATTTGAATTTTGTTAAATGATGTTTGTATTTTTGCTTGATCTTGAAAATTTAATGTGTTTTTCCCCATTTTTGCTTATTTGCATTGTTTCTTGTTTTCTTGTTATTTGATAGTCATGGTTTGTTTTTTTCCTCCTTGAGGGCATGGTGTAAAGAAGCGAAAGCTTATCTGTTTACCCTCATTAAAAAACATTCGTATTCGTATTCGTATTCTCTCTCTCTCTCTCTCTCGATCAGTGTGGCATAGGCCTAAATATTATCCATGTGCCATTTAAATCAATGATTGTACCTTTTCCCGCCTCCAAGCCCTCTCCCCATCACCTTCTTCCTATATTAGTCTTGTACATTGATGATGTATATAGTATTGTGTTATGTTATTTTTGAATATTTACTTTTCTTGAATGCTTTGTAGTAGTATTTGTTACGCAAGCGCTTCATTTTTTTGTATATTTTTTGTTAACCTTTGTTTTGCCTCAGGGCTGAGTGTAAAAAAGCAATGTTTGCTTATCTTATAACCCTGAATAAACAAAATTTCGTTCGTTCGTTCGTTCGTTCGTTCTCTCTCTCTCTCTCTCTGTGCGTGTCTCTCTCAAAATTTAAAAAAGATTCGTTCGGTTTTACGTCCTCTCGGTCGATTGCCCCCCCCCCCCCTTTTTATACTGATATATATATCTCTCTCTCTCTCTCTCTCTCTCTCTCTCTCTCTCTCTCTCTCTCTCTCTCTCTCTCTCTCTCTCTCTCTCTGTGTGCATGTCTCTCTCAAAATTAAAAAAAAGATTCGTTCTCTCTCTCTCTCTCTCTCTCTCTCTCTCTCTCTCTCTCTCTCTCTCTCTCTCTCTCTCTCTCTCTCTCTCTCTCTCTCTCTCTCTCTCTCTCTCTCTCTCTCTCTCTCTCTCTCTCTCTCTCTCTCTCTCTCTCTCTCTCTCTCTCTTCTCCCCCCCCCCCCTCTCTTCAAAATGCGCGAAACTAATCGGAAACACTTTGACTATGAGGAGTGTTCCAGTAGAAAAATAAAATTGTCTGTAAAAATTGCTTCAAGTTTTCTTGGCCGGAGTGCATTGTCTGGGACACAACATTCAAGCTGAGGTTGTGAAAGGTGAAAGAGGGGTAAAAAATAAAATAAAATAAAAGAACGAAGAGAAAATAGGAAGAAGAAAAGAAGAATTGAACCAGAAAGCGGAACTAAATAAAGACTGTTTGAATAGGGAAGACTGACAACATTTTGTGTGTATGTGTGAGCGTGTGTGTGTGTGTGTGTGTGTGTGTGTGTGTGTGTGTGTGTGTGTAGAGAGAGAGAGAGAGGGAGAGGGAGGGAGAGGGGAGAGAGAGAGAGAGAGTGCAATTGTCACAGTTTATGCATACCTTTGTATCACTGTGCGTTTGAATTTGTGCGTGCCGCGTCTGGGGTGTATCTCTTCATGTGTTCGCGCGCGCGAGCGAGCGTGCGTCTGTGTCAGTGTTTAGCCATGCGTGTGTTTGTGTGAACTTGTGTGTCCAGGCACTTGGGTTACGGTCATTTTGCACCGGACTTCTCTCTATTCAGCCGATGTGTACCCCCCCCCCCCCCCCCCCCCCCTGTCCCTGGCTCTGACAGGGCAGGGGGTTAACTGCCCCCCCCCCCCCCCCCCCCATATGATTAAATGCCAACATGTAATATCATTCTTCCTCCTTGACAAATGCAAAATATACTATCAGTTGATGAATGCAAAATATACTATATGTTGATGAATGCAATATACTATCAGTTGATGAATGCAAAATATACTATCCGTTGATGAATGCAAAAAAACCCCACCCAAAAAACAAAACTGTCCCCCCTCACCCCCCACTCCATTCCTACCCTCATACCCTCTCCCCTACCTCGCTACTTCTCTTCATCTCTGATACGCTTGACCAATGTCCAGTGTAACGTCCGTGGTCATTATGTGGAAAAAGACCTTGTATTGAATCTGTCTGTCTCTGTCTGTCTGTCTGTCTCTCTGTCTGTCTGTTTCTGTTTCTTTGTATTGTGTGTGCATGTTTCTTTTTTCCAATGCGCACAACTACAGGCGCACATAATCATGTACATGCTCATCATAAGCGTACATTCTTCTTCTTCTGCCTGTCAATTATGAGCGCAGATGCGTCATGCTGCCGTTATGCGCCTAACTAAGAAATAGTTGGGCCCAGCAAGTCCGACTTCGGCTGGAGGAAATCTTTTTGAAAGTGTTTTTCGTGTGTGAGAGAGAGAGAGAGAGAGAGAGAGAGAGAGAGAGAGAGAGAGAGAGAGAGAGAGAGAGAGAGAGAGAGAGAGAGAGAGAGAGAGAGAGAGGGGGGGGGGGGGGGCAGGAGAATGGACCAGTAAGGCAGAAAGATAGTAGATGACAGTAAGCAAAGGGAAAAGGCAGAGTCAAAGCGAGTGACAGATTAGAGGAAGTTACAAGCACAGAACTTCCAGAAAGGTGGGGGGACTATTGATGCAAAGGACCCCCATCCGGTATCCTCACGTGGCGAGAGAGAGAGAGAGAGAGGTGAGACAGACAGACAAACAGACAGACACAGACAGACGGACAGACATGCACAGGTACACGTGCACTTGCACGCACATAAACGTGCATGATAGCTATCGTCTGGTAGAGACAGGCAGGCAGACAGGCAGACAGACAGGTAGACAGATAATAAGATAGAGATATACAGACAGACTAGAAATGACCACCCCACGGTTGACCTTGGTGTGTGGCTCGCGGGGGTCATCGTCAAATAACTAGGCGTTCAAGACTGCACTTGGTCATCTCCAAACATGGAACACCCATTTGTTAGTAATTTGTGTGTGTGTGTCTGAATCTGAATCTGAATTTGGCTACGCTGCTCTGTCCCACTGGACACTTCTACAGACAGCGCTGTGCGTTGCGACAGAAAGAAAAATAAACCAAGCTAAAAATCAACACAAAAACAAAGGAACTAAAAATAGAATTCTCCCCAGCGTTTCATGTCTCAGGTTGTGTGTGTGTGTGTGTGTGTGTGTGTGTGTGTGTGTGTGTGTGTGTGCGCGTGCGTGCGTGTGCGTGTGCGCGCGTGCGTGCGCGCGCGTGTGTGTGTGTGTGTGTGTGTGTGTGTGTGTGTGTGTGTGTGTGTGTGTGTGTGTTTTAAGGTTTTGGTTAGGGATAGGGTTAGGGTTAGGGCTAGAGTCAGTTTAATTTCAGATTGAATGGTTAAAAGATGCACATTCTAAAGTTTCGTTGAAAACCGACATGATTGTCACGCGAATGGAGTCTTTTTCCATATTTGGAGATGACCAAGTGCAGCGTTGAACGTCTTGTAAATAACCCAATGCGATTGAGAGAGGGACAGTAAGACAGGGGAAGGAGGGTGGGGAATGGGAGAAGGGAGGGTATGTGGGTGGACAGGTCAGATTTCGCGCGCGCGCGCCTGTGTGTGTGTGTGTGTGTGTGTGTGTGTGTGTGTGTGTGTGTGTGTGTGTGTGTGTGTGTGTGTGTGTGTGTGTGTGTCTGTGTGTGTGTCAGTGTGTGTGTGTGTGTGTGTGTGTGTGTGTGTTTCATTTAACGTCTATCCACTTCTTGTGATATGAGACGGGTGTATGTGCTTGTATTTGACGGGTGTGTGTGTGTGTGTGTGTGTGTGTGTGTGTGTGTGTGTGTGTGTGTGTGTGTGTGTGTGTGTGTGTGTGTGTGTGTGTGTGTGTGTGTGTGTGTGTGAAAATTCGATTCGGATCTCGTGAATGGGAGGGGGAGGGGTGTGTAAAGCAGCGAGTAAAAACAAAAATATGGCGGGTTGCGGCAAGTTTCTGGCAGGTCAGTGTTTGGCTGTGCGACCGTGTATGGACATCAAATTTAGCAATCGTGAGGAAGCCCATTAAAAAAAAAGAAGAGAAAAGCAATGAAAATATTTCTTCCCTCCAAAACTCAATCCTTAATTAATCGAGAGAGAGAGAGAGAGGAGAGAGAGAGAGAGAGAGAGAGAGAGAGAGAGAGAGAGAGAGAGAGAGAGAGAGAGAGAGAGAGAGAGAGAGAGGGAGGGAGGGAGGGATGGAGGGAGGGAGGGAGGCGGGGGGGGGGGTGGGTTGTAAGTTGATACAATAACGTCTCACTTTCGTGTCATTTTTTACGCATTATCATCCCATACTATTCATAATGCCAGCGGCACTGCGCCAAGAAAAAAAGGCATGGGTTTTCCCCCAGTGCAAGCCAAGAATGACGGGGGGGGGGGGGGGGGGGGGGGGGGGGGAAACTGAAAGGGGGAATGGGGAGATACGAGGGGGAGGGGGAGGGGTTAAACAAATCTCACTGGGTGACAAGACACACAATGAACAGTTTAGGTAGGGGGGGGGGGGGGGTAGAGAAACCAGCACCACGAAAGGGACATTAAGTCGCTGGGCTAGTTCTCTCACAACAGGCTTGGAAATTTAAAAAATCTCAATTTTGGTCAATTTTGAGTTATGGATATTTTCGTATTCTCTAACATCTTATCTTTCATATTTATAAAGTCCAATCTTTAATATGGTCTGTAAATGGTCGTATAAGTGCTTTAAAACGAGGAGGTCAATGCATTTTCTTCAGCTAGGCTAGACTTTAGACAGTGTTTTCTCAAAATGGCCGTCGCTCACCCTACCAACTTTAAATGCTCAGAGCTGTGGACCGAAAAAAGATACAAGAATGGGTCTTGTATCAGTAGAAAGAGACTTGTTTGAAGATTTCAAATGTATAAATATCTCAGAATGGTCAGTTTGACACTTAATGTCCCTTTCGTGGTGCGGGGTCACATATATATGGGGTAGAATTTCATTCATATAAAGCATGCCCCACATGGCCGAAAGGCCAAACAGGGCGTAAAACACTATTATTATTATATTATTCATATAAAGAAAGAAATTAAAGAAATTAGTCTACTGGTAGGCCTACAGCTGTGGAGAAAGATAATGACGGAGCGCTAATTAAGTAACAGCAACCAGCCAAACATTCATTTTAGAGTGGAAGTTAGTGAAAATGAAATCCTCCGAAGTCGGAGTGTGGCTGCCCACGTGGCGGGGTAATCAAAAACGGTAATCACACGCGTAATGTTCTCATCCCTAGATCGCTGCATTTGTACTATAGTGTTCAAGTGCTTCGGCTGTTGGGATGATCCCTGGAGTCTTTTAGCCAGGGTACGACAACAACGTAAAATGAAGACACACACGCACGCGCGCACGCACGCACGCTCGCACGCGCGCACACACGCACACACAGACACGCACGCGCACGCGCCAGGGTGTGGAGCGAAACAGGGGAAAGAAAAATAAACAGAACGCGCTCGGAAGGGAAAAAATATAAAGACGAGTCGAACAAAAGATTGAGGAGAGGGTACTTGGTTGGGTGGAGGGGGGGGGGGGGGGGGGGGGGGTATGGACAAAAGACAAAGAGACAAGACAAAGTAAGACAAAGACAAAGTAAAGGTGACAGGGGGACAGCCATCAAGATGGTCATGAAAGAGGGGTTCTCTGTGTTGTGTACACGGTGAACCATTCCTGCCCTTCTCTCTGTCTTTGTTTCTGTCTCTCTCTCTCTCTCTCTCTCTCTCTCCTCTCTCTCCTCTCTCTCTCTCTCTCTCTCTCTCTCTCTGCCTTTATCTGCGTTTCTGTCTCTCTCTGTCTCTCTCTCTCTCATGCTCTTTAGTCCCCGAGCCGAAGGTTCGGGGAACTATTGTTTTTGTCTGGTCCGTCCGTCCATCCGGCGTCCGTCCGTCCGTCCGTCCGTCCGTCCGTCCGGCTAATCGTCCGTTTTTTTCAAAATCTGTTCAGTCTATCATCATCAAATTTGGTATACTAGTTTGCCAAGATGCAAGCTATCCACTGATGTATTTAGTTTTACATTACCCGCTGTGCCCTAGGCCCTTTGTGTCACAGGCCCGCTATGGTCGTTCGTTTTTCTCAAAAACTATTCAGTCTATCATCATCAAATTTGGTATACTAGTTTGCCAAGATGCAAGCTATCCACTGATGTATTTAGTTTTACATTACCCGCTGTGCCCTAGGCCCTTTGTGTCACAGGACCGCTATGTCGTTCGTTTTTCTCAAAAACTATTCAGTCTATCATCATCAAATTTGGTATACTAGTTTGCCAAGATGCAAGCTATCTACTGATGTATTTAGTTTTACATTACCCGCTGTGCCCTAGGCCCTTTGTGTCACAGGCCCGCTATGTCCGCTTTTCTCAAAAACTATTCATTCTATCATCATCAAATTTGGTATACTAGTTTGCCAAAATGCAAGCTATCCACTGATGTATTTAGTTTTACATTACCCGCTGTGCCCTAGGCCCTTTGTGTCACAGGCCCGCTATGTCGTCCGTTTTTCTCAAAAACTATTCAGTCTATCACCATCAAATTTGGTATACTAGTTTGCCAAGATGCAAGCTATCCACTGATGTATTTAGTTTTACATTACCCGCTGTGCCCTAGGCCCTTTGTGTCACAGGCCCGCTATGTCCCACTTCTCAAAAACTATTCAGTCTATCATCATCACATTTGGTATACTAGTTTACTTTCTTTCTTTTTTTTCTTTTTGTTTTACTGCGAAAGGGTTAAGCCAACAGGGCGAACTGGGCCAGGGCGAGATAGAACAGGGCGAAACGGGACGTCCCCGGGTCGACAGACCACCGTGATTGTGCATGTAGGGGGTGAAGTTAAAAGGAGGACATTTAGGCTACAAGAGGTGGATAATAATGATGTCAAGTGAAACTTTATGAACCGTCGAAAGCTCTTCGTTTTCTTCCAGCAGCTCAGATATCGAACTCAGATATCGAACTAGGGTAAACACACCCTGCTTACTTTAAATGGTTGGGTCATCATTCTGGGGTCCGTTTCACAAGGGCTAACGTTACGTAGCGTGAGCGCAAGGGCTAACGTTACGTAGCGTGAGCGCGCAAATCGGCAAAAACAGGTATAAGACACACCCTTCGTTTGCCGATAGTTCGCGTAACGTTTTGTTCTCTCTCGTGCCCTAGCTAGCGCGCCGCAAGCTGTCAGTTGCATCATGGGAAATGTGCAACTTTTTTTTTTTACTTCCCGTTAAAATTAGTCCTCGCGAGAACGTAACATTTCGTTTACAAATGGAAGACAAAAGTCTAGAAAGTGGATGCAGACAAATATTCTTCACTCTACAGCGAACAGATATGGGATGATTTTAGCAAATTAAAGCAAATACAAGTATTTTTGAGTGCTCTTTCTTAATTCTTCCTCATGTTAGATGGCACAATGTAGTGCAAACCTAATTCTCTGCACACAAATAGACTCTTAATGAAATCGAAATATTTGTGCAACCTGTCCGTGAGGTATGATTTATCTCCCTTTTGATAGCAACTCTTTTCTCTCTCTGAAAGTGACTTAAGTGAAGAGTAAGCTATTAGAGTTATCTTTATTCAGCTAACGTTATTCGCGGTTAGTGGCGTTTCTTAGACCCCCTTTGGCGTAACAGTTATGCGCGCGGCGACCGTCGTCTAGAGAAACCTGACCCAGGTTTCATCGAGTTGCTACTTGACCCTCTTCTCAACAGTGCTCTTTGTAACCCCTACCACCCCCTCCCCGTCGAAAGCTTTAGTGTTTTCTGTCTGGTTTCAACATTCTATTGTGCTTACTGTCTGTTTGTCAGTCAATCTGTGTCTGAATTTTTTTTTTAATTCAAAAAGACAGTGCACGCACGAGTATTTTGTTTATGCTTATGTTTTCGTCCGTACAATTGTAACCAAGCATTGATAAATACACTGAACATCATGTGTCTTTTGCAAGTGTTAATCGAGACACCCACGTCATATGCATACACCACACACACACACACACACACACACACACACACACACACACACACACACACACACACACACACACACATACACACTCACACGCACACACACACACACACACATTCACGCAGTTGCAAGCAGCGCACGTGTACACAGAAAGGGTCCTGAACGCACAGATGCGCACACACTGAGAAAAGCACCGTGTTACGCACACACTCAGACACTCACATGCACGCACACACATTTAAAAAAGATTTTCTCCGAAAACGTTTACTTTGAAAAAAAGTTCATTCAGTAAAAAAAAAAGTCAATATTGACGAACATTTCGAAACTGTTGACTTTTAACACTTTCACCGCCAGCCATATTTCAAAAAGGGTTTTAAGCGTATGACTTCCATAAGTCAAAGATGTTGTCCCTCCCCCCCCCCTCCCCCAGTTCTTCGACGACCAATCCACGTGGAGTACTAACTATAGACCGACAGCCCGACGAAAATGGTGTTTTACGTCCTCTTGGTCTGAATCAGACACATATGGGACATTTGTAAATACAAATATGGTTGGAACAATACTGGAGGCAATGCCCGGAGGCAGTACGAAACCAGTAAAGTCCCGATTTAAAAAAAATTAATACAGATAGGTGTAGCGGTAACCACGCCTCTGTTAAACCTCATCGGCTATGGCACCGCCACAAGTATGCTGCTAAAATAATAAGCGCCCAATAAGGGACACGAAACAAATAGTGACCCCGACAGCCCCCCCCCCCCCCCCCCCCCCCCCCCCCCACTACTTACTATATATACTGCAGTAGTGCAATGGTGGCAGTTGCATCGAAGTCTTGCTGTGTGGCAGCCAGCGAGAAGGGCGACGCCGGATCTCCTCCCTCACCATGGGAGTTGAACGACTTGCGGACGGGATGGATCGACGGGCAGCAACTTGGATCGTCTCTGCAGTATGCCGATGCCCAGTGGACGTTACGGGCGGGAGAACTTGGGCAGCTACCGCCTGTCTACTGGGGGTATTCACATCCGCCTGCAGAGAGGGATCGACTTGGCTGCGTGTCTACCAGCCCGCCCGCAACGACATCGACTCCCCGGTATGGAGCAGGTCGCCCTGTGGTCCTGACGACGGCCTTAGGAGGAAGAAGACCATCTACAGCAGGAGCTATCTTTGACGCCAACGCCAACGGCAGCGACAAGCTTCATCAGATGCTCGCATCTATGCACCAAAATTCAACGATGCTAACATCAGCATCATGCAACAGTTCCAGACTCGGATCCCCGTCCGAGATGTTCCCGCAACCGACAGCGTTATCCGCGATTCCAGGGTGCGCAATGTGTTCCGTGTCATCGAAAGACGACGTATGCCACGTCACGAACTCTACTTTCATCATTCAACGGCCCCCATCATCATCATCATCCAACGAGAAGACTACCCAGCCTTCATGCAGAACGTCCATAAGGACCTACGGTCAATTGGACGCAAATCTCACCATCTTAAAAGGTCTGCATGAAACCTACAACAGAGCAGTCACCTGCCACCATCCGCCTTCCTCCGCGACCTTCCCTCATCG